>JARIHR010000004.1:2400000-3043128 GCA_029281495.1 Mycena filopes | reverse complement strand
ACCCTAACCCTAACCCTAACCCTAACCCTAACCCTAACCCTAACCCTAACCCTAACCCTAACCCTAACCTAACCCTAACCTAACCCTAACCTAACCCTAACCTAACCTAACCTAACCCTAACCCTAACCCAAGTTTAGATTGATTCAGATTGAGAGGACTGACTCCGACTGAGTCTCCTGAGCTCGGGATTGCGGCGTGGCGTAAGGGGACTATGAACTGGAGCGTGGTGGAGGAATGCGTGAACTGTGCGCAGATTCGGGTAATTGTGAATCCAATAATATCGACCCCTCCGTTATTTTTATTCTCCGTTAGTGCATGGTGTGGCGTGCGGAGCAGGAAACCCTCACACCGGAGAGGTGGCGTCACGGGGACTTGATTGTCATCAATTTTTGGCGGAGGCTTGCATCTTGAGACTGGTTGTCGGGGGAATTGGAGCGCCGATGCTCGAACACGCGTCGTGTATTGGAGAATCAACCGAGACACTCCGCACCACCTCGGTATAACCTCGGACCCATTCCCGGCCCCGCGCGGGCATCCCGGTGTGAATTGACTCTGTTCTGAAGAGAACTTGACTCCTCTGTGTAATATTCTGACTCCTGTATGACTCCCAGTATGACTCGTACTACCACCTGGTTTTGTATAAATACCGTAGTAATTCATCGACCCCCCTTGCGCGTTTGCAAAGGGTCCTGCTTAATTATCTGGCATGAACTAAGATTTAATCCAACATCGTGCCCGGTGATAAGGCGTGCATTTCAGTAGGCCTGAAAATCACAGTTTCGGAAAACTGTGCACACACCAAAATCCTCCCGAGTGAGATTCAACTTAAGAGTACACATTCAGCCCGGGATGGTGTACTACACCGCAGAGAGCGAATCCGGCAGGATTAAGTGCTGAAGTCAATTATGATCCCTCTGGGACCAGAGTTGCGCCTTCAAGCCTACGCCGTGAGCAAAGCTGAAACCCAGCCGAGTGAGCTTGAGGTGATCAAGGGTCGAAGGAAGAATACATCCATGAGCGTAAGACTAGAGCAGAACAAGAAGGTTGAGAATCGAACATGAACTCAGAACTGCTCCGGCAATGATTTAACACTCCCGCCGGAAGGTTTATGAACAAGAAATATCAGAATTGAGAATGAGTTCGTTGGTCTGAAATGGCCCCGGACCAAATTGAGGTGAAGCCGGAGCATTTAGGAAAGCATACGGGTCCATGTTTGCAGTGGTCCCGGAGTGTTCCCACCGGCCCGAGAAGAGAGCGGAATGTGAGACGAACTACCAAAAGGGTCCCGGAGTGTTCTTCATTGAGCATAGAAACCCGAACGGCCCAGTCCAGACAGCGTCCAGACTGATGAAGGTTGCTAGATGACTGAGCCAAAAGCTAAAAATACCCCTTCCTTTATCCCCGCATATTATTGTAAAGTGTATATAAGCCGTAGGATATCTCGTTGTACAGTAGTTTACCCTCCCCGCCCCCGTTTTACGGGTCGGAGAGCAAAGGGCTCAGAGAGAATCCGAATAAGAAGTGTTTTTGGTGAATTGATTATTAGAGACGAGCGCAGCATAATTGTCCCCAAGGACATTGAAAACTGAGATCCGCATAGGAGCTCGTCGACAGATAGACTAGAAGCCAGCGGTGATTCAGGACCTTGCTCCCTAGAAGCTGTAAGCTCGGGACCTTGGTTCTTCGGAACAAACTGAGATCTGCATAAGTGCTCGTCGAACAGATAAAAGACTAGAAGCCTGCGGTGATACACAGCACCTTGCACCCTAGAAGCTCTGAGCTCGGGGCTTGGTATTCGAACAGTGAAACCTTAATTTTGAGACTCCGGAGACATTCCTAGAAGCTTTGAGCTCGGACAACTTCCGTCGCGAAACTGAACCCGCTCCAGGCGAACCCTCGTAGCTGTGAGCTCGGGAAACCTGAGAGCTCGAACGTCGTCCCAAATTGCCGTTGAGAAAGCCTGCCGTCTTGCATTCTGGTCCCGGAGAGTATTCTAGAAGCTGAGAGCTCGAAGAAATCCCACCGCCTGCTAAGCAGCGGAACTAAACCTCTCGGCGCACTTTCTTTTGAGACTGAAACTCCCTGAGTCCAGCGGTTGCGCTCGTTGTGTCAAGTCGCCCCGTTGCCCTCGAATTGAGCTGAAAACCCCCTCCTGACGGGTGATACGTACCCTACCGCCCCGAGCACACACACGCGAAACACCTCGAGAAAGTGGTTAGTGGGATTTCAGGTTCCTTCTGAGCTGGTTGTGAGTTTGGGGTTTGGTTTTAGTTGACACTAGAGCTATCCACTCATATCTGGTCAGCCAGAGAGAGCTGCGAGTTTCCACGGCTGCACTCAGGTGCACCGTTTCACCGGGAGACTAGCCTGTCTAGGTTGAAACATTCCAAACCGGGATGTTACGCGGTGCAGTAGAAGCTCTTGCGATTCACATCGATGAGAAATCAAAACATCTGGGCGGGCGACTGGGATCGTAGCATGAAAGGTCCAGATGGAGGAAATATGTTGAGGGATCGAGGTCGAAGCTTGAATCCAGATCTGCGGTGATCAATTCGATGTAGGAATCTCAGAATGTCTCCCCAGCTGTAGTAGCGATCCCCATGACCCAGAAGCACAAACGGCTCGCTGAGTGTTTCTCCCCAACTGGGGCTCGTCCCAAGCACAATACATCGGGACGCAGCTACTTACAGGCCGATGAACTTCAAGTTACAGATCGAGGGTGACCTGTACAAGGCGGAAATGTGGCACTAAATTTTAGGCGCGGCCTTTAGTAGTGACTGGGGGGCCAACTCCGCGTTTAAGAGCGGGCCCACCGGGCTCGAAGGTATAATAACTCGCAATGCTAGCGTGCAGGAGTCACTCAAGCTTCAAAATATTTTTCCTCCCCGCACTCCTCCTCGCCGTCGCAGTCCCCGTCCGCCCCTCGAATACCACCTCCGATAGCGTCATCCGGTATGTCCCATTCCTCGTCGGTGCAATCGATGTGGACGGGGCAAATATCTCTCTGCCAGCCAGCACAGTCCGCGGTGCACCCAGTGGATAATCTGTAGCAATTGTGCATCCGCAGACGCCGGCGGGCACGTTCCCAGCTCCTTTGTTCGACGGAATCTATTCCGCCATCCCCGGCGCAGTTCGCGGCATCGGGGGGAGCGTTTGGACGGTGCCGTGCAACAGTACCTCCACACGATCTGGATTGGGTAGGCCGACCTCTAATGTTGTCGTAGAGTGTTGATGCAAACTTGAATCTCTTAGTGGCCAGCCCTTCCCAATCGGCCCCACCGATCTGTCCACCGTCACAGTGCATCCATCTACCAGTTCCCCAGTCTGTGTATCCGCGTTCGCACCCTCCTTCGGTGTTCCCGGCGAATGCGACATCCGCTTCGGAGCCACCTTCGGGCACACCGTATATTCGATGTACGTATTCAGCGCCTTGGCCCCCGGTTTCAACTTTCTCAACCAACACTAGCTCCAAGTTCAATCTTAGCAACACAGTGCCTGACTCTGGGACGGAGGACGCATTGTTGGTCTGAACATGTACCATTAGGGACTTGGGAAAGGCACGCCTCGCGCCCCTCTGAGGACCTATGTCGGAAAAAGATTTGTTGACCTATCAGGTCTGAAACCGTCCGACGACCTAATTTGGCCTGAAATTGCCTGAAATTGCTTCGGTGGGAGCCATTTCACGTCTGATATGGTCTAAAAGGTCCATATATTATGGCCCCCACTCCCCTTCTTTTTTTCCTTCACAGTTCCCCTCGGTATTCAGCTAGGACCATTGTTGAACGTTCACAGATGACAAGCATTCATTTTACTCAACTTCAACCATCCCATTTTCGGACTTTGCAGAGTTGTGGAGCTACTGTGGGGCCTCAACCCGTTGCCCGGAGCAAGGTACATAACTCAGGTCATGTCCTTCTAGCCGACTTCCCATGTGTATACGTGCGCCTGCAAGTTGAGACTGACTTGCGCACCAAGTTCCCCGCCCTCCACACTTACTTACTTACTTACCATTACTACTACATACTACCCCTCGTACGAGAATCTAATACAACACACAGTACTTGAGGCCTTTGCTAAAGACCATCCTTCGAAGGGGGGCAAGAGTTTTCCATTACCGCCGCGAAGTGCCTGACCACGCCTGATATTCCCCAATTTACCTGGTCACTTTGTCATTCCTGATATTCGAAAATGGTACATTTCTGGATAATATCAACCCCCCTCCAGCCCGACGACCTGATATTGGAAAATTTGGCCAAATTTTCCAAGACCAGGTAACAAAGATTTTTCCGACATATGTAGATTCGCGGCCATAGGAATCTGCCAAACACTCGTGGTTTAATCTAGCGAGCTTCGGCAAAGCAGTGAATATATTGCTGTGTACCTTCGTCTAGACAGCCCACACAACGGTTCCTGACCAGAGGTCATAATTTCATAGCAACTTCGAGGCTTGAAGTTCGAGCGGAGGAAGACTTCCGTGGATAATTACGTGTGATCGAGTATCTTGGGATGTTCAATATTTCCGCATTTGAGACGCCACCGTCGTGGGGACTCCAGAGCGTGCATATCAGTTTTGCGGGCTGGAATGCACGAGTCGGCTCTCCAAGCTGGTGAGAACTCAAGCAACACCTTGAGCACCACAGACTACAGTCCAAGTCAACGTATTGGGCTCTGCGGTCAGATTGCGAGTTGCACCGCGGACGGGGTTTGATAAGGGCGGCAGATGTACCTTGGAGGTGCGCAATACAGGAGACCAAGTGGCCGAGGATCAGGCGCGTTTGCGCTTCAGAGAGTGGTCATTCATCAGAGGGCAATTGAAGTCACAGAATGGTCGGGCCACAGAGGAGGACAGTTGGCGAGTACCAGGACGAGGGGGACCAGGAACGCCAAACCCCACACACACGGAAACAAGGCGGGCGTCGTCGAACGCCAGACCCACGGAAACAAGTCAGGTGTCGTCGCGGTAGGTATCTAGATGAGAGAAGATCTAAAGACAGAGCACTTCACTTCTCGAGAAAGGAGTCGGTAAGATCGAAAGCAGAAGGGCCGAAAGCCCAGCGAATTCGAGATGAGAGTGAGAAGCAGGAGAGCGAGCGTGTGACTCGATCAACACCGCCACGCGCTGTCAACCCGGCATCGCTCCCACGGTTCGTTTTCAAGGAAAGTTTGAACAATTTTTGAATGCTGATTTCCCTCCAGCGGGTTGGACTTCAACTCTTGATTTGAGAGGCCCGAATGAAAGCTGAGGTCACAGCTATGAGTCTAAGGTTAATCTCGGTTTGTTTTTGCGGCGGCGGCCATCTCGGGGATGTTCAATTTCCACAATTTGGCCCATTCCGCGATGGCGCAAAACGAAGAAAAGCGGCAAGGCTGCACCGACTGAGTACGTATCACTCGCCGCCGCAGGGTAGGTTCTTATCAGTGTCAAGGGACAGACAGCGCTTTGTTGCACTGACGTTCCCGCCTGCTGGCTCTACCCGAGTTGCGGTGCCGCGACCTTCATCCCGTAGATGCGGCCTCAGCATTGAATCGAGTAAGGTCTTGAGCAGGTCCATGATTTTGCCATTATACCCAAATCATACCTGATTCAGAGCGAACCGCAGGTTGCATTCAGGCCGCCAACTTGATTGAAGCACGGCGGCGGGAATGCCGCGGACCCAAGTATACTTTTAGGTTCAATTAATTCAGGCTGTCAGGTGGGCATCGCGCACGGCATGACTCAAGTATGGTTGCCGCCAGTGGAGATTTTGATAGCTGAGCGGAATGGCGTATAGCGGGAATGAATGCGGAATTCTCAAATCTGTGGATTAACAAGTCACAGAGGTGAGTGAGGCTTGAGGCGGGGGCCGATTCGATGCTGACACGAGAATAAGGATTCAATCAACATCGAACGGCCGCAGGTTGACTTGACTTAATTAAATGTAACGACAGCTTGAACGAATGATGCTCACAGCAGTCGAAGACGGTACATCACGTGCTTCCAATCGATGGGACGGATTGAGATTTTGAAGAGGGTTGCAAATAGGCAGCGAGCAGCGCACACAGGGGTGAAAGAGACCAGGGGCAGCCGACGAGACCAGCGTCGCGAGGAACGGCTAAGGACGCGAAGAAGGTCGGCCAAGTGAGTTTGTTAGCTGCGTACGCGTCCGTAAAGTTGCTGCCGAGGTAGTCTCTTCTAAACAGACACTACAACATAAATAATCTCGTACCTCGAATGTTGTAGTCTGTCAGCTTCCGCACCTCGTCAATTGGTACCCAACCTTATCAAACTTCAGATTTTTGCACCGAGTTTTGGGACGTGTCGTTCGTGGTTATTCAGAGAGGTTCTAGTCTCTGAAGTAAACCCACCTGCTCCAACCGCAACATTTTTCCGAGAGCCCGCAGGGCGAGGATGCCGAACTTGATCAATCGGCTGATTACAGATATGTCGCTGGTTTCTGGCCTCATCTGTAGGGGCTTCACATAGTTCTGAATCAGTAGATGCACTCTAAATGTATCCAAGGCTCAGTCTATGGATTGGGAGTAATTTTTGTGGCCTTCAGTCACCCGTAGTAGGAAAAGGTAAATTCAGACTCCGCACTTTACGTAATAAGGTCGGGTACCAGGGTTCCGCCGCGCGGTAAACTCAAGACTACTGCCGAGGAGGAGTATACTACTTAACTCAGAACTGGCTGAGCGCACCCGAGAAATATCACAGAAGGTGCAGGAAGGGACTGCCATGGTCAACGACAGCTTGAATGTATTCCATGATATTGAGGACCATCTGGACTCGCGTGATGATTTTGGTGTGAATATTGATTCAGAAATTTCAAGTCGCTACCGGGACGGACTAGCGGTGGGAAGGGTGTTGCATCACATGTATGTATACATGAGTACTGTACTATTTCGACCAAAGGTTCAGGTGACGGGTGACGGCCACCCGTGAACTGAACAATTTTGGCCTTGGTGACGGTGACAGAGAGCTTTTCTGGCCTAATTAGCCTGAAAAACACGAAAATTTTGCGTCCGGCGCTTGCCGGGCGTCCATATATGGCAATTTTCGGTGATTGCCGATCAATGAACAGCTTGTCCAGTGAACAATAGTGGTGACGGGTGACACCCCGTGAACCTTTGGTCGAAATAGTACAGTATGGGGATGATTGTAGAACTGCTGCCGACCGAGTTAAGCACGAGCAAAGGCCGGCCGCGAATAGCCAGCGAGCGGTTGAACCTCGCACGTAATACGGAGCCCGCGGGCGAGAAGCGAAGTGCTTGGTGATAGGCTCAGACGCAGACTCAGCCGAGGGGTGCGGGCCTGAACACGGAAAAGGATGTGAGGAACGAAGAACGAAGAGATAAGAGCAAAGGATGTATGTACTAACACCCTTGCTCCTTGTTGAGGTTCGTGAGGCGCAGAAGAAGTTGGGGCTTCCGATGCATTCCAAGGAAAGAAAGAAAGGCCCGCAGCGCCGGGGAGGGGAGTTGTGAATTGCCTGCGTATGGGCCATATAGTGTCCAATAAATAAAAAACTGAGATGACAACTAAAAGTTGAAATGACACCAAACCAAAAAAAAGTTCAAATGATTATCTCGCCAGAAAAAGTTGAAATGACACATCTGTTGAAAAACATGCCCATAGCAAGTCACTTTGAGAGGAAGTTGTACTTCCCTTATGATGGCTGCACCCCTCTGACCGGTCACCCCACAACGTGCGTCACCGTCTTACACGCCCTCTTTCGCCACGACTCGCTGGCACCCTCGCCCTCGCTGAGGTCCGCAAACTCCTGCGCCACATGCCCGACCCCACGCGCACACCCGCAGAGAAACTGCTCGCGGATCGGATGGGAGATCAATCAGAGGCAGGTGCATCGTGCAGGGCTTCGGAACAAATTGGTAGTCCTGTACAACACTTTGTAACCTCCAATATCCAATACCTCCCTCATTGGGAATAGACGGAGGATGGTACAACTTTTTCTCTTGGGTCCCACCATCATCCACGCCGGAGCGAACTCATTTGGCTCAGGGCCCTGGGCCAAGTGCATAGTAGCAGTTTAGTTAGTCTCTCGTAGACCGAGGGTACAACAGACTAGCTCGTACCTTGCTATGTTGTACAGTTTAGTGCCGGTTTGGGTCGGAGCAAACCTCCGGCGGACCCACTTTTGACTGGGGCTGTATAGAATACTGTGATTGATTTTCTTTGGGTTTTGGCCCTTGGATGTGGAGAGCTCAATTCTGAACTCCGGGCACTGTACAGTTGAGTGTTTTTACCTCATGGTCATCTGAAGAATATGCAACATGTCAAGAGTCATTTCAAAGATATGCAACATGTCAAGCGTCATTTCAAAAATATTTTGTGCAACTGGTGCCTTTTCAACTAAATCCCAACCATTTCAACTAGTTTTTATTTATTGGACAGTATATGTGCCATACCTGCGCAAAAAACGGAGTTACAAGGCGACATGCCGTCGCAGGCCAGTAACCAGTTCTTCCAGAATTTGTTCCTCGAAACTAAGGTTCAGAAAGCGACCGCCACGGTCAACGACGGCTTGTTCAAGTTCTTATTAATTTTGAGGAGCATAAGACATCAGGAGCCGGGGAGCCAAGAGCCACACACTGATTGAAACGACCTTGTTGCGCTTGGCCAGGCCTGGAAGAAATCGACGCGCAAGGGAAAGGAGCGGGGGCTGCAGAGTTCCGCCGGCTGGACATGAATCTCCAGCCGGCGGAACTCTGCAGCCTTCCAGCCGGCGGAACTCTGCAGCCCCCGCTCCTTTCCCTTGCGCGTCGATTTCTTCCAGGCCCGGCCAAGCCTTGCTTGGGCGGGCGCAGTGGTAGTTGAAGGAACGGAGGAGACTGGAGGGCTTGAGACAGGGCGTATGGGGTGCAAAACAGTCGTCGAAGTGGCCTTGGGATTTTTCCGCGTCGTAGGCTAGCGCAAGAAGCATGGAAATTCGGTCACATGCCGTCGTGGGGAATCGAACCCCGAGTTCTTCCCGAATAACCATCCAAAGATTCGCAAACAAGGAAAGGGAAGGACCGCCACGGTCGACGACGGCTTGCGTGGGTTGAGATGGGGCGCGAGATACCGATGCGTACTCCCAAATCACTGTACATCAACTGTACATCTTCAGTGAGTTCAAGTATCCGTTGGCAAGCAAGCGAGACAAAGCGAGAGGTTAAGAACTTAAGATGGATCCCAAACGGAACGGAACGGGTTTGGCGGCGAGTAGACGTTAGTTGAGATACACTGGCTTCGATGTTCATTGGCGTTCATTCACGTTCATTGAAGGTTGAATCTTGAATGATGATGATGTGTATCTTGAACCTCGCGCCATACAGTTCAACACAGTCGGTTCGAGGTCGTCGAGCATAAGTATCGCAAGTTAGCGTTGAGGATTTGAAGCGCGTGCGAGTGGCAGAGAGACCCGTAGGAGGCGCGGCGCTGAACGGGACTTGAAAGATCATCGGTATTTGGTATTGAAAAGCGTGCATGTTAGGGACCGAGTCGGCGCTCCTGAGTCCTAAGTCGCAGTTGTAATTGCGCCCAAGTTGCCTAGGCCAAGTACGAAGAGAAATAAGTCCGTTCGGGTCGTCGGGCGAATTGCAACTTGTTTAACCGAACATTGCGGAGTTCGAAATTGTGAATTGGAAGTTGGCGAGGCGGAGAGCAACTTGATCCAACGGGCGAGGCTTTGGGGTCAAGATGCACATCTATGATGCTGTGTTGAAATTCACCTCGTCCGTGCCGGCTCAAAAAGGTAAGAGGCTGAACCCACGCGTATGCCGTCGCAGGGAATCGAACCCCACTTCTTGCCGGATAGCTTCAAATAGAGTCCGTAAGGAGAGGGAGTGACCGCCACAGCTTGCGTGGACATATATTCGAGGGCGGGATAACAGGGACTCGGTTCGAGTACCCGTTCATCGCTGGCTCGGGGCCGTCAGGCAAATTGCAAGTTGAACTGCCAGTTAACCGCCAGTTACGGACATCTCAAAGCGCCGGAGAGGGTCCCGAGTAATCGACAGCGCACAAGATAGATTCCATAGACAGCTTGAGGTTTCGCAACCTGAAAGTGAACGGTTCGTCGCGCTGGCGGGGAAAAAAAAGCCTCGATAACGACCTTTGCTACGCCGTCGCGGGGAATCAAACCCCAAGTTCTTCCGGAAAAACACGCAATGTTAAGGTGTTGGAAGTGACCGCCACGGTCAACGACGGCTTGCATAGCTCGCTATCCCGTGCAGGCACATAGACACGTACTTAACACTGAGTCGGCGCCGCAAAAAGAACAGCGGGGAGGCCTAATGCCGTCGTGGGGAATCGAACCCCAGAAGTTCTTCCTGAACATCACTGATGCGGAGGAGATGAGGTATTGGAAGTGACCACCACGGTCGACGACGGCTTATTGTAGCTGATATCCAGTGCAGACACAGAGACACGTCCATGAGACACAGAGTTGCGCCCGCAAAAAACGCCGAAGAGAGGACCCATACCGTCGCGGGGAGTCGAACCCCAGTTTTTCCCGAATAACTTCAGCTCTCAGCCACATGGAGGGAAAGCGACCGCCACGGCTTGCATTTGGCGGTATCGAGTGCAGGAGAGCTCACGAAGTTTGGAGCTTCGAGTGCAAAAGGAATCAACGCGTCGGTTGGGCGGCGCGGCGGATGGAGCTGAGTTTCAATTGTACTCTGGTTGAACGAAAGAAAGACAGACGGAGGAGTATTTGGGACAGCGCGTAGGAGGGCAGAAGAAAAGAGTTGCTGAGGTTGCGTTCGAATCGATGTACGTTGTGGACCAGCGCAAAATGGAACTGACCCGGGAATGCCGTCGCGGGGAATCGAACCCCAGAAATTCTTCCTGAATAGGTCCATGTTTCGCGATGCCGAAGGTGCTGGAAGTGACCGCCACGGTCGACGACGGCTTGCCTGAATATGTATTCGAGGACGGGATACCAGGGACTCGGCTTGAGTGTCCGTTCGTTGGCAAGCGAATGGCAAGCGAGAGGGAAAGATGGAGCGCGAGCGTGGCGGCGAGTAGCCGTTGATGGAGAGGAACCCGAGGAATCGATAGCGCATAAGGTAGATTGCATAGACAGCTTGAGTTTCCCAACTTGAGACGAAAAAAAGACCGAAGGTCGTCTATGCCTTATGCCGTCGCGGGGAATTGAACCCCACTTCTAACTTCCTGAAGTGGGAGAACAGGACTGCAGGTGTTGGAAATGACCGCCACGGTCATCGACGCCGTAGGAACTTGAGGGCAAGCCACCAAGGTACGCGGGTTGGCGGAGAATCCACTGCACAAAAGAGGTTTTGGAGAACGCCCTATGCCGTCGCGAGGAATCGAACCCCAGTTCTTCCCGACTAACTTCAGATGCTCCCAATAAGGAGAGGAAGCGACCACCACGGTCGACGACGGCTTGCGTAGCTTCATATTGACTGCACGATCTGAGACACGTTACTTTGGGAGAGACTTGCGCAGGTCAAAAGAAGCACCGGATGGAGACCCATGCCGTCGTGGGGATCGAACCCCGATTCTTCCTTAACGTCAGTGCAGATGCATCCAGGGATTGGAAGTGACCGCCACGGTCGACGACGGCTTGATATTGAAATGCCAGGCGCAAGATACCAAGACACGCTCGTTGGCGGAGAATCCCCACAGCACAAAAAGACGTTCTGTACGGTAGCATAGTATGCCGTCGTGGGGAATCGAACCCCGCAGTCTCCCTGAACGTTACAGCGGTGAAGATGGGCCAGGTGTCGCAAGCGACCGCCACGGTCGACGACGGCTCGTTCTAAGTTCCTATTGATCCTACGGAGCGCAGGATACCAGGAGCTGGGTCGATGGATGAGTATGTCAAGTAAGCACAGTGCTTGGTCCCTGTGCGGTTGGCGAGGCGGAAAGAAATCGCGCAAAGGACCGGGGGCTTTGGTGTGCGTACATTTGTGAGCTGTCGGTTCATGTTATCTGCGGCGGCGCAAAAAAGGGAAGATGGATTGACGTTTATGCCGTCGCGGGGAATCGAACCCCGGATTCTTCCCGAATACCTTCAGCGCAGTCGGCCACATGGAGAGGAAGCGACCGCCACGGTCGACGACGGCTTGCGTGGATATATGTTCGAGGGCAGGATACCAGGGACTTGGTTCCAGTGTCCGTTGGTTGGCGAGCGAGACAAAGCGAGAGCTTAAGATGAATCGCAAGCAGAATGGAACGGCGAGTAGACGTTGATGGAGAGGGACCCGAGTAATCGACAGCGCACAAGGTGGATTGCATAGACAGCTTGAGGTTTCCCAACGTGAGACGAAAAAAAGGCCGAAGATCACCTACGTACCGAAGGTCGTATGTGCCTTATGCCGTCGCAGGGAATCGAACCCCAGGTTCTTCCTGAATTCGTACTACGATCGATGCAAGCGTTGGAAGTGCTCACCGAGGAGACGTCGTTGGTTGAGGTAGAGAGTCGGCGTTGAACTTTGATGATCGATGATGATGTGTATTTTGAACCTCGCGCCTTAGAGTCACTTCGAGCTCGTCGGGCATACGTATCGGCGATGGCGAGTTGAACCGGCGTTGAGGCTTTGAAGCGCGGGTGCCCGCAGGAGGCGCGGCGCTATCAATCGACGTTGAGACTTGTCAATAAATTTGAACGATCATCGGTATTCGAAACTGCAGAATTAGAGTCCGAGTCGGCGCTCCTAAATATTCGTTGGAATCGACTCCAAGTTGCGTAGACCAACCAAGTACGAAGAGAAATGTGTCGGCCATATGGCAAGTTGAACCGAGAAGAGGCAAGATCAGCAGAGAACGGGTTGGAGTGGCCGGGGCGCCGAGTAGATGGCTGCAATACATTGAGCAGCATTGAGCGTTGAATGACAGACGATGCGCGGCACATTTACACCGTTGTCCTGAACCTTGCCGGCGCCGTAAGGAAACCAGGTTGCTTGCTAGTCTGAGTGCGAAAAGAATTTCTTCGGGCTCGGCGGGAAGATTCCACCTTGAACGGAGACGGACCCGAGTATTTGCGATGGCGCGAGATAGGAGGGACGGGATTTCATCAGATCCAGAGCGCGCGTTTGCGAATACGTTTCAGATGGGTTATGATTTATCGGCGGGGAGGAGTCGCTAGATGTTTGAGCCATGGCTGGCCGAGAAACACGGTGTGCGAGCAAGGAAGCATCCAGGACGAGGGGAGCGCCACGCACACGTAAACGAGCAGGAACGAGCGCCGAGCGCGCAGGAGGACCTCGTCGTGCCATCCAACATCCAGCGCCGCTCCTCGTCGTCCCGAGGCTAGTTACGCCGGCAATCCACCGAAAGTAGTAACAGACCCAGATTGAAAAAGGAACGCCACCACACGCGGCCCAGGACCCATCAAAAAGATGACACATCTGCCAAATTCAGACTCCGCTAGTCGTGCCTAGATACATACCTTCAGGACGATCAGGCACCCCAACGCCCCTTCCACATCCGTCCGCCTTCCGCTTCGTCTATTTGCGATTCTTGCCGACGAGGACAGCGCCGACGACGACTAGGACGACGAGCAAGGCAGTGAGGAAGACGACGCCCACATCGACATCGACGACGGCGCGCACGATGGACGCCGCGAACGGGTACAGCGACGACGTGGACGTGGACGCGGAGGGCGAGCTCGACGCCGAGGGCGGTGGGGGTATGAGCATGAACCTCGTCGGCGCCGGCGGCCTCCCTCCTCCCCCTGCCCCTCCTTCCGCCCCCTCCCTCTCCAGCGCCAACTCGAGTTCGGGCGGGACGACTATTGCGGCGATGGGGGGCGGGGTGGGCAAGCGCTACAGACCGGCGCCCGCGAAGACGTTCCAGTGTCGCGGGTATGGGGAGTGTAGGATGGTGTTTAGCCGGAGTGAGCATTTGGCGAGGCATGTTAGGTGTGTACCGTCCTCTTCGTCTTTTTTATTCTACTTTTCCTTCTATTTCTTGCGGGTTATTGGGGGGCGCGGTGCAGGCGGTGGGACTGCTAGTCTACTGTGGGCGCGCCGCCAGGTTTTTTTTCTTCGAGCGGATGCGCCGCTAATTTCCCAATTCTTACCCGTCGCTTCACAATCCACCTCAACCCTTTTCGTACCATCCACTCATCCATCCCGCGTACCCTCGAATCCCTCCACCCTTCCTCGCCTCCCCATCGCCTCGCCTGTCTTGCTCGCTCCCGAGTACCCCTTCATTCCTCCTATCACATATCGTTCTTTCTATTGCATCTGTCCATCTGCCGCGATGCCTGCCCAGGCAGCGGCGGATGTACTACGGACGGGTTCTGCTTTTTTCTTTGCGTCGTGGGCGCGCTTGTAGGGACGCCGTTTCTGCGTCTCCGTTCTCCGTTTTTTATCGGAGTGGATTGTGTTATGTTATGTTATTTCTTTCTTTCTTTCTTTTCTTTTCTTTTCCTTCCTTGGCGCCCTGGGCGTACGCATGGGGGCGTCGGCCGCGTCTCCGCTTTATCTCGGCGCTGGACTTTGCCTGCGCGGATCGTTTTTCTTTCCTTGCGTCGTGAACGTGCTCGGGCTCGTCGAGGAGCAGCGTGTATACGACCTGCGGTGGCACGTTCCCGCCTGCATCGCTCTCCTCGTTCTTCATTTCACCTCGTTTAACGTGCCTGCGTGCGTTGCTGGCTGGGGGGCCTACGATGGGACGTCGACTCGCGCGCGAGGCGCCTCGACGAGCGGGGCTTTCTTGCCTGACGAGTGAGTTCGTGCGCGGAGGCGACGAGTCTCCACTGGCGTTTTCTTGCCCGTACTCGTACTCGTGGTCGCGCGCGTGTAAGCAGCGTCGTCCCTGTCTTTCTGCGCGGGGGGACTACCTGCTCGGATTCGTTCCTCCATTCTTCATATTCATCTCTTTACCCTTGCTGCAAACTTACCACGCCTCCCCAGAAAACACACCGGCGAACGCCCCTTCACCTGCCACTGCTCCAAGCAATTCAGCCGGCTCGACAACCTGCGGCAGCACGCGCAGACGGTGCATGCGGAGAGGGGGGCGGAGAATGAAAGGATGATGAGGGAGTTGACGAGTTTGCATGCGAGTATGACGGGGGGGGCTCCGACTGCTTCCAACACCAACACTTCACCGACGGGCTCGGGCGACGCGGGCGAAGGAGGAAGTGGTGAAGGCGCAAGTGCGGGTGGGGCAGGTGGGGGAAGCAAGAAGGCGGAAAGTGGAGGGAAGCGGCCGGGAGGGAAGCGCGCGCGGGGGTCGACGGGGGTGAAGAGGGAGCCGGTGGAGGATGCGATTTCGATTGCGAGTGGTATGTGCTTTTCTTGTTCTTCATTCGTTGTGGGCGCCGCCTTCCTTTCTTCGTCCATGTACATCCCCGCTCGTCCCCCTTCACGTCCTCTACCTATTTATCACTCCATCCTTTGTTAAAGTTGTGATATCTTTGCCCTTTCCCTCGACTCTACCACTTCATTCATTCAGTCATTCGCCGTCCGCCGTGTCTCCTCTCCCTCGTGTCTCATACCCTACCCTACTGTCGTCTCCGCCGCACGTACTTGCTACTTTCCTCGTCCCCCGCGACTTGCTCTTTGTACCATCTAGTCTATCTATCCATTCTTCCGCTCTCCTCTACGCCTCGCGCCCCACGTACTTCGCTTCATTTCTTCCTTCCTACCGTCGTTCCTCATACCTCGCGTCTCTTTTTATTTACTCTCGTTATCGTCTCTACCTGCACCGCTCCCTTTTGAATCTATTCCCCACCCTCCGCTCCTTCCTCCTCTAACTAACCCACATTACAGCCCCCACAACCCGCCCAACCCCGCGCCCCCGCCCCGGAACCTCAACGGGGTACGAAGGCGCCGCGAGCGGATACAAGTACGAAGCCGACGACCCCGTCTCGCTCCGAGGCCAAGGCGGTGCGGACGTTCGTGGGCAAGACGGCGAGGAGCAAGGAGAGCAGGAGGGCGAGGAGGATGGGGACGTGGATATGGAGGAGGAGGTGCGTTCTTCTCTTTTGCGTTTTGTGGTGTTTTTTTTTCTGTTATCTGGGGATGCGGCCGTGAGATGGGGCGGGGACGGCAACACGCGGTTGGGGACGCGCGTTAGCAGTGCCGGTTTGCTCGCTCGGCGAATGTACGACGGCGCCCGTTATCATCCTGCGCGGTACGCGCGCCGACTTTGTATTTGGGGAACGCGGGTTGTCCACGGGCGTTGTCGAGCAGACGCCCCCGTGCGCGGTGGAGACGCGACTCCGTTCTCGCCTGTGTCTGTATGCGCGTACGGCGGGCGCTCCTTCTCCTTTTTCTCCTTCATTCCTTCTTCTTTACGCGGGTGGAGCGCGTCTCGACAGCTATCCCCCGTGTCCGTCCGCGCGCCAGCCTTGTCGACCTGTGTGGCTCGGGTTTCTTGTCCGACGAGACGCGCATTGCGTGGATGGAGATGTCATTACTCTCCCCGGTGGTCGTGCTGTTACCGCTGTCTGCGTTGTCCGTCCGCGCGCGAAGATTCTCGACGGGCGCATTGTCGATTTGTGTGACTCGCGGCATTGGCAAGCCCGTGTTCTTGTGTCGGTCTTCCTGGCGGCAGGTGACGATGCAGACGGTGATCCTTTGCTCGTTTGCGTCGTCAATGTGCGCGTCTCGTCGAGGAGCAGCGTGACGAGGACGGGGAGGCCGTGCGCGCCTGGGCAACGAGTCTCCTCATAACCGTTTCCTGGTTTCGTTCCCGCTGGTGGGGGGCGACGATGGGCGCGGGCTCCGTTGTCCGTACGCCCCCGAGCTTCGTCGAAGAGGTGGGCTCGCGGGTTTCTTGTGCGGCGGGGAGCGCATATGGGGATCAAGGAGCATCTCTGCGTCCGCGTGCTCGACGACTTCTCTGTCTTGTCGTGACATTCGTGCGGGCGACGATAGGAAAGGTGGTCCTTCACCGCGTCTGCCTCGTTTGCGCGCGAGAGTCGTCGAGCAGCTGCACCTGCGGGGTTTTTTCTTTATGGCGAGGAGCCGATTGGGTGGCCAGTGCGGCGAGGAATCTCCTTCTCTCATATCGTTCGTGAGCTAACGGGGACGATGGGGATTGGTCGCACCGTCATGAGGATAATATCTAGAGAATCGTCCTCCTTCGTGTCATCGTTCCTCTTCTCCTTCCCTCCCTTCTTCCCGCTTTCATCACCCCCCGTCGACATATCGCTAACACACATCCCCAGCCGCACCACCAGCACCCACAACGACACGAGCCCTCCCCGCCGCAGGGGGGGCGCAGCTCCTTTCGTGACAACACCACCAACGCGCACCACACCCAGTCCTTTCGGCCCGCCACCTCCACCCCCACCTCCACCAGCACCAGCACCACCACCTCCAGCTCCAGCTCCTCCCTCAACAGCACCACCCCCTCGCTCTTCACCTCCATCGACAACAGCACGAGCAGCGCGTTTCGACCCTTCACCGCGGACGGCGGGTTTCGAGATAGAGATCGAGACGCGGACACCCGCGGATTTCGAGGCGGCGGGGAGGGGTATGGCCGCGAGGGGGGGAGGGAGAGGCCGGGGACGGGGACGGGCGCGGGGAGGAGTGGGCGCAACTCCTTTCTCGGGGGTGGGGCCGGGGGCGGCGTTGGAGGAGGAAGCGGTAGCGGCAACAACTCTTACAGCGGTGGAAGTGGGCAGTCCTTTCGAGGGTGCGTTGCTCGTCTTATTCTTTGTGTCTTTTTTTTTTGTGCGGGGGCGGTGTGGGCGTGTACGGGGGCGTTGCTCGAGTGTGGGTGTTGTCGCCGGCGTTGGAGGCGGCCGTGTCTTTCGGCGGGGGTGCTTTATCTCGAGCGCGGGCATGGCTTGGGACGCTCGCGTGCGTTTTCGGCGTCGATGGGCGCTGTGCGTGTGTGTCTCGCTGGACGGGCGCTGGGCAGCGGCGTCGTGTTTGCGGGGGATTTTCGCTTTGCTCGGTGGGGCGCTATTTTCACACGGGTGGACGCCGTCGTTCATCGCGGCGGTTTCTTGTTCTATTTCTCATTCCCGGTCGTTCGCTGTTCACCGTTCGCCCGTTCTCCGTTTTCCTTTCGATATCGATATCCGCCTCCAACTTTCGCGATTTCCTTTTTGGGACGGGACCTTTTCGAAATGTCCTCCATTGCTGCTCCACCACTCGACTAGTGGCGCTCGGAGGACGACCTCTGAAGTCCCGCCGTTAGTCCCCTGACCTCCGTTTCCTTCTACCTGCTATATTCCTACATTGAATTGCGTCGCTGACTTACTTTATTCTACAGCGCCCAATTCATCCGTCGTTCCCCACCAGCAACAACCCCATCTCCGCCAACGCCCTTGCTCAATGGCAACGGGCTCTCCACTCACCGCCTCTCCTCCGGGAGCTTTCCGTCAACCCGCCCCTTTTCATCCGGCAACGGCGCCTTTGCCTTTTCAGCCCCCAACGCCAACCCATTTCCCTCAAGTGGCTCCTTTCCCTCTTCCAACGGAGGTGGCCCCTTTTCATCAAGCTCCCGTCCATCCACCGGCAGCGGGGCGAGGCTCCCGCCGCTCTCAGCGGTCGTCCCCGCAGCAGCCTTTCGCCCCGCATCCGGACACGGCCTCCCCGCCCCTGGCAGCGCAGGAAGCATACTCCTTCCAAACTCGCTCACCCTTCGCCGTCCCTCCACTAGCGACTGGGAGTGGGGCGATGCATGGAGCATCCGTCCAGGGACCGCCCCAGGCAATCTCGCCACCGCCCCGGCCGATGACTCCCCGTTCTCATTCCACCCACCCGAGCAGCCCACAACCAGCTTCGGCGTCAGCGCCCTCGGGACCAGCGGGAACTCGCGCAAGCGCGCGTTCGGTGGCCCGGATGGACCGTATGGCGCGAATCCAGACGACGGCGATGGCAGCGGCGGGGGGTACGAGTACGGGAGCGAGTCCCGCCCTACGAGCCGCCGCTTCTCCGTCATGGAGCTCTGTAACGACGACGCCCCAGAGCAGCGGCCCGTATCCTCCTCCCTCGGCATATCCCTTTTACGAGGCGGGTCCGCCGAGCGGGAGCGGCCGACCACGACGAACGGCCTCATCTCGCGCGCTTCAGCGCTCGTCCTCCACGACCGCGACCAACAACAGCAGTGGGAGCTCGAGTCCCGGCAGCACGCGAGTGAGCAGCGTTTCGCCGCCGATCCATTCGCCGCAGCCGGTAGCGGGGGCGGGTACGGGGCCCGGAGCCGCCCGGTCAGCGTACGCGGGCTTGATGCGGCAGCACCAAACGGCGCAGCTGCGACTGGCGCTCGAGCAGGCGCAGGCGGACGCGGAGATGGCGGCGTATCACCACCGGGTGCAGGCGCAGGAGCAGGCGCAGGCGGAGGCGCATTTTTATCATCAGCAGCAGGCGCAAATGCAGGCGCAGGAGCAGGAGCGGCGTATCGAGGAGGAGCGGTATCATCTGGAGCGGCTGCATCAGCAGCAGGCGGCGCAGGCGCAGGCGCAGCAGGCTTATCTCGGGGGGCCCTACGCGCATCCGCATCCCCACCAGCACGCGCTCGAGATGGGTATGGATTCGATGGCGCTGGGTATGGAGATGATGGAGGGGGGGTATCCTCATCCGGCGCGTATGCACCCGCTGGACATGGAGCAGCAGGCGGCGGTGGCGGCGGGCGGGTATCACTCTCACCACCCGCCGCATATCGAGGCGGTGGACTCGCCGGCGCTGGGCTACCCGGTGGATACGGCGGAGTATCACCATCATCATCCGCAGCATACGGCGCATCCCCACCATCCCCATCAGCAGCAGCAGCAGCCGCATCCCCACCCGCATCACCATCATCCGCCGCATATCGAGACGCACCACGAGCAGCAGGCGGCGGGGGGCTCCCCGGTCTCGCCGTATTCGCTCGGGTACCCGCCTACGCCGCTGGGGGCGTACCCCTACGTGGAGACGATGCCATCCTCGGGTTACAACCACCACGGCGGGTCGACGACGCCGGGGTACGCCACTATGCGCCCGGAGGACGCGTTGAAGTTCGAGAGTTCGCAGCAGCTGCTGGACGCGGACCTGGGGCTGCTGGATATGAATATGAACATGAGTATGAATATGAGCATGGGCATCGGGCTGGGGGTGGGCGGAGCAGCGGGATGAGGGTGTGAGTGCGGTGTGTGCTTGTCGACTCTTCTTTTCTCCGTTATTACTTTTTTGGCGTCTCGTTTTCCTCTCAAACAACTCTCGTCGTCGTCGTATATATACCTTATTCTCATCTATTTCCCCGTCCGCATATAACCAACACTGTCCGCGTCTTAATACCCTTCCATTCTTGTCCGTCTGTACTTACCTAACTTGTTATTTTGCGCCTCCGTCCGTGGTGTATTTTCCTACGATTATTTACGCACACAAAATGTCTTGCCCGGATGAGGCTTATATATTGCTGTTATTGCTCGACCTGCTTGTACTTCCTTGAGCGCTTGAGTATTGAGATCGAGTTTGGCCGCCGCTTTTGGGGACCGATTGATGGCATCGAAGCAGTCACACTGCTTGTCCGCAACTCTCATCTTCCTCGGTGGAATACGCCAATACTCGGGATTCTAGGCTCAAAACTGGCTTGTTTCTGATATCACTCCCTAGCTCCACCGTTATGGACCTCAAACGCTCTCATTTCCTTCGGAATCCCATGAATCACGAATCGTGCTGCCTCTACGAAATATTCCCAGCTGTCTTCGACATCCGAATACCGCAGGGAGCTGACCAAAAATACTCTCCCTCGCTCCTCCGTGCTATCACGGAATTCTTACTCCCTCCGCACAGCGATGTCGAGATGGGTGCTATCGTGGAACGCATACTCTCGTGTCACTGAGTTCATGAATGCTGGAGTTGCAACACTGGCCGACTCGCTGTCTGAACATCGTCCTCTCGTACTTGTGCAGCTTCGCCATCACTCATGCCAAGTTCCGCCCGACGAGACTAGGACGTCCCGACGACCGACAACCTTGGCCAGCGTCTGTCGTGGATATCGGACTGGACGGCGTGACAATCTCGGTTCGCTGGACCGCTTGTGCACCTGTCGGTCATGCTATCTTCCGACTATTGGGATCCCTGTCGCGGTTCTGGAACCCGTACGCCCGCGCAACTTTCGCAAATCCACGACTCACCGGATTGATGCGATGGCAACTGGAGGCTGCGATCTTGTTCTACCGCCGTCGTGGGACTTGTTCGAGCGCATCGTTAACTCATGCTGCGGCCTGACGGTGACCTGGTGTTCTCTGTCGTCGGACTAACGGTCTTGGACTCTCAGTTCGAAAGAAGTCGCACGATTGTGCCGCGCCGATGATTCCGCGTCTGGTCGAACGCGGACCTCGCATGCGGCTCGCCAGCGCGTGGATCCTTACAGTGTCCAGCTTGAACTATTCCCTGTGGACTCCGTTGCTGCGGGCGTGTTCCGTCAAGGAAATGAGCTGCCAGGCGATTTAGTTAAACCTAGGATTCCTCAAAGGAGCGAAGAATGTCAGTATCCCAACTCGTTACAACTTGGAAGGCCAGCCGCATGCGTACACGCCCGATTGTGAGTCTGATGTTTTTCCGGTCTATGAGCAACGGTGTCGGCAGATCCCTAGCCCGCCGGGATCAAGCCGACAGCTCGCGTCCAATAGAGCGAGAGCACCACCATCAGACCACTCTCTCTTCCGCACTTCATCGTCGTCGACTACATCGTCGACTCCTCTCCTCTCGAACGAACTCTCTATACCAGATTATTGCTCATGTCTCATCTAGGTCTTAACCTCGGCCAAACCGGGAACGCGGCTCCCGCAAACGGAGGAGCCCCTGTCGGCAACACCCAAAACCCAGCTGGCGGCAGTGCGAACCCCGGCCCAGCTGGCGGCGGTGCGAACCCCGGCCCTGCAGGCGGCGGTGCCGCTGCGAACCCGGCCGCCAATGGCGGCGGGGCTGCGAACCCTGCTGCGAACCCGGCGAACCCCGCGGGTCAGAACCCAGCTGGCACTGGCGCTGGCGCGGCGCCGGTGCTCACGCTGCCCCAGGCGCAGGCCGAGATTGCGAGGCTTTCTACCTTGCTATCCAATGCGCGCAACCAGCCCAACGCCGCGAATCCGCTCGTCGCCTCCCCCGATGAGATTGCCAAGGCCAAGGCCATCGCTAATGAAGAACCTAAGAAGGTGCTCCCCCAGCTCGTGCCCGGCTTCAAAGCCAGCTCTCTGGATGTTGGTGAGTCTATTGTTTGTCTCGTCGTTACTTGTGTATCAGTTCTACCATGGCGGCGCAATGCATCCTTTTACTCTTTTACCATGTTCACCGTGCGCCTGCTTGCTGCAACAGCCATACCAAGTCTACCAAGTTACCAAGTCTACCATGTCACCGTACCAAGTCTACCAAGTACTATAGCACCGTACCAAGTCTACCGAGCTGCACAGTCATCAATTCCTTTCCACCGTCTCATTCCGCACATCGAATGAACATTAACTGACAGATTTCCGACAGCCGTTCCAGTCAAGGTCGAGAGCGCGTTCAAGGCGTACCAATATGTGCCCTACATTGCGCTGTCCCTCTCCGCCCGTATCAAGGCGGCGAGCGACGAGGAGAACCTCATCCTGTCGTCAACGGGCACTTTCACCGTAAGAGGCTTGGACCGCCGGGGCGAGAAGTCTATCGGCATGGTTGATTGGCACGCAGCTGCCAATGTTGCTGAGGAACGTACACGATTCCACCACGGAGATGAACGCGGCGACGCACTCGCTGGCCATCACCGGGTCGTTTTGGAAATTGCGAGAACCCACTCTTCTTGGGATGTCGCAATGGAGTACGATACCCAGCAGCGTTACCTCGCTTCAATTGACCACCGCCATAACTTGTCTGGTCTCGACACGACAGCATTGACTCTCATAACCTCCCGCATGGCAATCCAAGCCTCCCAGTCAGCGCAGGGAGCTCCTTCATCGTCTGGGCGGTCGGCCGGACCTGCCAAACGTTCCTTTCTGGCCGACGACTCAACAGGCTCCCCCAAAAAGATGGTCAAAGCCTATTGCTTTCGGTGCGGAAACTCCGGGCACTTTCCAGCTGACTGCACCGCAACCACGACCATCACAAATCGGCCCACAGCAGGCGTCTCGAAAACGGGAAAGAGCAAGAACACCCTACTCACGCCCGACGGGAAGCAATTCTGCTTCAACTTCGCACGCCATTCCTCCTGCAACTTTGGAAACACCTGTCACAATTTCCACGGTTGCAGCATCTGTGGTAGCGCCGCCCATGGCGCAGGCAGCTGCTCCTCTGCGGCCTGATCCGCGGTGTGTCGTGACACCGTTGGACGCAGGGAAAGTGGAAAAGGTTCTTCGTCAATTTGGTCTTTATGATTCGTACCGGCACATCGTGGTGGGGTTGCGCGAGGGTTTCGACGTTGGAATCCGAGGGCTTCTCCCACGTACCTATTTATTTCGACAACCACAAATCTTCTTCTGTCGACCCCACATTTATCTCTTCTTACATCGCTGGCGAGCAAGCGGCTGGTCGCTATTCCGAGGGCTTCTCTCCAGCCGAGCTAGAGGAAATCATTGGTCCGTTTCGTACGTCGCCTCTTGGGCTGGTCCCCAAGCCCCATTCCGACAAGCTGCGGATGGTGCAGGATATGTCCTTTCCGCGGAACGACCCGGAGATTGCCTCAGTCAATGCTGGCGTCGACTCAGACGATTTTCCAACCGCATGGGGTACATTCGACAGTACCTCAGCCTTGATTCTGTCCCTTCCAGCAGGCTGCGTCGCAGCAACCTTCGACATCTCAGCTGCCTACCGTTTGACCCCAGTACGACCGGACCAGCAGCACGCGCTCTGTGTCTTCTGGGAAGACCGTGTTTACGTCGACCGTGCAGTTATGTTCGGACTGTCGTCGAGTGCTGGAGTGTTTGGCTCTGTCGCGGACATGCTCGTCGCGATTTACGAGGTGGCGGGATTCGGCCCGATCAAGAAATGGGTCGACGATTTCCTGGCGATTCGTCTCCCCGACCAAACGTGGACAGAGGCAGACTTCATCGCGTTGACAGCAGACTTTGGAGTGCCGTGGAGTCTAGCAAAGACCCGTCTCTTTGCCGAGATTCAGCGGTACATTGGTTTCGATTGGGATTTACGTTCCCGATCAGTCTCTCTTCCCACCGAGAAGCGCGCCGCTGTCCTCGCTCTTTTGTCCTTCTGGCAACGCGAGGGCAATCGTTTCTCAGCTCACGACGCCTCCAGTTTGCATGGCAAGCTCGTGCACATTTCCTGCATATACCCACTCATCCGTCCCTTCCTGAAGTCCATCTCCGAATTTGCGAATTCTTTTCTTTCACCGCGCGCAAAGCTCCACACCCCCCCCCCCCGGCTTATCAGCCGACTTGTCCTGGGTGGAGTACATCGTCTCAAAGCTACCTATGACCATGCCGCTGGCACCTCCCGACGTTGTGGACTTGCAGTGGTGGGGGGATGCAAGCACATCATTTGGTGTTGGAGTGGTAGTCTCTGGCCATTGGGCCGTCTGGCGATGGGCGACTGGGTTTCGTGTTGGACCCCGTATGGAGTTCGACATCGGTTGGGCAGAAGCCGTTGCGGTGGAACTTGGTTTACGCATAGTGTCAGCTTTGGAGCTGCTCAGTCCCGCAGGATCGTCGTTCCTGGTCCGCCTCGCCCGTTCTGTTCCTTTTGTTTAGACTCATCGTATTTATCAGGTCCACTCGGACAATTCTGGCGTTGTCGCGGTGACCAACAAGGGCCGCTCAAAGAGCCGCGAGACGAACAAGATCCTCAAACACATCTACGGGCTTCAGGCCAACGCGCGGGTGCGAGTCAAATGCGAATACGTCGCGAGCAGGGACAACATCTCCGACGCTCTTTCACGGGGAGATGCAGAGGCCTTCCTCGCTGGTTTCCCTTCGGCGACGTCGCGTTTCCACTTGCCTTTACCGCCACACCTCGTCGACAAACTGGTCCCTTTGTGATGCCTGCAGCAGCAGCGGCACCCGTCGCAGCGATCATCGGCCTCGCATCGCAGCAGAGGTCTGGTCACGGCCTCTACAACCTGAACCCGTCAGAGCTGCGACCCCGCTGCAGAGCTGAAGAGCGCATTTTCCAATGGCGCGGTGTTAATACTCCCCCACCTTCCACTATAGACGACCCCATCATTCGGTTTTTGGCGGCGTCCGCCTCACGCGCATCTCTCCGCGACACCTCCGGCTACGGATCAGGTCTGCGCAAATTCCACCTCTTCTGCGACATCTTCTCCATTCCCGAAGCATCCCGCTTACCAGCCGCATTCCCCCTCCTCCATTCATTCGCTCTCTGGGCAGCGACAGACCCCACCATACTCGCGCCCACTGTCCTCGGAAACACCCCTTTTGAGCCGGTGTCCGTGGACACCGTGAACAAGTATCTGTCGGCTGTGCGTGCATGGCACATTGCGCAGGGATGGCCGCCTCCATTGTCGGAAGACGACCTCGACCGCATCGGGTGGTCTCTCCGCGGCCTCCGCAACCTTCAAGGGGAATCGCGCAAGCAGCCGGTGCGGCCGCCAATCACGCTCGCAATGCTGAGGGCGTTGCGACTCGTCCTCGACATCAACAGCCCTTTTGACGCTTGTGTCTGGGCCATGGCCGCCTGCGCTTTTTGGGGAATGATGCGCTTTGGCGAGGTATCCGTCGCCAGTCGCCCCGCTTTTGATCCTACAAAGCATTTAACTCGCAACGATGTCTTCTTTGGCAGGGATCTCGACAACAATCCTTACGCGCGTCTGGATTTACCCGCCGCAAAGACCGCTCTCGTCGGGGAGGTTCAGTCAGTTTTCGTCGTTCCCCAAGGCGACCTGTGCCCCATCCAGGCTTTATACAACCTCGCCCGGGTTGTACCTGCTGGCGCCCGCGATCCGCTTTTCTCGTGGAGGGACCGGCGCGGACAAATCAGACCGATGACGAAGAGCGCTGCTCTCACCCGCATCAACGCAATTCTCGGTGCGTGGGGATGGGGAACGTCTTTCGGCCACTCCTTCCGCATTGGCGGCGCGTCGTTTTATCTCGCTAAAGGTGTCGCACCGGAAATCGTGCGCCTGGCCGGCCGCTGGAAATCACTCGCTTACGAGGCCTACATCCGCGCGTTCGAGCAGATTGCATCCCGACATATGTCCGGACTTGCCTGACGTCGCTGACTCTTGGTTGGGTTGTGCGTCGCATACTTTGCCGCGGTTCTTGTCAGCTTGTAGGTTTTGCACCTCGTCTGCTCCGCGCACCATCTGATTGACCATAGTCTTTCAGATCTCACCCAACCTTCTATCATCTTCCACTCATTGTCCACCGTGCCCTCTCGAGTCGACATTGGAATGAGCAACGGTGTCGGCAGATCCCTAGCCCGCCGGGATCAAGCCGACAGCTCGCGTCCAATAGAGCGAGAGCACCACCATCAGACCACTCTCTCTTCCGCACTTCATCGTCGTCGACTACATCGTCGACTCCTCTCCTCTCGAACGAACTCTCTATACCAGATTATTGCTCACCCACCCTCCACTCCCTCCTGACCTACCTAATTCATTATTCACCAACCTATACCACTCCCGTACCATCGTTAATCCCGTACTTAACTTCGCATTATTTGAATAAACAGATTTACATTACTGGCACAGTGTTTGGAAGCTCTGAAGTCGAGCAGACGCGGGTTTTGCACCTCGTCTGCTCCGCGCACCATCTGCCAATTGACCATAGTCTTTCAGATCTCACCCAACCTTCTATCATCTTCCACTCATTGTCCACCGTGCCCTCTCGAGTCGACATTGGAGGCGCATCTCATGTCGAGCTTGTGTCGAGCAAGAAAGTTCATTATCCCTGGTCATGGGTCGGATCTACTTGCCAGGGAAACCAGCTCATGATTCTCGGTTGTTGCTTGGTTGCATCGTCAATATTCGCGTCTAATATTACCCGGGTTTCCCTCGACAACGTCTTCCGCAAATTTATGCAGGAGAATTCGACGGTCCACATATGAATCAGTATCCACTGCTTTCTTTGACTCCCAGGAGGCGGGTTACCTACATATTTTAAATCCCCCGAGTCCTGTCGATCTCCACCTGTTCCCACTGCCGATCCTGGATCACAACCTGGCACGAACTTTTCCAGCGAAGCTCGAGCACAAAGAACGAAATCGCACGCCGGCTCTAGCGCCGCGGCTGGAAGCAATATCCAGTCTGTACTCCGCGGCGAAAAAGAATCGGAAAAGGATCCGATCCAAATTTGATATGGCCGAGAATACAAGGCACCGTCGATCTCCACATTGATAACGACTTGGCTATTGCCACGTCGAGCGTCCAATGCCCCCCTCCTCGCCCCTCCCCGATGTCACTCTTCTCTTCGGGCCCATGCTGCTGGGGGTCCTGTTCAATACCCTGTGAGGCCCTCTCGTTGTCGTTGTACTGAGCGTTCTGGCTGAGATTGAATTGCTCGCAACAGGTTGTATGGCGTGAGTGACTTCTTGTCATTCATCACCGGCGACTGAGCCTCCGAGTCTGCAGATAATGCTCGTCCAGGTAAGTACAACCTGTGTTGAATCCCCCCTGTCTCTCATTTGTTCCCGGGCACGTAGGTTTTATTGTATTATAACCGGTACACCAAGTGCGTAAACCTCCCTCCAAATTTCCGAGTCGGCTCACGGAATGTCGCACTCTAGTGACCGTCCGTGGTTCCGTTATCTCGTGCGCGTCTTGAGCTATCGTCTGCGGCGAGAGTCTCATTACCGTCGTTCAGGTGCTGTACCTCGTCGTGGTAGAGACGGTGGACTTGGTGTGCGACGTTGGGATTATTTGGGAGCCGTTGATACTCCATTATGGTGCGTCCTGACTTCGCCTCCGTTTGAGTGCGAAGGCGGTCCTGAACGATGCTTGCAGGGAGGCCGGAGGCGCTCTTGGTTGCCCCAGTCAGTGCGTGCTCGGCATACTTTCTCTCCGTCCCCATTGTTACGATGGACCACACACAGTGCTTCGAGCTGGTGCGTTCATCTCAACACGAAATCATTCAACCCTCATCATCCGTCGGCTTTAGACGCTGTACTCACTGTACGCAAAATCTATTCCCCTGTCCAGTTCAGTACTTACACGATCGATCCTCAAGGTCCTTATTTCTACCCCCACTCAACTCTTCATTGCATGGAGAATTTACGCCGTCACTCGCTCCTTCCTTTTACCAACAATAATAGCGCTGCTCTCCCTCCTCTCCTTCGGTGAGCGTCACAGCTGGACACAAATTTATCACATACTGACAATGCGGGCAGGCGGCGGGGTCGCCGTCACGGCAGTCGTCACTGCGCACCCAAAATTTGCCGACTTCCCGCAATTTCAGACGGAGGTAATAACGTGGCTTGTGAGTTCACTCTACCTATTCTGCGGAAGCCGCTGAGTTCCATTCCTGGCCGCAACTAGGTAAGTTCAACCGTCTGCGACATCACATTGACCGCGGCGCTCGTGCGCTCCTTGGTGCGTTGTTCGGTGGACTTGAGCCTCGCGTTTATTCATCCATCCTCCAGTGGACGCGCAAGACCCGCAACGGGTCGACCGACAGTTACATCACCAAGATGATTCGCCTCACGGTGCAGACCGGTAGCATAACCGCCGTCGGCGCCCTTCTCGACGTCATATTCTTCCTCGCCCTTCCGGTGAGCCTGCCCACTCATCCTCACCTGCGATTTTCAATCTTGACGGGAAATCCAGCACACGGCGTTGTTCGTATTCACTCCTCTCTCCCCGAACTTCCTTCCTTGCTCACATACTCTGAAGCAACTTTATGGTGGACTTCCCCTTGTCGAAATTGTACACGAACGCGTTGATTAGCACGTACGTTGGGCTACTTAACTTTTGGTTTCGTTCGTTGAACTGATCCTGAGCGTAGCCTCAACGCCCGGTCCTGGCGGGAGGAGGTTTCGAGGGCACCCGCGCCAAATGTTCTCTTCGACTCCGACCAGCCAACAACTGCCACGGAATATAGTTTCCACGGGGCTCAACGGCGATATGTGAGTTGGTTCTGTGTGGTCGTACCGAGCGCAGTAACTGATATGTATGGTTTCATTCCAGCCGTTCACCGTACGTCTCGTGCAGCGCGTCGTCCCTGAACTCCTGGACGTCAACTAATTATCTTTGCAGTCCTCCGGAGCAACCGAGTCTTACCTGCGCAACTCAAAGTCGATTCTAGATCTTCCGCTGCCGTAGCCGGCAGGTTCTCGTCTGGTCTGTATATACCGATGCCCCCCTTTCATACCCGCATTCTATCGCGCCCCGCTTTTAAATACTTACCTCTCATCCTTCCACCTTCGATCCTTTGTTTTCTCCCAGCGCGTGTATTATTTAGGCATTTTGTATATAACATTTTGTATATGACCAAACACTGGAACATGCGACTCGGTTCTTCTCGTCAATTTATTCGGATCCTTGAGACCGTCTCACCCAGAGGCACTCATTCCTGACATTTGAACTGACATTTGAACTGACATTTGAACCAGCTCCAGGTAGTCGCGGAAATGTGTTCGCAACGAGTAGGTAAAATTTCACATACCTACCTTCGGCCGGGATCCTCAAAGCGTACTCTGCACAGCCCAACTCACCCGGAGTCCCCAACTCGAGTTGGTGCTAGGACCGAATTCAACCTTGTGCCGTTCGTCGGCCGTTATCCCAACATTGATCTGGTCCCACGCTTGTCCTTCTTGCTTCTTACCCTCATGTCGAATTCGCGAACCGTTTGGGTTCGTTCGACTGGTCCTCTTCGCGCTCACAGAACTTTCGCTGCTCCACCAAGCTCTCTAGGCTTCTCTTTCGTGCCTCTGAGTCCTCTCGGCGGTTCTGTCTTGGCTTTGGTGCGCTCAAGTTGCGCTGATTTGCTCCGACAAGTGCCCTCGAGATGCTTTTGCCGATCCGGATTCCCAACGCCTCATTGTGCTTTCAAGGCTGAATCAAATGAATCCATAATCCCTAGAGTTCCTCTCCAGCACTGCCGGCCGCACACCGTCGTCGATCGGGAACGGCCTCTTGCCACAACGCAACCCAGTCGCAATTTTCAAGGAAGCACTGGGCTTGAACGACCTCTCGAGGGCATGTGGCTTGATCCGGTTCTTTGGCGCTCGTTCACACATCACATATTCCACCCTGTATTCACGTTCGCCGAGTTTCTTCTCTTGCCACGGAGACAAGCGGGCTTTGTTGAAGGTGCTGTGCGGCCGTGGACAACACAAAAGCCCTGGGTCCCAAGGATTCTGCGCGGATAGTTGACCGTCGCCCCGTCTGTGAGGAAATACTGGGTTCGACTACCCACGACGGCATAAACGACGCATCTGGCGTCTTTTCCCCCACCTTCACGCGTATTCCTTCGCTCCACTGGAAGTATTCCCCCGACCTATCTATCGACCTTGACTCCTTCATGCACTCCGGGTGGCAACATATTCATTTACCGCCGTTCGCCAACTTCGTGCAGTTCAACCAGAGCTGGCACGACCCTCCTCTATCTTCGTATTCTCCCTTCTCGGTTATATAATCTCCCTCAACCAGGAAGACACGCGTTTCAGGAGAGGTGGGTTCGACTCGTGGATGGGCACGAAGGGAACGCGGTTATATTACAACGAGCTACACCGATTGCAATCTCAAACTCAGGATTCAACCAAGACTGAACACGAAGGCCACATATTTATACCACATCCGTCGCTCCACTAATCCGAATACGGTTTATCCGTCAGCCCGTCCAACGGACGCGTTTCCTCGTCAATTACTACCCGCACGGGGGCATACCTCCCGCCGCCATTCTGCCCGCCGCGCTTGAGGCACGCCATCAACCCCAGAACAAGGAGAACAAGCCCGACGAGGAGGTTCCCGCCAAGCAGCCCTATAACGATGGCCGCGTATTTCTTGACTTCCGCGTCGGTAGCATCAATTTCGGCGGAGCCTCGACCGGAATCGATGAGGTTGGCGGCGGCAACGGCGGCGGGTGCGGGCGCGGGTGTGGGTGTGGGTGCGCTGGTGCTACCCGTATCATTCGGGCCTTTCAGAACGAGCTGCGGAAGGAGGCTCGCCATGCGCACGTTTAGCACGTCCGCGATGGCGGCCGCGGCGTTCGTCTGGGAGAGTAGCTGCATGGACGCGTTTCCGGTTGGAGAGTTGGATATCGCGTCGCCAAAGTTGAAGCTGCAACTGAAGTTAGTCACGGCTGATTGAGGTTGGTGTAGCCGACCGTAAGGTCTGAAGTCACGTACATTGAATATACGTTGCGCAGGAAGGTGTCCCCAAAGAGGATGTCCGGACCCCCGGTGCCCCAATCGTAAGGGGTGAACGCGGACACGCAGGCGGGAGTATTTGTAGTTGAATTCATTATTACCAGGGAGAGATCAAGGGGATGGATTGGAAACGGTTGACCACTGGGAGAGCCGCGTCAGATTCCCAAATTACGACGAGCAAATGGATGGTACCCAATCCAGACCGAAACGATCGTCGTTGCGTTGCACGGCACTAACCATCCTCCGTCCACGCGCTGCGCTCCTGGGATGGACGAATAGATGGAGTGGAATATGTCGTTTGGAATGGTGTCTAGCGGCGTCCCCGTATCCATAACGGCAACCAGTATCCCGGGGGGCGCGCCTGCGACGCTGGCTGGCATGGACACATTGTTCCCGTCTACCTCGATAGCATCAACTAAGATACGCCACCGCCGCTCGTCCGCCCCGAGGACGGACCCTGACCCCGGGGGAACATTGAACAGTGGCAGCACAGGAGCATTGACAACGTCGGCCCACGCTTTGTCGACCTCGTTGATCGTGAAACTGGCGTCTGCCGAACCCTCCAAATCGTCGGCGCGGGAAAGTGAAATTCCGATAAAGTTATTCTGTTCCGGCGTTGACGCAAAGATGTTGAACAAGAAGGGTTGCGCCACGTCAGGAGTCGAGCCATTCTTCACCATGGCCGCCACTATCTCTGAAGCCCCGTCGGAAGTTCCACTTGCGCCGGTGAATGACAACCCGATGACGCCGTCGAGGCCGTCCAGAAGGAAACCCACGTCTTCCTAAGCCAAATAGTCAGTCGCCGGCGACCTCGCAGGGACATAAAGACTCACGACGGTTGCGTTTATAAAACCTGGACGAAATTTTAGCGTGATACAGTAGATCGTGGCCTTGAGTCGGACTGACTCTGGATGTCATAGCTGTACCCGCCCATTTGCGCAGACGCGAAGCCGATAGTCCCAGAAACATTCCCACCTCCGTACGACTCAGTAATCGGGATGCCACTGTCCGTAAAATTGAAGTCGTGGGACGGCTTGACCCTAGAGCATTGTTTAGAGTTGTTTAGAGTCTTAACAGTGAATGCCAACGAGAGCCCTACCATAGATCGGAACTCTCGGTGTCGACAGCAACCCTGAAGTCTGAGTAATCCGTAAAAAAAGCCTGTCAGTGAGGGTACGGCGGGAAGCGTGATACCCACCTTGTCCGTTGAGCGTGATATTCGTCGCATACTGCAACGGTTGAGTCTAGTACGAATCATACAGGAGAACGACGTGGACGCACCATGAATTGGACGTGGGCGAGGGTCCCACCGGCGTCTGTGTATTTGATATTCGAAAGTGATTGGAGGGTAGCACCGGTTTGACCGTCGCGAGTTGGATGAGATATCGGTGAGGCGCGCAGGGTCAGGCCGGACGACTGGCGGACGAGTGCGAAGGAAAGCATGAGCGGGAAGTAGGAAAGCATGTCTGACTGGCTCTTGCAGACGAGCGGTTGGTATTTATCTTCATGTCGAGGTAAACACCGTTCCTTGATCACCGCTCCATAGGTTTTGGTAAAGGCCGCCAGTCCTGTGCGTGCCAGAGATTCGTGCCGCAGTTCGGGTAAACCCAATGCCATTGTGCATTGTCATCGAGCGTCCAAGTACTGTCAGGGACGAGAGATGCCGTCTTTATTTCAGGAGCTGACCCTCGATTCTTCTGGTTTTGCCTCGCACCCAATTCGATTTGAGTTGGAGGAGCGCGGACATGCCGTACCTGCCTGAGCCTGCGGGTTAACTGGTCCGAGTCCGAGTCTCTGAAGCAGAGTAGCTAGGAGGAGACACCGCCAGGAGTGGAGACTTCGTCGGTGATAGGCCGCTCAGTCATGAAGGCGAGGAGCAACAGACGATGCCAGTTGACCGGCATGGCGGGCTGTGCAGTCTGAAACCGGATCAATCCGAACCAGCTCTGGCACCTGCTTCCACCTCGCCTCACCTCCCCTCCACTCGGACGCGTTTGTTCCCTCAGGAACCATACATCCTTATCCAGCACTCGGCTGCTTCGGCGCTCATCCACACAGTAAAAGTGCCGTCCGATTCCCGTACCGCAAACCTACGCTGAAAGTTGGCTGAAAGCCCGTTCTTCCGCGGTCAAGCCGGTGACGGACGGCGTCTTCAATGCGGGCTTTATAAGGTGGGCAGGCACTCCAATATTATGTTTCCTTTCCCCCATGTCGACTCTCCTTTCCTTCCTACTCCTTCTCCTGGTTACAGCACAACGCGCGAACTCTCTCGCATTCCAAGCTCGAAGATTGGCCCCTCGAACTGGGAACGTGGGTGTCACGTTTGCGGCCAGGGGGAATTCGTCTGCACCCACTCTCGGCGTGACTCAAGATCGCGTAGGTCGTATGAATATTCTCTCCCGCTCCAGCTAATTTTTGCCAGTACGCAACAAATATTACTGTCGATGGTCAGAGTGCGTAAATACCTACTCTCCCGCCGTTCAAAATCCATCATGCCCGTAGATTTGCTCGTGGCTATCGACACCGGAAGCACGGACCTTTGGTGATTCATCTCGGTTTGCTTTGGACTGGATTTGCTGACCTCAGCTGCTCAGGATAGTACCCCGGCACGACTACGATTTCGACAGTTCCGGTATGCCCGCGTCAATATCCTATGCAGCCGCGGCGGTCAACGGCACGATCGACTTTGCTCAGGTTCAGCTCTTCAGTCCGGGGATAATCGCAATCTCATGAGTCACTCAGGTTCAGCTTGGCCCTTATAACGTCTCGAAGCAGGGTTCGCATATTTTCTGTGTGCTTGAAACCGTGTTTCCTAACTATTGCTGTAGCATTCCTCTGCTCCACGCGAGAACAGGTACGAGTGGCGCCCTTCTTCGCGTCACGATTCAGACTGAACTCGCTCGAAACAGGTGGAGCTCGAGAGTATTCTGGACGAAGGACTGGATGGCTTGATTGGTTTTGCGTTCAATGGGGCCAGTGCGTCCCGTATCACCCAGGGCCTCCAGGACGGAGGCTACAAGGATTCGAACAACGCTGGGCAACCATTCATTTTCAACCTTTTCGATTCTACCCCCGACGTCGACAACTTCATCGCTATCTCACTCTCGCGGACCGATGATCTCGAGGGTTCGGCCGAGGCATCGTTCACCATCAACGAACTTGACAAGACTTACAGTGCAGTCAGCAATTCGCCTCATATTAACATCAATCCCCCGGACGGCGGGCGGTGGACGATTCCATTGGACGGAATAACGGTGGATGGGAAGCCTGTGGCACTTCCGCCGTCGGAGGTAGCGAAAACGCCGCGCGGGAAGATGACTGTGCTGCTCGACACGGGCACTCCCTCGGCCGGCATCCCCCTCGCCCTATTCAACGCAATCTACGGAAACATCCCCGGTGCGCTCTGGTCAGCCTCGCAGAACCAGTCGGTCATCCCCTGCAACACGACCGCAATTGTGACCGTGATTTTCGGGTGCGTCCATCCTCTGCTTGTCCTTCTCACCATCTTCTTACCGCAATTGGGATTCATTCAGCGGTGTATCCTTCCCCATCCACCCGTTAGACTTGTCAGTACTCTCCGCCGTGGACGGCGTCACGGTCTGCACCAGCTCCTTCACGATCATGGAAAGCAATCACGACTTCGACGCCCTCTTTGGCGACGCCATCATGCGCAACTTCTACTCAGTGTGCGATCTCCTCTCCATCGTAACGATATTTCCGTTCTGACAAGCCAACGCACAGATTCAACTTCGGCTCTGCCATCGCAAAATCCCCCAGCGCCGCCTCCTCCATTCAGCTCCTCTCCCAAACCGACGCGAACGCCTCCATCGCGGACGTAACCAAAGTGCGCATGGCCCTCCTCGCCAAGAGCCCGCGCGAGGGTGTCCCCTCGGCCTACGCGCCCCTCACGTCCATCAACCCCCCTGCCGTCGACTCCGTTTCCCTCGCCGCCGGCTCGGGCTCGGGCTCTGACGACGACGATTCCGAGCTCCAGAAGTACGCGCCCATCGCGATTGGGCTGCTCAGCGCGAATATGCTGATTCTACTGGTGCTTGTGGTGATTGGGGTGATTGTGTGGGTCAAGGGCGGGAGGACGAGTGGACAGGCGGCGGTGAATTATAGGCCGGTTCCGTTTAGGGAGGCGGCGCCGCGGGCGTCGGAGAGTTACGAGGATGATAAGCGGTATTCTGATTAATGACGGCGGGGGACACGAGGGTATCTTATCTCGAACGAGGTGACATTCGAGTGAAGTGAATTTAATGCGCATGTGGGCCGTTCACTCCGTGATGATTTTGGGACGTTCAACATTTGGTGGGTACGGGTCGAAGGTCTGGTCCCAGGATCCAGCACATCGATCCTTGACCAACGAGTATCCAGGTTGAACTTGAATCGGCATCACGACCTCGGTGATTTCCGCAGATGTGGGGTTCCGTTTCGAACCGTCGCCGTTGTTCAGTTTACAGGCATTCAACAGGGGTCTGTATCGTACGGGCCACTGGTGACTAGTTCCATGAGGTGCAAATTGCACTCAGGCCGTGGTGAGATTTATATCCGCTTTCCGGAATTCAACCAACCCACTCGACTGATTATTCAAGTCCTGGTTTCTTCACTCGTACTTGACGCCGGGCTACCAGCAACAACCGGACGCTGGTATTCAGGACTCACGGAGCTTCGGGACACAACTAAGTACTGTGAGCCTTCGTTTCCCGGCGACACGCACTGGTGGTTGTTGAAAACGCAAACTTGTCGAGGTCAGAGCCGGCTTGACGGACATGGGACCAGAGGTCGATCACTTGACCACGAGCGAGCTTGGTTCACCGCATTGTCTATTCATGTCCATTGCAATCTCGCCAAATTTCATTCGGTCGATTAATCCGAGTATTATGGAAAGCGAGAGCACCACGCTCGTTTGATGGCCGGAGGTTGCCTCATCGGGCAGTCGGACTCTGGTCACCGCCGCCTGGTCAACCCATTCAAGCTGCCCTCTCGTACTTCACCTATATCATTGTTCATGTTGCCGCCCAGTAATCTAAGTAAGAATTTGATCTCTTGAGTCCAAGCGAGTCGTCTCTTCCGCCATGCGCGCGGAGGTTGGGTGTTTTCTCACGCTTTGGGCGAGTAACAGAAATCACGGCTCGAAAGGGAATGGTTTGCCTAGTGCTTGGACGGAATAACTCATCAGGTCATCCTGTGGATACCCATAAGGATTCCAAATATATTCATGGGACCCCCCATGTTCTTTCTCGTCTGCCGCTCGAGTGCAACGCGGTCACATGATCCATCCATCAATTTCCGCCGCGGTGTGCTCTAGGTTCCTTGTTGCGTACAAGTACATTGGAAGGAGCTTTCTATATCTATATCGGGTTCCTAAACTCAACACTGTGTCCTGAACGAGGTAGAATGCCTGGTATCCATGGGGGCGCTGCCGTTGTTGATGAATTTGTGGAAGCCTGGGGTTACGCATTGACGATGGCAAGGGATGACTATGCAGATGATCTGGCGTTGATCCCCAACCTCGCGCCGCTGCATAACGGGTCGGAAGTTGTTGGGCCGGATGGATATTATTACATGGGTGGTGTAAACAATGGTCTAGGTTTGGGTGTGTTCAATTATCCTGACCGAAAATGGTTGCTGATAGTCGATATAGATAATGAGCAGTCCGTCACGCTCGACGCGATGATGGACCGCGATGAACCATTGGGCGAGGGTGAGGTTGAGATCGAAGAAGGTGATCAACTAATGGCTTGGTTCTCCGATGAGGAGGAGTAGTCTGGGTTTGAACACAATGAATATAATCACTTTTAGACCCCATTGACCTTATGTTCAATTTACAAGGTTGCCGACGCGAATCGGGGGGTTCGCAGTGAGCGGTCATCAGACTCACCACACTGCGCCAGTTTTCTTGAACCGTGGGAACAGATCAAGGCCGGCTTCGGACTACACGCAAAATATAGATGCACAGTTGCTGTACTCAACACACCAACCTCAACGCACACAGTGCGCATCAAGATTGGTCGACTAGGCGGCGGTGACCCGAGTCCGACTGCCCGATGAGGCAACCCCCGGCCATCAAACGAGCGTGGTGCTCTCGCTTTCCATAGAGTATCGTTTATCCGTATTGAACCCGTCCAGCGCCTGCGTCTCCTCCTCCGCAAACCTCACCGCTCGATATTTCCCACCGGCTCGACCAACTGTCGCGCTGCGCTTCACGCAAGCCACCAGCCCAAGGGCCAAGAGGATGAGTCCGACAAGGAGGTTACCCCCGAGCAGCCCGATCACAATGGGCGCGTATTTCTTGACCTGCGAACTGGAATCATCTGAATTCACAGAGCCAATGTCACCGGCAGCGGCAATCGCTCCTGCTGCGTTCTGCGCGAGCTGCCCAGATATGCGAGGCATGCGGACGTTGAGCACGTCTGCGATGGCCTCGGTCGTGTTAGTAACCGAGAGGAGTTGCATCGAGGCGTTTCCCGCGGGCGAGTTGGAGATTGCATCACCAAAGTTGAATCTGCGCAAGGTCGCATTGGAGGAAAGTAAACCGAGGCAGCAAGAGGAACGTACATGGAGTATACGTTGCGCATGAAACTATCTCCGAAAAGGATGTCATAGTCGTTTCCCATACCGGCGAATGTGTAGAATGGATTGATGCAAGTTACAGCGTTCGTCTTGGGGTCCGTCCGCACATCTGAGAGGTCGAGAGGATGAAAGGGAAACGGTTGGCCACTTGTATAACCGAGTTAGCTTCATTCCTAACATCGAAGAATGCTGGCTGAAAGTCCTCACCCAATCCAAACCGTTACGATGGAAGTTGTATTGCACGGGATCGTACTATCCGATAGATCCTCGTCACTGTGGGGAGGATGTTCAATCAGCCTGATTGACAAGTCAATCAGGACGCAAATCCATCAATCGGCCTGAGTGATCCGGACTTGATTGATTTTCGGGTCACTCGGCTTGAGTGGGTAAGTTTACAGTTCAGTTGAACACACTTGGCCTGAGTGAGAAAGCTCACAGTTGAAACCAAATCACTCAACCTGAGTGCTTTCTGAGCAAAATACACCAACAGCTCCCTATACTCCCCCTGACCAATCGGAGCACGAAAGAAGCACTCGGGATGGTTTTGTTTGTGACGGGAGGCCCTGCCAATCATGGCCGTCAGAAATTTTGCTTCCGCCCGTCACGCGGCCGCGACTCGAGACCTTGCTCCCCTCGACCTATCCACCCACTCTCATACTCCATCAACTACTCCTGGCCTCCCCCCACCCGCCTCTCCTCCGTCAAAAAACTTCACTCGAGTCCAGCCGGACAGCTTCCCGCCCACTGCAGCCGCTTAACCTCACGCCAGTTCTGCGGAGCATACATGCCTGACGACAAGGCAAAGTACTGCCATTGTAAACCTACATGCGGCCACCTCCTTAGAGGGCGTACACGCCGCCACCATTACTCTCAGGTCCCGCTTCATTCCATCCAGCCATCAGTCTCCCCCGATCGACATGACTCGGATTCTGCGATGGAGGTGGATGACGACGACTCTCGCCCCACCTCTCCTTCCGATAACCTATTCTCCCCTCGACACCATGCACCTCTCCCCAGTGCTGAAATGAGTGTGGACTCCGATCTTGACTATCTTGCGTCTGGTTCCGAGTCAGAGGACGAGTTTGATGCTCCATTCGACGAAGGCTTTGCTGCTCCTCCCTTAGCCGAAGATCTCCCTCCCCCTCCCGCCTTTGATGCTGATCCATGGAGCCGCTTCGACGAACTCCAGGATGCGGACGAGCCCATTACACTTGATGAGATGATCAACAAACTCGACGAGATGCTGGGGCCCGATGAGGAGCTTGAAGCGAGACTATACGATGAGCGTCAGTTCTATTTTCACCTGGTAGTTCTCGCATTCATTCTGATGCATACACAGGAAACTCGATCTTGACCAGCAGCGACCGCGATGACGCTCGTGGATTTAGGCTCAAAATGGTGTCGAACATGCCCCGAACGGCCTACAATCAAATGGTCTACACTTTCTCTCACAAGTTAGAACTCAGTTCGGAGTGGGTGATGCTCCATCGCATGGCAATCCTTTCACGCGTCGAGCCGAAATGGGTTGATTGTTGTGTAAATTCCTGCGCCGCATACACCGGCGCTTTTTCTGACCTCACCGAGTGCCCGTACTGCCCGGAGCAACGACGATCCCCGAGCGGCAAGCCGCGCCGAATGTTTTGCTACTTGCCCATGATTCCCCGCCTGAAGGGCTACTTTCTCAACCCAAAGTCATCCGAACGGTTGCTGTATCGCCATAACTATCATCACGTCCCCGGCAGCATCTCCGACGTCTTTGATGGCGAACACTACCGCACTCTGTGCACGCAGAATGTCGTGGTTGACGGCAAAACCCTCCCACACAAATACTTTTCCGGCAAGTACGACCTTGCTCTCGGCATCGCCAGCGACTCCTACCTACTCTTCAAGCGGAATCGTGGCGGTCCGTCAGCTACACCCATCGTTGTCGAGAACTACTCGATAGAACCCAGTATTCGCACTCACCTCGACGCTGGCCTGTTTTCTGTTGGTGTTGTCCCCGGTCCACATCCACCGCACGATATGCGCAGCTTCCTCAGCCTTTACGACGATGAATGTGCCGAATTAGCCTACGGCGTCAAGGCCTTCGATGCCTCAACTCATCGTGAATTCATCCTCCATGCCTACACCATCTTCGAAATGGGCGACATCATTGCCATCGAAAAGTCGCTCAACATCAAAGGACATAACAGTTTCTCCCCTTGCCGGAGTTGCAAAATCAAGGGTGTCCGCAATATCACGGACGGGGAGAAGCTTTACTATGTCCCGCTGACTTGGCCGAATGGTCGCTACTGGGATCCCGAGACGTTGCCCCTCCGAACGCCAGAGGACTTGGTTCAAGTAGTTGGAAAGCTGGATGCGTGCAGAACGATCACTGGCCGAGAAGACCTCGCCAAGTTCCATGGCATCAAGGGCCTTCCCGCCCTGCGACGCGTTGGTTGTCTCCCGTTCCCGAAATCTCGGCCGTGGGGCGGCATGCACTTGTTCTTTGAGAACGATGTCCCGAATCTCGTCAAATTGTGGAGCGGCAGGTACAAGGGTCTCGATACTGGCACTGGAGACTACGAAATTCCCGACGAGGTTTGGCACGAAATTTGGCAGGAGACGGCTGCTGCGGTGCAACATCTCCCCGCTCAATTTGTCCGTGTCCTCGGGAGCAACCCAGCCTACTACACCGCCGAAGCGTGGTGTTTCTGGTTCGTGTACCTCGCCCCGATCCTCCTCGAAGGACGGTTCCCGGATCCAAAATATCACCAGCATCTTTGCGACTTTGCCGAGATCATCAAATTCTGTCTCCGCTTCACCGTAACTCACAATGGAGTGGAGGCACTGAGGGTGAAAATTATCAAATGGGTTGAGCAGTATGAAGAGTACGTCGTCCTCTCCACCGCGATCGATTGGAGTCTAAACTGGTCTAGGTATTACTACCAGTACGACGAGTCTCGACTCCGGGTTTGCACTCTCACCATCCACGCCCTCCTCCACGTCCCAGACGATCTATTGTTTTGTGGGCCGCTCTGGACCACCTGGGAGTTCTTCATGGAACGCTATTGCGGGTTCCTGCAGGCAAGCCTCCGCTCGAAACGATTTCCGTGGGCGAACCTCAACAAGACGATCTTGCACCACGCATACCTTGAGCAACTACGCGTCAGGTATGATCTTGAGGATGAGCTTTCCACCCCGGCGGAGTCGAAGGATGGTCGTCGTCGCCCTGGTACAGTGTTCAACGATTGTAAGTTCAACCGATACCGTTTCATTTACCAACACATCAATACTTATTTCAACCTCAGATCCGCAAGCGGTTTTGAACGTACCTTATAAACGTGATTACATCCCCGACATCGACCTTCGAAAGCAGGTTGGCCGGTATCTTGCTGAACTGGTTGGATGCCGCCAGAAAGATATACTCCCCCTGCTGCCCGAGGTCATGCCCAGCTTTGGTAAACTCCGCATTCGCGACGGCGACTCGTTCCGAAGCGCATCCGCCTGCGGAGATGGCTCGAGCCCTGAACGGAATATGTCATTTGTCCGGGTACGTATCTTGTTCCTTTCCAGCTCTCGAACAGTCGTAATCCTCGCACCCAGTTTGAAGTCGAGGTCAGAAAGACCCAACAAGACGCGTGGGTAGCGAAGATATTTTACGGCCGCTTGGAGCGCATTCTGGTCTGTGTTCTTCCTCGCCACGAGACCCTTGGTGCGATGTCTGGGAAACGGCGCCTGCTAGCTGTCATTACACCGTGCAAAAATACGAGGGGCAAGGACGCATCGCAGGAGATTACAACTTACGACGGGTACAACCAACTATTGGTAACCGACCTTCAATCGGTTGTTGCAGTCGTTGGGAGGGTCGAGACGAGAGGCAGATGGGTGATTGTAGATAGAACTGGCGGTCTCATACGCCCAGAATTCGTGCGCGGCGACGAAGCTGTAGAGGTTGAGGTCGAGTAGTATCCGCTTGGTTGAGTGATCAGTGTTGACCGACTTGACCGAGTTGAGGCGTTACAGTTCACTTCGCACGAGGAGGTCCATCCGTAATACATACCACGGTACACCTGACCCTTAACTTGAGATAGCATAATAAGGCCGTCGTCGACTCCCGTGGGCTGTGGCCCAGGGTCGAAGCATCTGAGCAAAGGTGAATGGGTGGATCGATGACTTGCAGCTACGATCGAACGCACAAGCCCTGAATCATCTAGATTCTATATATCCATCCATCGGTGGCCCAAACACCTGGAATCCGGTTAACCCAAGTCTGTCAGTAACACCGAGGTTTGGGCGGTGTTGAGTCAAGTTGAAATTGATTCGAAGGGTACTGGGAGGGAGGATGGAGTTGAGGTGAACAGATTAAACACATTCAACTTGATTCACATACTCTGGATCCATGCCGGGTGAGCGGTCGATGCTAAGTTGGGTCGGCAAACCACGGTCCACTAATATTATGGTTGGGTGAGTCAAGGCAGGCGGACACAATACACACATAATACACACGTACCGGCAACTCAACTCGGCACCTGGAGACCCAGAAGGCAACGTCGTGAGGCGAGATCTTGAGGAGTTGCGCTTGGTTCGATAAATCACGAGCGGTCATCGATGGAATACGAGGGGAATCAGTATTTGGTAACTCAACGCGTACACGCACCGCTGGTTAGTCAAGTTCGAGGTGAACCGGGTCAAATGAGGTTGGTGTTAGCCTTCCAGAAGCATTCGTTCCGTGTCGAGGGTTCAATGCTAAGGTGAAACGCAAGTGAAGATTGAACCAAGGTTGAACCATACTAATCTTGCTCGACTCAATCCGCTCCGAGGACGGTCAACTTGGCTTGCGCTGAATATCTGTGGCGAATTTAAGTTGAACCCGAATTTGCCAGAACAGCTGCAAAATCCGAAGGCGCGACGACTCGGGCGCGGCACACAGGTTGAATGGGACGGAAACAAATTATATTTAGAATCTCTGAGGGATTTTCAAGTCAGCAAGGATCCGGAGTCGAAGAATCAAGCCAGACATACCGGTAAGTAGGGAGACACGGAGGGATTACGCTAGAGAAATAGGTCCGTATGGTGTGTCAAGAGGGACCACGCAACGACGAATTGGAACCTGAAGAGCGATCACGCGAAGGTCAGCGTGCAGAGGATGGGGGAGACATACATGAATTGCGAGGCAAGTTCAATTGAACGCCAGCCGAGTTTGGCCCGGCGGCGAAGGTTGGTTGCACATCAATCGGGGGAGCGCGGTCGAGTTAAATCACAATGCTATTGAATTATCTGCAATGAGAGGTTAGTGGTTGGGAGATGGATGTGAGACTGAGACGAACCATAGACCCAAATCCATCCATCGATCCATCGGTGAGCCAAAGGTTACTAAAATGAGTTTGACGAGGTTCGTCCAAAAAGATTCGAGTTCCAATGGTCGAAGGGGAGTTCTGAGGGCTTGAACGCGACGGCAGCAACGTCGAAGTCAATCTTAAAGACCTATAGGGTAAGGAGGCCCGGGGCGCGAGGCGTGCACCGTGAGATGGATGTCCGTGAGAAAGACCATGTGAGCCGAAACAAGCAGTCGTCTGGCATTGGGATCAGCGGCAAGAGGTACGCAAGGATTGAGTGCAGGCTGCTTCGGTGACAGAAGACAGAGTTCGAGTCGGCGCCAGGCAGCCTGCAGACGCGGGGAGATCAATGTGTTCAAGTCACCAGAAAATAGTCGGACAGAGGCGCGCGGCGTACGCAAGTACTGAAGTCAAGAAGAGCGGGACTGGGCAGAGGAATGAATTTTAGATCCAGGGTGGCGATATTACTAGTTGAGCCAAAGGCAGTGGGCGGCGAGGAATGTCGCTGTGGTGGTGTGTGGCAAGAGGAGTTTTCAAACTCCGCCGTCAATCGGTCACTCTGTGACACATCGCTTGTCCGCAACACCCATCTCGATACCTCAATCATTCGCCGTTCGTCCTCTGCACCCTTAAATACAGCTCGCATATATGCTCTCTGCTGAACGCAGCTATCCTGCAGTCCCAAAAGATGTGTTCCGAGTCAATATGTCCGCGAGAACCGGATCGACCCAAGATCGACCTGCGTTGGATGCATGCAATAAGTGAACTTATTCGGTCGCTTCTTTCAGCCCTTTTAATAACCCCTCAGTAGTACTGACACAATTTAGATTCTGGCGTGCCGCTGCTGGAATGGCTCCGGGTTTTCCCAGTCCGTCGAGACTTGAACATCCGACTACTGCTACTCCAAGCGCCCTGGAAACTGGTGTGTCTCCTTCCTTCCACTTGCGTTCCAGTCCTTCCATTTGACCTAGGCTGGTGAGCTGTGAGTTCATCCCAGATCTAGTCGGCATTGGCCCGACAGTAAGGGTCGCGACAACCCCCGACTGAGTTGAATGTGCTCACACCGCCAAAGGTCATGTTCAATTTCCAATTCCAATTTTCACACTCATTTCGAGTCGGTGCAGCTAAAATGGTACCGATACTAGCTCAACAACCATGGGACACGACGACGCCGATGGTTGTGCTAGGATCCCTCTTCGCGGTGGGTGTACTGCGGTCTCAGAGTTGAACTGATAATACCTTGGATAATACTTGGTAGGTGTGGTCGCGAGGCCGGTGATCCTTGCATTGCATCACTCCGGCTTAGTTGGGATGGTCCAAACACCGGTAGGTTCGTGGCTTCTTCGCGGGTGTTCACTCCTAGTGGCCCGTGGATGATTTTTTGGTGGACGAGGATCGTCCACGGCGGGTCTCCGAACTTGTTGAGTGCCCATTAATCCCTTGCTTCGCGTATGACGCCCCAGAATTTACCTAGGTTAGTTCTCCCGTCATGTCAGACATGATTTGCGTCGCGTGGGGGATGCCATGGGACAAAGCTGGGTGCGTGATGCTCCTGCCCCCACCCTCTACGAGGAAATGCCCAAGTTCCTCTGGTGCGTACCTCTAAGTATTATCCATCGGCTTGATTCTGCGGCTCATTTCCCACATATCAGCCTCGACCTGTTACTCTTCGGCCAAGGAATATTCTCAACATGCGGCGATGATCATCGCAAGTATCGGAAAACCATGTGCTTGACGTGGGGAGTGGTCCCGGTGTTTTACGAGGTCGCAGAGAGGGTCAGTTTCGCTCATTATTTCGAACCAAGTGTTCGTTGCTCATTAACTATGATCTCCGAGACGGTCTCATTTCCCCGGAGGTGGTTGACGGTCCGCGGATGGCAGTGTTCTTCTGGGTGGGTTGGACGTTCGGAGTCCTCCGCGCACCGCGCCTAACGTTCTTTCCAAGGCTTCAACATCAATACAACTCTCAACAACCCCAGAGTGTGAGGCACGGAGTTTCCTGGTTGGAAAGTCGTGTCCACAGAGACTCTTGATGTTGTTGGAGTAGACTTAATACCAGAGCTGAGTCGGTAAAGTCTACGTGTTTGAATCGAGAATACTGTACTGCTAACTACGGTGCGTATTTATACTATGTGTGAACCTCCGGGCCCGTTCTACGATGACTCCTAATGAGTCCTACTGACTATGAATAAAGAAATGACTACCTATGACTGAAATATCCAGAAACCGAGTTGAACCGCAACCGAGAGCTGCTGTGATTGCGGATCAGTGCGGCAAGCGCGTGGCGGATCCTTACACAGAGGCACAATGAAGCTACGCGGTCTGTAGACGCAGGAACAGTTTGTTTTTAGGATCGTCCGCGTCAGGCCTGACGGCCGCCGCACGGTGGAGCCGCTGCCTCCTCCCGAGGGTGTGACCCCGCCTCAGGTCATGTCGCAGAAGTGTGCGGCCCAGTTCGGAGGAGTGCGGTTCTGAGGTGGAAGCGTCGCAAGTTCCACTTTTTAGGCCACGATGTTCGGTTTTCGAACATTCGGTCGCCTCGAGGATTTATTGCGGCCCGTGAGTGACTCCATTATAATATATGCATCGACCTCATGTGGTCATGTAGGTCTCACCCATTAGCCTTCAGTGCCCGTTCTGTTTGTCCAGGCCGAATAAATTTATTTACCCCGTTGCCTAACTCTGAGCCGCAAGGCTCGTCTAATTTGCGTGACCTTCGAATTAGACCCATCTTCCGCCATATCTCAGAGTCCGTCGTTGCGCCGAGGACTGTCCACGTCCGCACGGGTCAATATACCTGCGCGTATCCTGCGGTTGAAAATTGACATTGCACTAACTTTCCAGTTTTTTTTGGTGGTGGATCCATGGGGGCTTCAGGATTTGAAGGCGAGTAATACACAGTTCCTTCCTGCTTTACTTTGTGGCCGTACTGAAATTTAGACAGACACAACTTCGGAGCCGAGATTTCGCAACGCGTCACTGTCACATGACCGTTACTCGCTCTTCTTCCTCCGACCACGACCGCGATGGCGCCAGCGAAAGCCAAGGTCACAGCTGCAGAGGAAGTCGTTCGTCTTAGAGACGAACTGCGCGTCCAGCAGGCCGAAATTGGTGTGCCTGCAGCGAATTGCACGGAGCATAGCCTAACATCTGTCCCCAGAGCAGTTACGAAGGGAAAAAGCGGCCAGAGCTGCCTCGGAAAAGCGCAAAACACTTATCCCACGCCCCCAGGGCCAAGCGGGAAGATCGTCGGGCTATAATATTCAAGACAAAATCCTATTGAGCAACAACACAGTGCGATACAAACGGCTATATGTACGTCCTCCTTCCACCGCTACCTGGGACTTCTGCTGACCTCCCGACACAGCGAATCGTGAAAGACAATGTTCATGAGCGCTTGAACGTTACGAAGACACTCACCGAGCAAGATAAGGTCCGGTTAGAGCGAACTATTGCCCATGTATGTCGTCTTTGTTTTACTCCGTGCCACTTGTTTTCCCACTTATTCCCCGCACACAGATTGCTATGGTCGCCTCCTACTTTGCACAGTTCGAAGGCTATTGGCCCATTCATGACATGATATCGGGTTATCTACGAAACGCCAGAACGCGACGGAACAAGGACCTAGCGCTCGAGAAACTCGCAGATGCTCGTGATGCCGGCGATTCGCGGGTGAATGCAGAGGAGATTGAGGAGGAGCAGGATGAGGACGACGACGACGATGAGGAGCCACTCCCGCCCCCAAAAAGCAAGAAGTCCAAGGTGCGTCCCACAACTACTGTAATAGCGGGTATTTCTCATCCTAGCAGTCCGTCAAAAATCACCCTAGCGCGCTGTTTGACGACGAGGACGACGAGCCACTCCCGCCCCCCAAAAGCAAGAAGTCCCAGGTGCGTCCCACAACTACTGTAATAGCGTGTATTTATCATTTCTGCAGTCGAACAACAACCATCCTAGCTCGCTCTTGAACGACCAGGACGATCTGCCACCCCCGCCCCCAAAAAGCAAGAATTCCAAGGTATGTATACGACCGCTCCGACACCACCAATTCACCATTCTAGGTGTCGAACCACGCCACTAATAAGCGCCACAACACCGTTGCCTCCCCAGCTCCCAGCCAGGTATGCATATTCAGGATGTATCAATCCCCGAGAGACGCCCCTGACGCCGCGACAGAACAAGAAGCGCAAACGCGATCATATTTTATCCTCCAGTCCCGAACCGTCATCTCAGGTTCAACATTTTTGTCCAACATGTGACGAGGAAATTCCTCTTCAGCCTAGTGCACGCCTCCTCTCCCTCCTCGACGAGTACCAGAAACTAATTGAGTCTGTCGGGAAAAACGGCGCCGGAGTAACCTATCTGGAGATTCAAATTTGCGCCGCCGTGAGCCAAAACAAGACTCTCGGGCGGATCCAGCAACAGGCCGCGAGTCATGGTTGGCCTACCGAAATCGACTTCGCGACCATCCCGATCCGTATCCACGCTTTCCTCCCGCAGGTTTATCAACTCATTCAAGATCCTGCCATTCTCCGCGAATCCCCGGTCTGGCGAAGTTTCTGTTTGAATATCAGCCGCCGTATATTTTATTTTTCAAGATGCAGCTCCAAGCTCGAATTCACATACGCCCTCCTTGGGAAGCGCGCTGGATAGTCAGTGCATTCTTTTATTTTTTGAACACCGCTCATCTCTGCCTGCTTAGCTACGGTCCCAAGGGCGGGGCTATCATCGAGACTGCTCTCCTCAATGCTGTTTCCAAGCACGAAGAGCAGCTCTCGAACGACCTGTTTGATACGCTTCATGAGATCGTGATCGACCCTAGGCTCACCAAACACCAGAAGTTCGACATGTACGATGAAACATCAAATCTCATTAATCTTACCGACTTCGTGCGGTTCATCTTAACGCCGTTCGTTGCTAATCTTCTCATCGAGGACGACCTTGGTGTTGATCCAGACCGTGCGGACATGCTCCGTGATGCGAGCAATGCGTATGGGGAAGAAACATTCTTTGAGGGTAGCTTGCCGGCCGCCCCGCCTCAGAAGAAGGTAAGGCCTCACTTTCTGGCTTATAATCCACTTGCTCACCTTGCATGCGAAGCCTAAAATCAAGTCCGACTTCAAAATCACGTTCTGCGATGACTCTGACGAGGTGAGCTGCGTGAGTACTCGACTCAAGACCCAGCCAACCATGCGGACGGCAGAAACCAAAACCTAACTTGAAGAAGAGGGGGAAAACTTCCGACGACGAATGGGACGAGGTAAGCACTCCGAATTCAATCCTTCGACAGCTCACTGACTGTACCAACGGTAGGAGGACGCGGAATCTCCACTTAAGACCAAAGAAACGTGTGAAGCGCTCGCTCGATGACGAGGAAGAGGTAAGCAGTCGGAAATCTGCACCGTTGTGATTGCCATGAACCTCCCAAATAGACGTCGGAGTATAATGGCGAAACTGAGGTAAGAAAATTTCTCCTCCCACACTTGTTGGAATACTCCCTGACACAATCCGCACTCCAGACGCCGGACAAGAAGCAGAAACAGACGGGGCTGAGGAAAGCGGGGGTAGGGAAATTTTCTCTGGAGGAGTTTGAGGAGGTAAGTATCGTCTTGGTGCTCTTTCTTGAGATCAACTGAATTGCAACCTCAGCCAGCTGAAAAGCCAAAGAAGAAGGTCGCAGAGAAGCCGAAGAAGAACGTCGCAAAATCCACGAAGTCTGCACCCACCAAGGCGGCGAGTGTAAAAGTGAGTTTGTCCATTTGGCGACGATGTTTCCGACTGACGGTCGTGAAGGCGCGCAAACCATCCCCGGTGAAATCTTCCTACGTCACCCGGTCAAAAAGCCGCGCGTAGTTTGTCCTTAGACTCTTGTTGTATGTACTGTAAATGGACTGTCAGAGCATGTTTTGTCGCTAACCTCAAGTTTCCTCCGTACTTGTGGCCATAGCCATGATTCTTCCAGCTGCATCTCCCCCCACCCATTCATCTCGTTCTCCTTTAGAGGTTCCGAGTGTATTTTGACCCAGAGAAAATTCGTGCCGGCTGGATTGGGGTTTATGTTCAACTTGAACTCAAGTTCGATGTTGGGCTAATTTGTGACCAATTGGTCATTGGTGTTGCTGGGGCCAGGTATCTCGCATGCTTGAGGTCGCTGGGACAGACCAACTATATACCACATCCACCTCGTCTGCCGGTGGCAGCAAGAAGGGCACCTCACCGAGATTTGTGGATGTTTGGATCCAAACGGTCACGCGTGACATCTCGCGTTCTCTCTTGCCACCATCACCGTCGTTCCCTCCTAGCGTCCTTCTACCCAATTCCTGGCCCCTAATTTGGTCTCAACATGGAAACAACATCCCCCGACGCGCTCTAGGCCCCATTTCGGCGCAGCTTATAGCCTCAATCCCGGTTCAATGGCTAAATACGTGATTTTCCACTTTTTCACCAACAAGGACGCGCAGCGCGCTGCCGAAGCGGCCACGACGTACGGCGATACTCTAGAACCCATCCTGGTCAGCTACCCTTGCATGCCGAGCCATTTTACCAGCCCGGGACTGCCGTTACTGGCTCAACTGTCGACATCAAGTCGTGGTGAGGGCATTGACCACAAATCCACCGTCTAGGTGAGCAGCGGTCTAGATCGTAGTCTCCTCTGCTCAACTCACACACCGCAAGCACTCGAGGACCCCATTTGACGATGGTGTATCCCTGGTGCGTCGCATTCTCGGTCTCTTTTTCGCTGATGCATCAGGAAAAACGGACTTGGCTAGGTTGCACCCCGTAGGCCCGGTAGCTGTGAAAGCCAAAGAGACAAGTACCCTAATAAGTAGCGCTGGTAGCACTCCGCCAAGGCTCAGTAGCAGCTCGGTAGCAGCACGGTAGCTGCTGGTAGTTGCTGGATAGTTTGGGTATCAGGCAGTTGCTTGTGGTTGCTGCACTCCGCATTCTCAGAATCACACAAAATATGTTGACAACGAATGCATGTTGTTAAAAAGTGGAACAAAGACTCGTAATCTACGGGTACACATGCCAATGGCGCGCGAAGGGCTGGTGGGAAGGGACATTAATAGGTATAACGAGGGCAAGAAGACATATATTACATACCAAAGGCGGCGCCTCGCCATGTTGAAGTGCAAAGGGGACCGGACTGAAGCGGAGTTGGCAAGGGTCGACAGAGAGGGTATTGATGATTTGATAGAGCTTGAGGAGTTTGGACTTGACGACGAGGGAGGCGAACATGAAGAATATTGATGTATCTGAAGAAAGCGGCCGGGATCTTGCGGGTTTGATGGGAAAATGTGCTTGCAAGGCTTGCGTGCGGGACGAAGATTGAATATTGAGAGGTAGTGCCCCGGTGTAGGGACCAAGGACCTCTGGCGGGTTGGGAGGAGACAGACAAGAGGATGAAGAGGTAGGAGGAGACGAGACGCCGCTGTCTCGGAAGCCGAGCAGGTGAATTTGGGGTCGGCCGCCGGCGACACCGAGAAAAGGGCACAAGTGGGGCTTGATGAGTTTCAAGAGTCTGGAAGGGAGCTGGAGGGATCCGGAGACGTGGAAGAGGACACTGGAGGACGATATTGGGTGAAAGGGAGGGGCGGAAGATGGGGGGAAAGGAAGAGAGACGCCAGTGCAACGATCAAAGGTTTGACGTATTACGCAATCGTGCACGGACCTGCGGAGTTTGAATGACTGGTGTTGTGAAATCTTCCTCGGATTTTTAGGCAAAAGGGTGAAGCAGGGTCCTTCAAGGTGTGGAGTCCTCATGTTAGAGTTGAAAGAGCGTTGAATACACTCTCAACAACTGTCGGCTGTCCTTTGATTTGATCGAGCCGCTACTGATCCGGGTGTGATGACTACCCTGCGCTACAGATCGGCAGCCGTCGGCAACCGGGCGCTACCACTGCTACTGAGTTTATGCATGCACGCTACCGGTGCTACTTAGGCTACTGCAAAGGGGCCATCCTACCAAGCAAAAACATGTTTCCTGATGTGCTCACAACCCTTTATCCCCGCTCCACTCATGCACCCACACCCTACCAGCCCTCCCCCGCACGTCAGCTCACCCCACTCCCACGTTGGAGTCCTCACTCGGTCGTCTTACGATGTACAGCGCCTGCTACCTTCGCCACCGGTTCGCATCCCTCCGCCGTCGTGCGCATGCGCGGCTCTGTACGCACTGCCATCCCTCCCTCCTCCTCCCTCTTCCCTCCTCCTCCCTCTTCCCTCCTCCTCCCTCTTCCCTCCTCCTCCTCCCACTCTCCATCGCCTCTGACCCTCCTCCACAGCCTACCACTGTGCACTCGATCCGCGCCTCAGAGTGCCGCGACACCATCTCTACTCCGTCCGCTGCGTTATTCCCCATCAACTCACCACGTTGATCCGGCCTCCACTCGACGTGCCGACCCGGACAACACGCGCTCCTCACTCGCTTGCGGAACAGCACACCAAATCCAGTCGACATCTCGCGCTCGGCGACAGCGGGACCATGGTTTGCAAGGTTTATTCCCAGACTCATGATCCTCATCGATGCTTGCTCTCCCTCCTTTCCGTTCCGCGGCCACGACTAGTCGGACCTTGCGAATACAGGGTGTGTCCCCTTTAACCTCTCCTTGTCGACGCTATCGCTTACATTTTCGTTTAATCTACGCTCCCCGCGCACCACGGATGGTCGCCGCCTCCGGCCTCAAAACGCCGCGGCGCCGCCCTGGACAACACACGCCGCTCATTCTGCGCTGCGGAACGACGCGTCCACTTCAGTCACTCGCACACGACGTCACACGACGTCACACGCCTACTAGGAGCGGGTTTGTGGTCCCCAAGGTACATTCCCTTCCTTGGTGCACTTCAAGATCGTTGAGCTTCCTTCTACTTAGTTTCTGATTCTCCTCATCCAAGTTGCATCCAAGGTATGTTGTTTTCATTCTTTCCTCATCGGCGCTATGACTTAACATCTTGGTTGAATTTACGCCCGCGGACCTCCCTTAATCCACGGCGACTGTAAGTATCGTTCTAGTCCATCGACGAAAACTTACCAGCAGTTTAGAAGCCTGACATTGGGTTCTAGGTTCTCGCGCGTTCCTCAAGCTTCGACTACGGACTTGCACTTGATACGAGGATTCCGCGTGTGCGTGTTTGTACTCTATCCACACACTTATTTCGGTTTGCACGCAGACGCTCCCTGACGTGGCGCCGACTCAAGTTCTATTTCAACAAGGGTAAGCATTCGATTAACCTTGATGTCGGTATATATATTTTGCTGGAGCACCAGGTGCCATCTCAGGCGTCGTCCGCGGTTATTCGCTGGGTGAGCTTTGTGTTAACTCTCGTTGATTCAGTAGCGCTGATTCGTGGCGGTTCTTCTCGTTCGTGATTTTATTCAATCTGGTGTTCGCTCTCAAGCTTTTCACCCTCCTGGCCAGAGGTGGGCGGTACCACTTGGTTTAGTCTCGATCCATTGTGTTGAGTCTGGATTCGATGCAAGGTACACTTGGTTCAACTGGCAATCCTCCACGACTCACTTCGGGTTTCAATGCTCTTCTGATTAATCGGTGAAGGAGCCGGCACTCAAGGTAAGCCTCTCGTTCTCACTTGCCCACGCTAATCCGTGCGCCAGCAGTCAAACAAGCGTCATACCTGAATCCGCCGTTTGCGTGAATCTGATGTATCATGTTCGCAACCCGTCCTCCTTGCATCGAGTTTGGCACTGACTCTCTTTGTTCTTTGTCCAGTTCCCTTGTGCCCCGCCCGACCTCGAACCGATCGTGAGTCGTATGTCTCCCAAATCTGCTGCCGACTCATCAATTTGTGGCCACCATCGGCATCCTGCGCGCCGCGTTCGAACATCATTGATTCATCGGACCCTCGCTCGCGAGTCACGAAAGGCCATGCAAACCACGGTAAGTCTTGAAGTGTACTGCACGACTGCTCCAAAACTTACTTGCGCCTGTTTCGGCCTTCCCCTCCGGCGCTATTTCGGGTTCTCAGAACCACGTTGTGGTAAGTTGTTCGTCGCTATCTGTCGTTTGCCTGACCAAGATTGTATTGCTTATTCAAACAATGTTTCTTGCAGGTTTTTCTCTCCCGCTTACCTCTTGCGCGAATCGCTGGTTCGTCCCTCGTCCTCCTTGAATTGAACTCGGAACTGACTTGCCCACCGTCACCCTCTTGTTCACTATTCAACTCCCGACCTGGAATCGAACGTGAGTCGTGCTTCTCCCAAATTTGCTACCCACTCATCAATCTGCAGCCATCGAACTCCGACCAGCGCGCCGCGTTCGGATCATCATCGCGGACATCATCAAAGGCACCGGCCGCCCAACGCCGTTCGAACTACGGTAAGCCTTGAGTTCTACTGCACGCCTGCTCCAAGACTTACTTGCGCCCGTTTCGATCGAGGCCCCTCAAGGCGTGTGATTCCGCTGCGCAATCCACTTCTCTCAACCAATCTCACGTGTTGGATTTGGGAGACTGGCTCTCGAGATCTCGCGTTTGTCTTCCTCCCCTTAGTTCACATGCTGACTTCTCTGTATCCAGGTTCAATGTTCAACACCCCGGCAACATGGCGACGACGCGTGGGCGCCGAGTAGTGTAGACTTGTATTTATGTACTGGAATACACCGAGATTTTTGGCCCTATATCTGAGTGATTTGTTCAATCAGCCTGAGTGTTCCAGTTCACTCAGGCTGATTGAGCGAAGCCACTCAGCCTGAGTGACATACCCACTCAGGCCACCTAGCAAAATCGGCCAAAAGTCAATCAGCCTGAGTGTATGGACACACTCAGGCTGATTGAGTCGATCTATCAACCTGATGGTAGCCAGTCAATCGTCCTGAGTGCATCCACCCACTCAGGCCGATTGACATCGCTCCCCACAGTGTCGTACGGCAAATATAGTGTGCAAAAAGTTTTTGCAACTTCACACCCCTAAGGCAACTACAACTTGAGTTTTTACTGCGGAAAAGCTGCAACTCACCCAAGCTACAACTTGGATCTGGATGCAACTCCCAAGTTCGCGATTTTCCGACAAGGCAACTTGTCGGTGCAACATCTTCGACTTGATGCAACTTGACCGAGACACAACTTTTCCGAGCTGCAACCTCATAAATTGCACTTTTTGGGAGGTGCAACTTTGAATTCCCACAGGCACAACTTACAAGGGAGTCGGTTACAACTTCGCTTGGTGTCTGGACTTGAACTCGGTGTAATCATCGTGAGCCACCGAATATAATCTGTATTTATTTCTATCAAGCTTGACACGGAGAGAAATAGACTGTGGTTGAGAGTGTGATATCCAAATGTTTAACCGAGGAAATGATACATGCCGCTACTCTTGGGTGGTGAAATACTGCGCACGAGAACCGCTCGGCAGTAAGCATCAATCGAGGATATACAAAAGGGTATAAACACACACATATGAGAAGGACACCACATTCCATCAAGCGCGACACATTCTGAGGAGAGGCGACACATTTTCATCAATGTGTCGCCCTTCACTCAAACTGCGGCAGCCTCGGTTTTCTGGCCGCTTTCGGAATGTGTTGCCTATTACGTGTCGGCAGATTGACACCGTGTCCGTGGGAATAGCAATTTTCGTTCTCTCTCTCTTTAACCTCTACCACCATCCCCCGCGTCTCTCTGCCCGACAAAACCCCGCCAGAATGCCACCTAGTGGCCGCTCCTCGACAGCGGAGCCCCCGCCGCACGACGACAGCTTCCTTGACACACTGCCGGCGCGGCAAGTGATGGCATTTCGGAACTACGTGTGTCGTTTGCCCTCGCGCGCTTCCGCTTCAACTAACCCTAGAAATGACAGAAATACTCACCGGCTTTCCTCACGTCCTGTCCCCACCAGTTCTTAGACAATAGATGGGTCGACGTGCCCGCCATCAAAGATTTCATCACCCACCACGCTTCGGCTGCTGGTCAGGTTTCGACGCGTCCGACCGCATCCCCGCGGGATCAGGAGCTTGTCGACGGTGTTTCGACGCGTGCCCTGGTTGATTTCCGCACCTATGTACGCGATTCATAGTGTTGCCGTTGATATGGACTAATTTTGGTTAGTTTTATTCCCCCGCGTTCATTGCGTCGAATGCGGCGCTGTTTTTAGACCATGAGTGGATCGAGATCCCAGCCCTCCGGGATTTCCTTCTTACTCGGCCCACCAATGTATGTTTTCTCCGCTTGATGTCCTCCCCGCGGCGCAATCTTACAATATTCAGGTTAAAATTGAACCCCAGACACTCGCCGCATTCTCAATCAAAGCGGAACCGCTGCCAACCTCGCTGCGGACGGTGCCGAGCCCGGTTCAGCTCCGTACTCTCCAGGAAAACGGTCACGACGTCTTTGAACTAATAGATTCAGATTCCGATGTCGAAGTCACCGCCGCCGTCACACGCCCATCGTCTCGGGCCTCAACTATTACCCACGTAGGCACGTCACTTCACCTATTTCCCCTCTTCTCGGCTAGGCACCGATTTCGACGGTCAACTTGACAGAGATGACTTCAGTGATGGGCCGAGTGGTAAGCGCCCGTATTTACGCCCTCCGTCGCGTGCTTGACAGTTTCCAGACTTCGACCGCAAAAATATCGATTCGGACCATAGCGGTGAGTTTGGATATGCCGCATTTCTCCTCGCCCATTTTTACAAGCCGCGCAGACATCGATTCCGTAAACGAACACGGTATGAATTCCTCTGTCAACGTCGAGAACAGCGCTAACTATTTATTCTTCAGGCGACGACGACGATGATCTTGCCCCGTCAGACACGCTCAGGCAGGACAAAGTTACATCGTTCGTCCGGACCGGTAGCTTTGCAATTACCCAGAAGATTAGGGTGCGCCGCATCGAGTACATCTCGGAGGATTCGGACCTCCCATCAGTTTGGCCCATCCCGCGGATTCCGACCGTTTTCGTACTCGATGGCGAGGACGAGAAGTACCGTATCAACAACCCAGAGACTGGGGATCTTCTGGGGCTCGACCGTATCATCCGGGATGCTGTGAGTGTAATAATTGCGAACGCACTGCCTGATTTTGTTATCTTCCAACCGTAGGACAACGATGCTTGGACGTCGGTCCCGGGCTCGGGCGACTCGACGGCCAAGGTTCGTTTCGCGCCCGGCGAACCTCCTATCGAATGCCGACGTGCGCGCTCCACATGTCGGGGAATGTTCACCTGCGCGAACATTGACCCGGCCCTGCTGCAGAGCGTGCGCGCGACCCGATTTGAGCTGGATCCGACCGCGCGCACCGAGGTTTTGGCCGCTGAGGCCGAGACGCGCCGTAGCGAGCGGACCACTCCAGAGCAACATGCTTCGATTAAGTCCTTGCATTTTCCTCTGTTTTTCCCTATCCGACCCGTGCTTGCGTAGGTTTATGAGCATCATTCGAAGTTCAACATGCACAGCCGTCGACTCGAACCAGAAAAAATGCGGCGGTGGGCCAATTCTCAAGGCCAAACCTCAGGTTCTCCATCCCCTTTCCTTTCTGATTTGGGCTAACACTGCGCGCAGGGATCATCGAGGAACCACCAGTACTTTGTTGCGTGCAGCGGATGGCGCCCCAACTTCAAAGAGCTTCACCGTACCCACCAGATCCCCGACCACGTCGACGAGAACATCCTGGCGAGGTTCTTGGCCGGCCAATCTATTGCCGACGGTGACGAGAAGGATACTAAACCTTGCAGCAAGTTCGTTTCCCCGCGCACTGGGTTTCACCAACGCTTTTGCCGTATGTTCTAATTTTCTTCGTTGAGTTCAATCGCCCATTAATCCGTTTTTAGCCCACTCCCACATAAAAAACGGGCAGTCGGTGCGCAGTAGAATCGAGCAACACAAGTGTCTTGCGAAGCGTGCAATCTATATTCCTGTCGATACTTCGATCCGCAAGGCGCTGATCGTGAACAATCAAACCGGTCATAACCATCCCATGCCTACGCTCACCAAGGTGTCGCTCAAAACGAAGGAGACCTACAAGAAGTTGATCAAGGCTGCTGGCGTCGTTGGTGCTACAGTGTCGAAGGTGGACAACGGTAACAATTTTCCTTTTGTTATCCTGACGCGATCTGAACACTTTGAACAGCGGCGTCGACGAAAGTCATTCTTGGCGGTAAATCCGTCACCGGTTTCGCCCCCGCCCTGCATTCAACGCGAGTCAAACGTGACATGGTGCGCGAGGTGAAGAAGGAGAAATATCCGAGTGGACTTGGTATTGCTGGTGCGTCCCGAATTCCTTATCATCTTTCGGTTGAACTCAACCCTTTCAAGGTGCCCTTGAGCTGTATGCCTACCACCTGACGAAACCACTGCCGGACCGCTACATGCACAGCTACATCACCACACCGGGCGGCGGTATTTGCATCATCACATTTGTTCCCGCCTTACTGAAATTTCTGGACGACCCCGGGGTCACGTCGTTCGATGGCGACACCACCTACAAGCGTATCGATGGGAAGATGAATGAGTGGGAGCTCACCGCTTTTTTGAAGATCGTTCTACGGAGTACGTGGTCGCATTCGCACTCAGATTCAACGTCATTAATTTCATCTAGTCGCTTCGATCGTGCGTGCCTACATCAACCGGGCGAGCACCGATTTTTTCGTCGTGTTCTTCGATGAGCTGCAGCGCGTCAAGTTGGAGGTAACGGGGAAACCCATCGCGTTCAAAAAACTCGTCCCGGGCGGAAACTTACTGGTGATGAACTCCGACATGGACGCCGCCCAAATTCTGGGCTTCACCACTTCGGCCATGAAACTCAACGTACCTGAGCATAGCCACATTCCGATGGATACGCCTCCGCAGAAGGTCGCCCCCGAGATCGTCAAAATTTGCTGGCGGCACGCCAAAGAGTACGTCATTTTACTGTCACTTGACGCTCTCTCAGATACTCAAATTGGTTCCAGGCCCGTCCTCGACTTCAAGTCCCTGGTTTCCGCCGCCGACTCCGCCTCCAGAACTTCGTCTACATCGACTCGAAGGAGAGCCTCAACGAATTCTCCGCTTTCATCGATCACCTCGGCGTCAAAAAGATTCACGGCGAGTAATTATTACCTATCACAAGACGATCGCTCATAAAGTTCCAGATTGGTGGCGACACAAGGAGATGCACGAATGGATTATCCCATCGCTCGTGAAATCACAGTCGCCGCTCGGAGCAGACATCTGGGATAGCACACCGTCGACAACGAACGCGAACGAGGCCCAGCACGCGTGGACCAACGCTCAGACGGGGATCAAGTTGACGCTCGTCGAGGGTCTGGAAAGGTGAGTTGCCCCTCTGATCATTTGAACTCATACTGACTCTGTACTTAAGCGCCCGAGCCGTAGACGAGCGCGTTGCGGAGGAGATCGAGGTGTCTCTTCGCACCGGTATCTTCGCAAACCACAACAACGAGGTCGTTCATCGCGAGGCTCGCAACAACAAGCGCCGAACGACGGCGGCCCGCAAGGGCAGGGAGTCGCAGGTAGCGGTCGATGTATCGGCTGAACTTAGGGCACAACTGGCGACTGAACAAGACGCACGTCGTGAATCGAACGCGCGCACGAAGGAGCTGAATGCTCAACTCAAAACTGTCACCGGGACGTCCGGTCGTACGAAAAAGTCCCCTGGTGAGCTTACTGCCAGTTCCAGCGGACGCGTCAAGACTATTGTACCTCGGCCAGGTGCGTCCTTTTCCTCTCGGTGTTCAGGATATCGTTAACACCTTGAAAGGTCGAACTTCTTCACGCGCGACGGTGTCCGACGGTGTCGCCGCTTCATGTGAGTTCTTGAATCCTTGGAATTAAATACATCATGGTGAAACCGTTCAAAGATCCATCACCACCTGTAGTTGTCGTGGTCGATGAGGTCGCTGCCACCGTCGCCGACGACCCCCATCCTGTAGTTGGAATTGACGAGCCGGAGAATATGGGGGAAGGTAATTATTCATGTTCAACCTCGCCGTTACCGCCACTCACCCATATACTAGCTCGCCCTCCATCCCCAAACCTACCAGCTGGTCTCAGCAGCTTTCCAGAGATGCTGCCGGCGCACACCGCGCAGGAACTCTGGCACATGTCCGAGGAGGACGTGCTTCTATTCAGCACGATGTTTTCGGCCGGCGTGCCCGAGGTCAACTTCGGGACAGAGGTTGACTTCGGGACGGTTTTCGATCCTCTACCTTTCAGCGCCGATCCTACTCTTGGTAACACCATGTTCGATGTGACCACTCATTCGTCGTATGGTGTTCCAGGTTTTGATTTCACGCCGCCGTCCTCAACACCACACATTTCTACCGACTTTCTCACTGTTCCAGGGCCCGTGGCGTCCGCGTACGCAGACTGGCCCCGGCTTCCTCCCATTCCCCCATACTCACCCCCTCAACTCGATGCCGCCCACCCTGTCGCATCGACCAGTTCTGACGACACCAACAAGAAACGCCGTCACCGCCAGGAGGTTGATACCGCTGACATCCTTAAACCAGACAGTGTGCGATCGAGGAATCCCTCGGCACGGGCGCGTGGCGATGAGGAACCCGCCGTCAAGAAGGCGAAGCCGTCGACGGTACGACATCTTTCACCTTCCTTTTCCGTGCGCCTCCTTATATATACCTCAAGGCGTAAATTTAGTTGAACTACTTGGTGTAATGCGGCGTGAATTATCACTATTTTGGTGTTCGAGTTGTTGTCTGCCCGTGCGCGTGGGAATTACTTGAAACCATACCTAAGTGTGGTTGAAAAACTTTGTTCGACAGCCTGTGGGCCCCGTCCCAGGCAAATGTGGTGCCTCATAGGAAATGTGGTGCCTTCAAGGTTAATGTGGTGTCCTGGACAAGAATGTGGTGGCACAGATGAGAATGTGGTGCCTCGGAGAATGTGTGTGTGCGCTGCGTTTTGTTAATCCCGGCATCAATCGGTCTGGAGAAATTGACGCGGGCGGCGCGCACCGGCGCGCCCTGACGCGGCACTGACGCGGCTTGACGCGGCAAAACTACAAAGGTTTTCTAACACTTCCTCAGGCTTGCAAATACCTCCAGAGTGTTGCTCTGTGAGTTCACAGGACCTTTACCGTGAATATAGACAAGAATTGACCATGCATTGTATCACTTGGGTACTGAACTTGCCTTCTATCACCCAAAATCAAGTGCCGGTTCATTGTAGTGTGGACCAGGGGGATAGTTGAGTATAAATGCATCGGAAGGAACCACTACGACGCCTCTGAATGTCGATGATGCCGCGTCGATGCCGCGTCAAGGGCCCGCGCCGGTGCGCGTCGACGCCGCGTCAATGCGCGTCAATGCCGCGTCAATGCGCGCCGGTGCCGCGTCAATCAAAAGGTTGCCGCGTCACTGCGCGCCGGAGCGCGTCATGCCTTGCGAGCCTCGCGCAGTAGGCAGTGTACTCACAATGGAGTTAGGTATGCGCCCATCGCTTCTGTACCTACAAAATCTCTGATTTAGATTCGAAATTCCGATAGTAGATTCAACCGTGGTGGTTATCGGTGCTACTTCTCAGTACAGCATCGGAAAATTCTACGGGTGAACATCTGAACAAGATACTTGTTTGATAGTAGCTGCAATCTGAGCTTCGAAACACCAGGTATCAGAAATTTGTAGTCAATCTGACCGTTCCAGACTACAACTTGCGGCCTCGACGATCCCTTGTGCTTGGACTCAGATGGCCACATCCCGCATATTTCTCCGATAATTCATTGAAGTCACCATTGAGCATTCCATGAAATTCCATCCAAGTCCTCGTGCCTACTAGGCAATGAAGGAGGAATGTGAGCCGCCGGTCAAATGAAGGATAGCTTACACGGGGTTGCAGAGGATGCCTTGGGCGCTAGGAGTGAATCGACCCTCGGTGATTTTGGGGATGTTGAAAACCGAGACAAGCAAAAAAATGTTGCTTTTTACGCGCCGCTTCACCGCCGAGCCAGCTCAGCCATGTCTCACATAGCGCCTGTGGTTGATATAGTGAGTTGCATTTCAAGGTATGTATGTCATGGGTCGCCGACACTGAGTGAGTCCAAGGGCAACACGAACGTAGTTCTTGATCTCAGTGGGCCATAGGTCATTTTACTCGACCACGAAGTGAGTATTTTCACCAGACTAACACCTCCAAATTTTTGACATTGTGGCCAGGAATACGGTACAGTGTTTCCGCTTGCACCCTTCAAAACGCGAAGATTGTGAAGCAAGTCTGTAGCCTTTTTCTGCCGAGACTCTCTTGGTTGAAACATGTGGAATGCAAGAAATACTGAAAACGGACCCAGTGGCGGCTGCCAACTCCCAAAATCTTCCGGGTTGAATTTGACTCCGTTGAGTTTCATCGAATGGGGTTCAAGCTCAGGGTGTCTTACCTCCTGCCAGGCATGAATGCGACGCCCATAGCTGGGTCCAAGAGTCCAAGCTGTCTCGATTTGGGTGCAGGGCAACTTTCACTCACTGAATGCCGAGATCTGCCATCCTCCCCTCAGGAGATGGCTCAGAAACTCGAGGAAGTGCCTCTCTTTCGAACCATACATCCATTTACGTCTATTAGAGCTTTTTTGTTCCATCGCTTCCACCAGCTTTGGACGGGCCACCTGGAATTCAACATCGCCGAGATGCCCGACGCGCTTCCCACGCCCCCGGTTCAACTTTCAACCATCGTAAATGGCCCGGCTTCGACATACTTTCGAATCATTCGTACTCAGTACTACTTCTTACTGCATTCGATGTCCCAACATCTATTTATTGCATCAGTTGTCCCTCGCACTCCTCCTCCATTCCCAATTGCTTAGTCCTCCGTTGTGTTGAACGCGTGTTCAACTCGATGGGTTATTCTGGACAGCTTTCCCAGTGCTAATGTGTGAGTATAATGCACTTCCAGTTATATCAAAGGGGATAGACTCCAATGTGTCTCGATAAACCCTATTCCTCAGTGTACCGAGACAAATTTCAAGGTGAGGCTTTTTGCACCCAATGCACTCATTTCAATGTGAAACATCGCCTCCAGTTGTTTTGGAAGCCTAGGAGGTGTTTTTAAAGGAAGGAGGGGTGGCGCGCCGATGCCGCGTCAATTTACCCATCACGCCGCGTCACTGCCGCGCCGGTTCGCGTTAGTGCCGCTTCAGTGCGCGCCGGTGCGCGCCGTCCCGCGTCACTTTTACCATACCCAGATCAATCCCCCAGTTTCCGTCGTCGGCGAGAAAATCAAAATCCCCCAGTGCCGTTCTCATCGCCGTCACCTCTTCGTCGCCCGAAGTCCTTGCATAAACCGCACCGACGAGGACAAGTTCAAGGACAACGGAAACTAAGTTTAATTTACTGGCTTGTGGACTATAATACTACTAGTCTACTAGTATACTCAACCCTCGAGGTTTCTAGGGCTGCCGCCCGTGCCCGTGGTCACGGTTCCACGGGAGCCATGACACAGGTGCCGTGCCGTGCTGTAGGAGATTTTTCAATCCTTGCGACGGCACGGTCACGGCACGGGTTTGAACCGTGGCTGCCCGTTGAGATACGGCCGTCGCGGCCGTGCCACCGGTCCCACTTAGATAAGGACTTGAGGGAACAGTCCTGGTCCAGGTCGGCGCATACTGACTCCTGGTATGTTACCACTCCCTCAGGAACCATGTTTAATGACACTCGCCGTGTGGAATGGTTGAATTCGAAGTCTGCCGGCAACTTCCGGCAGTGATGGCGGAGTCTCAATTTTAAACTTCAACCACGATTTCCTCCTTAATATTCCCCCACTTCGCGAGAAATGTGTTGAAGACTTTTCTCGAGCATTTGGGTGTATGTAGTGTTGCCGGGGTTCGGTTAGGTTCGGTTTTTTCCGAAATCTCCCGAACCTCGAACCTAACCGCCACCGAACCCCAGGTTCGGTTCATACAGGTTCGGTTCAGGTTCAGGAGGGGTTCGAACCTGAATGAACCTGAAAATTTTCCACAGGCACTTGGAGGTTGCAGAAATATTCTAGAAGATGCTATTCACCTGTGTGGTCCATGGCATGGTCCCCAAGAACACTCAAGACTGGTGTAACCGCCCAAAGTAAGCATTCTGCCAGTCCATCAACATCACAACCTACCTGCAGCACCATTCGGGTCGCCCGAAGAGGTCCATGGCCATGGTAGTCCTTAGCCATCTATATAGGGCTATTGTGGACCAGGTCTGGGGTGAGAGTGATCGAGTTTTGCGGCCAAAAATCTCTCAAAACTCCCCTAAAACTGCCTCTATTTGCTCCCCAAGGCTTCAGGTTCGAACCGGTTCGCACCGGTGCGCACAGGTTCAGCAAAAAATCAGAATCTCCGAACCTCGAACCTGACTTGAGGTCCGGTTCGGGTTCGGTTCAGGTTCGGCAGAGGTTCAGAACCTAACCGCGGCAACACTAGGTGTATGATAGTCCCAATACAAGTCAAGACTCGGCCATCGTCGGACTTCTTGACGAGGAAATGGGAATCAATCATATAGGGAGAGGAAATCGTACCACCACGCTCGCTGCCCCTCTAAGTCCCAAGACACAAGATGTCCACGGCACGGTCCGATGATGCGGCTTTCCCGACCTACTTGACGCTGTAGTTGCATGCTTCAAAAGTTGCGAAATTCGAAGTTGCGTCTTGTAGAAGCTCAAGTTGACGCCCTGCCGAAGTTGTGGGAGCGTAAGTTGTTGCGCTCGTCAAGTTGCTATCAGCCAAGTTGCAACAATCTTCAACTTGACGGCCGAAGTTGTCGCACAGTGCAAGTTGCCTCACATTGCTGCTCAAAAATCCAACCTGCGCAAAAAAACTTTTTGCACAGTATATCGCCCATATCCTCGACACTTCCTGGAATGGCGGAGTAGATACTGGCGATGAGATCGGTTGGAAGTATGCCCGTCGGGGTCCCAGTATCCATCTGGGCCACCAACTTCCCATGGGGGGCGCCAGCAACGCTGGGCGGCATCGTGACATTCACCCCATCGACATCAATCGCGTCAACCAGAATGTTCCACCGAGGCATGCCTAGGTGGAAGAGAGGCAGTACTGGGGCATTGACCACGTCGGCATAAGCCTGGTCTACCTCGTTGATCGTAAAACTGGCGTCAGCTGAGCCCTCCAAATCGTCACTCCGCGACAAGGAGATTCCGATGAAGTTGTCCTGTTGCGGTGTCTGGGCAAAAATGTTGTACAAGAACGGCTGAGCTAGATCGGGGTCCGATCCATTCTTCTTCCACGTTGCCGCGAGGTTGGAAGGACTGACACCGCTAAAGGACAAGGCAATCAGACCATCGAGTCCTACACCGCCATTTGGCCGGCAGCTGGCCCCCAGGTGAAGTCTGAATGTGGAGCACATGTCACCCGGAAATGGTAGCCATGTGCCGGTGAGCTGGCGGCGAGATTGAACGGTAAATGGCCACACAGTGTGGCCACTTCCAGCTGGCGCTAGCTGTCAGTGTGCGTGGCCTCCAGGTGCCAGCTCAGATCGATGTCATCATATATGTATTGTTTTCATGGTTGGTTCTCGGGCGCAGGTAATGAGAAACGGGGAATATATCAAACTTGAGATAAATTTACAAACACTGAGATATAGTGTGTGCTCCCATACCTATGAGATACTTGACGAGGTCCCGACGGCGACAAAGAATCACGATGTGCGGGGGATTGCAGGGAAAGCCAGTGGTTCGACGACCCGAGGAAGCTCAATTGCTTGCGGGCCTGAAGTCGGAAGTAAAATGTCGACTAATTGAGGTATTCAAGGCTTCCTGATTGATGCTCGACGAACTTCGAAAACTTGAAGATCTTGAAGAGAGTTGAGACTTGTGTGCTTGGCTCTGGGATTCGAGCCTTTGAGATCGAGAATTCAAATGCTTGATGGTTTGACTTATGGCGCGCCACCGGATATTGAAGGCAGGAGACAGGCGAGATTGGCTTGAGACATAACAGTACTTTGCGAAGGAGGGAGCAAGCAATTCCAAACTCAAGCACAGTTCGACTTCGACTACTTGACGCCGCGGTAATGTCTTCTCAAATAACTTGATGCAAATTGGCTTTGAGATGAAGGCGGGCCGCAAAGACGGGCAGATTCCAGGGCGCGACGACAGGTGCGTTCCCGCGTAGGCCTGCGGGCAGGCGAAGAGGTGGGCCACGCAGCCCATGACCTCTGACCGCGCGGTGGTGTCACCGGTGGCGCCGATGGCGAGGCGGACGCGCGCGACAGTGCGGCTGGTCTTGAGTTCGCGAGGATGCACCGCTGAAGCTCGGTCTTCTCTTCGCGCGGTGTCTGGTGCGCAGGCTCGTTGCCGTGTTGAGGTGCCTTGTCAATAAGGTATTGAAGCTCACAGAGACTTCGAGGGGTGCGGCGAGGATCGGGCGCGGGGGATGGAACGACGACTTCAACTTTTGGGCGACGACGGGGAGGGGTAGGTTGACGCGAGTAACCCGGGCGGCGGATTTCGACGCAGGGATATTGAGAGACCGGTCGGGACGGGCAATGGGTTGTTGTGGGGAACGTGAAGGGAATGGACAAGCCTGAGGGCGCTGCGGAACATGCACGTGACAATAAGAGCAAACAAAGTGCACGGACCATCAAATCAACGTTTAGTCGAAGGATACTTTATTCTTCAAGCCTCACTATCTACGTATCTGATCGTCGTCGTATCAACGGTCTCGTCGCGGGTTATCCCTCAACTTTCGACGCAAGTTGACGTGGAGAACTTGAAGTTGAATCCATAGTGTCGGCAAACTTGAAGCATTATTGAATAAGTAAGTACATCCTATTTGCCTCCCACTCTGCGAACGCCGCCAAAGCAATCGGCTTGTAATACTGATTCTACCGAAATTCCGGTACAGATCCCCAATTTTTGACCTCTTCTGGATGGGAGCAGACCATGCGGCTCACCCCGACTGATGGGCAGCTGCAGACTCAGCTGCGGGGAGCAGCTGGTGGCCAGATAGCCGTCAAGTGCGGACACCTGCCGCTCCAGATGTTTGCGAGGTGGCGGCCCCATCTGCATGCGAGGTGGCGGCACTTTGGTGGTGTACTTCTGTGATTTTACCGATGCCGATCTAACACGATTAATCGCGTCAAATTTCAGCACCGGCGCCGAGGAAGGACTCTTACAGTGGTGGCATTGCCAAATACTGAGAGAAACACATCAGTACATGTAGTTGAGTAGACAAGTCAGACTGACTCTGGTTGTCGGAGGGGTACGCCCCCAGCTGTACCGACGCGAATCCGATCGTCCCGTAAACATTGCCGCCGCCGTACGTGAAAACGACATCGACCCCAGTCTCATTGAAACTCAGGTTTTGAGATGGTTTGATCCTGTGGGCAGTTATTAATTCACGTCGACACTGACTGTTCAGACCCGTACCATGAATCGGAACTCCCGGTGTCAATCTCGACCTTGAAGACTGTCACACTGGTCAGCCGGTAGCAGGGTGCAGAAGAGCGCAACTTACCTTGACCGTTCACGGTAACGTTTGTCGCATACTAACGCAGCGTGAAGTTTCAGTTCAATCAGTTGAATGCGAGACGTCAACATACTCGGGATGGCACACGGTCGAGGCTTCCGTTAGCGTTTGTGTAGGTGATGTTCGCCAGCGACTGAAGCGTAGCACCGGTCAGGCTATCACGAGGCGAGATATCTATGCGCGAGCGGGCCGCGGCGAGCCGCGAAGCTGAGTGAGAGCGGATGCCCACTGGGCTGCGACGCAGAGGATGAGTGTGAGGAAATGAAGCATGTTAACTGCTTACATTCGAAAAGCACTGTGTATTTACCTTGCCGCAAGGTGAGCGCTGTTCCTATGCTATTCCTGAACCCCGCTCTGAAAGTTGAAACGCGGGATTGATATCTGCGGGACATATGAATAGATAAACGCCATGAATATAACTGGTGGGCGCTGTGGCAGAGGAATCAAGTTGACGGCGCAAACTTGTTGTCTCCAGGTCGCCAGTTACTTGCGGTGGCTAGGGTTACAGATGAGTAGTGGTAGTTCAAGAACGGTAGTCGAATACCAAGTTGAAGTAGAACCCCTAGAATCAGGATTGTAAGTAATTTCGCGGTGGTTGTTGAGGAAACCTTGGGCGTCGCTCATCCGGACAACACACCTTTGCAGAGCACGATCACCGCAGTTCCTTGATTGGACGAGGTATAGAGGCGCGGGGAAACGCCGTACAGCGCCCACGATAACACCACCACACCGACTGGCCAATAAAATCGACGTGGGATCGGGGGCGGTGAACGACAAGCCGCCAAATGCGCGGAGAGCGCTGCGAACGGCGTTCAAAGGAGGCGGTGCGCAGAATGACGGACGTGAGGTGCGTGGGCTGTGAAGTGCGCGACGAAGGGGAAGACGCCGGGTTCTGAGCGGTGATGGTGGAAGGTGAGTCGGATAATTACTTGCGAGGACGGCAGTGTAACGGAAAATCAGGAACGCGGCGTAGATGAGTGCCGACAGCGCCATAGGATCGCCACTGCGTTGACTTGAGAGAACGGTTTCTGATGGTAGCGGTGCAGGTCGAGCGCAGGGAGGCTGGGGAACCTGTGTGTGGGGGCAGATGCGGCTAACCCTAGGCACGACGAGGAGTGATCCCGCAGCGAGCTCCGTGGTAGCGGCTGATGTCGTCGCGCCGCATTTTGGCGGAGCGAAGGCACCATTGATCTAGGAGATAAATTAGCCAGCGTGACGTATAGGTCAAGGGGAAGTCACTAGAGCAGCACACACCGTGGAAAGCGTTCACTGGGAGGCGCCGGAATCCGTTTGCGGTATTCTGCCGTAACATTCTCTTTCGTTCCACCTGTGTGCTGAATTCAGGTGGCATTCCACTTCCCTTAATCTTGTGCCAGTTCAGTCTCACCAGCGGCGAAGGGAGCCAATCGAGTCGCTTAGCCCTGGGAGTTGGTTGAAACAAAAATAACATCGGACGCATCGACTTCATGAACCCAGCCCGAGTCGAACGGGCAAGTCTGCGCACATTTGCTGTTTCACGGCTTTTCTATGGCTCGCAGCCGCACGCCATGTGCACCGGGTCCGGTAACCTCATTCCTCTTAAGCACCTTGACCCCGACGCAACGGGGTCACCCCGTTGCAGACTAATCGTCAGTGCGTCGACCCTGTATTGCAACCAGATTGCAACCCACGGGAAACGAATTGAATGCACCGCCCTGACGGCGGAAATTAGGCTACATTATTATTCGCTCGTAGGTCACATTGCCGAATTGCTGTCCATCCAGTTTGGGATGTCAATCTCTTCAGCAATCGGGACGCACACGAAGGCGTGGCCGTGTTTTGGGTGTGATCTTAGTCTCTCGTAGACAGACGCTACAAAAAACTATCTCGTACCTCGTTATTTTGTAGTCTGTTGATAGCCGGCCACTCTCGATCGCTGCTCGGCTTATTACCAATCACAGGTTTCTCGGGTCTTGTCCAGGCCTGCACAACGCGTTTTTCGTGTCGTTTCTTGCCTCAGCACACTCAGTAGACCTGACTGAGTATTTCTTGTCACTACATTGAGGTGTAAAACCTCCGGAATAAGGATGCCGAAATTTGATGGCCCGGCACCGGAAAAGGCCGAGGTCTTGGTTGGGTCTTGGTTGAATTTTAAACGCGACCAAAAAAATATTATGAACCTTCGAATGCGTCGGAATGGTACTCATAATGACCGATTTTGCAGAATTGCATCTCCTTGGAATGTTGTTGTAGCTGTAGAGACTGAGAAGCAAAAAATTGGCTGACTAAAATTGGTCAGCATTGGCAATAGGCTGAGCACCCTGCTTTGGCCCGCGCTCAACTCCAGACTAGTGTGATCTCGGATCAATCAATCAATCCTCCTTGTCTCCCGCCACCATGCCACTTCTTCGCTCGCGCAAATCTACCGCTCATCTGCTTCTATCTCCTCGCCAGATACCTCACCCGTCATCAAACTACGCTTTTCAACTCCTCCCTCGGTCCCCGCTTGCTCAAATTGCTGGCTTATCTCGTCGGCTCGGACCGCCGCAGCGCGCAAGATCTCTACGCGTTTTTCTTTACTCCGCAGGGCCCCAATTCACCTCCAGGCTCAAAATCCTCGCTTCTCCTTTCTATTGCCAGTTTAACACGTCAATGGGCCTCCAGTCAGCCAACGTCAACCTCTACTTTCGCGGTAGTCTCCCTCAAGTGTACCCCGTTTTGCTGATCGACCTCGCTGTTTCCTGCAATCTCAGCCTCACGACCTCATTGCCGCTCTAAATTCACTGAAGTTCTGTCCCTCGCTGGCCTTTGGGAGTCATTGGTTTTCTTCGGGTCCCGGACGCGCGTCAAGGTTCGTCCCGTTGTCTACTCTATACTTCGTTGCCCACGATATTCACTCAGTGTGGACGCAGCACTCGTGAACCCACTTCTGCGGAGTGCGACCGAGGAGCGATCTGCGCCAGAGTCGTGTTCACATCTGGGAGGACCAGTACGGTTCCAGTTTTTACTCCTTCTCCGTTGATGATTCAAATGCGCTACCTCTCAGGCACCGCGCACGGATCCCGTGAATCCATTGACCGTCCCCCGTCGGTGCGTTGACTCGGTGCGTCGAACTTCTCGGAATACTGAAGTCTGACATGTTCTTCATCCGATTTACAGTTCAACCACCCGCTCATCGCTCTGGCCACTCCATGGTCGTCGTCGTCCTAGTCGTCTTCGGCGCCGTCAGCAATTCGCAAAGAGATAGTCGGACGGGGGACGGATGTGGAAGGGATTGGGGTCCTTGATCATGGCGGCGGTATCTAGGCACGGGCAGAGTCTGCCAGATTTGACGGGTGTGTGTGACATTTTTTTGACCCTGGCGCGGCGTCTGGGTGAGTCTGTGGGTGGATTGCCGGCGTAACTAGCCTGGTGGACGACGCCGACGATGGGCAGCGCTGGATGCTGGCTGGGTGCGACGGGACGACGTCCTCCTGCGCGCTGTGGGCGCTCGCTTACGTCTGCGTGGCCGCTGGCGTCTGGCTCGTGTTCCTCGTCCCTTCGTTCTCTTCTTACTCGGACACCAATCGGACACCCGATTCCTCGGCCTTGGTTGGCTCAATTATGAGCGACTCCTCCCCGCCGATAAATCGATACCCATCTGAAACGGATTCGCAAACGCGCGCGCCGGATTTGATGAAATCCCGTCCATCCTATCTCGCGCCCTCGCAAATACTCGGGTCCCTCTGCCGGCGCTTTGACATCTCCGCAATGCTCGGGTCAAGGTGGAATCTTCCCGACGAGCCCGACCCGATTCTCTAGGCTTATGCAAAGGCTTGGATTCGATTCCAACAATACTTAGGAGCGCCGGCTCGGACTAACATCCGCGGTCTCAAATACCCACGATCGTTCAAATACAAGTCTCAATGTCGATTAATTATAACTCCTACTCACCGCCGCGCGCGCTTGCTACTGGTCTCTCTTTCTTTGGTCTCTCTGCCATCCGCGCTTCAAAAAATCAACGCCAGTGCACTGTTCACCTGGCGATAAGCCCGACGAGCTCGAACCGACTGTGTTGTCAATTGAACTGTATGGCGCGAGGTTCAAGATACGGAGCAACATCATCCTTCAAAGTTCAAGGCTCAACGTCAACTCTCTACCTCAACCAACGACGTCTCCTCGGTGACCCGTTCAACCGTTCTGATCGCGATACATCTCACGCTCTCGCTATGTCTCGCTTCAAGTTGCTGGTAACGGATACTCGAACCTCCCTGGTATCCCGAACTCAATCTCAACCCACCCAAGCCGTCGTTGACCGTGGCGGTCGCTTTCTACACTTGATGCTTCATGCGAGAAATTCCAGAAAGAACTCGGGGTTCGATTCCCCACGACAGCATGGGCCTCTCCACAGCGTTTTTTTGCGGGCGCCGGCGGAACTCTGTGTCTACTGGACGTGTCTTTGTGTCTGTAGTCGATATCAAAACACCTCAGGCCGTCGTCGACTGTGGCGGTCGCTTCCTCTCCTTGAGTTCTGAGATGATAACGTTCAGGAAGAACCTGGGGTTCGATTCCCTGCGACGGCATGCCGGGTTAGGTCACCATTGTCTTGTTTTCCTTTTACGCCGGCGACACTCTGTGTCCAATACAGGTGTCTTTGTTTCTGCACTGGATATCAGGCTACGCAAGCTGTCGTGGACCAGGGCGGTCGCTTCCTTCACATTGGTTTTTCGGGACGAAGATGTTCTGGAAGAGTTGGGAGTTCGATTCCCTGCGACGCGACGTAGAATAGCTCAATCGGCGCTTTTTCCCGCCCGCGCGGAGGAACCGTTCATTCTCAAGCGACGAATCCCTCAACCTGCTGTCTATACAAATGCATTCACTCAAGTCGGTCTGCTTCGACGTGCTGGACTCCCCGCTTAGTGGCTTGCACTCCAAGAATCAACCGGAACTTGAAACGAGCCGTCGTGGACTGTGGCGGTCATTTCCAACACCTGCTTCATCTCAGTCATCTGCGTGACTGCTTTAGGAGGAACCCGGGGTTCGACTCCCCGCGACCATAACAATCTGGCGGAGCCGTTTTTCGCCGTGCCAGAGGACGGAGACGCTCTTTCCCGAAAGGATGTGTTTTTGCCATCCTCGAGTCATTCAAGAGGGATCAAGGTGCGCAAGCCGTCGTCGACCGTGGCGGTCGCTTCTTCTCCTTGGGCCAACATCTGAATTTACTGGCGAAGAACTGGGGTTCGATTCCCTGCGACCGCATTAGGACGAACAAGTGTACTTTTTTTGGCGCCAGCGCGGACGAACCGTTCACTTTCAAGTTGTGAATCCCTCAAGCTGCTCTATTCAAAGACATTCACTCAGGTCGCCTTATGACGAGGCGCCTGTGCTGGACTCTGCCCGCTTGGTGTCTTGCCCTCCTCAAAATCAATGTTGACTCAAAAAGCCGTCATTGACCAATGACCATGGGGGTCCCTTCCAACCACCTTCATCGACCTATTCGGCCATAACTTGGGTGGGGTTCAATTCCTCATGACGCTATGAACGTTTTACAAGAAAGTCAACATTTTTTGCGCTGTCGCAGGTAACTTGCCTTCTCCGTCTTGTGGTCTCTCACTCAATATTCACCACCACGCACGCCGTCGTCGACCGTGGCGGTCACTTCCGACATCTGGCTGGTCTGGGTTCTTTTCCACCGCCGCAGATAACATGAACATCTTTCTTGCTTGCCGCCACTCCACAAATCACCCCCGTCTTTTGCCCGCGAGCATCGACCTCCCCAAGCCGTCGTCGACCGTGGTGGTCACTTCCAACATCTGCCTGGTCTGCACGACGACGTTCAGGAAGCACTGGGGTTCGATTTCCCACGACGGCATGGGGGCCGCCTATCTCGCCTTTTTTGCGCCGCCGCAGACGGACTAAATCTCCTGCTACTCCCCGCAGTGGCGTAGCTTGCCTTCTGTGCGGGCCTCTCCTCTCAGACTCCTTGGTCTCGAGCGATCAACGCGGGCAGAATTGAACATCCCCGAGATGCCGAAATGAAAACATGGCGGATTTGCATTGCATTCACTACCAAGGTCTCGTTTAGATGCTTTCCAAATGTCTCTGGCCGATTTCTGACCAAGGGAAATTGGTGTCACGCCGCAATGCTGAGGAGACTCAGCCCTCTGAACAACCTCTGAATCTAAATCAATCTAAACGTGAAGTTTGATAACGGCTTGCTGAGTATCGGTCGCATACGCAAGCTGTGCATGCCCTGAGTGCTCAATCGCGCGGGCGAACTCGGTACCGGAAATTGGGGAATGGAAAATGCTCTGCTCACAGAAAATGAACATCCCCGAGATGGCCGAAGCACGGCGTGAGATTTGCAGGGTTCGTACAGCGTTGGACGATTGCGTTGAGTGCATCCTCGTGGATGGTATGGTATCTACGGGGCTCAAGCCAATGCAAATTGGCGTTCCGGAACAAGGGTTGTTGAAAACGAAAAGCTGAACCGTGGGAGCCATGCCGTGTTGATGGTGATTGCCGCGCGGCGGTGTTGATGTTGCCACGTTCTCTTGCTTCCCACTTTCATCTCGGATTCGGTCGGGCTGGCCCCTCCCCATCCCATGGCTTCAACTGCCCGCTCAGCGGAGCCGCTCACCTGTGCCCCCTTCCTCGTCTCGTTGGCATCGGGTTGGTTCGGGTCGGCATGCCGTTTGCGATTTTTCGCCACGTTTGGGAACGCGACAACACTGTCACTAGGGCTGCCGCCCGTGCCCGTGGTCACGGTTCCACGGGAGCCGTGACACGGGTACCGTGCCGTGCCGTAGCAGATTTTCCAATCCCTGCGACGGCACGGTCACGGCACGGTTTTGAACCGTGGCTGCCCGTTGAAACACGGCCGTCGCGGCCGTGCCACGGGTCCCGCGTAGATGACGACTTGAGGGGACATTCGTGGTCTGGATCGACGCATACTGGCTCCTGGTATGTTACCACTCCCTCAGAAATCATCCTCACGGCGCGGAATGGTTGAATTCGATGTCTGTCGGCAACCTCCGGCAGTGATGGCGGAGTTTCAATTTTCAACTTCAACCGCCATTTCCTCCTCAATGTCCCCCCACTTCCCGGGAAAGGCGTCGGGGGATCCTTTCGAGCATTCAGGTTGGCCTCTATCCCAATTCAAGTGGTATATAATTTTCGTTGTCACCGTGCTGCCTCAAATTTATGTTGTACATGGCATTGCTGCCATTCAAACTGTGGGAGAGGGCGTCAAGGCGCTTCAAATTCCAGCTGGGTGTTATCAAACGACGGTGGAACAATTTTCAACCCCGTTGGCTAACCGTTGCACCGTCACGGCCGTGCCGTCGACCGTGCCGTGCCGTTCGAGGCTTTCAAACTCAACCCACGGCCGTCGAATCCACGGTCCGTGCCGTGGAACTACCGTCGATGCCACGGCCGTGCCCGTCACGGGCACGGGTGGCAGCCCTAACTGTCACTGTGCCTCGCTGACCGCCTTCGGCTCATAGATGACTGTCTGCAGTCCTGCCTAATGATAGCTACTGCCACTAAACCTGAAGCCTGAGCTCTTACCTCTTGCACCAACCCTGACGGACTAGGCGGCCCCAATCTTGTCCTACTCATCGTCACTCTGGGTCTTTGTCCACTCCTCCGAGCATTCGTGTGCGCTTCGATTTTTCTGAGATTATTGCCCTCGAGAAACCTGTTTCTTGATATCTGGCTTAGATTGACACTAAACCTTGGCGTTCATATCTCTCGCACGACTATCGACACCCGTAATTGGAGCGCAAAGCCCTCTCCAACTCACGTGCAATCTTGGGCTGATCTTGGGCTGCTCCATTCTCTGCCTCCGACCGCCAAGTCCACTCTTCACCTCAAACACCCGGAATATGTCCTTTATGGACATCAAGCAACCGATCTGCACCAAATCTCGTGCGCGCGAAAAAAGAACAAGCTAACCCAATATACACCGAACTCGAATCGAACGAGGACCATGCTGGTGGGAGGTTCGGCTTCTCCCTCGGAGTCCCTGCACTCTGCGGTCCGGCGCTGGAATATTTCGCGAAGGCCTCGCTCTCCCAGAGTCTATCCTCGAAGCGGAGGGGTGCGTTTCGATGCAATGGGAACAAAAATGAGATTACTGGCGGCAGCGCATGCACCCAGCCCGAGTCGAACGAGCCCCTCTGTAGAATCTTGCCGGTCTAGTCCGGCACCCTGTGCTTTAGGTGCTGCTGTCCCTTCCCTTTCATTCGCGCACTTGACCCCCATCAGGAAAAACCTCCTTAGGAATTCTATGCAACTAGTGTCCAAAGTTTCTGGTAAGAGAAAACTTTTAGCAACATTTTGCAATTCTCGGCAACTTTGGCTCGAATGCGCGGGAAATTACAACCGACGGAACAATTCTGCCCAACTTTGCACCAAATCTCGAGGTACTTTCACAAATATTATGCATCTGGTTAAGGTCCGGTCTCAACTTGAGTATGCAGTGAGTCCTTGCTTGAACTCAAACCCTTCCAAAAATTGAGGTTGGCAGTCCGACTTTGGTTCCACTTGGACTCGTGCTCCCGAACAGAATGAAACCTAAGTTAGAACAGGAATCATGAACCTCAGTGGTATTTTGCAACGGGCGGAACGGTCGTCGCTGCGACGCTGTCAAGACGCTACCACTGCACTTGGCGGAATTGTCCTAAGGCCTTGCCGAGACAGGCTCTAGAGTTTACGTAACTCAAGTCCGTGGATCAAAAATGCTCCACGTGTCCCCGATGGATGGTTCTTTTGACTTCTGTCACAACAACAGTAAACACCTTCCTTCCTTTCCCCCCCATGTTCGTCCTCTTTTCTCCCCCGTTTTCCTCCCCCATCGTCTCTACCGCCTCACACATCCAACCATCAACACTTCATAGCACTCTTCGGCCATCCTCGGCTGTTCCCGTTGCATCTCGATGCAGCTGGGCTCGCTCTTCCCCCTCTACTTGCACCCGCACTCGCTCGCTCTGGATAGCTCGGTGCGTCACTACTGTATGCTACTCACTCCTGTATGCTAACGGGCTCTCAGGCTGCTGCTGTTGCCAAATATGCTGAAGATCCGGGTGCGTTCTCGGTGTGTTACGCAACGCGGCTCAACTTTTCTCTTTGTTTAGTGTTCCTGGTGATCCGGTATGTCTCTACTTTGTGCCTCTGTCTCGTCCTCACCCTTCTCTAGATCCTGCCCTCTCCTTTGATCTATCCAATATCCGTTTCGTTGCTGTCTTGAGGTCCGTCATCGATCTACATCACTCACCGTCCCTCCCGCCCTAACCCATGTTCTGTCTTCTTCAATTAAGATTCAGCTCGACGTCGAACAGCCACAAGACGCACTCGCACGCCACAAGACACGCTCGCACGCCGTCATCGGCCTCGTCAGCGAGTTCAACGGTCGCTGACTGCCACGCTGCGTTGCCGGGGCCATCAGTGCGTTGTTTCCTTCTATTCGGTGTCTCCCCTGGTCTAATTTCTATTATGCACAGATATCACCTGTTGCGCGTTACGACGTCCCCATCATCCCCATCACCGCCGCCGTTTGGTATGTTCCTATACACAGCCGGTGAAACTAACGCACCGCCCAGATTCATGTCCCCTGTCGATGTCCTCGCACAAGAGCCTTGACACACCGTACGTCGTTTCTTTCCCTTCGAATACTTCATCTGTAACCTAACACCGCCTCTGCAGGGTATCACCGACATCACTTTCATGTAGAACGGGCGTACGCTTGTGTGAGGGGGAAGCTTAGCATGTGCCGTCGGGTGGCCAATCTTACTAGTTACCGTACTTCTTTCCATGTATTCGTAGTCTGTCCCCATTGAATTCAAACTCTTTTTCTCAATCTTTCGTGTGTTCCAGGCTAGCCATTCGAACCAATTGAACCAAAACTTTTCCCAAATGTGCGGCAACCTTGCGACAACTCTGCAGCAACTTTTGAGCAATTTCTTTGGGGTAGAACATATTTTGTGTCAATAATGACAACTTCAACAACTCAAGCAATTTTCTGCAATTCACAGTCATAATAGCACGAAATTTCTGGGGGCTGATTCCCTGATGCCCGTCGCCTGGCCACGACTGGACTCGGGACTCGGGAGGTTGAAACGAATCGCACTCGGCACAGGGCAAACAAGGGATCCACCCCTCGAACGAACAAATCCGCGGCCAAGGGCTTCGGGCGCAGGTAAGTCAATCAACTTCTATTCAAACAGTCCCTGACGAGTTCGCATGTCTCGTCGGTGCAACGGATTGCCATTCAATCCGAGGAAAAGCATTTGGGCGTACCGACTCAACCCTGAAATGTGCCCAACCATATTTCGTTGATGGGTCCACAAGTACTGACCTGCCGCGCGGATTTGCCTACAAGCTGAATTGCTCTTGGATTCTTCCGGACCCCTGCGCTCCAAATTACCTCGGAATGCGCACACTTTAATTTGGGGCTGAATTAACAGGCTACACCGAACTCAAATCGAACGAGGACCATGCTGGTGGGAGGTTCCGCCTCTACTTCGGCGTCCCTTCACTCATATTCCACGAAGCCGTCGCTCTCCCAGAAATCGACGTTGAGGCGGGGTTGGTTGCGCGTCGATGCAACGGGAACAAAAATGGAACCACATGGCGGCAGCGCATGCACCCAGCCCGAGTCGAACGAGCCCCTCCGCAGACCCTCCCCGGTCGAGTTCGGACCCTGTGCTTTCGGTGCTGTACCTTCCCTTTCATTGGTTACCTTCCCTTTCATTCGCGCGCTTGACCCCCGTCGTCGCATCAGGGAGCGGCTACAACTGAATTCGGGACTCGGGAGGTTGAAACGGTCGAACGGGCGAATCTGTGCATTTGATCCCCCAGGGCGCAGGTAAGTCATCGACTTCTGTTTAAACAGTCCCCGACGAGTTCGCATGCCTCGCAGGTGCAAGTGATGGATCCAATTCGAGGGAAAACAATTGTCCGTACCGACTCGACCCTGGAATGCGTCCAACCTTATTTCGTTGATGCTTGCATCCTGACTTACCGCGCGGATTTGCTTGCCCACAACTTGAATTCCTTTTGAATTCCTCCGGACCCCTGCATTCCACATCACCTTGAAATGCACACACAATACGCGGACAGTCGGCGAATATCCTGAGCTCGCTAACCCTCTGGAACGAAGCTAACACATTGCCCTCTCCAGTCCAGGTCCAGCAGATGAATCCTTCCACTTTGCGTCTGACTCAATAGTACCATTTCTCGGTCGCGCCGCGGTTCCGCAGGCTGGGGCCCGATGAACATCTAACTCCCCGAGTCGGTGAGTCGCTCTCATCCTATCTACGCAGACCAAACGCGAAACGGTTCGCAGGTGCATAGTCTCAACAGGTCGCTCCGCCTCAACATGCACTCCTCGTCTGTTCGACTCGGACTGGGTCCACTAGGATCCCGCCGAACATTTTTATTGTGCTGTCAACCTACGGAGATTGTAGTCAGGGTGCGTTAGTATTACAGCCGCGCGTATTCAAATTTATATGAACGCTGCTGCAGTTCAGATCACGCAACAAACTCTATCTTCCTCTGCTACGTGTCGCGGCCGATGCAGGAGTTGCAGGTAATCCATACGCACGTCACTTCTACCGGGGAACTTACCCAAGCACAGTGGGCTGAAACTCTTCTCCGCGTAAAATTCAACCACTAGCATCCCTCGGCTCAAGCTATCCCCCAGGGTGCACTGCAGTCCCGCCTACTCATCGGACCGAATGTGAATTTCACCATGTACAACGTTACGTTCTTCTACGTCACATGCAGTGTTTGCCTGTTCGACTCGGGCTCAGTCCGTGTGCTGAAGATTGTTTTTTCCTCCAGCTTCACTCACATCTCTGACCGTTCGCCGCCCCATTCCCCCTCAAGGACGCGCCCCACGTACTTGTCACTGTCTTGCTCTTGCGGTGTCCGGACACTCTGCTATCTCTATTCCAAATCCTCAGCGCCATTCCCAACGCCCCACCGGCCGTCCGCAGGACATCCTGCACGCGGTATGCCCAGTAACCACTCGCGGTGAAACAGTCACTCACGGACCCATGGAAATATGGTCCCCGCCCGTTCGATTCGGGACGCAAATTTGAGAATGCCTGGCATGAGAAGCATTTTTGCCCCTCTAGTCGCCATTTATCGCTTGGTGCGTGGAATTCCTCTGTGGTTAGTAGCGTGCGCTTCTGGCGGGCATTTTCGTCTTGGCCTCTAATACGTCGTAGCCATAACCTCGCCTCAAGGTTCTTAATCTCAGCTTGAGGCAGGAACCTCGTTGTGCAGAGTCGCGAAGTACTCACCTGGCTCTGGCCCGGTTGAACTCGAATCTGCGATCGAGCTCCACCGCGTTCATTGCAGATAGCCACCCGCTGTCGCAGCCGCTGGAGGCATCGTGCATCCTATGCGATTCGACCTAGCGCCCGTTCGATTCGGGCGGGGTGCTTGATGTTTCAGGGAAATCACTTTTTTGGAACGGGACTCAGGCGGCGACGGAGTGAAACTGGGCGGCCGTCGTCTCTGCTTTGGAACCAGCATCGCTTACCCATACGGGCTTTCCGGGGTGAGCTCGCTGTTGAGAGCAACACTTCCTTCTTCGCCTCGTCGCGATGATCAGCCGCGTTATTGGTGCGGTGCGGGCTCGCGGGTTCTCACTTGTGGATCTGGACGTTGCTCAATGTTTTGGCGACACTAGGTAAGATTGTCTTTGGGTCACCGAGAAGTTGCAACAACATTCAATGAGAGGCCTGGGCGTGATGAATGCTCGTTTCGGGTGTGGAGATAACGTTCGAATGCCATCTCCTTTTTTTTTGCTGAACGCCGTTCACCCTTGGAATTTTAGGCTGCAGTTGTGTCCTCGAAATGATACTGGAGCAGCGAGGGAAGAAAACGGCACGGAGCACCGGAGCGACGTACCAGGATGAGCTCCCCGCCGCCGAATGGCTCTCAAGGTGCAACCAAGACAGCCAACGATGGACACTGAACATCAACAGGACGGCGAGAGATCTATTGAACCGGAAGGGACCCAGATTCGGGGAGGCTGAATGCCTTAGGGACTGCAGACGATGCATCCCACTAATTATGGACCTAGTGAGGATTGAATACTTAGTCGAAATCAACCGGCACGGAAAAAATGAACCACGGACCTCAAAACATAGGTCCCGCTTTGGGCGAAGAACGACCAGACTTTGATGTGGCGCCGGCAGACCCGCGCAGATGGATATTCGGATTTGAACAAGCGCGGTCAGCCGAGCAATGAGTCGATGGAGGGTGTCAGAAGCAGGGAAGTGGCACGAGCCGATGTAGGTGTCGGGAGGCGAGACCGAGGAAAAGGAGCGCGTGAGGCGGTGGTGGTGGAATGGTACGGACGCGGAGCACAGTTGCGCGCGGGGAAGTGGGAGATGCGGTACGGGGTGAGGACGAGAGGAATAGGATTTGACAGCAGGGTGACACGGACGGAAGAAGGGTTGCATTTCATTTAGTTGCAGTGTTTGCAGAGCGGGAGAGGAAGGCCAGAGTGGTTAGCTGAGTGCGGAGCAGTCAGTACTCGCCTGGCTACCATTGAGAGAGTGAACAACAGCTGGCCGGAGCGGTCTCTTTACTGCATGCCTGTCCATAGTTTACCGAGAATTCAGGGTGTATATCTGGAATGAAGGCGGGACTGAAGTGAATGGTCAAAAGGACGGAGAGCAGGATCTGAACGACAGACGCACCCGGAGAAGTTCGGAACTTTTTTCTCGCCAGTCATACCTTCACTTCAACGAGGGTTGGAATGGCAACCACCAACTTCCACATTCGCGAGAGCGGCAGACGCGTGCGGCGACTTCATCTAGTTGATCCGCTCGGAGACGCAACATAGAGAAGTTGTAGAATCTCAGTACGGGCGGGCGGGCAGCGACGCAGGGCTCGAGCATGAGACGCTCGCGGCGCTCGGAGACGCTGGAGCCAAGGGGAGTGGCGGGCAAGTGGCGGGTGGTGCAACTTGGGCGGAACGAGTACACAGAGCCCGAGGAGTCAGCAAGATGGAGGGTTCTAGATGGGTCAGAAAAAGTTAATCGAAGGTTCCGGCTGAGTCGAATGGGGGCGAGGTCGAGACGCAGGTTGCCAGCATTCGCAGTCGTCGTGGGCGGGAAGAAGGAGCGGAGTGGCGGTGCTCTGATGGTTGATTGCCGTATTGCCGTACAACCTCTCTTGCCTCACGCGCTCATGTTCCCGCCCAAATCTCGGGTGGGCTCCCCCGACTGCCCAGGATTTCTATACCTCAGCGTTCCTTTAACCCATCACGATGAAACTCTAGCTTGCTGGCCCTCGAGCTCCTCTCCAACACTCGGCAGTTCGCTAATCTCCGTTTCGTCGTTCTTGCCGCCGTTTGCTGCTTACTGGGCGCGGAGTGTTCTTTCTCTTGAAAATGGCTTCTCCTCCTTCGGCTCCCCTTGATCTCAATATGCTAGCCCCACTTCTCCGCGCGACCACCACCAATAATACTGTAACAACTGGGGACCGTCTCGTGTATGACCAGGAACTGACTCTCACAACCGCCGGCGTTTGGGCGGTCTTTTACGCCTCGTGGGCCATTAGGAAGCAGCCGAACCTACTGCCGGTCCAACTCTGAGGATCTCGGTGCCTATCTATCCCACCGGCTCTGACGCTCGCGCCCCGTTGCGAGGTACACACACCGTCCATAATTCCGGAATCCGCTGCTAATCCAACTGTTCCTTCAGATATTGAACAGACCGAACGCGAAACGGTTCGCAGTTGCTTTCCATGCGGACGATCCCACCGTAGGCGTTATCTGCAACGTTGGCCCGTTCGACCCGGGTTCGGTCTCCTCCGGTGGCACGCGGTACAATACCTTTTGTTGGATCGCCCTCCACCGATTTCCTGGCGTACTGGACCCACGTTACGGGCAAGGTTACATATCCCAGGGGGACCGAATCGTACATCCATTCGCAGCTGCGCTCGTCAAGTCTTGTGGGTGCAGATGTATGCCGCCCCTCCTGCTCGTTCGACCCGGGCTCGGTCCACTAAGGGAAACTGGGGCGCGTTTTTTGCCCCCGGGCGTTGAGGTATAACTAAATTCGCCAGCAGATAGTTTATTTGGCGGGATAGTTCCATTTTCCCTCAACTGGTACTCCTTGACCAGGACGGCTGCATCCCATGCTTTGAGTGTTAGGCTTCACTGCTCACTCCACTTGCATCCTACTCAGAATTAGCGTACTCACGACGCAGGACCCATATCAATGTGCAGAACGTGCATTCGTTCATATCAGTCTAAATCCTGGCGCGCGAAACGGGTGCGCACCCCCCACCCGTTCGACTCGGTGTCGGTCCCTGCCGTATGAGCGCGAAGTTTTGCTTCGAATGTGTATTGCTGAATTATTTCTCTGTTATGGCTCAAGCTTTCAAGCTGAGACGCAATGCCAATCGTACAAAAGAACGCCGAACGCAGAAGTATCCCTCTTACACATCCCATCATCTCCCGCCGCACAAACTCAGCTCGTCCCTTCCAGAGATATTCACAGGACCCAATGCGGATTGGTCCGCAGCTGCGCTGGTTATTGGACCTCCTGGTATATTCCGCACGCAGCCTTTGCCCGTTCGACTCGGGCTCGGTCGTTGAACACTGTCTGAGTGTTTATTTTTCATTTGTCTGCGTCGCGGTTCAAATACGCGTTGCTCCAGGGAGTGGGGTGCTGAATGTGGGGAAAGATAAAGACGAGGCGCCTTGATTCATATATACATCAAGAACAGGCGTCCAAACCGTGGAGTTCACCACGATAAAATTGCTTGAAGTGGCAGGCGGGGGCCCTGCAGTGCAAACGAACGAGGGATTGAGTTGGACGATGAAGAGAGGGTAGGAACGTACCACGAGTTCTTGGTATCATCGAACATCGGCACCTAAATGAATTTCGTGACACACCCACTACAGCGTCGACGCAGAACAGCGTCGACGAGGTTTGTGTCCTCCTGAAGAGTTAGGCCAGACATTAGCAGGCTCAAATTTCGACGAAGATGCTGAACAAAAAAGAAACTTCGCCGGTTGCTTCCTTCGATCCACCCTCGTGCACTGAACGCCCCGCCCCCTTCCCGATGTAGTTGCGGGACCGAATATGAATTGGGTCACAGCGCTCGTTCGTTCAAGTTGGTGCATAATACGTAGCTCGTTCGACTCGGGCTCAATCCATGATGCAGTGCCATTGCTTTTGCCGTGTTTTGGGGGCCGTGGTCGACAAGTCAGCATTGCAGTTTGAATGCGCGTTTATTTAAGTAGGAGCGGGATGAATCAATTGAACGTTCAAGATATTAATAATAAACCAAACGCGCCCCTCGAGTCGCCAGGTGACAGCTACCGGCTGCGGTGCAGTTTGTGTGCGGGGTGGGCAAGGAGAAGAGCACCAAGACAGATGCTCCGCCCGGCGCCGGCTCGCCCTTGACCTCTGGACCTGCGGCCGCGCCGTGCACGCATCCGCTCAAACCTCCTCTTTCCGCGGAGCAGGAGTCATCACCAGCAAGGGATGATGAGACTCGTAGCGTCAGGGACGGCAGCGGCGACCCTACCCGCGTGCGCGAGTGCAGCGCACTACGCCCAAGCACACAACAAGGCGCCGCGCAAGCAAGATGTCGCGGCAGTCGACCCGATTCGCAGGCCTACGAAGCCAGGAGAGAGGAGGAGCCGCCCGTCGCTTCCGCGCACACACTCGCCATGCAAGGCAAACAACGTCCCCGCGCACGCCAACGACGCAAGGAAAGAGATGGAAAGGCAGGCAGTCCTGTCGCCCTGCGTAGAGAGAAAAGGGAGGCGCGCCCCGCGGGCGTGAACGTTCGTCGCCGCTGCGCATAGACGCGGCACAGGCAAATGAGGCTCGATGCTCTAGCCCGAGCGCGCAGCTCGGCAGATGGATAGAACTGTGTGTGATAGGGGAGAAAGGTTTCGGGAGCGAGTAAGGTAGGAGGAGGAGGCGAGGGGATGGGGAGGCGAGCAAGGCAGGAGGGAGGCGAGGGGTTAGGAAGGGGAGGAGTGAAATGTTGTAAGGAGTTGGAGCCCCGGATGAGAGTCGAGACGCACCGATGTCTAACGGTGCCACTTTGCACTCAGGCGCGGGGTGGCGAAAGCAGTATTCAAGTTGTGCCAGTGCCGCAGTTGCTCGGTCAGTCTCGGGGCTCAGGGTGCCTCAAGATTCACGCCGCAATGCGATGGATCCTGTGAGGATGAAATCAGAAGTAGGATCATGGAGGCAGAGCATGATTCACGCACGAATCAGTGGGGCGTTGCTGCGCGACGTCCTAGACTGCGTGAGGCATACGAGCGGCAGAGGGTGGGCAAGGTACAGAAGTTCTGCGAAGAAGTCAGTACCAAGGAAGCCAGGACGTGGAGGTAGTTGAGGGGATTAGAGTGCGGGCGTTCGGAAGGCTCGCAGTCGATCGAGTCTGCGAGACTGGATGACAAGATCGATAAGAACGGAAGGAAGGCGCACCAAGCGTTCGGGCGGGTTACTTTCTCCACTTGCACTAACAGCAAAAATAATGCTCCCTAAACCGCCCATCCAAGACGCTCGAGTTTTTTGGCGAGGCTGGTGGTATTCGTTCGCGGTGTTCTTCCAGTCGCGGGGTAGGAAGGTAGAAGTGGAAGCCAGACAGTACAAAGACTTTAGAAGAGGCTTCAGCAATGAGCAGCTTGAACAGGCCAAGCACCAATGCGAGCTGGAGATGATGGTAGAAAGCAAGCGCCGTTTGTTTGCGCGATATTTGGCCCCTGCCGCTTCGGCACGATTTAGCGCCGACGGCGCTTGTCCCAAACACTCATTACCGCTGCCTGAACGCAACACCGATGGACCCGCGGCCGAGTCGAACTCCACTGTCCAGCCGGCTAACCTCAGTAATGCGCTCAATCTCTGGGCTCCTGCACCGTCCATCTCGGGAGTCTGTGGTAACTATGCCGATGTTTGCCGAGGCTGGAACGGTTTTCTTTGAAAAAGAGTGTCACCTCTGGAGTCTGGCTTCAAGGACCCAGCCCGAGTCGAACGGGGGAAGTCTGCGTATAATCGTCGTGGTATGGAGATTCTGTTGCTCGCAGTCGCACGCCGTGTGCGTCTGGGTCCGGCAAACTTAACTCTTTTCCCTCCATCTTGTTGAAACGTTTCTGACTTAAGACTCTGTTGCACGCCGGGCCAAAATGTTTTCGCCCGGGGACATCCTCGCCTGCTTGTTGTTGCTACAGATTACAATTGACTCACGAGTCCATACGCGACGTGTCCCAGCTCGGATGAACTGCAGGCAAGTCATTCCCATTGTTGATATATACGGCAAAGATACTTAGGACCTTTCGAATCTCGTGCGGAAGAGGACGACGGGACAATCTGCGTACGGCGGCTTCGGCTTGGTTTATTGGCTGCAGACGTACACCGAGGTTAGTCGCAGGGCATGGCTTTGCCATCTCCTGACGTTGTCTGGCGATCCCATAGCGACTCAACCTTTTTCCTCGCCGCCCCCACCGCTGCCCACGGCTCAACAGACGCTGCGCGTTCGAAGCACAAAAATCCTTGTGATTCCCCAATACACCCAGCCCAACTCGAACGGACTACCCTGCACTTGGACGGTCATATCTGAATATCATATCTAATCCAGACGCACACGATGTGCCCCAGGCGCTGCTTCATTGGAGTTCTTGGCGCTGGTAAACAGCCTAAACTACGTCAGGCCCAGCGAAAACGACGGGTAGCCAGATCGAACCACGTCGAACCACATCGAACTCTTTTCGACAGTTCTACCTGGTTCGAAGAATGGCCGGGGGCTCGATCTGGCTCGATGGTTTCGTTGCAACACGTCGAATCACCTCGAACTAGGTAGAACTGGACGAAACTAAATATATTCACATCGAACTACGGTACAGGGTGTACTGAATCACTGATGCGCCCGCTGCCCCATCCCACCGCTCCCGCTCCCGCCCCCGCCCAATACTGCGCGCCACCGAATTGACCCGTTCATCTATCGGCGCGCTTGCGGATGCGCGGCGGAATGGTGGTGTCCGGCAACAACAAGAGTGTGAGCAGCAAACAACAACGGGACAGGAAGCAACAATACTTACCGTCGTCGACACGGCGGGCGTGGATTCTGGGGCAACCGGGAGCTTGCATGGGCGCGGGATCTCGAGATGGGGGGCGGGGAAGGCGGGAAACTCCGGTCCGAGTGCAAGAGGAAATCTAACCGTCAAAACCACATTGAGCACGAAGGAAAGAATAATAAAGGCGCACGACATACTTTTGGCGAAAACAGAGGGACGCGATATAGGGATGTCGTAGGAGGAGTACGACAGAAATGGCGAACAGCAGTGAGATACACGGTGACATTCAGCCACTCGTAGGCTCGGAAGTACGTCGACGTACCTTGCGGGCGGCGGTGCAGAAGGCGCGCCGCCGTGCGCCGCCGTTTGCGCGGAATTTGGGGTTGGTTGTACATCGGCGAAGACGCTGGGAGACTGGGAAGGGGTTGACATCGAAGTGAGTGACAAATGCGAGCGGCATTGGAGGCGACGCACCTTGTTTTCCTTCGGCGACGGAATCTCTCCCAAGCGGGGTGCGGGTACAAGCGCGTTGCATGCGTCCCGAATAGGACGAGCAGGGCGCCGGGAGCACGGTGCGCGGCGGCGTGAACACGACGCCGGTACGCGAGGGGCGGAAAGGGGCGGCGCGGGCGAGATGTGCCTAGTGATGGTCTGGCTTTGGCCTGAGGCCAAAAAGCCGGGGCTTTTTGGCTTTGGTACCAAAGCCAAGCCAAGGCCAAAATCTTGGCCTGAGTTGGCTGTTGGCCCGGCTTTGGATGTTGGCAGGCCAAGGCCAAGCCAAAAAGCCACGGCTTTTGTTGAATATTTTCTGCCCGATTTTAGCCGTCTTTTCTGCCATTATTCTGACCCAATTTTGCCTGGTTCAACTTGTATTTATGTTCGCGCACTGCTGGCCGTGTCATATTCGGTTGTTGCTGCCGTCCGACGGTCCATTGATGTCAATGGACTTGCCGCTTACCTCCACCTGCACTTGCGCGCAGCACTCGATCTACACTTTATTGTCCATTTTCCAGGTGTGGGAGGCCTCTGAGAGCATTTCATCCCCCTCAAGGCCTCTGGTTCACTGACCAAGCTTACTTTGGTCCAACAGATGCATGCGAGTTGATTGCGGGTTAACTGCATGAAATAATTTGGACTCGCGCTGTGAGGTTCTTACTTCAACTGTGTTGATGGTGGCCTGGTGGGGCAGAATTGGCACTTCTCGACTCCTCACCATAATCTTACTCATCTCTACAGGCTTCCTTGCGTCGTTTACCCCACCAGTAACAGTTGAATAATTTATTTTGAATTGATTACAAAATCTTCTACTAAAGCCATGGCCTGGGCCAAAGCCAAGCCCAGGCCAGGCCAAAGCCAGAGACGGTGGCTTGGCCTGGGATGTTTTGAAGCCAAAGCCAGGCAAAGCCGGGCCAAAGCCATGGCTTTCAGGCCAAGCCAAAGCCAGACCATCACTAGATGTGCCCCAGAATTGGGGCGGAAGGGGTCAGCAACAGTGTATAAACAGGAGATTCTGGGCTCACCATGGGTGAGACCGGCCCAAATGAATGCAGCCCGCGAAAATCCATATCACTAGTTGGGCGTCCAGTTAATGGACTATACGACGGCAAGGAAATAACGTACCACCATGCACCAATGAAGACGAGACCTAACAAGGGGGTGCATTGTAGGTGAGTCGAAGAGGACGATGAATGGGAGGAGATACATTACCGTACAGTGGCATACACTGTGGAGCGCGCGTCTATATTCTGTGAGTGGGTGATAGTGGAAACAGACAAAACAGACAACGACAAAAGCGGAAACCAGCAGGACGGCCGGCTCGAGACGCCTGCATCACCACGCCCACGAGGTTATCCACCAGGGCATACAGACGCGACAGCGCCATCCCCGCACGCCTCCCCACACGGCTCTACGATACCCTACACCTCTACACCAGTAACCCGCGGCCAAAGAAACCGAAACATAGAAAGGAAAAAACACGAACGCACCTCCTTCCCCCAAATCACCCGCCCCCCCTCTTCCGCCTCCCCAGTCTCATCCATCCCATCCCCACCCCCGTCCCTGTCCCCGTCTTGCGGCTCCTGCTCGCCCCTCGTACTCGTACTCGGGCTTGTAGATCGTCCGTCATCCGCGTAGACGAAGGAAGGAAGGAAGGAAGGAAGGAAGGAACGAATGAAGCGTACCTGGTGTAGATATAGAAGCAGACACAACCACTAGGGTCAACAAGGAATCCGCACGCCACCGTTCCGCCGCGACGCGCATCGTGAGCCGGTTCGTCGTGCTGTTCGTCATCTCAGCGCCACTTGTACCTCTACGCCGTTGATATCGATGCCGTCGATGTTGTTGACGCAGCGGATGTCGATGCGGTCGATGCGGCGGTGGTGGTTGTAGAGGAGGTGGAGAGTGTGGAGGATGTGGAGAGTGTGTAGGTGAAGGCGACGGCGCGGCGCACAGACGCGCGGGGCAGACACCGGAAGTCGAGGACGTCTGAGACAGGCTTAGCCGGGCCTTGGAATTTGGAAGCCTAGGCGGCGCATTGCATCGGGAGGCCTTACTGGAGAGTGAAACAGTGGAAGGACCGGGACGGCAAGCAGGAGATGGTGGTGGTAAGAAGTAAGAGGCAAACGCGTGACGTCACACGGAAATCGTCGGACTTGGAAAATCGCTCGGCGGCTCGACGGCCCACGACTTGGAAAGATATTCGAGATTAAATGAACAACGGACAGAACACGACAATATTATTTCTGAGTGTTGGTTGGATGTGGTTCGACGCGGCTCGATCGGCTCGATGCGGCTCGATCTGGCTAGCCGTCGTTTTCACTGGGCGTCAGGACCGATAGACTGCCAGTGCGACGAGTCGGAGTTGGATTGCACGTTACGCGTGGATTGCACCGAGGCATACAGTGTTCTGTCGGTCCTTGATCCACTTACTATCCTTGATCCACTTCAGTTTACCCTATTCCCCCCACCTTGGTGGCTCAACCTCTGTTCCTATCTTCTTAAGTAGATTTACAATGAATAACTGGAGTGTAATTGGAGCCCAAGAGATGCGAGGAATTGAGGAAATGATTTTTCTGTTTGGTGGTGATTTTGTCCTCCGGTCCTTGATCCACTGGATCTCGACCAATTCTGGGCCGATTTAGCTAAATCTTGGACTATACATAGTAGTCTACATACAAAAAGGAATGGCCTACTAGATTTGACCCAAAGGTGTCCTAAAAAAGAGGCATCAACCGATTAAAAGCCGTGGATCAAGGACCGACTGAACACTGTAGAGGTGGCGGCAGTGGCTCCTGGCTGGATGAGATGTCAAAAATGCGGGGCACAATTCGAAGAGGACCCAGCCCGAGTTGAACCTGAGATCTGCATCTTGCTGAAGACGTACCGTTATTCCCCTCCTCCTTTTCCGACGTGCTCCTCGACTGCTCGTCAGGTATGACGCTGATCTTCCTTACGGCTGGTTACCTCGACGCAGTGCCGAAAGAACGTTTCACCTGACTGGCCAGCCATACACCCAGCCCGAGTCGAACGGGAAGTCTGCAGGCACCTAATGTCGATTCTACATATGTGTTGCAAAACCACACCGTGTGCGTCAAGGTACGTTTCATAAGTTGCGTGTGCTTGCGAATGCGTCCAAGACTCGATGTGTACACCCAATGGAAAAGGATGAACTCAAGACAGCCCAAGCACCCGGTCCGAGTCGAACGGGAGTTCCAGTTCCGGAGCAGTACCGAAGCTAGTTGGGTATCTATTGCAGGTGTGCAACTGTGTGCGTAGAACAACTAAATCGTCCGGTAGATAGTTCAACAAATTAGCGACTTTGCGCTGCAGCCATTCAATGGCTAATGGCTAAGATAATTCGTCATTTCTGCGACGGTTTTGGTAGAACTCTTCCACTTTCTGGGCGTTACATTGACCTCATGGGAGGCCTGTATTGGACCTAAAAAGGTCCGGGCTTGAAGTGCCCACCTTGGCCCAGAACATCAGCCATTCGATGGCTCGAATGGCTCTGCGCAAACTCTCTATTATGACCTGAAAACCTCACTGTGTGCCACACGGCGTGCTTTTCGGGTGTCTGGGTGGGTTCCGTACTTAGCCCGGCCGCGCCTTGGACAACTGCGGGAAAAACTTCCAGCCGCTCGTTGTAGGCAGCCACCCGGAGTCGAACTGGGATGGACTGGAACGTCCTCCATTGCTGCGTATTGCACGGCTGTGTGGGCCTAGCTCCAGGTCCGTTTTATGGTTGCTACGAATCTGAGTAGTAAGTACCTCGACTGCTTTGCAAAGTTACATACCGTACTTATCCTGAAACTGCGGGTGAAGATGCCAGACGTCAATACTTGAGATTGAGACGAGGGACGCGGGGTCCACACACCTATCGGGACAAGAGTTTAACGAGTACGACTTTACGATTCTTCAAGCATGAGTCGGAGGAAACCAAACCACTCGGCTACTCCGAGATATGGACCGGATGTGAAACGGTTCACCGCTACGTTCAATTCGTACACGGCCGCCTCCCTGCACGCAGCGCTCGCCCGTTCGACTCGGGCTCGGTCCATAGGCGGAGCCTCGTCGTTTCTTTTTTGCCGCCGGTACAGGCCTGACTTGAGTGATGGATGGCATAGTGTATCTATCTGAAGCCTGTGAGTACGGCGTCGAATAGCCGGAGGTGGGAGGAATGAACGTACACTAGCTGAGCGCTGATCCTCGATTATTTCTGGACCGTCGTAGTGAATTCAACGCAGACGTGCTAGATTGAAAGAATTTTGCGAGGAATAAACACACGCATTGGCTCTAGAGGGAACGAGACGCGGGGGTCAAAGGCTGAGTGGGCCGGAATGCTGCAGAGTCGTGCGCCAGATACACTGGATGACAACGTGCGGGTTGCTTGCCAGATCATTGAGACGTTGAGGTGCCTTGAGGACGGGAGAGTAGCGGCGGACTGGTGCTGAGGTTCAGCACCCTGAGGTTTGACGGTGTTTTGTATAATACCATGCGTAAGGAAGAAGAGTCGTTGATGGGAGTCGGTGTTCGAGAGACGCGACGCAGCACGAGTAGCCAGAGTCCAACATTCAAGTTTCGGCGGCGAGGTACATAGACTGGGTGAAACGCCAAGGAGGCCATCGGTGGAAGTGGGGTGAGTGGAGTAGCACAGGAGGCACGGAGCGAGGGTAAAATCAGAGCGCGCGGCCATCAGAAGCCAAGGGAGGCAGCGCGGCGATGGAGGGAGAGGGAATGGGACATACGATGTACAGGACATGAACTGCGTGGCGTGGTCAATGGGACTTGAAGTGAGCCTCGCGTCGGGTAAATATGCGCTCGCTTGCGTCGACAACGGGCGGAGGTAGCTCCATCCAATCTGTCGATGCCGCGCGAACAAACCGTGGAAGATCTCGTGGGCGAGTCCGACGGGGCTAGAGGCGGCGAGGTGAGCCAACAGCAAGCGCAGGAAAGGGTAGATACTGAAGCACCAATCTCCCGAGTTCATTCCAGTTCGACGTCTCTTCTCCGTTGTCCAACACTCCATCCAAAATGAAAAAAAAACGAGTGCAAACGCGCGCCGAGCGTATGAGGTTCAAAGTGCACATTTAAGATTGCGCAAAACTTTTTTGCGGATTTGCAGTTTGCGCCACTTTTTTGTGTGCTTTGAGGTCGATGCCGCAACTTTTAGCCCCGGAAGCAAGTCCGAAAAAAGTTGCGCTCAACACAACCTTGCGCCATTTTTTTTTCGTCGGTCGCGCCACTTTTCTTTTCTTCCCCTTGAGTGAAGACCCACTGTTTTCCTACCACTCCCATTCCCTCTTGTGGTTACTGGCACCAGTTGCAGCAAGCCTTCGGGTTTGCTCCATGCCGGCCTGCCGAGCGTTCGACCGTCCAAACACGGGCCAACAACGCGTCGCGAGCTTGGAAAGCATGATGATGATGAGGAGATTCAACCACATAGTCGCCGCAGGAGTCAACACACCTGCTTGTTTCATTGCCACCGAGGAGAGTTGTTCACTGTGATTTGTTGAATACCTAGGTCGGGTTCTCTTGCACAGCGTTCTCCTTAAGCCCTAAGCCTTAGCTTGACTTAAGGGTTAATAAGCCCTTAACGTTAAGGTTTAACGATGACCGGAAAACCTCCGAAGGCTTAACGAAGCCTTAGTGATGGCATCATTATTTTTCTTTGGCGACGAGCGCGACAACGACACCCCAGCTTATGGCTCCCAAGAAATCTGAACTCTGGGCCCAAGGCGAGAAGTAGAATAGCTCACACTACAAAACTTTCTGCATGGGATGGATGTGTAAACATCCACAAACCGGCGCCTTTAGTCGGCAACAGCTTCTCATGGAGGTGCTAGCAGCAGAGTACTGAGGGGAAGAACCGGATGACGACGAGCTTGAGGGGTCTGGGGACGAGTATTCTTTGGACTGGAGGTACCGTAGACACCTTGTGAAGTTATTCCCACGGTTCAATTGGCACGAGAAAAATTGGTTTAAGGCCTTAAATAAGAGCCCTTAATTAAGGGTTATTAAGACCTAAGCCCTTACCAAAAAAATCTGCCCTTAATAAGGCCTTATGGGAGAACACTGCTCTTGCACGGAACAAGCCCTAAGGCTATTCAACAGAGGCCGGGAGGCCCACCTGACCACCCTCTATGACGCAGTTGGACTTTTGACAAGCGGTCCTCGAAATCCAACTGCGTCATTGGTAGCACAGCCCCAATTCGACAGTGTACACTTTACCATCACTGTTTGATGGTAAAGTGTACGCCGTCGAATTGTAGATATTCTTCCACTAACCGGGAAGACTTCAAAAAATGCTAACAATGTTGTTTGACCCCATTCAACACCTTCTATGGAGAGAAGTGTGCAACAACATCTGTAAAATTGTCTTTCTCCTCTTTGCAGTCTATGTACACTGACAGTACACACCTTCTTTCAACGCGAAGCCCAGTTGTACCCACAATGCGGGTTGTGAACACTTGTAGATTGGAGCAAAAAACAAGATTCTAAACAACAAACACCTATTCCTCCGCTGACACGGTCGAGACCGTATCCGACAAAGTCGCCTGGACTGGGGCGCCAGTTTGCAACAAAATCAACTGAGCAATCGCTTCGTCAACCGTTTCTTCCTCCCGCTTCGACCATCCCTTCCCCCATAACCAGGTCACCGAGAGGTCGCGACAGCTTGTGGAAAGCTTGTCGATCGTCGTGCTCTGAAGTGCGCTCAGGAGGTCCACGCAGCTGGCTGGCTCATCGGGGTGATGGATGATTCGAGGAACATTCCCGCGCCATTCTTGAGCCCAGGCGTAGCCACAGAAGCCGGGAGTCTCGCAGTGCACGTAATTGACAGCGGGCGGAATATGAAAGGCCATCTCCCGACGCACCGTGAGGAGCTTCTCCTTGGTTTGTACCAGGTGAAAGAACCCGTATGGCCCGATTTGCTCCATGTGCTCCATGCTGATCTCTTGGATGGGGATTTCGACCAGTTTCCGAAAGGCGGGGTCAATCCATTGGTCGACACGGTAGCACCGGGCAAGTTGGAACTTCAGCGCGGGATGGAACACGGTCTCCGGACGGCGCTCAAACTCGGTGGCGGCAGATGTTATCCCGTCCTCGATCCCGTAGAACGTGGAAAGGAAGAGAACGGAGATGAGAAAAGCATTTGTTTTGGGATGGTCACTACCACGCAGGTGAGCCACAGTTTAATTGAAGTGAGATCGATAACGTACGGGGGGCCTTTGTATAAGTAGGTTAACATGTGGTCGAAGTCCGTCTGGCCAATAGTCGCCGGTAGTTTGATGGGATTCGCGTCGGACCTGCCCTCGGAGAGTACATCCGCGGAGGCCGTTGCGCCTCTTGGGAGGGAGAACTTGGAAGCAAAGAAGGTTGATCTAAATGCCATGACACTCGGGTGGACATTGTAGCACTTCTGGGGCTGATGGATGTTTGGGTCGTGAAACACAGGTTGTAAACGGGTCCTCTGTTGGGCGCAATTTTAGATGCACCCTCGAAAATGAACTGAACACATTATATTCTGGTATCCCTTTTAATCGCATGAATATGAACCATGTTCCATGCCCGAACCTGCTGGGAAAATGGAATATGTTTGCCGTCCTTTGCGAAGGGAGAAATAAACCTGTCTGGGGTCCAAACATGGAAAATCCCATTGTTCCTCCGATGTTTCCTGCGCAAACAGGGCAATTTTGGGTTCCCAAGGCTCAGGGAAACACGTAGAACTTTCTATCCACATCTGCGTCGCCAAAATCGTGTATGTTTGGGTGTCGAAACGTGATCCAAACAGAGTTTATATTTTCCTTTAAGGCTCCAACCTTTTAGTTTTCGTTTACACCGGAGCGCAAACTAAACGGAAAAGGTAATAAAACATTTAAAAACAGTTTATAAAGTTTATAAACGGTATTTTGCCAGGGTCGATGGATTACCACCCAAAATGCCAGAATCCATAGTAACCTTGCTTCTAACTCCCTTCGTGACCATCCTAGCCGGCCCAGTGCATTATCAACTCTGACAGTCAAGGTTTACTACAGTGACTGCCTGTGTCAGGGCAATGAGAGGGAGTGATGGCTCATAAGTTTTTTATCCCGGCATACAACTTCGTGTAGTACCTTCACAGTGTCCTCCTAAGCTGTACTGAAGGAGATTAGCCCCTGAGGGACTGAGCCTGAGCCTGGAAGGGTCTAGGACAAGTGCCAAGGTCCGCCGGTCGACCGCAGCCGGTAGAATTGCAAAGTGAACCGTGGGAAATACCTCGGGCATCTCGGCGCTGTTCAATATGAGGGTCTGTGTCCCTCAGCATCAACCACAGGCAGCTATCATGGAGTCTCAGACAGTGAAACCTTTGTTGTGTCAGGCCTGGAAGCTTTAGGGCTTTAAATGCTCATTGTTGGAACTCCCTGTCGAAATAACTGTTTAACCGTTTATTTTTCGTGTGTTTATCGTTTGCGACCCTTCGTAAACTAAACGGAAAAATACACGGTTTTATCCGTTTAAAAACACTTATAAATGGAAACGGTTGGAGCCTTATTTTCCTTTGAAGTTTGACTCGACCACAAAAATAGCCCTAGAAATAAGACCCGTTTGCAGTCGATGTTTTGGTCCCAAACAGCCATCGGCCCCACTGGCAGGAGTGTAGAGTATGACTGTTGAGTCTCCAGTCTCCTCCTCGATGTGCGGTGTCAGACAAGTCAAGTCGGGGCGTAACCGGAGTGACAACTCACATCTTTTACCCTCAAGCTGAAAATGGCTGTCCCATCGGGAAAGTAAAACTCGGGGTGTCGGATTACCCTCGGAGGCGATCCAGGCGGGGAGTCGGGCATTGTAGGCAGCGAGTCGGCGAAAGGACACGTCACTTACGTGAGGGCACAGACAAGCCGGAACAAACAATTTCCGCGATTGATCACTGCTTGATTACCACCTCTCGTTCACTCGGTCTCGAGCTCTCGTCCAAATCTCAAACATGCCACATCCTGCACAGTTCCCCCCTCTTCCAGCTACACCTGCCGAGTTTCGCTGGTCCGCCGATGTTCTCCGGGCCCATGATCTTATCTCAGCTGCTTATGATCGCGCGTCGACCTTGTTGCGCCAGGAAGAGGCAGATCCGCTCAGACTCCATGTCCACTCGGACCAAATTCTGCATAGGATGGTCCCGATCTTGGATGCTTTAACTCCCGAGGTCGGAGATGCCTTCTGGATTGAAGAGTGCGCCACCGCCCTAGGTGCGGTTACAGTCGATCTGCAACGGGCCGCCATAGCGGCTGATGGAATGTACGTCTCACTAAAAACAAAGGTTGGATTATTTGATTCTGAGTACCATTTTATCCAGTGAGAATAACAAAATCCACCGCATTGTCCCCATCCGTGTCGAGCGAAATGGTCGCGGGCGCCCACGAAAGGTGATCGAACCTGTCTGGCTTGCCGATGCCATCTCGGGCCACCGAAAAATCACCCTTCAGGCATTGGCGGATGGGCTAGGAATCCATCGCAATACCCTCCGCAATTACTTGAAGCGTTATGGGGTTTACCAGCGTTATTCCAATCTGAGTGATCACGACCTCGACATTCTCACCAAGCACTTCAAGACAGTCAAGCCATCATCCGGACTCCAGTATCTCATCGGTTTCCTGAACACCCACGGCCTCAAGGTTCAGAGGGAGCGTGTCCGAAAGTCTCTGCTTCGCATTGATGGATTGGGGCAAGTGTTGCGAAAGCATACCATCGAACGGCGTGATTATTACTCGCCGCGTCCCAACTCAGTTTGGCACATGGATGGCCACCACAAGCTCATCCGCTGGGGTATAGTAATCCATGGTTTTGTAGATGGATATGACAGAACGGTGTGATGTTCCTCATGATCATTTGCTTTTTGTATTCGTACTTACCATGCATCCAGGTCGTCGGCCTCAAAGCTAACACCAATAACAAGGCCGAGACGGTGCTTGATTTATTTCTGGAAGCCGTCAACAAGTATGGAGCACCATCGCGTGCTCGCGGAGATCGTGGCGGGGAGAACATAGAGGTCTCCGTTTGGATGATCAAGTATCGTGGCCCTAATCGAGGGTCGTTCTTGTGGGGAACATAGGTAGGGATGGGCACCGTCCCGTTAACGGGCACGGCCGTCAAATTTACGGCCCGCATCCGTCGTTTTTTCCACTCCAGACGGCGCGGCGCCGCAAAAAAACGGCCGTAAATCGTAAATTGACGGGGCGGCGCGAGGGAATAAAAAGACATGTCCCTGGATCCTAAGTTGGCGTCAAAAGTGATGTGTAGCCTGCAAGTGTCCTCTCACAGCTGATTAGGAACACCCTAGGGGGTTCAGTGACCGGTGAAAAGCATTTTCAACATTGGTTGATTTTATTCACATGAACAGATGCTCTCCTGAGAGGGTCTGTAGGGTCCACCGGTAGTGTTTTGAGCCCGAATTACCCTTCCTCCATATCTAACAATCATTCCGTCTCAGTTTAGAGCATGTTGGGGTGCTTTTGAGCGCGAGAACCGCCATCAGCGCATCAAACCCGTCTACGGTCGTAGACGGCTGCCCGTCCCCGTCCGGCGCATGGACCCCACCGAGGTCTTCACGGCGCGGGACGGCATGCCGTCGACGGCACCCGTCATACCCGTAAAGACGGTGACGGTGGCCATCCCTAAACACAGGTTTTTTGTAATTGGGCATGATGTTGTTCTGATCCGTGGCAGGTCAACCCGGAATACTCGCATTGAACGGCTGTGGGTTGAAATTGGGACCCAGTTCAGCCGTCGCTGGCGTGGATTCTTTCTGCGCCTTGAGCGACTGCATCTTTTTGACGCAGACGACCCTCAGCATTGTTGGACATACAAGCCGCCATCACCGAGTATTGATGATCCGCCCGTGTGATGCTTACACATCCCGAGGTTCAATATGGAAAGCGAGAGCACCACGCTCGTTTGATGGCCGGGGGTTGCCTCATCGGGCAGTCGGACTCTGGTCACCGCCGCCTAGTCAACCAATCTTGATGCGCACTGTGTGCGCTGAGGCTGTACATCTGTATTTTAGGTGTGACCGAAACCGAAAGCCGGCCTTGATCTGTTCCCACGGTTCAAGAAACTGGCGCAGTGTGGTGAGTCTGGTCAAAGTCTGGTGACTGCTTACTGCGAACCCCCCAGCTGGGCTCGATTAAACGCGGGAAAACATGTCAGCCGGGAAGATGCACCCCGGTCACCGGTGAGGCGTTCACACAACATGTCCAACACCACAAGACCAAAGGCATGCTTTATCTCTCCGATCTTCAAGGTGCGTAGCTGCACACCCCCTGACATGGTTTGACTGACCAGTCCCCTCAGGCACAACCCAACTCTTGACCGATCCGCAAATCATGACTTCCCCGTACGTCCTAGCTGTTCAATGTTCTCAATGTTCAACGAGGGCACGAGCTGATCTCTTCGAAAGGTCTATCGGCGATGGTGTTAAAATATTCGGAAAGGGAAACGTACCTGCGGCATTCATGACTTTCCCCGAACAGCATGTTTGTAACAGGTACTGCCGGTGGTTTGAACTCCCTAGTACTTCCCAGTTGCCCACCCAGTGATATTATGCCTTACTATGTTATATGCCCATGAATCCTATGCCATCTATGCTTAAATTCAACCTGATCCAGGGGCCTTGATGAAAGAAATAATGTCGGGTTCCTTGTTGGTTGAAATTGGTGCTGAGGCAAATCATTGGCTTCATCGTTTGGCTGTGAAATGAACGGAAACTGAAGGTTAGCAAAAGTTTCTGACTCAAAGGCGCAGGCTTTAGCCTACTGCAATTGTCTCCCATCTGCGCCTAACTGGTCCGGACCAGGTGAGAAAATCATGGACTTGACGAGAACATTTTTACTCGATGCCGTGGATACCAGGCATTCTAACTCCTCCAGAACACAGTGTTGACTTTAGGACCCGAATATCAGTGTAGAAAACGCCTTCCAATGTACTTGTACGCAACGGGGAACCTAGCACACTGCGGCGGAAATTGATGGACAAATCATGTGACCGTGTTGCGCCTCGGGCGGCAGATGAGAAAGAACATGGGGGGTCCCATGAATAAATTTGGAATCCTCATGGTTATCCTCAGCATGACCCCATGAGTCATTTCATCCAAGCACTAGGCAAACCATTCCCTTTCGAGCTTGTTTCGAGCCGTGATTTCTGTTACTCGCTCAAAGCGTGAGAAAACACCCAACCTCGCGGAAGAGATGACTCGCTTGGACTCAAGAGATCAAATTTTTATCTAAATTGCTGGGCGGCGACACGAATGAGGATACTGTAGTATTTCGACCGAGTGTTCAGGTGACGGGTGACAGCGGATCGTGAACTGAACACTTTTTGTTTAAGTGACGGTGACGGGGCAATTTCTGAGCCCAGTTGGGCCGAAAAACACCCCAAAAATCTTGTCCGGCACTTGCCGGACGTCCATTTATGGTAATTTTGTGTGATTGCCGAGGAATTAACACCTTGTCCAGTGAACACCTATGGTGACGGGTGACAAGGTGTGAACACTCGGTCGAAATACTACAGTATAGGGGCAGCTTGAATGCGTTGACTAGGCGGCGGTGACCCGAGTCCGACTGCCCAATGAGGCAACCTCCGGCCATCAAACGAGCGTGGTGCTCTCGCTTTCCATAGTTCAACTTACCAACCCCGAGTTGTCTTACTCAGTTTATACAGAACATTCTAGATATATTGTACACTATAAAAGCTAGGTAGTTAGTAGCCTATTAATTAGTTCAGTCCCCTTTATTTCCTCTCACAAGCATCTATGGCTCTTGCATCGTCTCTTTCTTGATGAGCTTAACGCAGATTGCAAGGAATTCCAAAAACACTGGAACCATCACCCCATCTCCGGGAAAGGGCAAGATCAGACTCCCTCGGTACAATATCTGTTACCTATGGGACACACCAAATTCACCCCGTCTTAACAGGACATGCGCTTCATTGGTGAATTGAAGTACGGAAAATACGCAGACAACTTTGAAAACGTGCATCCGGATATCTTACAGCGGTATGCGAATGCCAGTTAGTTTTTTTTTTCACATATCGCGTCGCTGAGCCTAATGAATTGTTACAACACAGATGATTTGGATTTTGCATTGCGGCAGACCAGGACCGCCATGTTCGGCACGACACCATCGAGGTGACTGCGAACAAGTTCCCCTTTAACAGTGAGGCGGCCGAGTTGCTGTTCTCGAGTTCTCTGAAGGAGGCGCGGGAGTCTGGAATAATTCCTGTTGGACTCGGTGTCGCAGAGGAGGAGTGGGAGGGTGGAATTTATACCGAGGCAGAACTGGTGAAAGTTGGGCGGAAGGAAGTTGAGGTCGCTCTGCCGTTCCAGATCTGGTGGCCACGGGCGGTCATTTGGGCACAGGGATTGGAATTGATGGCAAAGATACAAGCAGTAGAGAACGGAGACATTTTGTTGGTTTAGTAGTTGTATGATTTAATCGTGTTTTGACCGAGCGAGGGTAATGCAGGGGAATCCAAACTGTAAAAAACATCATCAATACTTCATCGACTCGACTCATGCCCTGCTCTGGAAAGGAGGGAAAAGGCTGCTCATGCCAAGGTTTCACACCAAAACGGGCCGGCGACAACCCAAAGTGCAAAAACTGCAATCACCGCCAGGGTGCCCATTCGGCCCGGACGATGAATGAGGTTCTTGCGGACCAACTGTCAAAATTCGATGTCTCAAAACTGAAGTCGAAGCACATCAAGGATGTCGATGCGCGTCAAGAGTCCAGTTCGGGATTCCGAAAGAAGGGGGCTGCGAGTTCGTCTGGCACGGTACGTCAGCCTGACATTTAATTTGAGGGGGAAGCTTATAATTGACCTAAAAAATACCGTTAGCGTTCACAGTGAGAGGATGCACCATACCTGAAGTGATTCTGGCAAGAGGTCAGCGAGATATAGTGAAATTGGGAAGACAACTCAAAATGACCTACTTGGGGGAAGTGTACCGGCGCGCCGACGTCGTTCGCGTTCGGTGGTCTCAAAAGACCAAGGGCACGGTCGGAGGCGTTCACAGTGAGAGGATGCACCATACATGAAGTGATTCTGGCAAGATTTCAGTGAGATATATGGAAATTGGGCAGAGGTCTAAAAATGACCTACTTGGGGAAGCGCACCGGGGCGCCGACGTCGTTCAGGTTCGGTGGGCTCAAACGACCGAGGTGACTGTCGAGTACATTCCCGGGGAGAGGCTCCGCAAGAGTTGAAGCGATTCTGGCAAGATTTCAGTGAGATATATGAAAATTGGGCAGAGCGCTCAAAATGACCTATTTGAGGGAGGCGCATCGTTGCGCCGACGTCGGTTTAAGCTCGGTGGGCTCAGACAATCAATGTCGCGGTCGAGTGCGTTCCCAAGAAGGGGGGCCTCAAGAGATGAAGCGATACTAGGCAAGAGTTCAGTGATATACTCAGATTAGGAAAATACATCGAAAATCACATACCAGTATATGCTGTCGAAGGGGTTCGGTTCGTACTTGATGATCCCCAGTCAATCGAGAGAAATCTTGTCAGGTATGATGCCCAGGGGATTCTTGGTATTGAACAGGCTGAGGGTGAGGCAGGAAGTCGGGGAGTCTGGTCCAGGATATTGACTTGATGTTATCCGCTGACTCGAGCCCCACAATCCCACACAGAGAGTATCAGACTTGAAGCCAGTTCAGAGCTTGATGAAGTCTCAAAGATAGCATTCCAAAGGGCAGATTGTTGCTTGTAAGGTATGCGGACAGGTGGATGGTGGAGTGACTGGGTCAAGTGCCAGAGGTGGGGCTAAGTGATCACGGCTCTAAGCATATCTGGAGTCACCGGTACCCAGAGCAATGCTTAGGTTCACCGAGATGCAGCCAGTGGGTCTGTGCTGACTGTTTGGGGTGAATACGACAGATGGGAGGAGGAGACAGGCCACACGATCACATGTCTTGTCTTCCCATCAAATTTGCAGTGCTGCCTGGGCATGCATGCGGCCACGCGGTTCGGATTCACGGAAAGAAACAAGAGGCAATGGTGCTACAAAAAAAGAGACTTCACTTGAGAGAAGAAAAAAAAAGTGGCGCGACCGACGAAAAAAAAGTGGCGCAAAACACGTTCGGGCGCAACTTTTTTCGGACTTGCTTCCGGGGCTAAAACTTGCGGCATCGACGTCAAAACGAACAAAAAAGTGGCGCAAAGTGCAAATCCTCGAAAAGATTTTGCGCGATAATAAATGTGCACTTTGAACCTCATACGAGCGGGTCGAAATATCGGCTGAATTTCTCCCATTCGGGGCGCTGAGGGGAGGTAAGAACCCATAGACTGTTTCCTGGGAGAACTGGGATAAGGGCGCCATCCTGGGATTGAAGATGGTGGAAGCAAGAAGCAAGGTGGTTGAGCGATACGTGGCCGCCGGGCCGAGAGGTAGCCGGCTGATTGGCGTCGGCAACGGCTTGTCCCAAACCCTCACGGCGCCTGCACCAATTTCCTCAAGAGCGCCCTTCACCGTGAATGGCAAGTGAATGGCTCCGCTTGGGTATCGTCGTATTCGCAAATGTTGTGTATCCACATCGAAATCTGGACGTTGTGGGCCGCGCAAGCCCGTGGTTTCTCTGTTTCGAGTTTCGACTTTCGCTGTCGTCCTTCCACGCTCCCTGGGACCATCTTCGCAGTTCCCTGTGCCACCACCTGACGACGCTTCAAAATGTAGAAACGATCTTGTGGTTGAATTTCTACTTACCGCGACTCAACTCCAAGGCAGCACACGTTCAAAGATCTACCATGGTCACCCAGCGCGGCGCCGCCCCTCGCAGATATCATCGGAACCCAACGCCACCCGACCCGCGGGTAAAAAAAAAATGCAAACTCTGGTAGGGACACCTCCCCGAATCGAACGAACTCCATCCCGGGAAGCAGGCACAGTGGATGGGCACCAAGGTCCAGGTGCGCTGCGAGGTGTTCGTTCACTCTCATTGACGCCCCGTCATCCGCACTAAAAATCAACCAGGGCACCCTACAGCGCCGCGGAGACGACCGCGAGTAAAATAGGGGGTGTGTGAAAACGCCGTGTACACCCAGCCCGAGTCGAACGGGGCCATCTTCACGATATAAACCCTTTCCGCAGTACCAGACGCAGACGCACGCCGCGTGCTCCAGGTGCTTGTCCTCCTTCCCATTCCATTTCGTTGCTAACTCTCTATTCCAAAGATCAGAGTGCGGGGACTTCACTCCAGGTAGCAATATAATGGGTAACCCTGACACCAGAAAAAGGACATTGTTAACGCGACATCTGGGGACCCGGCCCGAGTCGAACGGGAAACTCTGCACGTCCTATGATACGAAAATATTGGTTGCAGAGGCACGCCGCGTGCAACCAGGTCCGTCCCACTCCATTCTTGCCTCCCTATTCCCCGACGTATCTTCACGGTTCCAATTCTTCCGCAGGGACGAAACGTCTTTCCTCGACACTCTTCCCTCGCAATTATCGCGGAATGCGCCAGCAGCGCAGAAAAATGATGCATTCAAGCCGGTGTCATGCATACACCCAACCCGACTCGATTGGCTCCTCTGACCTCTGACGAGAGGCAGGTACATCCGGTGTACGCTAAGTGTCACTTCTACAGTCCATTCTATTCGTGCGTGCTAATCGATATGCGACGCGCTCCAGCTGGTCGCGGATGGACGGACTTCCGCCCGTCCTCAATTTGTATGTTGCGTCGTTGTATTCAATTCCCTCAATCAACTCATCCCAGGTATGGATGAAAACCGCAAGGAGGCCAATCCAATCGTTGTCCAATTGCGCCGGCGAAAACGTGCGATACATGGGAAGAGGACCTGGCCCGAGTCGAAAGGGAACTCCGCATACATCAAGCTCTCCCGTCGCTTCAATTGGCAGCAGACGCACACCGCGTGCAACTAGGTCCGTCTTCCCTAATTCTTGTCTGCATATTTCCTGGCACATTTAATGATCGTTGTGGAAGTGCCACCTGGCTGGCACATCGCCATTGGCCACCGGGGGTATTCCATCCTTAGTCTCTCGTAGACAGACACTACAACAGTTATCTCGTACCTCGTTAGTTGTATTCCATCCTTCCAGCAATCACGCTCACCTGACCGCGTCGAGTTTTATTCCGCGCGTGCCGAAGATCCCATCCAGCGCGTCGACGCGAGCACTACATATCTGCACCTCCGACATCCTCGAATTCCTCGAGCGTTACTCACCCTCCTTCACATCCACTCCAACGCTTCACCATCGAATCTCCAACGGCGGCGACGAATATTGGCTCTCGGTTGATATGTTCCCGACCTCGTACTTACACCCTTACACTTGTTTCCTTACTTATCTGGTCTTTCTTCACAGACAATTTCCTCCCGACTCCTACGTACGCCAACGCGACGAGTGGATATCCAAGTTGTCGGCCTTCTCCGACTACGCCGGGGATTGAGCCGACTGTGGCCTGGGCCCCCACAAGTCACCGTTGAGCGGCGCAACCTGCTCTCCCTATTCCGTATTTGCGTAGCTCCCGGTTGGTTCGACGGCGAGGGTTTCGCTCTAGCGGAGGCACACTATACCTATGGACTCTTTACCTATATTTGCACCGATCGTTGACCGTCGGTATTTAAGTAGCTACCGCTGCTTCCTGAACCTCCAACGACCTCTCAGAGCTAAGTTCATCTTATTCTGAGTTCATATTTCCATCTACCCGTCCTCTAGATTCATCGTCTCGGCTCCGCGGCAATTATTCCACGCATCGACTCGCTCCCCCGGCACGACCAGGCACCTCACGTTCCCTCTGGGGAACAACCCCTTCTTCTACATCGTTCTGACGCGTTTAACTCTCTCGCTCTTCAAGCGTTCTCACGCGTCCTCTTGGCCCCCGACGACCTCCTTCCCCGCAAAACGGCAGGGGAAAATCCTAGCTTGACCGGTTGAACAGGCCCGTCGTGAAACCTGCGCTCCGCACCATGGCTGCACTCGCGTGCGCGTCGCACTTCTTTCGCGGCTAGCATGCTGACGTATTTAATCTCTTATAGCCCGCGCGACTCGGACACTGCATGCTTGAATTGAAACTATGAAATTCGCGAGTGAGTCAATCCGCGCCAAAAAATATCGCAAGGGCAAACTGCCAAGAGGTCCCAGCCCGAGTCGAACGGGAAGGTCTGCAAGCATTCAACGCCACATCGTGTATTGGCAGCAGACGCACACCATGTGCAACTGGGCTCGGTACGCTGTACGCTTGCTCACACCTTTTCTGACCCTTGTTCTGCGTTGGTTGCAGACGCACGCCCCTTATCGACAACCCGACCCCCACCTCGGTTCGTTCATTGCTGGTTTCAGAGCAGTTTCGGACGTTTTACGAATCTACCATCGATCGACTTCCACGCAGAGGAGGAACTCCGCCGATAAGCCCACGGGCAGTCGGGAAGCACAGTATACGCCGTGTAATACCAGTTATTCTGGTCCGAAACTCATTGGCTCACGGATATTTGCAGAATATCTACCCCGTCGCAATTTAAACTCTAGAGAATTCCAACACCATCGTGCCGCGTCATCCAATCACGTCCTCAACTCACGCAGTTGAACGGTCGGATAAATGGATAATTCTGTCAATTTTCCCCGACCTTCTGACCTGCTTTCAAGACGCATATCGCTTTGCGTCATAAATTTAAGCATAATGGACTCCAGACCGGGTCTGGCTCCCCGCGCAGCTCGAGATAGCCCCGCAAAATCCCTTTCTCACCGGCCGTGGCAAAACGCAGTCGATGAACGCAAGTTTAATACACATCCCTCCTCGCGATTATTGATTGAGTTGCCCATCATGGCACGTTCGAAGTTCGTTCAAAGTCCAACAACTTGGCATTCAGCGCTTCCATCACCATTCAATACCCTTCGCCATTCAGTTCTTCCTCTTGAATCGTCCGAAGGTGATCCGCAGGGAAGAAGAGATAAAAGGCGGTGAGTAGGCAGTCAGGTTTATCCGCACTGATCAGCCTCCCGCAATGAAAGTCTTCTGCGTCCTCAGGTAAGACCGTCTCTCCCCTTCTTGAAACCCCGTGGCATAAATACCCCAAACAGCATCGTGTTCGCCGTCCTCGTCCCCCTCAGCGCCGCCTTCACCATCGGCGTCCCCACAAACCCCACCTCCGGCCAAACCACGGAGATCAACTGGACGTTCACGCCAACGGACCCGACTACCTTCAGTTTATTCCTCACCAACAGCACGAACCACTTCGATCTCAAAGCCATCATCGGCGAAAATCTGCAGACCAGTCTGGGGGAGATCACGACCGTTTTACCGGCGCTGCCTGCAATGTGGGCTTTCTTCCTTATTCGGTGCTCTGTGCGTTTTGACTCGATGATAGTCCCGGATACGCACTCCATACCGTGGATGCGACGTGAGTGACTTCACTGAATATTGATCTCGCTCCCGCGCGCCAGGGAGGTGGATTGAGTGGACGTGAGGTGCGTCTAGACGAGGATCAGCTTCGAGGTATAGATGTTCGTTGCAGCCTGAGGTAATTTGCGCGAGGGTTTTGCGGAGCCGCAGTTTCGACGTCCGTAAGGTTTCTTTCAATCAGTTGAACACCCAAGATCGGAAGCGACAAAGGACGCGCACACTGTTCTCGCCCACCACCCAGCAAGCCCTCGCAGTTGACTTCGACCACGCTCCTCCCGATTCGAGGCGTTGAAAAATGAGAAGATTTTAAAGAATTCGTGAGCACGCGGCACGCACCAAGGACAGATTGGGACGAGAACCTCGCCGAGGGTGCAAGAACTAGCGATTCAACAGGAACAGCTCGAGATTTGGTCGAGCTCCTGCATTGGAGCGTATGTGGTGTGGGCCGAATTTGTGCGATGGAGACAGGTGGCTGGCGTTGGCAAGGAGAGGGAAATAGGCACACCAACCACCCGGGATTTCTAGTACCGTCCTCGTCACCCGTCACCACACCTGCGTACAAGTTCTGACTCGATGTGCGGGAGAGATTCGTGGTTGGAATGCGCGCGAGGTCCTGAAGGGTAACGATGTGTGGTTTTTGGTCAGGTAGCGAGAAACAACAGTATGAAACTCACCTCGTATATTCTCCATCGCAGTCCCGGTCAGCCAGCTTCGTCTGGTGTTCGACTCGGTGTGGGGTGGGGGTCGCTGTTCAAATCCGCGCGGGGATATAAGTCGGTGAGGTCATCAATTTTTTTGACCGCTCGCGCGCGACAACGCGCCGGTTGGAGACAGAAGGCTGTCGGAAAAAAAGAAGGACAGGAATCGCTTGCCTCACCAGCCTGTGCATACTTCCTCGTCACCTCACGGGCGAACCGATTCCGTGTGTGTGTGGGATTTGCGGTTCGAAACCGCGCGAGGTCCTGGGTAGAGATTGTGTTTTTTTTGGCCAGGTAGCACGAACGAGAACGAGGATATGGGACGCACCTCATACATCCCTCATCACAGTCCCCTTCGCACACTCCTCTTTCCTCGATGACTGGGCGAGGCGTCGTGGTTCGAATCCGTGCTGGGACCTGGATAGGCCTGAGTGTTTTTAACCGTTCGCGCGCTGGTTTGAGGGGAGGAAGCCGCCTAGTGACGCCGAGAGATGGGTATAACGAACATGTTTATTGCAGAATTTATGAGTCATGTCGCAGGATGAATCGGCAGAGGGAACAAGAATGGGGTATAGGGAGCGCGGGATGGCAGAGACGCGATGAGCGCGGGTGATGGATACGGGAGTAAAGGAGGCGCACGCGAGCCAAAAACTGAGGAGAGAAGGAAACCGCCAAGAGAAGCCAAAGGGTTGTGCACACCGCTCGGAATTGTCGCAGCTAGAGATAATCGACAGAGCTCCAAGCCTGATGCAGCCGCTCCAAAAAGGAATTGTTGTCTTGAATCTTGATGATATACGCTGGGGGAATCGAAGATCCGGGACGAAGAACAACAAGACGCGGGTGTGCATAGTGTATGGATGATCATGAGCGCCAAAGGTGCGGTAATCAGGCCGCATTTCGTGGCGTCGATGTAGTCGTGGTCCGTTTTGGTCTGGCAAAGGTGACGGGTGGAGGTCGAGCGGGATGTGAGCACAGTAGAAGCGGGACAGAGGCTAGGGTGAACAGAAGACTCTGTGGTTTGTACAGCCCAACACCGGATTCCAGTTCTCATTCCACAATCCAGACGTGCGCTTCGCGGTCGATGATTTGAGCTGGATTCCTGTCCGACGCAGTCCAAAAGCATGCCAGGTCAAAGCAGGTGGTCCCGCGGAGGGTCAAGCCAAGAGAGGGAGCGCGTTTGGTTGCAGCGGCGGTGGCTGGTGGTGGAGTGAAAGAGAGAGGCGTTGTCTGGCAGCGTGGGACATTTGATTGCCACTTACGGCACTTCCGTCTTGCCTCCGTTAAACTCAACCAAGTTGAAAAAATCCCATCCTCGATCCACGAACGCCTACTCGTCTTGCTATTTGGGTGTTATTCAATTTCAAGAGAGATTTTGCGGCCTATCCACACGGAACTCGGGTTAATGTAATCAAATCATTAACATTCAGGTTCCAACTTCCCGCCAAATTGAACGGCGTTACCGCCACAAAAATATGGGGCGAATCGATAGTTTGCAAACACCCAGCCCGGGTGGAACGGCAGGTCCGGACTCTGCAGCGGCATGTCGAAAGCTTCTACTTTGATCGGAGATGCACACCGTGTGCGACAAGGTGCGTTGCATACCGTGGTGACTTCCTACGAATGCGTCCCGGCGCAGGAAAAATGAACGAATGCACGGCCTTATGCACCCAGCCCGAGTCGAACGGGAAGTTTGCTGAATCGTCAGAGAAGTTCACTTTTTGCAGATCCACGCCGCGTGCGACTGGGTGCTTTAGACAATTCAGTTTATCGGCCATTCGTATCTCTGCTGATTCGACGAGCCACGCATACTCAGGAGGAATTTTCGTCTACGCCTCACCTTATACCGACGTCAAGAGTACCAGTACTGGTCCTACTGGATGACCATCGACAAACATCTCCCGCAGCGGAAAAAGGAGGCGAGCCAATCTCGCAGTCTAGATCTCATCCATTGAAAAAAAGAAAACTCGAAAATACAATTACCATTACCCAGCCGGGCCAGCCCGAATCGAACGGGACACTACACCGCAAGAGCATCGCGGCAGTAGATGCACAGTGTGCAAATGGGTGCGTCACATAATAATTGAGTGGTCCTTCGTCGTTCGACGAAGTCTGATCATGAAGGTTGAACCGAGTCGTTTGCGAGAGGCAGCGCTCAAATATTTCGTTCGGGGTCAAGGTATCAACTTTCGGGAGGCGCTCCGCAGACTCCGAGGCCCCCAACTGTCAGTGTCAACTTCAAGAAAATAAACTCGACAGTAGCCGCCATACACCTAGCCCGAGTCGAACGGGAGATCTGCAGCAACTCATGCTGCTGAGTATGTATTGATCGCAGATGCACACCGTGTGCGACTAGGTGCGTCTCAGTTCCATTGCCGCTTCCTCAGTGAATATGAACCGGATGAAACGGTCAACCGGACACGCCGGAACAATGGCGGACCCGTGCCAGCCGCTGAGCTTGAGACGGCAGACAACGGCAAGCAGCTGAGTTCGAATCGGAGTGACTTCGGCAGTTGCGGCTCCGCGTTGAGGCAAGGTTGAAGATCCAGGAAATGAGTGAATGGACAATGCAAGAGTATCCGACCACTCATCCTATGTGTGAGTCGCGGTCGGTTGTATAAGCCCCCAGCGCCCCCGCCCTCCAGGAGTCTCACGAGGAGCGAAACGGCTCCCAGTGGCCGCCCCTTCGACTCGAGCACCCTGCGTAATGCGTGTTCGAAGGAACTCCTCAATCTTTCACTGTGTTATTCGTGCAACTACTTGCGGACACCGACCCTAGACCTGGAACAATTCAGCTGCAATATACATGGACCGAATGCGAAAATGGTTCGCCAGGGTTCGCCGCTGCCCGCAATTAATAAGGGCGAAATTGGAGTTGAATGCAGCGCTGCCTGTTCGACTCGGGCTCGGTTCATAGTTGAAAAGATCTTTTTCTGGGTGTTCGCCGGAAAATACAATCTGGGGGCATGGCAGTGAAATCAATCTACACCTTTTGAGACACCTGCCAGAAATCGTCAAATCGTCGGGGCAGTAAGATGAAACTCAGCCCAGCCGCCCCCCAGCGGGCAAAGTTCGCGAACCCGATCGCATTTCCACATCGCCCAGCACCGATATCACTCACCTGGACCGGACGCGAAACAGTTCGCAGCTGCCCAGCATAGGTTGAGGGTCCCTTCGTTGGCACGCAGCTCCCGCCCGTTCGACTCGGGCTCGGTCCATGTGGTAGAAGTTCTGGTCGTTTTGGTGCGTGGTGCGTGTGAGGTTACTTATCCGATGAAGACGAGTATTTGTGAATTGAATTGACGCACATTGGACGAGCGAATATTAAAAGGACCGTTGAGGACGAGCCTACTGTACCTTGAACGCGTGCAGAGATCCGCACCGATATATAAGGCGAGTCAGGAAAAAGACTCAAACATTTGAATGGTGCTAGTGCATCGCGCGGGGAGCTCAAAGGTAAGTATTGTGCGAGTATTGTAGAAGGGAGGACGAGCCTAGGGCACTCACCTACTGCAAGATATGGACCGAATGTGAAATGGTTTACTGCTGCCTTCAATTCGTACAAGGCCGCCTTGCCTGCACGCAGCGCTCGCCCGTTCGACTCGGGCTCGGTCCATACTCCGGCCCCTGAAGCCTTTTTCTCCCTCGTGTCGTTTACGAGCCGCGAGTGTTTCAGGTACAGGGACGCAGTTGCTGGTGGATGGCGTGGTGTATCTAGAAATGAAGCCCGTGAGGATGGCGTCGGATAGCCGGAGGCGGGAGGAATGGACGTACGCGGGGCGACAGTTCGCAGTCGCTTATGAGTTCTGGAGAGGTGGATTCGACGAAGACAGGGTTGATTCAAAAAAGTTTGCGGCAAAGGGACAGACACATGTGAACCGGCAGAGAGGGGAAGGAGTTTTTAAATGCTGAATGGGGTGGAATTCCTCGAAGGACGTAGAGTCGCGCGCCAGATACAACGTGCCGATTGCGGGTGAGAACATCGAGACGATGTGAAGTGTCTTGAGGACGGTAGCTGAGTGTTGGTATTGCGGAGTTTCAACGCCATAGCAAGTACGACGGTGTTTGATTCAGTTTAAGGAGGAGCAATTGTTGAAGGGAGTTGGCGGAGATTGTCGGCATTCGAGGAGGAGTTGAAATTGGCCGAGCATAATCTCGCCATAAGGTTGGGGAGGAAGACACAACCCGATTAAAGCGCCATGATCACGGTCCTTGTCGCCACGCCCGCCGTGAAGGTGATATTCGCCGTTCGAGTCCGCGGGGCCCAGGCTGGCATGATAACGGCGCAAGGTTAGGTAGCACGAACGAGGACATGGGACGCACCTCATACATTCCTCATAATGGTCCCGCGGGGCCGGTCGCCCACATTCGTGCGATGGTTGACTCGTTAACGGGGAGGAGTCGCGGTTCGAATCCGCGCGGGAACGTACGTGGAGTGCCTAGGGGTTTTTTCGCTCGACGGTGGAGGCTTGCTGGTTTGAGCAGAAAAGTGGGCTTGGGATTCGAGGAAGCCGCGGAGGGAATGCGTTGAGGGAGGCCAAGAGGATCGAGTACATATCTTCATTGCAGGACTGGAAGGGTGGCCCAGAACACCGGGGACGGGACGAGTCGGTACAGGAGCGGGAGACGCGCGACGATGTGCCAGGGGACCGAGATTTGTGCACCAGTGAAGCGGATATCCTGGAGCAAGAACGGCGTGAGGGCTCGGAAAAGCGAGATGGTGGAGAGGTGACGGGCCAAAGTTCGAGTGCGGGCAACGAGTATAGTTGGGGATCTGATTGAACGAAATCAGCGAGGTAGGGGGAAGAATGCGTACATACGTGCCAGTGGATTGTGGGAACTGGAGTTAATCAGTCTGAGGATACGGAAGTGTGATGCAGCTGCCGAGAACAAGAATCGAAGCCGCGGTGCACCGGTGAAGGAAACAATGTGGGCCGATTGACGACGGATTTTGTCCAAGGGTGCAAGTTAGTTTGATGGGTGCCACAGTACTGTAGTCACGCCGGGAGAACTCAGAGTGGGTGCAGACTTGAGACATTTGAAATACAGGGACAGAACAGCCAGGACGGTGAGAAGGCTGCTTTGTTGGTTAGATAGCAGAACTCCAGATTTTCGTGGCGGTGACGCGTCTTTTCCTAGTCCCAAAAGTATCCTAGTCCGACGTAGGTGGAGTCACCGAGGTTTGAGAGGCTTGAGAGCACGCCAAGAGTACGCAGCGCCGAGACAGGCGAATGTTCTGGATGCAGTGGTCGTGGTGTGAAGGAGAGAGACGTTGTCTGGCAGCGTGGGATGCCTGATTTATGATTGCCGCTCACGGCGCTTCTTTCCTCAACTTTTCAACCCAATTTCAACCTGGCCACTGCCCGGCCATCCTCGATCCACGAGTGCTCGGTCGAACTCCCTTTTTCCTCTGCAATTATTACGAACCTTCAAGCAGGGAACTTCGATGAATTTAATCTTGCTCGAATTCAGAAGTTGAACGGACGGCCCACTCGATTCCCTGTTTCAACCAGTGAACCCGACCCGAATAGTCACAGAAAATTTTCACAGCTCTGACGCAGCCTCTCCAGATAACTCGAAAAAATCGTCGGCCTCCACCAAACGCACCTAGCCCGAGTCGAACGGGAGTTTAGACTGCAACGAGAACGCTGAGCCAGTGACCAAGTGATAGCAGACGCACGCCGTGTGCAACTAGGTGCGTGCTAATTCCATGCCTGCTTGCTTCGACTACTCAGTGAATTCTGACCCGATGAAATGAAGTGACGCCTCCCGCAGACGCTGACATGATGCCGCGGCTGCGCCGTGTCCCCCTAGCGGCGGCGCTCGAATCGGAGTTGCGTCGGCAGGTGCGGCACCAAGCGCGGGAACCCGCGAAATGGCCCAATGGGTACAGTATGTGACTACCCAACCCGTGAGAGGGCAGCACCATGACTTGAAGTACCGCCGGAGTGCATCCCTGCTATCCAGTGACACGGAGGGACTACTAGGAACCCCACCAGTGACCAGGGGCAGAACCGTTCGCCGCCAATGATTGGTCGCATCACTGCAGTGCAGGCCCGTTCGACTCGGGGGCACACTGCATGCATTGTCAAAGACTGAGGCTTTTGCTCCCAGATTCGTCCTCTTAGGTAGCCGTGGACATTCCCACTGAACCTGAGACCAAGGACCGGATGCGAAAACGGCTCGCCGCTGCCCGCAATTATTGATAGAAGAGGAAATGGGATTCAGCGTTGCCCGTTCGAGTCGGGCTCCGTTCATACGCGCCCATTGCAGACATCTTTTTCTGTACGTCCGGGAGACAGAATTTTGGTGTATGGCTGGGCGGTGAAATAAATCTATACCCGCTCCAGAATATTTGTACGGACCATGAGATGAACCCTTGTAAAGTTTGTCAGCCGGCCGAGCCGCCTCCCTGCGGGGTCGGAGCGTGCACGGCGAGAGTTTACCGAGCCCCTCGCACTTCCACATCGCTCTATGAAGGACCGATAACACTCACCTACGATATGGACCGGATGCGAACACTGTTCGCAGCTGCCTAGCATATCTTGAGGATCCCTTCGTTGGCACGCAGCTCCCGCCCGTTCGACTCGGGTCCGGTCCATCAACAGTCGGCATGATATTTTTGGTGCGTGGTGCGCGCGCCTCGCGAGTGGCGGGTAATTATCCTGATGAAGAGGAGGATCCAAATCGTGAGAGGGTGACTCTGGAATCGATTTCCGCGACTACGGCACTTGATTGCGGTAAGGAGGAAATTGAAGCCGCCGACTGCACTGGCCAGGCAGAGATGGTTCGCCGAGGAAAGGTTTTGCTTCACCGCTAGGTCCGAGAGCGTCAGAAGCCAAGCAAGCGAACGGTGAGTTACCAACCTGCTTATTCCCGCCCTCCAAATTAACGGCGTAACTGAGCAGCGTCACCCTGGTCCTCAAGCAGCAGTCGAGCGTGCGCGGCGCGTCGACTCGGCGGCGGTGTGTGTCGGCGGTTCGAGTCCGCGCAAGGGAGTTCGAAACCTCAGGGGTTATTTTACTGGATTTGTCGAAATTGTTGCGATATCGGTAACTGGGCCGATGAGCGAGCGCCAATGACTTGAAACGAGAACAGAAGGGTACTCTCACCAATATTCTAAGTCCGCTTTGAGTTTTCGTAGAACTCCTACATACCAAACGACCGTATGCGTCGCGGTTCGAATCCGCGCGAGGATCTGGGAGGACACAAGGATCATGTTTCTATCGGGCACGAAAAGGAGGACAGGGATGCTACGTACCTCGCAGGTGTGGGCGGAATTACTACAGCCATGGTTCGGACCGATGCGAGGACCTGAAGAACAGTACTGGGTGATTTTCGGTTGGGCTGCCAGCAAAAAAGGGACAGGGCCTTCACCTGTGTCGCGGGCCTGAGCCCAACGATCACGGTCCTTGTCGCCGCACCCGCCATGAAGGTCAGATTTTCGGTTCGAATCCGCGCGAGGTCCTAGAGGGAATCGATGTGGAACGACCCGTGGTTTTTCGTTAGACACTGACAGCGAGAACGAGGACATAAGACGCACCTCATACATTCTTCATCCACAGTTCCGGTCGCACACCTTCGTGCGATGCTCGACTCGATAACAGGGAGGAGTGGCGGTTCGAATCCGCGCCGGAAGGTAGATAAATCGCCTCGATTTTTACCGCTCGACGGTGGGCCTTGCTGGTTTGCACAGACAGCCAGGATTGGAATCCGAGGAAGCCGCCGAGGGAAATCGTCGAGGGACAGGCAGGAGCGCCAGAACCGCGACGATGCGGCAGCAGGCCAATCCTGGAGCAAGAACGGCGCGAGGGCTCGGGAGAGTGAGATGGTGGAGACGTAACGGCCGGAAATTCGAGCGTGGACAATGATTTCAGTTGGGGATCCGAACGAAATCACCGAGGGAAGGGGAATGCGCACCGTGTGACTGTGAGAACTGGAGTGGATCAGCCGGAGAGTACCTAAGTGCGATGCAGCTGCTGGAAACAACAATTGAGGTCGTGCTGTGCCGGTGGAACTGAGTGCGAAGTACACTTTGTGTTGATAGACGAAGGGACTCGGGAGAACATCTAAGAGGTGCGGGTTCGTGCCACAGTACTGTAGTCTACTGTAGTCAGGCCGGGAGAACTCATAGTGGGTGCAGACTTGAGACATTTGAAATACAGGGACAGAACAGCCAGGACGGTGAAAAGGCAGCTCTGAAGGCTGCTTTGTTGGTTAGATAGCAGAACTCAGAATCTTGTGGCGGTGACGCGTCTTTTCCTAGTCCCAAAAGCATTCCAGTCCGACATGGGTTGTGCCAGCGACGTTTGAGCGACAGAGAGTGCGGCAAGAGTACGCAGGGCCGAGGCAGGCGGCTGTTCTGGATGCAGTGGTCGTGGTGTGAAGGAGAGAGGCGTTGTCTGGCATCGTGAGATCCCGGATTTCTGATTGCCGCTCACGGCGCTTCCTTCATCAACTTTTGAACCCTAAGCCCCGCCCATCCTTGATCCACGAGTACTCCCCCTGTCCTGTTCAATTATTCCGACCCTTCGCGTGCGGAACTTGGCTGGATTCAATCTTGCTCGAATTCAGAAGTTGAAGGGACGGTTCAAACTTCCAATTCGGTTCCCTATATTTACTGTAAACTCAAACCGGCACTAGGCGGGAAAAGTGTTCAGAGCTCCGGCTCACCTTCGCGACATGACTTTGAAAAAAAACACAGAAGTCTACAACAGCTTATAACGCCGCTGATATTGAATGCAGATGCACGCTACTGTATCATTTCGACCAAAGGTTCAGGTGACGGGTGACGGGCACCCGTGAACTGAACAATTTTGGCCTTGGTGACAGTGACAAACGGCTTTTCTGGCCAAATTAAGCTGAAAAACGGCAAAAATTTGCGTCCGGCACTTGCCGGACGTCCGTATATGGTAATTTTTGCTGATTGCCGATCAATGAACACCTTGTGCAGTGAACAATCGTGGTGACGGGTGACACCCCGTGAACCTTTGGTCGAAATGATACAGTAGTCCGGTGTTAACCGCGCATCAATGTAGGGAGGGTCCGCTTATTATATAATCGTCGGAGTTTGAATTTGCCCCTCCCACCATTCGATACACCACCACCATTATTTGCAACAACTAGGGTGCCAAATTCACTGTGAACCTACCTGCTTGACCTCTGGTGCTTCTCAAGCCTCACCGCTCCCCGTATTAATTGTCGAAGGTAAACGGGGCTTGGTCAGCGGCCGCACCATCAAATATCGGCATCGCACTCCTGGGCTCGAGGGAAAAAACAGACTTGGCCAAGGCCTCCAAAGGCCAGCATAGAACATAACGCAGGTACAGAGACCATGAAATGCGAGTCGTGAGTCTCAAGCTGGACACCGTGAAATTGGTGATTATATAATAGCCGGACCCTCCCATCAACGGAACAAGGGAATCGACAGACTACAACAAACGAGGTACGAGATTACTGTTGTAGCGTCTGTTTATAAGAGACTAGATGCACGCCGTAGGGATGGGCACCGTCCCGTAAACGGGCACGGCCGTCAAATTTACGGCCCGCATCCGTCATTTTTTTCAACCCCAGACGGCGCGGCGCCGCAAAAGAACGGCCGTAAATCGTAAATTGACGGGGCGGCGCGAGGAAACAAAATGGCATGGCCCTGGGTCCAAAATCGACGTCAAAAGTGGTGGAAAAGCTGTGAGGACCTTCTCACAACTGATTAGAAACACCCTGAGGGTGCAGTGACCAGTAAAAGCTCTTTTCCACATCTGGTTAATTTAATACATGTGAGCAGATGCTGTCCTGAGAGAGTTTACAGGGTCCACCAGAAGTGCTTTGGGACTGAATTACCCTTTCTCCATAACAAACAATCAACAGGACTCAGTTTAGGGCGCGTTGGGGTGTTTTCGAGCGCGAAAAGCGCCATCAGCGCATCAAACCCGTCTACGGTCGTAGACGGCTGCCCGTCCCCGTCACGCGCATGGGATCCAGCGAGGCCTTGACGGCGCGGGACGGCATGCCGCTAACGGCACCCGTCACACCCGTAAAGACGGGGACGGTGGCCATCCCTAGCACGCCGTGTGCAACTAGGTGCGTCTCACCCCAATTCCTGGCTCCTTCGAGCTCGAACGGTAGGAACGTACCGACTGAGTCACTAGAGACACTGACATGACGCCGAATCCGTGCCAACTGTGCCGCAGCAGACGAAACGCCCGGAGTTCGAATCGGAACTGCTTCGGATTTGCGGCCCCGAGTTCCCAGAACGTTGAGAAGTTGGGAGACAGGTGAGCAGGTAAACTATGAGACTACCCGACTCGTGGGATAGTACGGAGAACAAATCAGAATTTGTGACGCCTACGAATTACTTTATGCATTTATTCCTTTTATTACGTAATATGGAACACGGCTCGGTCCCGCTAGTTAGCTTCTGTGTATAATACGTACAAATATCATCTACTCTTACTTCTAACTCGCATCGTCTACTACTCGTCTCAAGCGTGAGCCTCGCAGGACTCTCTCCCGGCCGTCGGAGACTCTCGACCCCCCTGTCTAGGGTGACAAGATCCCTTCAGCACAGGGTAACAGTGAACGAGCTGAGTCCAACGAGGACTCAGCCCTCGACGCAGTACCCGCCGGTTAGCGCCTTCCAAGGCTGCTCCCGGCGGACGGTCCGTCTTCAGCACGACAAGAAGCCTCTCGAACTCGTGTAGCATCACAATGGAGCCCACCGCGAGGGCTTCAACATCGGCTGAAGCGGACGACTTGGGGAATATCGCAAGAATTCAATATTCCTGTGGTGGCGCAAGCGTGAGCGCACGCGTCTCCACCTCCCAAGTCTGCAACGCGGCAATACAGCTGAGGCTGTAATTGCCCTGTTACGGAATCCCCAGGATGGGCAGCCCGCTGGAAGTCTGCGGAATATTTTTGTTGATTTTAGCGCCCGGGGCGCTTAACTTCTTTCCTTCCAACTTCCATCTCTACTTCTTCATCCTCCAGATTCCTCTCCCTCTCCGCTCCCCCAAGGACCCTAAGGCTGCATACCGTTTCACGGGAGCGTCTGAGGTCCCTGGCAACGATATCCCCGTACAAATTCCAGCCGACATCGCTTAAAAACGGAGCGCTGGGTTTTTTGCGAACCCCAATCTTTTGACCTCCACCACCATGGCGTCGAACGGTAACCCCGCCCGCAAGAAACCCCCTCTTATTGGTATAGGCCGTCCTGCTGTCTCGGAACCCGGCGACGCACGCGCGCGTTTGCGTTCCCACTCCCAAAACGCGGGTGGCAGCCAATCTCGAGGCGGGTCGAGCGCGAATCCTTCGCGACCCCCGTCCTCGAGTGCTTCAACACCGCCGGCGGCCTCCCTAGCACGTCAAGTCGACGCTGCCGTCCCCGCGGCTCCTCCCTTTGGATCTTCCACCGCTCGAATCCCCCCCGTCATATATTCTCGTATTCATCAAGGCACCCCGCGCGCTGCTCCTCCTGCCCCCTCTCAGTCGAGCGCCTCTATGGCGAACACTGAGGTGGATGGAGAGGGACGGTCTGCGTCGGGCGCGGGGGGCTCAGCAACGGCGAGAGGTTCGTCGGCTCGCAGCGAGGATTTGCTTGCCCTTGCCCTCGATATCGTCCAGGCGGTCGTCCACCAACGGGTCCCGAGGAGGAAATCCGCGCTCCGGTGAGGCACGTACCGACGAGGCGCGTTCGCAAGCGTCTCACAGCGCGTCGCGGAGCAGCCACTCCGCGGGTAGTCTCGACTCGAAGGGCCATCGGCGTCCCCGCGAAGGCATGGCTAGTGAACCTTTGCCACACCAACCGCCGCGTCACTCGCCGCCTCCGCATCTTCCCGGAGAAAGTGTTACGGCGGCACTGGGAGCGCGCGGTAGCCCGCGTTTCTTCAAAAAAGCAGGTCACGCTATTGAGTTATACGACGAAACGCTGTCTGCCTCGGTAGAACGCTACCACTACGTCTACGATGCACGAGAGGAGAACATGGACGACCCGCTACTGTACTACGGCGCGGTTGACGGCCTCTTGCCGGGCAAGTCGGCGGCGCAATCCAATCTTCTTCGCGACGTGGTCATCCGTTACGATGAGCGCCACCGCAACTTCGAATGGGAAGACCTCTCGTCCCTCATAGCGTCCATCTACCGAGTGGAGAGCAGCGCCGCTAAAGTCTTCTCCATTGCGGACCCCACCAACGGCAGAAAAGGCTACTGCCTGGATCTCAGGCTGCTGTCTCTGGTGGGGCACGCCGTGGTCGCAGTACAGCAGATCCTCGACAGCATTAACGCCTTCTCCACGCCCAGTCCGCGCCGGCGTTTCGAAGTCGACACCGGGTTCATGTACCTGCGGATGCTCGAAGACCTAGCCAGCAAAACGGAGCTGCGATTCGTGCTATCTGTTCTGCAGCTGCGTCTGGATCAGGCGGACACGCACATTCGCGCCCATCTATCCGGTATCCGTGAAACGCTCACTGGGCAAGCGTTCACAGAGACGCTGGACTCGGTGGTGTCCACTGTCTCTGAGGTTCGCGAGAAGTACGGCTCAGGCACCCCCTCGCAGCAACTTTATCGCTTGATGGCGCGGCATGATTACGGTCGGCGTGCGCAGATTATCGACAGGACCGCGTACCACCAGTTAGTCGAGTCGATTCGAAGGGCCGAGGTCATCGACCCCCGAACTTACAAGTCTCGTCAGCGAGGCCGCGCCCGATCCAACTCCCCTGAGATGGACCCAGTGGTAGAGGAAACGGTTCAGGAAGAAGCTCCAGCGAGCGCAGCTCCGGCAGCGAACGCGGGCTACTTCGGGCCTATCCCTTCCGGAGTCCGCTTCACCAACCCTCCTTCACGGAATCATCATCACCGTCCTGCAACCATTAGTTCGTTACCGGGTGCGGGTCAGATTCGAGATATGTGGAGCGTTCCTTCGCAAGGTTCAGTTCCTGGGGGGCCATCGGTGATGCACACGGCGGGACGAGACCAAGACAAGAAAGACGGGGCTCATAGACCTAATGGCCGTGACGACGGTGATTCAGGACCTCCCCATCGGCAAACGAGTGGAGCGCCAGCGTTCAACGCAAGGCGAACCTCGGGGCCTGATGGGGAGAGATCACGCGGAAGCGAACGCGGTTCTGGCGAGGGAGGTAGTGGAGGTCGTTCCTCCGCTACTGTGGCGAATCCTCAGGAAGGAGACGGAGGTAATCCTGGCCCTACTCGCATGGCCGTCCCGTCGAGTACCCCCGAGCTTTGGCAGATTAACCACAAGCTCAATTTGAGCGCAGTCCCCGCCTGGGATGGAGGCGGAACGACGGTCATTGACTACGTGATCGAAGTCGCGAATCTCGCCTGCCTTGGTCCCCTTATGAACGCGAGCATCGGTCAACTTGCGCCTACTAAGTTTTCATCGCGCTCGCGACTGGTGGAACTCGTTGGCCCAAGCTACGCGCGCGTTCTACCGGCAGGACTGGGATCACCTCCTGGATGCCATCCGTCGCCAATTCCTCACCTCCAAGTGGCTACTCGAACGCACGCAGGAGTTCGAGGAGAGGCGGTTCCGTCAAGGAAAAGGCAATGAGAACGAGGCGCCTACCGCGTTCTTTGCGCGCCGCCGCAAGTACCACTCCTTCCTCTTCGAGGACGAAGAAGACGGCCCGAAGGCGGTAGCCAGGATTATCCGCACCCAGCCGCCGGCGTGGTCGAGGGACGTGAGCGAAGTTACCTGCCCCACTCTTGACGCGTTGCAGAACCTTGCCGAGCACGACGGCGAAGCTCTAGTCGTCTCCTGGAACATGGCGCGTACGGTGGAGGCGCTGGCTAAGAATCTTCCCTCCGCCAATTCCAATCCGCCATCTGCCTCGAACTTCCGACACCATCATCGAGCCAACGCTGCGGACAAAGAGCAGCGTTCGGGTGAGTCTGAGGACTCCGAAGTCTCGGACTCGGACTCCAGTGACGACGAGGAGGAGGCAAAGCGAGCGCACGCAGCCGATGGAGAGAAGGGCGGAGGAAACAGGTTCAGTGGTCCGAAACCTCCTTGGCCCAAGGGCAAAACCATCGACGGGCATCACTTCAAGCGTGACGACTCGGTGATTAGCGTGCGGCTGCCTAACGGCGAGTGCTACATCTGCACCAGCCGGCGACACGTCGCTATCAACTGTCCTCACCGCAAGCATTGGCAGAATCTCAGAAGCGCTAACCTTATCCACGTAGAGATCAGTCCTGAGCAGGAGGCGGAAGAGGCTCGAGAATATCTAGCTATGCATGCTGAATACAACGCGTCGCGAGGCGCAGCTTCTTCCCACTATATACCGTTTGAACCGCGTAAAGTCTCCCCCGACAAGGAAGTATACTTTGTTGAGTCGGTTGACGCGCATCGCACCGGTGCATATGCTGCTCACCGATCTCAAGAGGGTCCCTACAACCGCAATTGTCGCCGCCGTGAGGCTTTCTCTAAGCCGAAACCAAGACTCACCAACAGAGAGAAGGGAAAAAGTTTGCAGGAGGAGCCCTATGCCGCTCCTACTAAACGTATCCGAAGGTCGGCGCGCATAGCTGAGCTACCCTTCAAAGTGGAAGAGGACAGTACGAAAGTCCACCTCGCGCGCAAGGCTCGTCACCTACCAGACGGTCTCGGGTCGCTAGGCGCGCGCGCGCTCCACGTCTTGGTGCGCATTTGCGGGCTATCGTTCGAAGAGATCAAGGCTCGCCTGGATTTGGGAGCAGACATTACCCTCATGTCTGAGGAATTCTTTGAATCCCTCAAGGCTGCCTTCCCCGACCTACCTAATCCGAAGGAGGGTATTCGCATGAAGCTCTACCACCTCACGGGCCAAGCCAAGGTTCTGGGATACGTCAAGGTACCGATCTTCATGGCCTCGAAGGATAATGAAGTCGTTAGCTTCGAGCTGGAAGCGTACGTGGTGCGCAACATGCGCGTTCCCTTGTTGCTCGGCGAGGATTTCCAAACCACGTACGAGCTCAGCATCCAGCGATGGGTGAATGACAGCTGCGACGTCAAAGTCGGACGGTCTAGACATATTATCCCTGCGTCCTCCGCTCACTCCGTACAACTCGGGTTTGAGATACGGCAAGCAAGCATGGCTAGGACCATGAAGCACCTTCTCCCGGGGGTATGGAGGAAAACTTACCAACACTCTAAGGCGCGGAAGCGGAGAGACGGGCAGGCGGAGTCTCCGCCTGTCTTGGCTGAGCAGGATGTGCTGATCGCTGCGGGGTCGGTGCACAACGTGCGGGTGACGGGGCCCTTCGAAGGTCGGGAAGAATGGCTGGTGGAGAAGGTCATCGTTTCTACGGAGGACGAAAGCGTACTCGCAGTGCCGACGACGTTTATTAACGCGTCTTCTCCATACTTGCCAATGGCCAATACGAGCACGCGACCGTGGTTTATTCGAGCGGGAGACATAGTGGGCAAGCTACACGATCCGTCCACTTATGCCGACGCCCCCAAGACCGACGAAGAAGTAGCTAAATACTCAGCGTCTGCGGAAGCTCTCGCACGAGTAATACAGGAAACAATGCGCGCTCAGGATCCCGACTCCACGCCACCGTTACCGTCCGAGAACCTTGACGGCAAGCTCGAGGATGACGACCATTGGGGACCAAAGACGACCGCGCTCGCTGGGGAATTCGAAGATGAAGGAGGGGCTACGGACGTTGCCGGGCTAGTCAACTTAGGTCCGGATGTGCCGGAGAAGTACAAGGCTGGCCTCAATACCGTGTTGCGCCGTAATGAGGCTGCATTCGGCGTTGGAGGTCGCCTGGGGCAGGTCCAGGAAAAGGCCTCCATTCCCTTGAAGCCGGGGACCCAACCTATATCGGTGCCCATGTACTCCGCCTCCCCAGCCAAGCGCGAAGTCATCGACAAGCAGATGGACTTGTGGTTCGAGCGTGGTGTTATCGAAGAGTCGAAGAGTCCTTGGGGTTTCCCTTGCGTCGTCGTCTACCGCAACGGCAAGCCCAGGTTAGCAGTGGACTATAGGAAACTCAACGCGCAGACTATTCCCGACAAGTTCCCCATTCCGAGACAGTCCGACATTATCCAGGCTCTATCGGGTGCCCAGGTTCTCTCCTCCTTCGACGCTCTAGCCGGCTTCAACCAAGTCGATATGGAGGAAGAAGCGAAGGAGAAGACTGCTTTCTGCTCGAACCGTGGATTGTGGCAGTTCCGTTGAATGCCTTTCGGCTTACGGAACGGACCTTCGATATTCCAGCGCATTATGCAAGGAGTATTGGCCCCGTTCCAGTGGCTCTTCACACTGGTCTACGTCGACGATATCGTGGTTTTCTCACAAACCTGGGAGGAACACTTGGTGCATCTGGATAAAGTGACAAAGTCCTAGGCGCCATAGCGGCAGCCGGGATTACTCTAGAACCCAAGAAGTGCTTTATCGGGTACTGCTCCATTCTGCTCCTCGGGCAGAAGGTATCGCGACTGGGTCTGTCAACACACAAGGAAAAGGTCGCCGCGATACAGGAATTGGATCGTCCTAATTCGGTCAACGAGCTACAAAAGTTCTTAGGCATGGTCAACTACTTCTCGGCGTACATCCCATATTACGCCTTCATTGCCGAAGCCACTTTTTGCTCTATTAGCGAAAGGAGTGCAGTGGTCGTGGCGCGCGGAGCACGAGATAGCGTTCCTACAAGCTAAGGACACCTTGTCAGCGGCACCCATCCTGGGTCACCCCATTCGTGGCTCCCCATACCGGTTGTACACCGACGCGTCGGACTACGCGTTGGGTAGCAGCTTACAACAGGTGCAGCGCATGAAAGTGGCGGACTTGAAGGGCACCGCGATCTACGAGAAGCTGAAGACAGCCTGGGAGAACGGGCTGGCCGTGCCAAGGCTCTTCGTCAATCTGGCGAGTGAAGTGCAGGAGACACAGTCAGAGGATGTGTGGGGGGCGACGTTGGATGAGTCGGAGGTACACGTGGAGCGTGTGATCGCATACTGGAGTGGAAGCCTGAAGTCGGCGGAGAGGAACTATAGCGCGACGGGGCGTGAGGCGCTGGGAGCAAAGGAAGCCTTGGTGCGTTTCCAACCATTCATAGAGGGGGAAACGGTGATCTTGGTCACGGACCACGCCGCCTTGCAGTGGGCGCGAGTTTACGAGAACGCGAACCGACGCCTAGCGGCGTGGGGGGCGGTGTTCGCAGTATACCCCGGGTTGAAGATCGTCCATCGCCCTGGGTGTATCCATTCGAATGTCGACCCTCTTTCACGCCTACCACGAACGCCGCAGCACGGGTCGCCGATCCGCGAAGACATAGCCTCTATCATCCCGGATGAGGAGAGGATGGAGGACGCGCAGCGCGCGGAGGACCGGGAAGTGTTTGCGCCTGCCAAGAAGGCTGCATTCGCTATCTGGTGGTGGGACGACGCCATTGACAAATACGCCCACCCGGTCTAAACGAGGAAGCAGAGGGCTCAGAAGGAGGAAGAGTCCAGGTTGGCGGAGCTGACCCCTACGTTGCCGAGCGACGAGGAATTACTAAAATCTGAAGAGGAGCGCGACCAGGTCGCCGCAGACTCTCCAGGGCGCGAACTTGAGGAGCGCGACGAACTCGCTGCAGACTCAGGCGAGCTTCCCTTCCCTGAAGGTGACCATTGGACGTATCCCGTCGGTGTCAAACCTTCAGATGAGGAAGACTGGAATAAGCGGGCGCACCTGCTTATATCAGTAGCCCCTGAAGTCATCGATGAGTTCAGGGATGGATATGTCAACGATCCGTATTTCAAGGACCGCTACACGGAGGACATTGGGGGCCAGATAAACGCCTGACCCCCTCACGCTTCCAGAAAGGACGGGACAGATTGTTGTACTTTATCAACGCAGATTGGAAAACTCGCCTCTGCGTCCCCAAGAGTAAGGTATGGTGGGTCATGCGCTGGATACATGAATCCCCCCATGAGAGCGCCCACGCGGGCCCTCTCAAATTTGCCTTACGAATGCGCGAGCTGTTCTTCTGGTCGTCGATGCGCAAGGATCTAGACGAATTCACTATGAAATGCGATGTCTGCCAGAAGATCAAGAATGACCATAGGCAGAAAATGGGAGGCCTGCGGCCGGCCCACGTTCCTGCTCGTCCATTCACCACGGTCTCGCTCGACTTAATCACTGGGCTCCCTCCGTCAGGACCGGAGAAGTTCACAGCGATCCTGGTGATCGTCGACAAACTCACGAAGTACGGTATCATGATACCTACCCACACCAACTTGTCGCAGGAAGGGTTCGCCAAATTCTTCGTCGACCACGTCGTCAACCGCTATGGCATGCCGGAGCGCATCATCGCCGATAGGGACAAGCGCTGGGCAACGGCCTTCTGAAAGTCGGTGGTCGCGCAGTACGGAAGTGTCATGGCACTCTCCTCCGCGCATCATCCTCAAACAGATGGGCAGACAGAAATCCTCAACGCCACGATTGAGCAGATGCTCCGCGCCTACGTTGCTAAGGACAGGACGTCCTGGGCGCAATGGCTCGGGGAGATCTGCTTTGCGTACAACTCCAATGTCCACTCCTCCACGATGCGGTCGCCCAACTTCCTGCTGATGGGTTATGAACCACGCAGCGAAGTTGGGATACTGGTGCCTGGAGTCGATCCCGTCGCGAGGCCATTCCTCCCTAGCCAGAAGGGCGAAACGTTCATTGAAGCGCTAACGAGTCATCGTGAAGCCGCTCGTGACGCCGTCATTCTGGCTCAGGAAAGGCAAGCTCGATCGTACAACAAGCATCATCGTCCAATCGAGTCCATCGAGGAGGGGGATCTCGTACTTGTTAACCCCCATATGTTGGAGCTCGTAGACGTTCAGGGTACAGGGCGTAAACTGATCCAGCGTCGTCGCTATGGTCCCACCATTCGCTCCAACTACCCTTACTTCCCCTCCGAATTGGACATCCAGCGGCTCGCGGAGGTCAAATCTTGGGAGGAAGCGGTCGATCAAGCAGTACCTATACAGCGCGGACTAAGGGAGAAGGAAGGTTGGCTTGAGGAGCGGTTCGCTCACTTATCCACGCCGGGACCCAGGGACGTTGGAGTGTTGCGTGCTCGAGACATGCCGGTCTCTTTGGACTACCGCATGGGCGCCTGGGTCAACGGCTGCTCGGAACTCACGGTCCTTACGCTCATGGCAATGAGGGTTCCCGTCTTCATCGTCTGCGAGTTAGACGCCGAAGCGGCGGCTCTCTTCACTGATTCGGCTGCTTCCAACTTCCTCGAGGGCACGGACGTCGAGCAAACACTATCGGAAGACAATCCCTACCAACGAATAGCCAGCGAGCAATTCCTCCTGGATAGCTTGCTCCGGCGCGGAACGACGATATCGTTTGAACCGGACGTGCCGCCCATGCAAAGACGATGGGCTTCTTCCGCCTTCCTATTCGAGCAGCCCGGAATCCGTCGGGACGTCTGGATGGGAGCGGAGGGTGAGCGCCTGGAGTGGCCGCTCCTCTCCCGCCCCGTTGAAACCCTTCGAGCGAGTCGCGCTTCGTTCCCGCTACGCGTCATGCCGCCTACGAACCCGGCCATCTCTACAGCAAGAACGCGACCCGGGCCCTTCTTTTCTACGCCGTCGCTACCGCCCACGTCGAGCTCAGGATGGGGATCCGCAGCTTGGCCGCGCCCAGATCGCTACGAGGGAGACTGGAGCAGCGGCTCGAACAGGGACTTCGAGGAGAGCGAGCGCCTTCACAGGCCGCACGTTCCTCCTACCCCTTCTCAAGCGCCCGCCCCCTCCTCTAACCCCGCGTCTACCTCTGTCAGTAGGTACGCGGCTCCGGACCTGGAATACCGCGTGGTGGACGCTGAGCATATGCCTTGGATTGTCGCGCCGGACGTCGCTCCCGAGAACACCGCGTCCAAAAACAAGTACGAGCGGTTCGTCCTGCGCAAAATCGACGAGGTCATGATGTGGGTCCTGGTGTCGAATCGGGGAGAGCTCAACTTCCGCAGCCAGTGGGTAGACCGGGTACGCCGGCGGCGCCTCTACTTTGGCGACTTCGTTATCCCAGCGGGAGTTGTGGATGTCGATGTCTTTGGCGCGCCCGTTCCGAGGTACCAGTTTGTAGTCTTGGAGGGCAACAAGTACAAGCCACTGAAAGCGTCTCACTGGATGTACCGGAAGGACGCGCCTCTCCGCGGTGACGCCGGGAAGAAGCAGCGCGCGCCGCACCCGAATCAGTTGCCGCGGTGGACGGAGCTCGCGAAGGGCAAAAACATCTCCAAAGCTAAAGGGAAGGCAGTAGCTCCGTACAACGACGACGACGAAGATGACGACGACGTCGAGGGAATGGACGTGGATGTCGACGGGCCAACGGAGGCGGAACGGCCATCGGAATGCGTGGTGCTGGACGGCGTCGACTCAGATCACACAGCGGTGGTATGCCAAGGCCTCAGTGCAGACCGCCTTTGGGGGGCTCGCGCTAGACCTACGGCCATCATCAACGCCCGTCGTAGGATTTGGCTGCGGTTTGCGACCGTGGAGGAAGGGCAGAGAGCGCTGGGCGCGTTAGCGAACCTGAGCTATGGAGTTGAGGCGTCCTTCACCTCGGTCTACTCCTTCGAGGACGCCAGGCTCTATACGAGCGACATATGGACTCCGGACTTGATGGAGGACGTTGTCACTTCATCACTTGGGCCCGCAACCCCGCCGGAATCATGGGAAGTTACTCGCGAGCGCCTACCAGGCGAACCGAGTCCCGTCCCTCCTTCTCCGCAACAATCTCCCACTTCGCCAGCTCCGCCACAGTCGCCGCCTCAATCGGTTTCCCCTCCGCTGCGTACTCCGTCCCCCGCGCCGCACTCTACGCCGCCGGCTGCACTGCCTGAAAAAGCGCTTTCGTCGGTGGGCAGTGCCACCCACGGACTCCCGTCGGAGCCGACCGTCCCGCCACCGTCGCGGACGTCAGGACCTCCTACGCTGCTGGCTGCGCCAAATCCCGTCGCGAGATCAACGGCGACGCGCCCACCTCCGGTTCCGCCCTCACGTTCGCCTCCTCGAGAGCCGCGTCAAATGAGGCTGCCCCTAGAAGCTCGTTTATCGGACGCCCCGGTACCCAGCTCAAACCGTTGGGCACCGACAGCGACGCCTCATCGGCCAGTAGCCCCGTTGCCCCATCGACCTCTAGCGGCGCGCTTGGAGGCGCGAGGAAACCTACTATCTTTACTGCCGCGCCTGTCGGATGCGAGCGCGCCCGTGTCTTCCAATTTCCATCGTGGAGGGCAGAGTATGGTTCCCTTGCCCTTGCGTCTATCGACTCCCCCTCCTCCGTCACCCAACTCTTCGTTGCACCCGCTGGAGAATCCGCGCGTTCTGATGAACAACTTTGGCGAAATCATCACGCCAGCGAGTACGGAGACTAGCGCGCGTCGACCCGAACGCGAACGCGAATCTACCATGGGCTCGTCGAGTGCGTCACGAGCCGAGGGAGAACGGGAAGGGCCGCCGCGCAAAAAGAAGAAAGTGCGGCGAGGGAATAGAGCGGGAGTGCAAGCGAAGGCACAGGAGGAAAGGAGGGAAAGGCTACGGCGCGAAGGGTTCGAGGAAGAGCCGGACAATTTGCGTTGGCACGATGATGACAAGGACGACGACCATCCCATGGCTGGACCCTCGCACTAGCAGGACACTTACCGTGTGGGGGGCACTGTGACGCCTACGAATTACTTTATGCATTTATTCCTTTTATTACGTAATATGGAACACGGCTCGGTCCCGCTAATTAGCTTCTGTGTATAATACGTACAAATATCATCTACTCTTACTTCTAACTCGCATCGTCTACTACTCGTCTCAAGCGTGAGCCTCGCAGGACTCTCTCCCGGTCGTCGGAGACTCTCGACCCCCCTGTCTAGGGTGACAAGATCCCTTCAGCACAGGGTAACAGTGAACGAGCTGAGTCCAACGAGGACTCAGCTCTCGACGCAGTACCCGCCGGTTAGCGCCTTCCAAGGCTGCTCCCGGCGGACGGTCCGTCTTCAGCACGACAAGAAGCCTCTCGAATTCGTGTAGCATCACAGATTTAGTTGCAACTTCAACTGTATTCGTCGGCCGATCGAGGAGCACCATGACTTGAAGTACCGTGCATCCCTACGACGATACCCGATTGTGTTGAGAAGGGTATTCAGCTTGATACATGTTACCTTCCAGAGGTCAGTTTCCGTTCCCTGCTCTCCACCGACGCGGGGTACACACTGGGAATCGCACCAGCAGCGAAGTGGGTCGCTGTGCCTGGTCGCAACAACTGCAGTACCTGCCCGTTCGATTCAGGCATACTGCGTACGCGGTCCTCGGAAAGATATGCCTTTTGCTCCAGAATCTGTGCTACTAGCTGCGAACGGCGGCACCAGACGTGAAACAATTCAGCTGCAATACGCATGGACCGGATGCGAAAATGGTTCGCCGCTGCCCGCAATTATTGATGAAAGAGGAAATATTAATGGGATTCAGCGCTGCCCGTTCGACTCGGGGTCGGTTCATCCGTCGGCTGAAACCATCTTTTTCTGTGGAGTCAGAAGCTTGGGTCCTGCCGTTGAAATAAATCCATCCCCACTCGAGAATATCTGCGGGGACCATAAGATGAGAGGCTGCAAATTACATGTCAACCGGGGTCCGAGCGTGTATGGCGAGAGCCCTATCGCACTTCTACATCGCTCTGCTGTACGTGTATGAAGGACCGACACCACTCACCTGAGATATGGACCGGATGCGAAATGGTTCGCAGCTGCCCAACATGCGTGGGGTACCAGGTGGATTGACGCAGCTCCCGCCCGTTCGACTCGGGCTCAGACCATGAATGGGTAGGCATGATGTTTTTGCTGCGTGCGGCGCGAGGTTGCTTATCCTGAAGAAGAGGAGGATTCAATTTGTGAATGCATAAGGTTAAGTTGATGTCTCGAATCTCGAATGGTGCGGTGGAGGAGCGAATATTCAGAGCGGGGTGGATGAGCCGCCATCGAAGAGTTGCAGTTCGGCGCAGCCCGCTGTGCTGTCCGAGGAAATATATGGAAGTCGAGGGGAAATCGAGAGGCGATGGTACGCACCTGAATTGTTGAGAGGGACATTGATGCCGCCGATTTCCGGCCCCCCCGGCAGAGCGTGAATTCAACGGGTCGACGCCTGAGCAGACCGTTTCGATAACTAGTGCAGGTCGGAATCGCATTGCACGCATCGGCGGAGGTGTGTCCATTTACAGCACTTGGATGGTGCTTCGGGAAGCCAGAGCATTGCGGCGAAATCCAGAGAACGCGTTGTCTGGAAGCGACAGGAACCTATGCCTTGAAGGGACTGAGATTCCGTTTGAAAGTGGGCCGAGACGCAGCTCAGAGAGAGAGGACAGCCAGGATTGCTTCGTATAGGAGACCAAGATCTTGGAGTGGAGAGGCATAGTACAATGCAGCGCAGGTGGAATACGATGCAGCCAGCGTCGAGATTCGGCAGTCGAAATTCACCGCTGCCATTCGCCAGTGACTGACTGGCAAAACAACCCAGAGCAGCGCAGACGCCAGCGTAGGATTTGCGGTCACTGGAACGGGTCCACGCTCCCCAACGAGGACATCCAGTTTGAGAGTGGATGACGGTCAAGATGACGGTGAGAGGAAAGCGACAGAGTGGCTGTGTTTGATGTGATGCCGGAACAGCAATGTCGAACCTCTCTTTCCTCTTCCGCTCATGTCGCCAAATTTTCAAGACGTCAAGCTCCCAGTGACAATTCCGTCTGCCCGGAGCTGCCCGGGTCTGCCTAAATCTGCCCTGCTAAAAGGCGGCAGAAGTGGCCAGATGCCGCCAGAAATTTGGCCCAGGGCCAGATTCTAATTTAGGCGCAATCTGCCGCCACTTGCTCTGATCTGCCCTTCTTCTGCCCAGGGTTGCCGTTCTCTGCTCCCATCTGCCCCCCTAAATTCAACAGAGTATGGGTCAAAAAATCATATTATTCTACCCTAAAACAAGGAGCGGTATACTAAACCAACTAAGTACCCCGCCGACCCATCTCAAAGGCAGCGGGAATCCGACCCGACCGAAAGGACACTAACGAAATGAAAGTGATCAACACGATGCCATTGGAAAGAACGCAGGGAGACTTACTCACAGGAACGCGCATGGAATGTGGCATGCACTACGGAAACAATTAGCAGAGAAAGACAGACATAAATGAACACGAACCGAACGACTGGCATCGATGAATCAGGATGGCGGTCGAATGCCACAGCGCGTGCACAGTCGACTGAAAGACAGTTAGGGCACGTTGGCAAGTCATTGACAGGTACATACCGGTTGAGGCAACGCAGGTCCGAGGAGGATGTATAATAAGGTTTTAGTCGTCAGGAAATAAGCATGGCTCAAAACACACCTCGATCATGAGTATCGCGGTAGGCGATCTCCTCCAGCAGCATGGGGTGCTGTCGCTCATGAACGCTTGAAACGCCAAATCGATTTCAGCACTCGATGGGAGGAGAGACGGGGACGGAGAGAGAACGCACCTGGTTTTCGAGGTGCGACTAATGAGTTGAGGCCGGTGGATCCGAGGCGCGTCAATCGTTAGTCCTCGCCGCAAGCGTTGTGCAGTTCTCCGCAAAGTAGGGGTCCGGAGTAGGAACGCGTGCCGGTGATCTACAAACGAGGTATAAGGGAGAATATCCTAGCTTGCTGCTGAGACAATCGTACCTGAAGGGCGCATTAATAGCAAAGCCACTCAGACGACGGACGCCGAGGAAGATAGCGTGAGGATGAGCTCACTGTTGCGTCCTGTTTCGCCTCAGAAGGTCGTGCCGGCGTCCTCAAGCGAAGCGTAGAGATGATATCGTTATGCCTTCAGGATGTGAGGTTAGGAACGAAGAGACAAAGGAGGAAGGGCGACGTACCCAGACAAGCAGGTGCAGCTTCGAGAGAATGTTCCAACGCCCGGAACATGGGCGTGAAGCAGGGAATCAACGTCAACGAAGACCAAGGCCGGTTAGTGACGCGATGCGGAATTGCATGGCCATACCATACGCTTCCGGGCTCTCCGCAATGCTCTCCGCGACGCGTCGATGTCCCCAGCGTTGCTGTGGGATCAATGGAGGTGGAAGAAACGCGCCAGAAAGGGAACCCAAATGTCGATTGGGTGTGGTCGCGCGGCGCGTTTCGGATGAGCTATCCGGTGAACCTCGCATGTAGTCCAGGTCGGGGAATGGCAGGCAGTTCTGAACGACTCCAGGTGCCGACCGGCGTATGCGGGGTGCGTGTTGTACAATGGGGGAGAACGCTGGGCAAGAAGGAGGGGCAGAGGGCGCGTGGCGGCGAGGGCGCGTCGTTGTGGTGGCGGTACTGGTCGCGGTCGTGGTGATCATCGCGTGGCCGGGGTCGTCGCTGTTGTCGGGGTCGTCGCTGTCGTTGGGGTCGCCGCGGGAGATGGTGGTGGTAGGAAGCAAAGAGGGTTTGAAACTCCGACAGCCGCGCGGCCATTACGCACCTCGCGGTGCGGCAGCCTCCTCCGAGTTGACTTGGAGTTTTTTGTAAGGTGAGGCGAGGTGTGTTGGAGGTTTTCTTGGTCGACAGAATCGCTAACAGCGTTGCCAAGATAAAATCATCAGACACAATTAGTGGATGCCAGACCTTGTCAGAACTCACCAGACCTCGGCAGAAGAGTGGCAGTTTGGGCGGATACGGCCAGACGGGATTTTCACTGGGCGTCAAGAACTAACCTGGACCCAGAGCGTGCCTTACTTTGCTGGGTTACTCAAGCTGTGGCTCGCTTTGGTTCATATAACTGTCATCTTCACGATTTCTGGTCCTAACGAATTTTCGACTCGCTGGCGATTCTGACGCTTCCCCGGCGTAAACCTCCTGCAGCCGTATACACACATACACCTCGTTAACCTTCGACCTACATTCTACTCTGCTCCAGCCTCTGTCTGCTCTTGGTATCTAGGAAACCCTCAATGCCTTCCTCACGCGCTCCCAGCCTGATCAGTAAAACTACACCTTTTGCTTTGGCGTCTTTGGCGTCCTGGGCAAGACGCTAAAGACCTCTAAGACAGATTTTAGTCAAAGACGGGCGTCTTTGGCTAGACAGGTTCATGTGTCTTTGTAAGACACTGGGTCCTGGGCAAGACTTCCGTCGTCTTGGGCAGGAGGTGTAAGATGTGCCATATATTCCACAAAGACTCGCGAAAGACGTCCCAAGGACACTCAAGACACCGTAATGCAGGTTGGAAAACATATATATTCATGCAATTATAGCGTAGCGACCATTCCATAAGCACCTCGCCTCGTCTCCGACCTCCGATACATCACCATGTTCGACCCCACGTTCCCCACGCCTTCGAGGATTCGACCCGCCGCCATGATGGATGGGATCACCGCTCGACTACCGTTGTTGTACTAGGTCAAGGGTCAATAACCTTGAGATAAATGTGGAATACGGAGATACACACACATGAAGTCTAATGTGCGGGATGGAGGAGCACAGTGATGCCGAGGGTGACGGTAATGTGCGGGCTAGCTAAGTCGCTCGGAGTGAATCAAATGTATCAAGTCACGTGGGGGTGGGCACTAGCGGTTAAATTGCCGGACTGATCATGTAATATTTTCACACGGTTTGCCGGTTTTCAATTCCGCTACAGATGAAAGGGCGCCCAGTTGGCCTCACACTCCTGTGAAAATTAAGCCACTCCATAACTTTTGAAGATGACCAGCATTCGAGTAAAATGGATTGAGGAATTCCAAAAATTCGGAAATTTGCCAAAATAATCAGAGTTTCATCCACAGATTAGCGGGCCATACCAGCAATGATAATCGGATCACAAGTTCCTCTGTCCATTCTACGGGTTTGTGGGTTATCTATCGAACCTCAGTGTTGTCTAGTTGAACGCAATTGCATCCGACACTGCATCCAGCGCCCCGCCGCGGAGATCATTTGCAGTGACCGTGTGACTTGTCACCCCCTCGCTTGGACGCGTCGGCGACGGTCGCGTCCCTCGCGCGCGCGCCTGCCGCCACAATGGGCTACAAGAAGTCTTCCAAACAACTAGGCAACATGTCTAAAGCCCGTGATCTCCGCTGGCCGAGCTCCGTGAAGGAGAATCTCCTTCTACCACCCGCATCGCCCCCACGCACTAGGAAACGCGCTAATGACTACACTTCGACTCTGGAGCATCGAATTGAAGCGCAAGACGCTCGCATATCCACCCTATCCGCTGCTAATGCCCGACTATCATCCAACAACACCGTCCTTCGCACTCAAATTGACCAATCTAATGCACTAATCTCGTCACTCGAAGAATCCAATACGACCACCTCTAATGAACTAGCTACGATTAAGGACGACCTGGAGTCAGCCCACGACTTGATTGCACACCAGGAACACGTTATCCGCCAAAAGAATCAACGAATAAACCGCCTCATCCGAGATAAAGCCGTTCTCACCGCCAAACTTGCCGTAGCGAAGCAGGAAACTCTTGACGCCGTTCTGCGTGCCAACGCTGCCGAGAAGCTCTCGAAAACCGACGCCTTACGCATAGAGGGCATGCTGCAACAAATTTCCTCCTTCGAGCACACCCTGAGCCGGTATCGCCAAAATGCGAAGGATCAATACAATACCTTGCGAGCGACGCAGAAGCGGGAAAAAAGGGCGAAAACGAAGGCTGGATTGCTAAAGGAGGAGGTTCTGAAGCGAAAGAAATGGAAAGCCAAGCATGGCCACGCATACAACGCCCAATACCGTGCTATTGCCCTTGCTGCGAAACGCGCCGGGTGTGCTCAGGCTCGGATTGGCCCGCTGCTGCTGAGGATCGGGAAGATGTTCGGGGTACAGGTGCACGGTTCCATGAGTCGGAGAACCGTTTCGCGTGTTTGTACGGAGGCGGGAATCCGAGTTGAGTTGCAGATCGGCCACGAACTCGCGCGCGCAAAAGGTAAATTCCGGTGTGCTGTGTTATAACTCAACTTGACCTCCATTTCAGCCGTCTGTCTCAGCAGCGACGGGACGAGTCACCGGAACGTGAAATACGAAGCTCGACACCTCACCTATCTTGCTCCGACGTACACAACCGACCCGAATGCGCCTCAAACCGAATCCCGCACACGTGTTGTCGAGGTCAACCATGCCTTGGATCATACCGCGCAATCCCAGTACGAAGGATGGGAAATTGTCAACAAGAAAATTCTCGACACGTATCTCAGCAGTCCCCTCCCACGACGTGACGCCGAGGAGGGCCTTACCCTCGATTCCGACGACCTTTGGCGCAAGATGGTGGCCTACAATGCCGACCACGCTGCCGATGTCAAGTCAACCGCGCGGAAATGCACCGAGAAGAAAGCTGCCGTCGCGGAATCGGACCTGGAAAAGGCGGCGCTAATAGAGATGAGTACGGAGGAGGTCGAGGAGGCTTTGTGGGACGTTGTTCAAGAGGTTTCAGATGACCCTGACGGCCTCGAGGCGTCGCAAGTGCTTTCAATTCTCAACTTCGTCCCTTGAAACTAATCCATGGGCCCAGTGCACTCCCCCCCGCCCTTCGCGCCGAGGCCATGCAATCTCTCTCAGCGTATCTCGGTTCTAAGGCCTTGGAAGATCTCCCCGAGCACCAGCAACGCCACCTCACCGAGACGATCTTCGCTGGCTGCTGTTCGCACAAAGGTCACAATTGCGCGTTGGGCGGTGTTACTGGAATGGAAGCTGCTTGGGCGATTCTCAAGCTCACCCCCCCCGGTTTTGCTGGCGAATAAGGACAACGCCGCCACGATTGCTCTAGGCGAGTCGCCGCGGCGGATACAAGCTGACCTCTATCTGTGGCAGCCTCTTCAGAAATAAGGACGACAAGAAAGGACACCAAGATCTGCATCGACATTTCTTTTCCAAAGTTAAATTTGACATGACCGGTGAACACTCCACCATTAAATTCCCCGACACCTCCAATAATCGATTTGGCTCGCATCTTGGCGCCGCCGCTGAGTGGGTGACATACCATTCCGCCTACATTCAGTTCCTTGCGATGATCCGTGACTCGAAACAGACACCAGGTCTCAATCACGCAGAACAAAATGCCTGGAATGGCCTCAACGATACCGCGACCATGACCGAGTGTTGCGCAATGACGTTATACAAATTCGCCGTCTCGGACCCCTACTTCGCTGCGACCCACAAGAAGGGTATCAATCACATAGATCTCGGCCCCCTGCACGACAAGGTTATCGCACATATTGAGAAGCTCATTGAAAACCCCGACCTCCTTCTCGATCCTTCATCCTCTTCCCAGGAAGCAACACTCGATGGCCGGCCTTTCGGCGACCAATTCGCGGTGGATTCCGTTCAATTTATGGCACCCCGACTCCCTCACTTAGAAGATATTCTCGTCGCATTCCTGAAGGGTACTCTTCCAACCTGGAAACGCTTTACCCCGGAGTTTGCGCCCAACAGTCTCATCAATACATTAACCCCCGCAGAAAAGGTCCTCATCTCCATCCCTCCGACAAGTGATTCAAACGAAAGCCTCCTCGGTGGCTGGCGCGTCCATTCCCGCACCCACAGCTCTTCGACCGTCGCCCATTTCAGCGCCTATGAGGCGTATCACCGAAACAACACCGAAACCTTTTCCGAAGCCAAGCTCAAAACGGAGGAAGATGCAATGTTCATCATGCGATTGGCTCGGGTTCGGGACGCCAGCGGTGCGATGCGGAAATTCAGGGACGAACTGCTAGCCTTCAAACAGCAGGCGGTGGACACGGCACGGGCGAAGCAGCAGGCGAAGGAGGACGAGGCGGCAGCGCGAACTATCGAACTGAAATCGGTGGCCGTGATTACCGATCCTGAACTGCTGCGCGGGCTCGGCAAACCGGCACTGCGGCAACAGCTGGATGTTCGTCGCGAGCTGTTCAAGGAATCTGTCATCGCGGGGACGAAACTGAAAGACATGAAGAACAAACCCGAGATGTTTAAAGCCATCGTCGCGTCTGATGAACGGTTGGTTTTCTGCTGTACAGCACTAGGGATCTTACTGACACGACCTGAATAGTCGGTTACGGCCTCAGGGCACAGAAAGCATCGAGGGAGGGGCGGAAACTTAGCGTTTATTTCTCGATCCGCGTGTATCTAGTCCTACTGTTGTGCGGAAAGCGGTCATCTATCACATGGTGTCGATAAATAAGGGTCCCAAAGCATTGACAAGGGATCTCTTACCCAGATACTATGTACAGGGTCAGTTTATACATCTATTTCTAACCACCGCAGCCTTGGGACACCATGGTTCAGATTTCACCAAAGCGGTGAGCTCAAAGTTGAAATTACTCCAGAACGAATGCCGCGGGCCTCCCAAAAATTCGCACACTGAATTAGGTGAGCCTGAACAGCACATGTACCAAATTTCACATTTTAAACTGGCCAGGAGCCTCAACCCTTGCCTGGTGAATTGGGACACAAAATACCTGCAGAGGTTCCTTAATAACACAGAATTGGGGCGTCAAAGAATTACAAAGACTGAGTCAGAGCGGCCTCTGTGTATACGGAACAGATTGGCCTCCTGGATTCCTGCAGCTGTGCGGTATATGTGAAGTTCCAGGTCGAAAGACAAAAAAACCGCCTGTTTTTTGATCCACCGGTAAATTGAGCACAGCCACCCGGCCACTTTTATACGCGCTAGTGCCCACCCCCATCAAGTGTGGGGAGAGGAGCCCGGAAACCTTGTTTCTGGGTTCTCTGTGAGTGAGGCTTCCGGATGAGCACTAACCCACAAACACAGGGAACGCAGAGACCGAACAGGCGGAATCCGAGAAGCCGACTCCCCCCCCCAAATGCAACTTACGGTCAGCCATACGTACAAGGAGATGAAATTTTGTGACCTGAAATTGTGAGTGGCAAAATTGAGAATTAAACACGCACGGAGGTGAAGGCAGATATGGCATGGCCCGAACGGTCGGGAAAGTGTCGGCCCCGAAATATCAAAAGAAGAAAAAAAAAAAAAAAAAAAAAAGCTCACAGTGAGCGTGAAACTATGCCTGTTGAAAATGACGCACAGATGAAACCACTCGAGCATGGGCACAGAGGCCAAACAAATTGACCACTAGGGCATGGGCGAAACGCCAAAGGGCCACGAAGGGCAATGGGCACACGGCCAAATGGCCACTAAGGGCATGGGCGGGCCACGAAGGGCAATGGGCACACGGCCAAATGGCCACTAAGGGCATGGGCACGCGCGGTCATAAGAGCGGGCGGCCAAAACGGCCACCAGGGCATGGGCGTAACGCCAAAGGGGCACGAAGGGCAATGGGCACAAGGCCAAATGGCCACAAAGGGCATGGGCACGCGCGGTCATAAGAGCGGGCGGCCAAAACGGCCACTAGGGCATGGGCATAATGCCAAATAAAGCCGCTCGGGCACACCAAAGGTAGGTGACTGGAGTCGACATGTAGACACAGAGCTCGTGAGCCGATGGGCCGATGGGCCGATGGGAGTATTTGGTGCACGAGCACGACTTTGTTGCCTTCTCAGGCACAGAGATCTACAGTACCACCAGGAAGATTCCTCATGGATGAAATAGGCTGGTAGCATCCAAGAGTCTCGGTTGTTGCCTCCAGCGCGTCATAGTCAGCTGACATGAGCCCGGTCGGGATAGGGGTAACGACCCAAAGCGCGAGCTTCTTGCCCATAATTTCATCCCAGGAAGCCCTTGAACGGAATTGTAGTTGTAACGGGCCACAGAGACCAAGCAGAGAGTTGCCAGCTGCAAGATGCCCACTCGACTCCGGCGCGCTCTGTTGCCAAGGTGACTCTCGCGCCATTTTGTCTCTTGGATTGGTTCCGCGGCAAGTTGGAAGCCCAAGTATGGCAAATATAGTGTGCAAAAAGTTTTTGCAACTTCGCACCCCTCAGGCAACTACAACTTAGGCTCTCAGTGTGAAAAAAGGTGCAACTACGACTTGGATCTGGATGCAACTCTAACTTCACAGGTTTCCGATAAGTCAACTTATTGTTGCAACATCTTTGAGTGGATGCAACTTGCCCGAGATACAACTTTTCCGAGTTGCAACCTCATCAATTGGATTTTTTGAGAATTGCAACTTTGGATTCTTGCAGACACAACTTATGAGAGAGTCAGTCACAATCTGGCTTGCCCTGCCCGCAAGTTTGAACTTGGTTCAGGAGAATTTGTTCAGTAATCAATGCCGAGGTGTTCTACATTGATGTTCCGTGCCCCGACTCGGAAGGTCCCCCGATGATAGAGATATTTGGAGGTTCCATGCAGTGGAGTTGAAGAATATCCCGAGTACCGAGGCCACGATAGCATAGCTCTGAATGTTCTCTGATACCTCGCCAGGTGTGGTTGACCGTGGCAGCATCACGGCTTCCGTGATATCCGCCTCAGGATCACTCCGAATCGCTGCGGCACGACCGCGGTCAATTCAAAGACTTCTGTTTGTACTGCAGTGCTTTGTGAGACTGCCTCGACAACGACCGTGGACTGGTGTATTCTCTGTGCGGGAAGAAGGCATAAATATACGGCGACATTCGAACAGAACCCTGGACAGACTCCGACAGAATGGGTTGGGAGGAAATATTCAGAGGGTTATGCAATTTGAATTCTCTGAAAGTGCTGCGAGGTGAGCGCGGTAGACGATCCTATGTATGGCCAGTGATAACCTCCCGGAAAATCAGCTCTCACTGGTCGGCTGTAGCCTGTCGTTAGTGGTTCATTACCCATTACTGATTTATGAATTATGGGGTTATGGCCCGTACGGCCTCTAAGCCTAAGACACAACATGCATGGGCCGCAATTCGAAGGTGCAACTCTTCCCAGTTTCTCAATGCACTATATGTAGCCTCTAAGAGTTGCAAAATTCAAAGTTGCATATTGTAAGAACCCAAGTTGACACACGTCCGAAGTTGTTGCAGTAAAGTTGAGGCACTCGAGAAGTTGCTCTCAGGCAAGTTGCAACCACTAGAAGTTGCACCTTTGGGAAGTTGTGCCCTTGAAGTTGTGGCAAGGTGGAAGTTGCTTTCTTTTTGATTCAAAAAATCATACATGCGCAAAAAAACTTTTTGCACAGTATATCGCCCATACCCAAGGGTCAAAGATGAGGACAGAAACCCAAGAAAGCAAAACCAAAGGACCCGGGAGCCCAAAGACAACGCAGTTCCACCCAGCAAATATCGTCGAGCGAGCGGGAGGCAAGTGAGAAAAGTGATCGACAAGTGTCGATCCCGGATCATGTCACTTCCTCCGGCACGCTCTCTTAGCTAGCCGGCTCTGTGCGCTGGTTCGCGGTGCTCACTCATTGCACGCGCCGTCAGATGGAGGAGCGCGGCGATGCTGAGGGTGACGGTAATTGAGCAAAGAGACGCGGCGGAAAACGAAGGCTCGAGAGCTTCAGGTGTGCTGACTTGAACGGCGGCCAAGGCGGCAGTGTGGAACTTGCAATCAATTGAGTAGGACGCTTGAAGGGTATTGAGAACTTCCGATAGCTTGACGATTGACGAACCCCGTGGCTTGATGACGACTTGAGTGCTTGACAGGCAATGACGGCGGGGCGGTAGCTTGACGGCGGAGCGGTAGCTTGACCGTGTTGAGGACGGGGCGGGAGGTCTCGAGACTCCGAGAGGTTGCAGTGGGGGCAGGATGAGGACTTCGGGCATTGAACTCAAGATTGATGTCTTGGACTTGCGGAGGCGAGTTCGAAGAAGGGCGCGAGAGAGTGGCAAGGAGGGGGGCGACATGGCATGGGGGGCGACATGGGGGGAAAGAGCAAGAACGACGTGGCAACGGATCACCAACTTATGGCATAATTGATCGCGCACGGACCATCATGTCAATCAGAGCGGAGCTTGACGGAGCTTGAATGACTTCAACTTGGTTCAGATCTCAGACTCTTTCCTACCACCAAATTAAGACCAAAGTAACTTGAAGGTGCAACGGGAAAATCAACCCCAATCAATCTAGACTGAAAGGTGGGTCCCTCGCTTTTGCCAGTACAGGCCTCTCATTGTCACTATTCAGGCAACTACTAGTACTGTACTACCTGCTTTGCAGAGGCCCATCCAGTCGGACTGCGACCGTGCTGGTAATTGCTACAGATTGATACTGGAGGTAATCACTAGGATGTTACAAGGATCTTACTTTTTTTTTTTTCAGCAGGGTAAGTATGGGTATTGTGGCCAAAGACGTAACACGTTGATCCCAAGTCAAAGACTGCTCCAGATGGTTTATCAAAGATGAAAGACTCACCTCAAAGACAAAGACGCTCTAAGACGGCACTCAAAGCAGTAAGACGCCAAAGCAAACAGTGTTGTTTTACTGATGGCCATCCGTCGAGTTCTCTTCCCCTCACCACTCAGAGACAGCTCACTCGACGTAGATCTCTTCCACCCAATTATGGACTGGATGTGAGACGGCTCGCCATTGCACCCCGTTTGGCTGCCTCGTAAATTATCTACACGGAGACCTCGTCCGTTCGAGTCGGGCGAGGTCTATGAGATATCGGGTTTTGCAATTTTATTCCCAATCCGTATCGCGCTGTGAGCGTTCCCCTGCCGAGGCTCCTACTTCCTTGCTGAAGCTCGTCCGTGCGCGTTTATTATCCCGTTCAACCTGCTGAATCCTTCCCAAAATCGACGGTGATGTGTCTGTTTTCAAGCGGCAAAGCGTAGCCCCCCTCCGGAGCGAGGTAAGTTGTATCTGCCACCAACGACAGATTCTTGCTTCACTAGTGAGCGCTACACGATATCTCTGTCGAGGACAAAACGCAAATCTTTCAAGCGGATACACCTAGCCCGAGTCGAACAGGCTCCTCTGCAGTAGCGCGGCATTGCCAAGCTATGGACTGCAGAACCACCCGGCGTGCTCTAGGTGCGGTAGTCTTTCCCCTCGTTGACGCGCTGTACTGTACTTTTTCGTTCAAATCGAACCTGGGTGTGACGCGTGACCGTTTCAACCAATTCGATGCTTCGACAACGGCGCCAAAGGTGCGTGACACCATAAAAAATTTGACAAAGGCCCGAAATCATACAGCTATGTTCCTCTGTGGCTTCCAGACATCCAGGCAATACTCAGGCTGTTCATTTAGACACAAATCACATTTTTTTTGATTTGCTTCCTTTGGAGTGCTCTTTCAACCAAGAAACTCAACCAAACTGTTGGAATGTGGGTTCAGACAGACGAATCTGCCCCCAGAAGGAGCAGAAAGAGCAAATCTATGACCAACAGCGCCAAGAAAGACCCGAAAAACTGAATTTCCCGTCCACCGGAATTTTTTGCTTGGTGACAAACGCTTGGACCTATTCGACATAGGCCGGGGTGACGCGTTACCTCGACCAAAGTTCGTGATCGACAGGGGGGTGCGTACTGTCAATTTGAACGAAAAAGTACAGTACTCCCATATTTCTCAGGGGGCGCTCCCCTTTGGCCCGAGCCTCGAGTAGTGTTGCCGATGTCCGGTTCGGTCCGGTTTTTGGTCAAAAAAATTGAACCTCGAACCTGACCGAGGCCGACCCCCGGTTCGGTTCGGAAGGGGTTCAGTTCAGGTTCAGAACAAGTTCGGACCTCAACGAACCTGTAATTTTTCCAACAGCTTCTGGCGGTTCCATGAGTATTGTCAACAGTCACAATCGTTGTTTTAACACTCAATCTGTCATTGAGACACACTTTACTCATCTAGGGCCAGTTTTCTCCACCCGACATGTTATATTACAGGCTTATATTGACATTGTAAGTTATATTCCGGTCACTCTTGAGGTGAACATGAGTTCTAAGCAATGGATCAGCCACATGAAAATGATTCAGCAACTGAAAACTGAGGAGTGGATAAGATTTGCGGTTGAAAGTGCTCGGAAATTCCTTGAAACACCCCTCAGAATGCCTCAGAAAGCTTTGGTTTCGGACCGGTCCGCACCTCTGCACAAAGGTCCGGAAAAAATCAAGAATCCGCGAACCTGGAACCGGACCTGGGGTTCGGTTCGGGTTCGGTTCAGGTTCGGAATCGGTTCTGAACCCGACATTGGCAACACTAGCCTCGAGGTTCACGCTCCAAGAAAGTAAATCCCGGCGAAGTAAGTACGTCCGTTGAATGCTTGAACGCCCTGAAGCCCTTGTCACTTAGTGCTATCGAAGCGGTGTGCGTCCTGAGATCGACGACGCTTCCTTGCAGATAAGGTGCGTCCCGCCGTCCAACCGCCAAGTATTATCTTGAGCGCAAATACAAGTCCAGGACACTCATGGATCCACCTGGCCCGAGTTGAATCCGCATTGCATTCACATGCACGGGGTCGGATGACAATGCACACCGCGGTGGTCTAGGTGTGGTCCCATTCACTGCGTCGACGAGCTGCCTCCTTATCTGTGCTAAGGACCCATCCACTCTGCGGCGAGCACAGTTGCACCCGATGTGCCTATTATCTGAAAATATCCTGGGTGCGATTGCGCAAATGGAAAGAAAGAAAGTGTCGCCAAGTGATTCCTTTCGCGTGTAGACGGAGCCTCAATACCGCTTCAATCACGCCCCGAGGCTAAATGATTCTCGATCTCGAGCAGTTTCAGATTCAACATCGTTCATTCGACGCTCCAAGGTAAGGATGCTATCTATATCGTCGCCGTTCCCAATTCATAGTGCTTCGCCGCGCTCACACCTGAGGATCATTGTGTTGGAGTGAAGTCCACGTACCGACCCTGAAACCTGCGGCTCCATACCATTTGACGGGACTCTGCGCAGAAAACGCTACTGGCTACTGGTGCGTTTCATTCCCTCCCTCAAAATAAAATCTCTAACGCGAACCACTCATCCTCAGCTCCGCGCACCCAGTCCTACAACCGCTCAAAAAAAAATAGTCGATCAGTTCTTTCACATTCACCAAGCCCGAGTCGAACGGGAGGTTCTGCGGGTTGCGAGATATACTTACATTTACTGGAGATGCACACCGTGTGCGGCAAGGCGTGTAGTTTCCCCTTGCTCTCGACTCATCCAAGGAACTACGAGCGTGTTGATGAAGCGGCCGAAAAGCTGCGGCAGCCCGGGAATCCAGGGGTTCGCACTTCAGCTGCTACACTCAGGATGCTGGAGGATCCATCGTGGACACAACCACAACCCCGACGTGGTGGAACGGGTCAAGAACGGGTACCGACTACCAAGTTACAGATGTCCCAATTCCGGGATTTGTGTTTCGTACCTCAGACGCCACTGATTTGTGGTGAATCTCCAAGTCCACGAATCATTCCCGCGGCTGAAATGCGGCTCACATTGTCTATTGCACACAAATCTAGCCATATCTCAAAGGAACAACCTGCATAGCCTTGCCCTACGCCGGCTTTCCGAAACCAAAATTGGCGCGAACCTACATGAATATCTTCGTCCTCAAGGCGGCCTGCCACAAGTCCCGGTCGGCGCAGTCTGTCTTCCGACTGACTGACTCAAGCATCACGTTCTGACTCACTCCAAATCCCCGCTGGCTCACCTCCGTAGCCGTCGGTCCGCCTTCAAAATTAGCTCTCTTCACCATACCCCCCTTCCTTGCTTCTACCCCAGGTTTTCTTGGCCATTAATCACCATCGGGAACCACACCGCGACGTATTCTTACAACTGACTCAGACTCTTGAGTCTTTGGCTTGGACTTGATGAACATTCGCCGCCGGGCGTATCAGGCGTCTATATTCATGGGAAAATCGACTCCCGCATTGCAAGACACCCCGCGACCGGTCGAGTGGCGATAATCGCTCCGCTGCTGGTATGGCATTCAAGTTGCATCTCCCGCTGGCGCTCTGACTGCGCCGTGTCGCGCCGTAACACCCAGGTCCAAAGAAAGAACTCTTGCGGCGAATCCCGTCTAGGCACTAATGCTGTGGAGATGGCGCCCCCGCGTCGAAGACTTTCACTGCGCGGGTTCCACTGCGCGGGTTCTATGTACAGTTTTGAAAACGGACCGCGTTTCATAAATATACAATTTAATTTGTAGTTGGGTTGGTTTACAGGTGGGAGGTACATATACTACTTGGCGCCAAGCGGCAACATTATACGGCGGTATAGCGGCGAGGTTGGGGGATATATGCATAGAGAACAAGTGGAAATATAAGACGATCTTGACGAAAGTAAGATGTAACGAAGACTGAGAGCAGCAGAGATTCTTCAGCTAGGCGACGTAGTTTTCGGATGCTTGCACCGCGGCCGGATTTTATTGCGCCTGAGGGACAAAGGTCGGTCCCGACCCCGAAGCCGCGCGTACACACCGCAGGCATCTACTCGGTAAATAATTAACCAACCCAACGAACAGCAGATATGTAGGTAAATGGAAGGGGAAGTGGAAGAAGAAGGAAGACGCACTGCACAATTTCGCGCCGGTCTTACTGCGCCGCCAGACGCTCGTGCGGTGCGTGTGGCAGTGGGAGCATTCCGGGGCGCCGGGGACGAGCCCGGCGGAGTCGCTCTCAGGGTCGTCGTCGTCGCGCTGGTCCGCCGCGATGAGCGCTGCGGGGCGCATTTTGTTGCGTTGTTGGAGGTAGAGGCCGCACGCGTCTAGTTGTATAATAGATAATATAATCAGCGTTGCTCAGCGGGGAGGGAAGGAGAGGGAAGGAGAGGTGTGAACCCACTGCAGAGCGGGAGGTGTGTAGTGGGGGCGCGGCGCCAGAGGGGAGTCGTCGTTGCACCGCAGTGGGTGCAGCTCTTGACTCCAACTCCGCGTGCGCTAGTGTTGAGGCTCGCGCGGCGAGAGGATTTCGAACTCGACGTCGGACTCGCGCTCGAGATTGGCGACTGGCGCCCCGAAGAGGAGAGGGACGGAGAGGGTGGGGGGCGCGGGGGCAGGTAGGGAAACGAGTTCGGGGAGGGGATTGTGTACTCGTACTCCGGCGTCGACAGCGACTCGCTGGAGAGCGCAGACATGATCATCTCGTCCCCTGAGTCCTCGTCGAATGGGTCAATGGAGCTCGTGGGCCATCCAGACGACGTAGGCAAGAAGGGTGAGGCGTCGTAGATCTGACGTCCGACCCACCCCTTCCCGTCCGATACGAATCCCATGCGCGGCGCAGAGCAGTCGAACACGGATGGTGGGCGGCCACGACCCTCTATGGGCGGAAACGACGAGGGGGCGTACGGCAGACCTAGGAAGTTGGTGTCCAGTTGCGGCGATTGCGAGTACGGGGACGTCGGCGAGTCTCTGTAGAGCAGCGGAGAGCTAGAGCCCTCAGAACGAACGTAAGATTGCGCTGGGTGAACGACACGGTTAGTGCGTGAAGTGCGTTGCAATCGCAAGTGCGTACCGTAGGTCCACCAGTCAGCATCAGCTGATGTTGAATTCGGGCCGCGATAAAAGCGCGCCATATCCGGTGCGCTCAAGCCCAGGTGCCGCGTGCCCAGCGAAATAGAGACGGGCGGGCTGAAGAGGAGGCTAGAGTGGTCCATAGTGTGGGTAGGAAAATTGCTGCGGAGATTCAAGACGAGCGGCATATATAGTGGCTGGGCCCGGCGTTTCAATGAGTCAAAGCGCATGGCCGTGTGCCGCAAAAAGCATACCTGCCTTGACAGCGCTGTGTCCCATGGCTTCCTTCCTGCAAATCGCCTATCGGATTGGGTTAAACTCCAGACGGCTGTAACTTGTCGTCCGCCGACGTGATGGAATACAACGGGGTTTAATGGAGCGATTGGCGCTGATGGCTGGAAAGGCCGGGGGAAGCGGAAGAACGGGTTGATTTTACCTAAGATGGGGATCTACGCAAGGAAGGGCAGATGAGCGCTCGGAAACCGTACTGAAGAAGAATTCATAACGGGAAACCCAAAATGGACCCAGTGGATGAAAGCAACCGAATGTTTCAGGTGCCTCTTGGTTAGGGTTTGGGCAACGATGAATTTCCAACCAAGCCCAACAAAAAGCCTGGGGCGTGGTGGCGTCGACTTCTGAGCGCTTCACGATCAACCTTGAACGAGCCCTAGTCTGATTGACTTCCGGAACTGCTCCTGCAGAAGATTCAGACCAACGACACAGATAAATGAACAGCGACTCCCGGACTCACTTCAAGTTTCAACCACGACTGCGTGGGACGGTCACTCACCCTCCGTCCACCTTCCGAATCAGCGCCAACCTTTTTGTCGTCCGTCAACCTCTGGGAAGAACAAAAAAGGTCCACACAATTCCAACATACCACGGCGACGATCAGGCCTAACTGTTTTGGGTAAATATAGTCGAGACGGGCCCGTCGTTCCGAATCGGAGGATGGTTGGTTACCTGGTGAAGTTATTCCCTGGATGCAAAATCGGTATACAAGAGTCACCGTCAGTTCATCACCATCACCCTCTGAACGCTAAATGCCAACCAACCGCGAGGTCAATTCATGACCAAGCAAACTATAATTCACCCACAAAAATATTGCACGCAACCCAAACACCACTTGACTGCTGCGGGTCCGACAGATACGCGGCGTATTCAAGAGATCTCCCACGGGGTATGTACCTGTGGCATGGTTGAGAATACATCGCGGATATGCGAACAAATATCCCACCTGTGCGTTGATCTGCGGGATAACCACATCCCGCATTGCCATGTACGAGCCTTCTCCGATCCATGAGTGTGCGCCAATCTGCCTGACGCAAATATTTATATCGACGCACACCTTGATTGCGTCCCGTAACCGAAACGGATTCGATCCTCCCTCGGTCTCAGAATGCCAGCTTAACACTTGATCCAAGAGTCCGGCGCCGCCACGCATGCGATATAAATCCAACACAGGCGCCCATACCCGGCGTATATTGTCAGATAGCGCCGCAAGACGTTGACGCATCGACATCTTGACCGGTGACAGAGACTCTACGGGACGGAATCAATCAACCCCGTTCGTTCCTTCGTGAGAGTGTACTGGCCTTCGAGCGCCGTCGAGTATCCAAAAACACAAGTACATGCCCCCGGGTTTGTAGCGATTGCGGGACTCCGTCTTCCGATTCACGACGACGCGCGCGGCGAGATTTGTCCAATGAGGAGAGGTGTCGGGGCGGGGTGTGGTTGATTGGAGAGGATATGTACAATCGGGAGGGAGCGGGGTGAACGCGAGCGGCTAGACACCGGCAACGAGAGTGGCACCAAACAGGAAAAAGAACTTGAGGCGGGGAGAGTTCGAAGGTAGGCATAGCCGTGCCGCCGAGGGATCATGCGAGGATGTTCGAGAGAGGGGGGCGTGTGCAGGGCGTGGGATAGGGCGGGATAGAATATATGCACCGGGTATCCTGGTTTGCACTGAAATTGATGGCAGACACACCAGGATGGAGGAGGGCGAGGCGCCATAGAGAGCGTAGACAGCGAGAGGGAATTCGAGGGATGATCCGGGACGGGGTGAGGCCGGGTGGATATTCACGGAGGGAAAAGTCGAGACACGCGATTCAGGAGTCAACGAGCTCGGCCTAGATTGCAAAGCCACAAGAGGAGCATCGCAGTCGGGAGCGCGCGTACCCGTGGAGGATTATATCGTGAGAAATGCGAGGGCAAAACACGCACTCGGGCCCGTTACCATCCGGGTTCCGCCTCCGCCTCGGCGAGAAATAAGGCGGTGTTCTGTCCCAGTTGTTCCTACATCGGAGAGACGGAGGCATGAACTCGAAGTGAGTCGGCTCTAGAGTGTCTGGGGCGGAGGGTAACTGTCCAAAGAACCGCGATTGGACAGCATACACACGACTCCTGGCTGGGAAGATGAAAAAAGACAAAACCCAGCGTGCGTCGAGCCTCGCGATGCTGGGCTGGGAGGGAGATCCGCGTGGTAAGCCGGCGAGAGCGGTGAGACAGTCGAGTACGAAGCGCGAATGAGTGCACAATTGGAGGTTGAGCGCCCCGGGGGGGGGGGGGGGGGGGGGGGATTTATTATACTCGCGTGGTCCAAATGTCTGAACGACGAGTTTACCGAAGGCATACAGGTAGTAATGTAAGAGTGGTTATTCTTACATGTAGCTAGAAGATGCCAACGGAGCACACACCATTCCAGGGGGTCGATCAAAAACTTCACCAACTGTGGACTGGCCGGCCTTGATAAAGGCGGGACAATCGGTTAAAACCCTGCGGGACCTGAGCCGGGGTTCTCCCCTTCTAGGTATTAATCCCCGGTGTCCACCAGCTACAGCAGGATGGTCAATGTCTGTCCCTTTGCAGAATGCATGCACAGTTTAACCTAGAGAAGAAAAAAAACAAAAAAGGGGATTCTGGGAGGACAAGACGTGCCACGGCCCAACGCAACGCTGTCGACGGACCGACCCGTCAGAAAACCGCCGCCCCAAGGGGCACGGAAGAAACCGCAAGATTCGTACCCCGCGTGGGTGCGAAACATCAGGAAAATTGCCAGCGGGCGCGAGTCGTCCCAATGCCCCCGAAATGCCCCACAGGCGGCAGGACGAGTGCAGGGCACCCTTCCCAGTGCCAGTACTCCCCATCAAGACGGCATCCGCGGGCGACACATGGGTTTCCGTGACCGGGGCGGGGTGTTGAAACAGTATCCTCAAATCCATATCCGCAGTATCCGCGAGACAGTATCTGCGAGGCCAGTAGCACACCAAAGAGCAAACAGTAGCCGCAAGGAAGACCCAGGGGCACCAGAGGACGGAGCGCGAGGGTTTTGGAGAGCAACCAAAAAACGACATGGTGGTTCGGGAGAACGGCGTGAGATGAAGGCTGAGAGCAAGGTGGCCCATCACTGATGGGATTCCGCGGTTCCGAGAATTGACAGGCGTGAGCAAAAAGGGATAGCGTAACTTTTGGGTTGTGTTTTCGCTGTGCTGCTGCGCAGGTAGGGATAGGTAGGGATAAACGGCCCCAGATCTGCGAAGGATAAACGGCCCCTCGGGCTCAACGTACTAACTGTAAGAGCGGCTGACGGGGGCGGCCGAGACTTGCGTCACTAGTCCAGGGAGGTTGAAAATCAACCAACGTGGTACAGCCCGAATGAGATCAAGTGGTTGAATGTTTCACCTCTGGATTTATCCCAATTTTCGGGTTCGACCTCAGTTAATCCTGCTTACAGGACTAGTGCTTCTCGGTACTCGCTGCCTGGACCTCGTTTGGTTGATTCCGTACGGTAATCAACGTTAATCAACCCTTGGTCATGCCTTTTCGCTTGGTGTCGGGACATCATATCCCTAGGTACTAGTTCGCGTGCGGGATTCTCATCCAACTGACCGCAATAGGCGTAGCTGCAACCCACGATGCCCTACCTAGGGATGGGCACCGCCGCCGTCTTTACGGGTATGACGGGTGCCGTCGACGGCATGCCGTCCCGCGCCGTCAAGGCCTCGGTGGATTCCATGCGCGTGACGGGGACGGGCAGCCGTCTACGACCGTAGACGGGTTTGATGCGCTGATGGCGCTTTTCGCTCTCGAAAACACCCCAACGCGCCCTAAACCAAGTCCTATTGATTGTTAGATGTGGAGGAAGGGTAATTGGGCCACAAATCACTTCTCGTGGACCCTGCAGACTCTCTCAGGACAGCATCTGCTCACGTGGATTGAATTTACCGAATGTTGAAAACAGCTTTTACTGGTCACTGAACCCTCATGGTGTTTCTGATCAGCTGTGAGAGGATCCTCGCAAGCTCCTCACCACTTTTGACGTGAGCCTCGGACCCAGGCCCATGCGATTTCGTTTCCTCGCGCTGGCCCGTCAATTTACGATTTATGGCCGTTCTTCGGCGGTGCCGCGCCGTCTGGGGTTGGAAAAATGACGGATGCGGGCCGTAAATTTGACGGCCGTGCCCGTTTACGGGACGGTGCCCATCCCTAGCCCTACCATCCGTGCCCGTCATTTTGGTGGTGCAACTCCCGCGAAAAAAATATTCGCGGTAGGCAGTCTTCGTCCGTGGTTCGTCCATAACCTCGCAATCTGGCTACCGAGAAATGCCAATGAAGGCCGGGTCCAAGTCACCGATAATGCTTGGCCTTTCCCGTCGTCGTTCACATTGAGTCGTTGCCGTGCGTGCCGCCATCACTATGGCCCGGCACGCCCGGCAAACACGAGAACTGCGAATAAAACACCGGAGCCTCGCTAGAAAGTCCCAGTAGGATCATAGTTTGTGCCGCGCTTCTGTCTAAGGCTGCAAATCTTAATTTCTGGCCACACCACGCCAGAAGAGAAGCGGGTGATGGAGAGTTACTGTACCGGGGGATTGAAAGACAAGGACACTGTTGCCTGAGATGCAACAACGAGCCGAAGAAACCAGGCGGAGCATCGTGGGGGCCTCGAGAACTGCGCCCGATTGGAAGAGGACTTGGGGATAAGTACCTGAGCTTCAAGTGACAGTTTTGATTTTACAACGAATTTCAGAGTCCATCGACACATCTTTCCTGACAGCCGTCGACCTGTAGCGCCATTACCGCGGAGAATAAGCTTTTATTGAGGGATTTCGGTCTCAGTACAATCAAAGCGCAAACTTTTCATCGAACGCGTCATCGCGAAGATCACCTGACCGCGTCCGATCTGAGTCGATAACAGCAGTTAATTAGTAACTCCGCCAAACACGCGCCTCTCTTCCGCCCACCATGCCCTCCAAACGTCGACTCCGAGAAATCGCTGACTCGACTCTGAAAATGGTCAACCACCAAAGAATTCACTTCAACGGAGACATTTACGATCTCAGCGAGCTCTTGGACAAGTCCAAACGCCAAACCACATACTACCCCCCGGATTCACCTCTCTCCGCTTGGAAAGACGTCCCAGCACCCCATCGCTCCCTATATCACCCCCCGGTCGTCATCGAGTTCCTGGAGACCACCACCCTCGCCGCAGCCACGCGCGCCGGCTACAACGGACGCAGAATGCCGATCGGCGTGCTCAACTTCGCCTCGGCGGAGCAGCCCGGCAGGGGCTTCATCAACGGCTCCCCCGCACAGGAAGAGTCCATCGCGCGCAGCTCGACGCTCTACGCGTCCCTCATGACGCCCACGGCGCAGCAGTTCTACGCGCTCCACAGAGCGGACGGGCGGGACGGGTTCTATACGCACGCGATGGTCTACTCGCCGCACGTCGTGGTTTTCCGCAACGATGAGGGCGATATGGCGCGCCCGATGGAGATCGACGTCCTCACGAGTCCCGCGAATGCCGCCCTCGTGCGCAGGAAGGTCTCGGGCCCGCGTTGGGAGGTGGAGAGGGAGATCAAGTGGAGGATGCGTGGGCGGATGGCGCGCATCCTCTACCTCTTCGAGTGTCAGCACGTGCGGACCCTTATCCTGGGCAGCTTTGGGACGGGGGTGTTCCGCAACGATGTGGATATGGTCGCAAAGCTTTGGGCGGAGCTCTTGACCGGACCGAACGCGCGGTTCAAACATTCGTTTGACTACGTCGCGTTTGCCGTTATGGATCATGACACCTACAGCCGTTTCAAGAAGGCGTTTGGAAGGTGCTGAAGTACGAGGGAGAGCGCCGTGTATTTTTGTCCCGGTCGTGTGATGTTGTAGCTGTAAACCTTGTGTACTTGTTCAGTCCCATTGTTGTCCATTTCACCGACAGCGAGCGGTGTTCTCCATATTCTCGTCAATAATATCGGTGTTCGCTTTATTGGCCGCGCCTTGACTCTACATAACGACAAAGGAAACAGTCTTTCTTCATACATCTCATGTACCATGTTAGACTTCTGAGACCATCATCGAACCTTTGAGTGAATATTCATGCAGCCATTCAGCTAGGCCAAAAAGTCAACTCTTCGTTCTCTCTTTTTATGACCTAACCCGGAATCGAACCAGGCATGTCCACAGCATTCGTGGATTAACCGCGTCTACGGCTCGTGGACGCGAACCATTTCGCTTTAAGGCTCCTCTCATTGAGGCCTGGCGGGTAGCTACATGCACATCGTCGATGTCTCAAACATGAGTCCGTAGTCCGTAGAGTCAAGAACTTGGGAAGTGACAACGGTCCTCGCAGAGCGCCGCTTGAACTGAGCAAGGACGATCATTCGAGGAGATGCATAATATCTAAGTATGAGAACGAAATATTGGCCGACTCTACGACGCGCTAGATAAGTAGGATTCACGCCATACCCTCCTTCTCTTCGTAGTTCGAATACCCACTGCTGCCGGACGACGAGAGCAGCTCGGCATACCGCGCAATCTTGAGACGCTGCGACGGCGGGATGACCTTGTCGTCCACCGCAAGCGGGGTCCCGCCGTGCAAGATCCCCACGCGCTTCATAGCGAGCAGCTGGAACCGCGATCAGAGAGGTTCAATCATCAGCAGAAGGGAACTCGAAATAAGTACGAACATTATGCGCAGCGTTCGAATGACTATACACGCCCCCAAAGAACGCAGCAGTCGCGTCCTTGCCGACGTACCGCGCGATCCAGTGCGCGCCCCCGGGGTGCTCGTCAATGAACGACGCGACGTCGTGGATGAAGCCGGCGACGAGGATGAGGGGGCGTTGGGCGGATTGCGCGATGTACGCGTCCCAGGGGATGACGGGGAGGTCGGTGCTGTCGAGCGGCCAGGCGAGGCTCTCTTGCGTCTCGTGCAGGCGCTTGAGCTGCATCGTCAGCTGGCCCTTGCGGATTTCGTTCTCGGAGAAGACCTACGGACAGGGAAGATTCGTGAATGAGTGGGTAATGCTGACTGAGGGTTGAATCAACGAAGCTGAGACGCACCTTGAGGTGGGACGCCAACCCGAGCTTCTGGCAGCCCCAGATGAACCACTTCGTCGGGTCGTACTGGTACCACTCGATAGCGTTGCGGTAGTCCATCGGAAACTGGTGGTGGAAGTTGTGGTACCCCTCGCCGATGGTGCAGAGCGCCGTGATGAGGTGGTCGCGCGGGGTATGCTTATCATCGAACGGCGCCTCCCCCAGCCAGTGCGCGAGCGAGTTTACGCAGAACGTCGACTGCTGCACGAAACACAGCCGCACGAACCCAGCATACACGAGCCCGCCCCGCGCGTCGCCCCACCCGAGCCACGCGATCACGCTCGGCACGACGAACGCCATGGTGGGCATGATGGCGGGGAAGTACCGGGTCTGCCACCGCACGACGGCGTTCTTCTGGAGGTCGCTGACGTCGGCGGCGCCCTGCTTGCGGCGCGGCTTGACGAGGAGCCAGCCCATGTGGGAGTACCAGAAGCCGCGCTGGGCGTTGTAGGGGTCGAGTTCGGTGTCGGTGTAGCGGTGGTGGGCGCGGTGGCCGCGGCACCACCAGCGGATTGGGCCTTGGACTGCGCCGGCTCCCCAAGAACAATCAAAAGCGGCATTAAAGCCGTTAACACACACAAAAGTGCGGGCCAGCCCTGGCCAGCCCATACATACATTGGGGCGGAGACGGATATATAATCTGGTGGGTCTCTAAAACTCTAGCCCACCTCTCATGTCCTCTGTCCCTCCGGAGAAAATGACCCCCCCGACCGACGTATCCACGATAACGCACACCGAGGTCGAAAACTATGTCACTCACATCCTCAAGTCCACGAAACCGCGTCCACCCATCACCTGGAGCAATCTCTGGTCCGTGCTGGAGTGGATCAACGTCCTCATTCTGCCCATGGTTCCTCTCTTCAGTTTAATCGGCGCATATCAAACGAAACTGCGTTGGGAGACGGCGCTCTTTGCCGTCGTATATTATTTCTACACCGGTCTTGGTGCGCCCATCGTTCTTCACGCAGCGCTCATATACTAATGCTTCCCTCCAGGCATCACAGCGGGGTATCACCGCCTCTGGGCGCATCGATGCTACAACGCGGGCCCATTCCTCGAGTACTTCCTCGCCCCGTCTTTCGCTGAAGGAAAATATCGAGGGAATCGGCCCCGGTCGGATAATGGTTTGAAGACCGGCGGAGAACGAGCTCAGCAAGAGTTGGAGGTCCATGAGGGCCATTTATTCGCAGGGCGGACGGGACGCCAGGGCAATCGAACCAGGGCGAGAGTGTCAATTTTTGGAGGTGGAGGTCAGAACGAAGGCAGGTCACAGGTGACATTGATGTGACACGCGGTTGGTGATGGTGATAGGCGCCCGGCGCTTGCTCTTGACTCCCACCGCGACGCCCCTTCTCTCTGCTGCCCCCTTCACTCATTCTCCTTCTCCGAAGACGGCGGCTCCGTGTAACTTCCGCGCTATTCTTCCACGGCCGTCGGCCGCTGAATGACTTGCGGGGCTCGACATCTGGATGTCTCCTCCGCGTCGGCCTGGTGTGGAATACGCGGTGCGAGCAGGTGGATCATCAGCAACTTAGCAGATCCTCTTTTCAGCTCTTTTTCATCTTTTTCAAGAGCCAAAAGGGCTGAAAGTGCGAAAAGAGGAAAAGAGGTTCGTCACTTTTTTTCGCTATGTCCGTTTGCTTTTTCAAGTGAAAAAAGCGGTCAAAGGGCTAAAAGAGTCTCTTCAAAGAGTCCTCAAAAGAACACACCAAGAGGTCAAATTGTGGTCAAATAAATGGTATTGTCGACTAATAGTACATGAAGTAGACTAACTAACTACCTATCTGTACCCGCGTCCTCTCGCCGCTCCTTCAGCTCTCCGCGGCGGAGCCAGGGACGCAGTGCAGAGCTGCGGAGACGCTGCGAGTCAGGGGCACTGGAGGGATACGTGCGGGGACGAGTGGCGAGCGGGGGCGGTTCTGCCGCGGTTAGGGTCCGGCGCAGAGCGTAGTATGGTTGATGATTGCGCATGTTGTTGGACTGCGGGGTAGAACACCTGCGTTGGTGGTAGTGGTGCGCCGATGCGGCGCCGCGGTGACGGTGACCCTTGAGTGGGAGGGGACGGCGCTGGGTACGGGTATGGTCATGGGCCGGGGCAGCGAGAGTCGGGGAGGGTCCTTGCGCGACGAGGATGGTCGACCGGCGGTGTCTGGGCTCGTACTTGGATGTCGCGTCGAGCAGCGGGGCGGCGTTCGCGTCTGCTGAGGGACGATGGCGGGGTGAAGGGGTTCACCTGAGGGACACTATGAAAGCACGATGGACAGCACATAAGCTACACGCACCATTTCACGCCGAGGAACGACGAAACCCGCGCTAACATCCTTCCAAACGGTCATAAGCTCGAGGCGAGTTGAGGCAACCAGAATAGATGGGGGAGAGTATGATGTGTCCCGTTTGCAGGGTCTTTACTTCAAGGGTCTTGAGTGCGAGTCTTCGTCTTGCTGGCTTGTCGTGCATCGATCTTGCTAGCTTGCGCATCTTGGGCTTGAAGTTGCAGAATAGAGAGGGGCGGGCTTGAATATCTTGAACATTGTGAAAGTCTTGCGCGGCTTGAAGAGGGCGCGGACGATGGAGGGCGGGCGTAGGAGGAGGGGAAGTGGGGCGACGTGGCGGTCAAGAGCAGGAAGCGCAACCAACTTACGGCACTTTGATGCATCCGATTGGTCCATCATCTGGCGGAGTTTGAATGACTTGTGTCGACTTCACTCCCCACCTACATTTCGGGAGGCAAGCTAGGATCATTAGCCTAAGACAACAGAATTGACTTGGATGATGATACTAGCGAATCTATGACACCAAACTCAACTCAATCCGCCCCGATGGTATGTACAGCGGTCCTTTATCCTTCCGTCCGAATTCTGCTCAAGATATCCAGCAGGGGCATTCAAGGGGGTGCACGTTCCATCCAACAGACTGTAAATGGGCCTCTCAGTCCCTCTGGGTACAGTTCATCATTGCCCAAATGCTGAAGTGCCGAAAGTGTTGTAAGGTTGAAAAGATGAAAAAAGGGCGGAAAAAAGTGGTTGGTAAAGTGGGTGAAAAGTGAAAAGAGCCTCAAGAGGTCAAAAGTGAGCCGGCAAGAACTTGTCAAGTTGCTGATGATGCCGCGGATCACGGAGTTTTCTGCTCTCCGCGCCCTCCGCTCTCGGCTTTTCCTCTGCGTCTGGGTCATTGTCCCGCGCGTGGACGGTCTCCGCGACTTCTGCGACTTCTCCACCCACTCGGAAACGTCCTTGCCCTGGTTTTCATGTGCTAAACACATATATCTTGCGTGTGCCTTACTTGTGATATCACTCGTAGCTCTTTACTCGTCGCTCTCGTTCGTCCATGTGGTTCTCCTCTGCTCCACATACTTCCCGCGACGCTGAGATGTAAACAAGCAATTCTGGCTCTCTCAGCACCATCTCGCGAATGTCCCTCCAGGTAGCTCGACGTCCTCGCTGGCTTCTATCCTCCGTCTCCGCGCGGCGCCTCAGACGACGAAGAGGAACGCTTTAGATTATGGCTAGCCAGTACGAGGCTTCGCGCTGCGTTAAATCATGGCTGGCCAGTAGGAGGCTTCGCGCTGCGTTAGGCCTTATGTTTGTGTCTCCCTGGCCCTGGATCGCCCATGCTGATTCAAAATTCCTACGACTTCAACACCTCGTAAAATAATATGAACCCGAATCGTGTCGCGCTTGAGCTAATGAATTGCCTCCCTCCGTTTGCGCTCGCCGATACCCTGGGCTCTCGTCTTCAAGATTGAATGATCGGGTCCACTCAACGCCGAACCGATTCTTCCTGGTGGTTTCCACTGTTCAGTGCACTGCGGCTCGACGACGACTAGCTTAGTCTCAATACTTACGCGTGCCCACCAGTGGGTCTCGGGTTTTTTCAACTCAATTACTCGGCGGCTGCGGCTACTTGGAGCCCAACCCGCGTCCGTTCCGTTCAGGAGCCTTCTTTTTTTCTTGCTTGCAGACATACTTGGACTCCTGCCGTCAATCTCAGCTCACTCAAGTCGTCGTTGACCGTGGCGGTCGCTTCCTACCCTTTCACCGACACAGACAAGCTTCTTGAAGAACTGGGGTTCGATTCCCCGGCGCGACGTCACAGCGTCTCTCTATCGTTTTTTTGCGCGGTGACAGACTCTCTGCCTTGCCAACCCCAGCAAAGTACCAACCGCGTTCAATCATCCAACATATTCACTGCCGCCCCCCCGACTCCTGGTGTGCTGCGCTCCTCAGGACAACTTCTTCCACTTCTGCGCAACCCAAGTATCCCTATGGCGTGACTCGCCGATCTAGGATGTACTTCAATGCCTTCTGCTTAGCGGCTTGGACTCAATCTCAATCCACAATAAGCCCTTGTTGACCGTGGCGGTCGCTTCCAACACCTTAAGCCTCGTCTTTGGTGATACAACACGGCTCTTGCATTACCGAACGTGACAGGAAGACCTGGGCAAGAAACACGTTCATTCACGTCCAGACTCCCTCGATAGCCATTGTCAACTTACCTACGGAACGCTTACTTTCCACCCCGGCCTCCTGGTATCCCGAACTCAATCTCAAGCCTTTCACGCCGTCGTCGACCCTGGCGGTCCGTTCCAACACCTGCATTTGGGACATGATCTCCAGAGGAAGAGCTGGGGTTCGATTCCCCACGGCGAAATGGAGGTTCAGGTCGGAAGTTTTTTTGCGCCTCACAATCCGCATTCCGGACCCCAGAGAACCCGGTGTTTCTTATATACACGCATTGAGATGAAGCCACTCAAGCCGTTGTCGACCGTGGCGGTCCGTTCCAACACCTGCATATGGGTGATAATCTCCAGAGGAAGAGCTGGGGTTCGATTCCCCACGGCGAAATGGAGGTTCAGGTCGGAAGTTTTTTTGCGCCTCACAATCCGCATTCCGGACCCCAGAGAACCCGGTGTTTCTTATATACACGCATTGAGATGAAGCCACTCAAGCCGTTGTCGACCGTGGCGGTCCGTTCCAACACCTGCATATGGGTGATAATCTCCAGAGGAAGAGCTGGGGTTCGATTCCCCGCGACGGCATTGCCGCCTCAATGAGTTCTGCGCTGGCACACAACGTGAATGAGGCAGGTGCAACAAGCAGTTTGCTCCCCTACGCTGTGAACTGTAGACTTCAACAATCCAAAGCTCCGCAGCGTCAATTTATTCCAGGCCTCACAAATTCAGCAATACTGTACTTTTTCGTTCAAATCGACGGTCACGCGTCACGCACCCCTGTGTCGTTCACGAATTTTGGTCGAGGTCACGCGTCACGGACCCCAATGTCGAATAGGTCTGCAGGTTCGTCACCCAGCAAAAAAAATGTGTTGCACGGGGAATGTAAATTTTCTGCCCTCTGTTTATGCTCATGGCTACGAATTCACTCATTTTGAACCAAAGTCGTCTCTTTAACTCAAATTTCCCCCATGTGGTTGAGTTTCCTGGTTGAAAACTGGATTTCAGAGAAAGTAATCAAAGAATTGTGCTTTGTGTCGAACAAAACAGCTTAATATTGTCTGGATGCCCAGGAGCCAGCATTGAACCCGGTTGCATGATTTTTCGGGTTACCTCGAATTTTTCCGGCCGTCACGCACCTCCGCCAGCGCTGTCGAAGTGTCGAATTGGTAAAAACAGTCACGCGTCACACCCTGGTTCGATTTGAATGAAAAAGTACAGTAATGACCTTGCGTCGCAACCTCACGCTTCGCACCCTTCCTCGTTCGGCTGCGGCTGTTTCGGAGCTTACCTAGCTTCTTGTCCCGGGATCCAACCGTTCGCTGCTTAATCGCAACCGCACTTTCAGGTCTTCCAATGGCGTCTCTCGCGTCCCGTTTGAACTTCCTACGCCATGAGTTGACTAGCGGAGAGTCAATACTCGAATGTTCGCTGCAAGCTGGGATTCACTGAAGTCGATACTGAGTTAAACAAGCCGTGCGTGACTGAGGAGGTCCTACAGTGCAACGTTGTGAATTCTTCAGAAAGAGCTGGGGTTCGATTCTCGGCCACGGCATCCAGCAGCTGAATCCTTTTTCCGCCTGGCGTAGACTCGTGTAGTCACCTCCATGCTGCCGGTATTCCGATGGTACAATATTTACGAGTACTCAACTAGTGTCGCACTTGGCTCGCCTTCCACTGGTGTTCTGCCCAAGTTCTGCCCTCAAGATCTACCGAGGAACGCAAGCCAACCACTTTCAATGATTCGATTTCAGAGGAATATGGTTGCCCCTCGCAGCCTCGACCGAATGAGCCATGGGCCAGGGTAAGTTGCCCAGGGGGTACGAATGAACAGCCCCGAGATGCCCGAAATGAAGGGAAAAATATTGCGGAAGTACGTTCTACTCGCCACCGGGAGCGCGGGGCAAACCCAACTGGACCTTGAATCATGTATTGCTCAGGCCTCCCAGTGAGAACACCGTGTGCTCTGGTGTGCTCAAAGCGGCGGAAAAGTGGTCCGGAAGTGCTCGGGGGGGGGGGGGGGGGGGGGGGGGGGGGTATATTATACTCGCGTGGTCCACAACATGAACAACGAGTCTATCGAAAACAAACAAGTAGGTATGTAAGGGTGGTTATCCGTCCATAAAACTACAAGATGTTGACGAAGCACACACCATTCCAGGGGATCGATATTACAAGACGCTCACCGAATGCGACTGGCTGGCCGTGTAATGGCAGGCGCGCTGGATAGAACCTCGTGGGACCTGACCACCAGCTACAAAAGAAGCAAAACTGGTGTACGGGAGGAGTCCCCCCCTCCCAGGTATGAATCCCCAGCGGCCACCAATCCACAAGCGGTTGTCGTAAGTCTTCCCTTTGCAGTATGCATGCACACCATTCGATTCCAGAGAAACGAACCCAAGGACTTTTGGGAGATAGCAACCCCGCGGGATTGAGACAAGTAACGGTAAATTGGACGAAGGAATACATCGCGCGAGGTCGGCGCGAGGACGCGAGGGAGAAGGAGAATGCACACACACGAGGGGCAGGTTCCACAATATCATTGAATATTTGTACTACTGGATGGTCCAACATGCGCCAGGACATTGCGAGGACAGTGGTGAAGAAGATCAGTGACGCGATCGCTGCGCGTTGGAATGCCCAGCACCCCCATCACCGTTGTGGGTTGGATTGAAACCCCCACCCGAGTTGCCGTTCGAGGTGCGATTTTTGCGAGGCGGACGGTGTCGAGTCGGCGCGTTCGAACTGCCGGATGTATCACCCCGCTGGTTCGAGTTCGCAGATGCGCTGCTCCACTGGTTCGAGCGCCCAGATGTGTTGGCGGCGTGCACCATTTTTACGTCGTCGTAACCCTTGACACCATGCTCCCTCCATGCCGCGATAAGGGCGTCCGCCTCCCGGGCTGTTGTGAAGCCCAGGTGGAGAAAGTGGTCGACCCAATCCACCGTGATAATGACGCCCGGGCGGCTGTAATCGGGGAGCGCCGTGTCCATGTGAAGCTTGAGGGCGTCTTCAGGCCCAAGCGCCCCACCGAACCGAATCGGGCCCATGATGACGGTGACGGTGACTAGAGGTGCCTCGGCCGCTGAACGGAAGCGTTTGGGATCATGCTCAGTGGCGGTGGAGGGTGAGCGTCCGCGACGCTGACCGGCAGGTGCCAACCCATCACGGCCAGGCGGCGACCGAGAGCGAGCGCGGAAGCGGTCGGTATGAGGAGTGGGAGAACGGGGAGGGCGCGAGCGGGAGCGAGAGCGAGAGCGGGATCGGGGGCGAATTGGGCGGGGAGCGGAGGCGGAGGGCAAGGGCGTAGGGACGGGCGGGATACGATGGAGCGGGGCTGAGGACCCGAGCTCCCTGCGCGCCATGGCAGCACCCGTCTGGGCAGCTCGTTCTTCAAGCCCGGCCAACCTGGTCTCGTACGCCTGATTCAACTTCGCTTGATTCACCGCGTTCGTCTCCATCGTGCGAAGGATCGCGTCGCGATCCGCCGTGATCGTTTCGAACTGCTGCCTGGCAGCTTCAGTGAGCTGGGCGAGCGTGTAGGGCGCCGCGGTGCGCGTGAGGACAGTCTGGAGGTCGGCAGTGTGGTTCTCGGTGACGTGGAGCAGCTCATCTATTTTATCCTCCAGATCGTCCAGCCGCCCCAAGATGTCGTCGTCGTCGTAGCCAGCAACGGAAGAGGGGTTCGGGGAAGGGTTATCAGCGGGGAGGTTCGCGTCCTGCGTCTCCTCCGGCGCGGGCACCTCCGTGTTCGCGGGAGCGCGGCTTTTCTGCACCAGGCCGCGAAGTCGGACGTCCGTGGACAAGACGTCGTGTGCCGCGATGAGTGTCGTGAGACGAGTGTCGGTGCCGCTGAGGACATCCGCCAGCCGAGAGAGATTTACCTCCAAGCGCCCCGCCTTCTCGGTGGGAGTCTCCGCTTTCCCCTTGCCTCCTCCAGCCGCTTTGACGGGAGGCTTTTGGAGGCCATAGCGGGCGAAGGTATCCCCCTCTATACTGGGCGACCTCGATAGCGTCTTGGCGGCAGTGAGCGCAGCGGCGGCGGGTTTTTTCGAGGATGCGACCTGCGCAGGGGCGGTGAGAGAGCGGGTGATAGCGCGCTTGGTGGAGGCAGGGCCGACATCAGCCAATATGGAGGTGCGCAGCTCCTCGCTCAGCTCGGCTGCCGCCGTTTTGAGGTCCGCGCCGAGAGGCGCGGTAGCGAGTTTGTCGCCTGAAGTGTCAGTAGACGTGGGGGCGGCAGGATCAACCGTGGCCGCTTGGGTATCAAGAAAGTTGCTGAAGGGTTGGTTTATGGAGACGGAGGTCATCGTGCAGGCAGGGAGGGCAGGAGCGATTGTCCGAGGTAAGGAGCGTGAAGGGAGAAGGCAAAGAGAAGGAGGAAATTTTCGCGTCGATCGTGATCGCATAGCCGCTGTCAAACCGCCGGTGGGAACGCGAGGAAGATAGGGGTTGCATCGTAAATTTTGAGAACATCGAAGGCAAGTTTGGCCAGGATTGGCGTGACTTCCCGTTTGGCCAGCACTGCCCGAAATAGTTGCATTGCGCTCGTGAACTTGCCTCGGAAGTCGGGGGCTTCGGCATACAACTTTGTTAGGAAGACCTCCCGAACCCGCATCAGGTCTTCGTTGTCGCAGACGAAGAGTGCGTGAGCCGGGTCTTCCACGGAGGTTCGACAAAATCTGCATAGCCGCCACTCCCGAGGAACCTTGTCTTTGCCGCGTTCCTTCCATCGGCGGCGCTCCACGGCAAGACTATGACTGGAGAGCACTAGCTTTGTCAAGGCGCGCCGGTGCTCTGCCGATTTTACTCGCAGGTAGTGACGGAAGTCGATGGATTTTTTGACTAGCTTCCCCGTGTCTTTGTCCAATTCCAGGCGCCCACTCAGCAAATCATTGGTACGGACCGAGGTTTCAATTTCATGGTCTACCCACGCCTCCATGGAATTCTTCACGCTCTTCATGGCGGTTTCAACCATCTCAACCTTCAATTCGGCTGTAATGTCAAGCACCACCGGAATGTAAAGCCTGGCAAGCACAATGCGCAAGTCGTTGACCCACGAGATTTTCTTTGCCCGCGCCAGTTTGACAGATTCTGCCAGTGCGTGCCAAGCCGGTCTGCCGGAGTCCTTGAGCCCAATGAGATGGCAGAGGTATTTCAATGCCAGGTGTGCACGACGATATCTGATGGGCCATATCCCTGTCTCAGAGAATAGCACAACTTTCAGAGAGCGGGATCCAATGCCAAGCATGCGGCGCAGAAATTTGCACTGGACCTTTTCCAACAACCGTAAACCCTGTTCGTTGACGTCTAAACAGATCTCGCAGCCGGCGATGAGGTATGGGTCAACTCTGGCCATGTACAGGGTGCGCATGTCCCACGCTGGAAGAGTTCCAACGAAACGGTTCAAGCCTAAAAGTACGTTCGCAGCCGTTGATGCCTTCTTGGCCTTGACTTTGTACTGCTCTCGCCAGATGCACTTAGCCCCCGTTTCGAAGCAGATGCCCAGATAGCAGGCCTTTTGAACCTGTGCAATTTTGTTGCCTCCGAGATGGAACAATGGGGAATATTTTTGCTTGGGTCCGAACCTCTGGCACAAACACTTCGGGATTGAGGATTCACATCCATTCCGGTCGACCCACGATTGAGAATCGTTGAGGTGAATCTGAAACCCGGATGGGCACGAAGAGGCTGTGAGGATATCGTCGGCATGCTCCACTTGACAAATTGGTACGCCGTTCAGCTCGACGTCTTTAGGATGGTAGGCCAGGATAAAATCTGACATGAATAGATTCCACAGATGAGGAGAGCCAGGGTCGCCGGTTAAGATACCCAATAGCGATCTGAACGCGGGAGCGAGCCGGCCGTCTAAGCGGACCATGTACTTGATTCGGTCGTACAGGCATTTCAACCAGTCAATCATAGGCCCGGCGATTCCCAATTTTGCCAATTTTACCCAGAGAGTCGATCGATCCGTTCCAGGGAAGGCGTTCTTCAGGTCCAGGTATGCCACATATAGTGGTTTTCCCTCCGCTTCAGCCTTGTCGATGAGGCAGAGAAGTACGAACGGATTACTGTTCGTACGCAGGGAGTCCTGGAAGCCGTTTTGTGTTTTGGGAATCGCACCGATGTCCTCAGCTCCCTCACGCAGGCGGCGGTCGATAATCAATGTGAGCATCTTGAGCATGCAACATTCCAGGGCAATGAGACGGTAGCTTGACGGGTCAGTTGCGTCCTTGTCCTTTTTCAGGATGCCGATGAGCAATGACGTTAGCCACGGTTGCGGTACATCCTGGTTCTTGAGGCAGAATTGGAAGAATTCAAGCAGCTTCTCGTTGGGCACCGCGAGACAGTCCTTGTAAGAGAAGCCATCCACCCCGACCGACGTATCAAGTCCGTGCTCCTTGATGTGCTTTTTCATTTCCTCGATGTCCTTCAGGGTGATATCTCGAGTGTACGACAAGCGCGGTGAGGTGTCAGTGAGCCCCCGAGTACTGAGATCTTGTGCCATGCGTGCATTGAAAGCCAGTTGTTCCGAATCGAAGGTTACCGGAGTTTGTGCCGGGTGGTTCAATCGAGACTCAAAATTAGCGGCTAGCGAAGTCAGAGAAACCCTCGATTTCTTGGGTCGCACATCCGTGTGCTTTCGAACGAAGTCCCAAAAAGCCTTGTGGTCCTGGCAAGCCAAGAGTTCTTTCTGGAGCGCCGACTGAAGGGCATGAACCTTTGCACGGCCTCGATGAGTTGAGTTCGCGGCATCCTCCTCGGTGTCTCCCGCTTTCCACGGTTTTACCTTGGGCGCAGATACCTCTTCGAGTTCGGTCGTAACTTTGCGGCCGCTGGAAACCGGTTGGTGGGGTGCACCGCAGTGCGGGATGCTGGCTTCCAGTGGTTGAAATTCGCTCGCGGCCAGAGGAATTCGGAGCGCCGCCTTGGCTAAATGGTACGCCGCTAGCTTTGACGGATTTTTGTCCTTTTTGTCCACATGCACAAACGTCGTGCGAGCGTGCCGCGCAGCGAGCAGCCCAATTGTAGACTTGAAAATGTCGCCATTGGATCCAGGCCATCCTATAGCCATATTTCTTGCGGCACAGTAGCAAAGCTGACGGATGACCGTTTTAGAAGAGCAGAATATAACGAGTGTTCGGTCTGAGGGTACTTGTTGAACTGCCTCATGTATTGCATATATGCACGCTCTGTCCGAAGTTGCACGACCCGGGCCAGGTACTTTCACCGAGGTGTTCAGCGGTGAGTCTTTTCCGAGGTAAATGCCTGCGCCACTAGATTTTGTTCGGACCGTTCCCGGGGCTACTCCTTCGACATATATGTGCATCGGGGCCGATTCAGCGAGTACCGCGCCCCATAGAGAGTTGAGTGCTTCGTCCGGTGTTTCGCGCGCGGCCATTGTCTCCTGGTACATGACATCAATTGGGTGATTTCCCGCGAAGTCGGGTGTCGAGTCTCGACCGTCTCGAGTCGGGGGTGTTCGTGTCAATTCTGTTGCGTCGATTGTCAAGCATATTCGTACGTGATCTGCCCAGTCATCCTCTGGATCTGGCGTGGGCAATTCGACATGAAGGCTCTTGACAAGGGGAATGAGGCCCTCGGAGACCATAGCCAGATCGATCGTCGATTCACCTCCTGGCTGCCACGAAGTTAGCCGGCCAGGCGATGCGGTCTCCAACGTCGTGCCGTTAAGGATGCAAAGGCCTGTTGCATCACACTGGCGCAAGATTTCACTTCCGCGAGCATTCTTCGTTGCGTCGGACGATGTGCGTGGCAGTTGAGTTTCGAACTTTGGGACCTGCTTCGAGGCGGTTCTTCCATTGATATCCGTAAGCACGGCAAGATGCTTTTCCTTGTTCAGGCTACCAACGGCAGCAGTTTCCCATAGTTGGTCGAACGGGTTCACGTCTGTCCAGCCTTCCCATCGCGACGAAACGGGGGGGATATAAGCACCAATCAGCCACATGAAACCCAGATCGAGGACCAATATGTCGGCGGAGCTGAGGTGGGATTTACTGAACTCGATATCGTCACGGATGAGCAGCGCAACACCGCCGCCGCGCCGGTTGGTTTGTAAACGGGGCTTACGGGGTAGAGAGAGGAGGGTGTATCCAGTGGGGACATTTGCAGCGTCCTCCTCCCCGGGCAGCATGTCAGTTTCCGCAAAAAAAAGGATATCGTACATCTTGAGCATCGAGTGAAAGTCGGGACTCGTCAATTTGAGAGTAAAATCGTGGAAAATGTTCCAATACATAATTTTCAGCTCGGCAGGGGGACATAGGGCAGTAGAGCGGCTACTGCTACTCGAAGCAGTGGTAGGATCAGTCTCGTTCGAGGGCGAGCCGCCAGGAACATCCAGCGCGCCGGTTCCAGTGCTACTCCGCACCGCGCGCGTGTTCGAACCGCGTTGCCGACCGAGGTTGTTCCTGCCCCCAGTATGAGCATTCGAGTCCGAGTCCATCGGGGTGGGCACATCATATTTTCGTGTCGCTGCGACCTGGTGGAGCCAGTCGGAAAAAGGCAGAGGACGAGCAGAGGACGCGGCGCCGTGAAAAAGTCGCACGCCGGCGATTCGACCGGATAAACACACCGCGAAACGGGAACCAAAACTGGGCTTCCACGGAGCTGGGCTCGACATGGGCCATGGAGCTTTGCTCGACATGAGAAGGATCGCAAGCCCAACCAGGAGCAACAGAACAGCGGGAATCAACCCCTCGCCAAGTTTGATCGGCGGTGCGCGGGTCAGTCCGGGTAACGACCCAAGACCTCCGGTCGCGAGGGGAAGTGCCAGCGAGGAGAGCTCGCTCGCGGTGGGGAGCGTCTCCTGCGGCAGCGCAAGCACCCCGGTGAGTCCGTCGGGTGTCGCGGGCGCGTCAAACGGGCTGCTGGGGTAGCCACCGCCAGTTTCGGACGTATCCGCATCGCCAAAGATGCCAGGAGAGCCAGGGGGCGTCATCCGCACAGAATCTTCGTCCAGGAGGTTTGGAGGCGAGTCTTTGTCCAGAACGGCTGCCAGTAGTTTCCAGATGTAAACCTCCGAGAGATAGTCGAAATTCCGTGGCGCAGAGAACAGATTTTGAGAGTTTTGAAATTTGGACATGGTGGTAGGGATCAATCGGAGTCGGATGTGCAAGCGCACATCCGAGCACATTTCAATTGATAACAAGTTGATCGCATTTACTTTCTTTTCACATCGTTTGTACTTGAAAGAACTGCGAGTTTACTAGTACTGTTTGTCTTCGGATCGAAGTGATTGGTTTGCCGCCGGGAAAAAATGCGCGAAGTCGCAGGTCGGGTGCCGTAATGGACGCGTCGGCGTCGGAGTTTGAAACGCCTCTTGATCTCGTACCACCACCATCTATCACCTGTTCCCATCTCCCGCGTCCCCGCCCCATTCTGCATCCTTCGCCCTACTCCGCTTTCCATGCTTCCCCGGTCCGGACACCGCAACGGAGGAGCCCGTCGCCCGCGCGAATCTTTCCCTGCCCAGCTTGCAAGATGTTTTCAGCCGCACCGCGGAACTCTCCAATGGCAACAGCAACACCGACGGCGGCGGCTACCGCCCCGATGTCTACCCGTTGCATTCAGCCCATTACGCTCGCGGGTCCCCAGCGCAAGGACTCCAAAGCCCCAAGTCTTCGGCGCGCACTCGCACGGCCACACGCTCGCCCTCGAGCCTTGCGGGTGCCTCTCGCGCTGTAGGCCCCCGCCTGGCGCGCGCTCCTCCGAGAAGTACTGGGAGCCGAATTCAAGTAAGATTTCATTTTCTTTCCCTCTTCCTTCCCCGCGATGACGACGTGACTGACTGATGTCCGAGGCCGTTTCTTCGTCGCCAAGAGCGAGTCCGCCACGAAGAAACGCGGCGGGCGCAGCGCGCAGACGACGACCCGCACGCGCAACCGCGCCAACGACCACCACCAGCACAACAGCAGCACGGTGCCACCGCGCTCGACGCGACCGGCGACGGCGTGAAACCGCAAGGGCAAGCATGTACCAACACCCACACCCGCGCGACCACGTCACCCTCCCAACCAGTTCCCCCCCGTGCATACAGCCGAAGCAAATGCTCCAAAATTGGGAACTATTTGGCGCCATTCGCACGGCGACAATCTTGCGCTCGAGTCTTGCGTGCCCCGCTTGGTCTGCCTACCCCCGTCGCGCGCGTTCCTCGGAGAAGTACTGAACACAAGCCCGCGTCACCCACGTACGCGTTCCCGTTCCACCCGCGCGAACGATACTGGCTAACGGTGTTCGCGTTTTCTCCCTCTGACGCCGCGGCGGACCGGCGGTGGTGACGAAGGAGGAGGTTGCGGTGCTGCGCGGCGGAGCTCGAAGGGACTCACGAATATCACCGCCACCACGGCGCCGCCTACGAGGAGCGATGTCGTCCTCGACGCGAACGGCGACCTCGAAAGTAAGTTGTTATTCTTTTCATTTGACGCATACCAATATTCGCTGCCCAGGTGTTCTCCTCGCGCTTCCTCTGCCGCATGCGCATGTAAGTCTTGATCTACCTTTACGACCCGCCCTGAGGCTAATAGCAATACGACATGCAGTGGTGTTATCTGCCCCGCGGGTCGCTGTTAACAACGACTTCTGAGGCGAATAGTATGCATTTCCGTAAGGAGTCGTCGCCAAACAAATCTCGCAGTTGCTTGCCATTTTTGAAGGATTTAGGTACGTTCTCCTCTCCATTAGCATTACATGTATGCTGATATTCGTCCCGCAGCTTAACATGACCACCTTCGACGCGCGACGAAAATGGCGGACTTCGCGAAGCGGACGCCTTGCGGAACACCCTACGACAACACCCTACGACTGGACCACGCGCGGCGAAGGACTCAGACCCACCACCAAGGATTGCGCGATAGGGGACTTGGTGTTGGTGGCGGACTGTAGTACTTTTGTGTCGTAGTTGATTCGAATTCAGTCGATTTCCTGTATCACGATATCAAAAGTATGAGGCGCACATCTCAGCATACCACCGCACATCTGAGCACATCGAAGAGTCCAGATCCTGTGCTCTGGGGTGCTCAGATGTGCTCGGAGATGCATTGATTTAGGTGGGCACATTTGAGCACATTTGAGCCCACCACAGCACACGGCTTTTTCACTGGGAGCGCTCAGGTCTCGGTCAACTCGAAGCAGCGTTCAAGCGTCCAATTTTTTCCTCAAAAGCGAACCGTGGGAGCGATGCCGTGTTGACATCGTGGCAGATCCGACATCAAATCACACGCTCGCCCTCCTGCTTCTCACTTCCATCTCGAATTTGCTGCGCTTTGGCCCTGTTCGCTTCGCATCTCTCAGACCTCAACGAATGGCTCGTTTCTCAAGACGTCGACTGCTCTGTCTGGTTTCCAATCTAGCCGCCTGTCTACGTGCGGGGCGTCTCACTGGTCTCCCTCGTCGCCGCACTTCTCCACATTGAGTCGATCTCAACCTACTTACCACACCGTATTTTTGGGCCGGGCTGACCCAAATACCTGGAGACTCCTATTCCTCCTCCTTGATAAAAGTATGCCGCCCGTTCCTTATCTGAAACGCAAACGCGCTTGTGCGCTACTTGGGTCCCTCCGCCCGCGCGTCAAAAACTCCGCAATGTTCAAGTGGCGATATGACCGCCGATCTGGACCGACTCTCGAACTAGCTAGCCTACCGGCGCCGACGAACTCAAGGACGACGTACTTACTCCCTGGATATCCCATCTGCTTCAAATCCACATCATTCAACGGCATTGATTTGGACACACTGTTTGTCGTGTTCCCCTCAACAGCACAAGCCATCTTGAGGCTCCAACCCCGTGAAAGCTTCCTGGTGTCGTCTCTTGCGCTCTTATACTCACCCAGACGCGCACTCCTTCGTTTACTGTGGCGGTCGCTTCCTACGGTTTGCTGGTACAAGAGCTTCTGGAAAAACTGGGGTTCGATTCCCTGCGACGGCATAAACGATCTCCTGGGTTGTTTTTGCCCCGCCGCAGACAACATGCACGTCCAGGACCATTCGAAAATTCCTCTGCGCTTCGTGCTCCGAGGCCAACCGCAGCAACTTGAAGGACCAAGGGCGTTTAATTCAATTAACAAATTTACTGTCCCTCTTGACTCCCCGGCTCCTGATCTTCCGCACTCCCCATGATCAGTGCTGACTGGAACAAGCCGTCGCTGACCGTGACGGTCACTCCCTACACCTGGACTGTGGAGTTGAATCGGGATTTTCAGGAGGAACTGGGGTTCGATTCCCCGGGACGGCATACGGAGAACGTTCTACCCCCCTTTTTGTTTCGGCGCAAACATTCGGCTACATAAGAGTCGACTACTCCCACTCCTCCGCGTGGTCAAGTTCCTCTGCGCTTCGCCGACCAAAATTGAACAACGGCGCTTCATTGATATATTCACTCCCGGTCTTGACTCTCCGGCGTCCTGGGGTCTTGCGCCTGCGACGGCATACGAGCGTACTGCATATTGCAGCAGCTTCCTGAGCTTCCCTCGCGTAAATCACCCACACAAAATGATTCACACAATTGCACATGTCACCCCTCGCGCAACAAGTCGTTCGTTCAACTAGTCCGAATACCGTTTGTCTGTATCAAAATCGTCCAAAGCGTTTGTCTCCTCATTCACCACCCTCACAGGCACATACTTTGCACCACCCTTCTTCTCATTACGCTTGAGGCAGGCCATCACCCCCAACACCAGGAGGATGAGCCCAACGAGGAGGTTTCCTCCGAGCAACCCGATCACAATGGGCGCGTATTTATTGACTTGCGACCCAGACGCGTCGCCAGAGGCAGGACTGGCCTCATTGAGGGCGGCGGCGGCAACGGCGGGCCCGCCGCCAGTGGAGTTTGAGGGTCCCTCGGACAGTTTCAGGAGGTTGGAGTCCACGCGCACGGTGAGCACGTCCATGATGGTGGTGTTGATATTGGTTTGAGACAGCAGCTGCATGGACGCGTTTGCGGTTGGCGACCCAGATATTGAGTCCCCGAAGTTAAAGCTGTATCATGACGCCTGAGTGAGTGTGGAAAGCAGCGGATAAGAAGGCTCGCACATGGAGTATACATTGCGCATGAAACTGTCTCCTAAGATCATGTCGTAGATCCCAGGAGCACCGGGGTCGGCGCTGAACGGCGTGGCACAGACCACAATATTGTTGGCGAGGGGGTCCTTTATTACGGTTGAAAGGTCTAGCGGGTGGATCGGGAATGGTTGGCCTCTGAGAAAGACGCGGTATAAGCTGAGCTATCATCATGCACAAAAGCGAATTACCCAATCCAAACTGTGACGAGAGTGGTCGTGTTGCACGGAATCAACCAGCCTTCCTCCGCTGAGTGGTAGACGGAAACTGGGATGGCGGAATAAATTCCGTCCAATAGCTTGCTTGGGAGTGTGGCAGCGGGCGTCCCGGTATCCATCACCGCGACGAGTTTTCCATCGGGGGCACCAGCGATGCTAACCGGCAAGGACACATTCGCCCCATCCACATCAATGGCGTCGATGAGAATGTTCCAGTTCAAGTTGGTCGGGTTGAACACCGGCACCACTGGAGCATTCAAAACCTCGGCATACGCCTCGTCGACTTCGTTAATCGTGAAACTGGCATCTGCGGAGCCCTCCAAGTCAGCACTGCGTGACAGGGAAATCCCGATGAAGTTGTCCTGTTGGGGTGTCTGGTCGAAGATGTTGAACAGGAAAGGTTTCACCAGGCTGGAATCATATCCATTCTTGATGACCGTTTCCAACAGGGGTGAGACCGTGGCGCCGTTGAACGACAACCCAAGGACACCATCTAGTCCGATGTCAATAATTCCATGTGCATCGACCTGAACGGTCTGTTAGTGGCCCATCTGACCGCCAATTGTCAACGCTTCACACCGTGGTGGCATTCATGAACACTGGAGCACTGGTAGGTTAACTAGTCGCCTGCTAGAGACACAGATTGGACCAGACATACCCTGGTTCTCGAAGCTGTATCCTCCCAGTTGCATTGACGCGAACCCAATCGTGCCAGAGACGACTCCGCCAGCGTAGCCTTCTTCAACGTCGATCATCGCAATTCCAGAGAAGCTGAAATCGTGCGACGGCTTGATCCTAGGCTATATTTAACCCCGAGAGTATTATCCAGGCGAACACGCACCACAAATCAGAGCTCCCGGTATCAATGATGACTTTGAAGGCTTAGAGACCGTGAGTGAGATGCAGACAAGTGCAGGGATGGAGTTTCGCTACTCACTTTGACCGTTCATTGTGATGTTCGTTGCATACTAAAGGAATTGAGTTCGACTCAAAGAGTATGTGAACACGTGGCGCACCCTGAGCGGAAACGAATCGAGGGTCCCATTGGCGTTGATGTACGTGATATTTGCCAACGACTGAAGGGTGGCGCCAGTTTGACTGCCACCAGGTGGATGGTATATCGGTGAAGCGCGCATGGCGAGGGCGGACGACTGCGGGACTGCGAAGCCGAGGCAGAGTGCGAGGGACAGAATCATGTTGGGTGGTTCTTCCAATTGGGCGGGGTGCGGGTATTTATCCTCCTCTCGACAGCGAACACCGTTCCTTGATCACCGCTTTGAAACACGGACCTGACTTGCAGCGCCACTGGGTAAAAAGCGGTGGATGTCCGAGAAAGGCAATGCCGGTTTGTGACCACGAGGAGGAGGGGGGAGGGGGGTCGCCTTTGAACTTGACCATTTTCGCGCGCATCTTCACCCCCAGCTTCCACTGGGCGGTTGAGTTGTGACCCAAAGAGCTGCAAGATCCAAGTGCGCTCAGTGCACACGGTATGGGCGCCGGTGAATGGATGGGACATGTTCCAAGGCAAGTGGAGCCGGTCGCGAGTCGCCGCTGCTCTTGCGGGCTTATGAATCTGCTTCGCCGCAAGGCTGCGCCAAAAGCCCGTCGCTCCTCGAGGAAGCCAGTGACAGCGGAGTTTCGAGTATCCGAAGCGCGGGCAGTGGGACTCAAGCTGATAATCACAGCGGTGATTCATGATATCCACCCTTCATCGCGTACGGCACGACGTAGGCGCGCGCGCCGGGAGCCTGAAGCCTCGCATCTCTCCCGGCGAGCGGGATTTGGAGGGTTCAGGGGGCCGAGGGGCCCCTGGCGCTGGTTACGTCGCTCAGCAACGTGAAAGCCGAACACGGATGGTCAAGACTTCAGTGGGGCGACGGAAGAAGGGGGAGAGCGGCGAGGAGGGTAGGGGAAGATGGAGGACAACAAAGAAGAAGAAAGGGGCGAGGAAGGAACACGCACTATTATCCAGAACCCCCATTCGTCTCGTCAACCCTGGCCAGCACGCCGGCGGGACTAGCACCGACACTGCGCTGCGGTGATTCGTCGACTTGTACACCCACCCGTGTACCCATCCTGCGGCCGTTGCGTTCGAAGTCACCACCCAACGCCGAGGCGCGAGTCGTCGCGGAGTCTGGGTTGCGAGAAGTCGGATCTGAGAAGAAGTTGAGGACAAGAGCTGGAGTAGGACGTACACAGACGCACGAAGATGTGACGCCACAGCCCGTCCTTGTGCCACGGATATTGCGAACAGTGTCTCAAATGGGCGCGGAATTTTCCGAGGCAACGCGATACCTGAGTCCGAATGGTAAATAATCATGGTAGCAGCACACGCACCGAACAGTTGTAGCACAAAAGAAAAGGTGAGGCCGATGTTCCGTACTGCGCGATGTCCTGACTGTGTGCACTTTAACTGGGGATTAGATGTGGAAGTGAGCAGGGTACCTTGCGAGAAAGGGTCAGTGGTACAGCTAAGAGGACGATCGGAGGATGGTGTTGCGAGGGGAAAGGAAAGGATTACCAGCGGTGTTTTTGGGAAGCCAAGTTCCAACTGAGAACGGAGTAGTATCATACCTCATTCAAGGACGCTAAAGATAACGAATGCCATTCATGCAAGACGACGTGAGCAAGATGCGACACGAGAGATGTATTTTTTTCGTCGCGGTATCTAGAATCCAGAAACCAGGGTGTTTTGCAAGTCTCGGGGTACGAAGGCGGGGAAGTGCGTCCAGGTGCGTCCAATGAGTTCAGGCCATGCAGGAAACGGTCCAGAAATGAGCCAGTTTGAACGCTTGAAGCGCCAACGCGAACGCGAGATGATGGTCGAGAGGAAGTGCCGTTTGTTTGCGCGATGTTTGGAGGTTGCCGTTTCGGCATGATTAGCGCCAACAGCGCTTGTCCCGAACACTCATGCCAAACTTATGGGCACTTCGATTCTCCTGGGATTCAATGACTCTCTGTAGTTCTGGCCAATTACTTCCACCAATTCTTGGAGCTCGCACCTCTTGTATCAACTGACGCGTACGGACTTGGTCGGTCGAAACCGCCTCTCTGTCTCCGGCAAGGTCTCCGGCTTCACTCCCCAGCACTCCTGGGCGTCTCGATTCTCGAGGGCAAGTACGGCTTCGATGACTCTGTCCCTTCGGATCTTGCTCATACGGGCACCAAATCTCGCCACTCCTATTTCTCACGCGAGAAGGACGGACTTCTCCACCCTCAAACCTCATGCCGAATTCTGGGCCTAGTCTTGACGCTCTTTTTGTCGAGTCCACCTTAATGGTACTTCAACTGACATACGGGCCTATCTATGGACGCTGCTCACTGGGAACTCATCTGCACCAAATCTCGAGTGAGCGAAAAAAAAGGCAGGCCGGCAGAAGGACGTATATGCATGCTCCAAAACTCGATTCGAACGAGTACCATCCCAGTGGCAGGTTCCGCCTCTACTTTGGCGTCCCTTCTCTCTTCGTTCCGGCGCTGCTATATTCCACCAAGACGTCGCTCTCCTGGGAGTCAGCCTTGAGGCGGAAGGTGCGTGTCAATGCAATGGGGCTAAAAAATGAAATCGTCACTGCATGCACACCCAGCCCGAGTCGAACGAGCCCCTGCGTAGACCGATGTCGGTCAAATTTGCAGATCTCGGCACACTGTATGCTTTGGACGCTTTTCATTCGCGTGCTTATACTGAATCATCTCAGACAACCTAACTCTGAAATGGAATTCGAAATTCCGAATTCCCCCGAGAAGCCGTGTGCGTACCATACATAATTCGCTCATCGTTGCCTAGCGTTTGACCAGGAAGGTCGCTCTGTAATCCTCCACACTTCATGTCCGGCTGGAAATGCGCCGACTCACTTGGACGCTGAATTATAATTACTGCAGGTGAGTCATGATCGTCGAGTCGTGCAAAACAAACTCGCGGGAATAGGGACCCAACCCGAATCGAACGGACACATCTGCGACTCGACATCGGTTGCCAGTAGCAGGGGGCAAGGTCGTATGCAATTGGGTCCGGCAACAGCCTTGGTGAGTCATGCATTTCCTGAACCTTGATTCCCTCAATGGGCGGCCATTCGGTGCGGAATACCTAAACCTCCACAACAAAGCTGACCCGAAAGCTGACCCGACCTAGCTGACCCGACCCCTATTCCTTCCAGGTTCAGGCTCTGCTCAGTACTCTGGGTAAATTACAATCGGTCCTCCTCCTTCACGTCTGACGCAAAAGTGCCTTTCGCCGCCCGCCTTGGTGAGTCGCCGCCGATTCCATTTACGCGGACCGAATGCGAAACGGTTCGCAGGTGCATAAAATGCGACTCCGTTTCAAATCGACATGCACTCCTCGTCCGTTCGACTCGGACTCGGTCCACTGGAAGTTTTGGAAGCCATATTTTATATCGTCCAACCACGGGTATACCCGCACCCTTGGCTAAAACCCAGGGTAAGCTTAGGTTTCTTGCAGTGCTTCACCGCACCCCCGTCGATCCAAACTCATAAGCCCCGGAGCCACGCACTGCCACCGAGATAGTCCTTTACCCTACCGCGCGGCGCATTCCGTGGCCTGTTGTGCTATGTACCGACGTGGAGCAAGGGTCGGGCCGTAATGAACCCGTCTACACGCAAGATCTATTAGGGATCTGCCCACCCAGAGCCGAAAGTGAAGATCAAATTCAACCCATCCTCGCACTCCCCTTGAAGCAATTCATCCCACAGGCTACCCCGCCGCGCGAACTAACCATAGGACCGAATGCGAAACGGTTCGCCATTGCACCATGTTGACGTGGTTGTTTGCTGTATGCAGTGTTCGCCTGTTCGTCTCGGGCTCGGTTGTTACTGCGAGATTTTTTTCCTCCGTTCATATCTCTTGCCGCTCCTACCTTGCGCCTCGTTTCCGCCACGGACGCGCGCCACGTACCTCTCATCCTCCTCCCAACTTCTCCGCTGCTTTCAATTTTAATTTCTTAATGCGGTTCAACCTCGGCCTCTCATCGCCCCACCACGACATCCTGCGCGATATTTACATAGCCAGTAATTACTCGGGGTGGAAATGTTTCTGCACTCACATGCCCCTGGAAATATGGTTCCCGCCCGTTCGATTCGGGACGCGAGTTTAAGCCGCAAAATTCCCCTCTTTTTGTTTGCCTCCAGCCCTTCCTGCGTGATATTCCTCCGTGTCCAATTGCTCTTCCTCTGCACTGCTTCCCGCTAAGCTTCTTAGCCTCAGGCTGATGCGGAGCACAGAAGCCACCGACTGCTACTTTGAATATCGATTTCTGCTCCTACCTAACCTCGCCGACTTGACCCGGCAAAGTGGACTCACGCTGTGTCCCTGGCCCGGTTGAACGGTGAACCCAAACCTCCCAAACTCGCAAGCAAGCTCCAGCACACCACCGTATAAGGTATACCCACCCGCTATCGCAACCGCTGGACGCCTGGTGCATCCTACGCAATTCGACCGAGAGCCCGTTCGATTCGGGCGGGGGTGCTCACATCGTGGTTAACTTGGTAGGACGGATTTTTTGCGACGGGGATTCAGGCGGCGGAGTTGAAAGTTGAAACTCGCCAGCCGGCGTGTGTGGTTTGGGTTCAACCTCGCAGAATATTCGTCGTCGGGCTTCACTCTTTCAAGGACATCCCGGCTGTATATGTGAGACAAGTCCATTCACACCGACCCACGCACTGCGTCGCCAGGGAGGCAGACACTTCCTCCTATCCTCACCTCACCGCGGGGGGATGCCCGTTCGATCCGGGTGTGGGTGACGAACGTCCTGGATGTGTTCTTGGCTGAACACCGGCGTTCACCCTGGAAATCTTGAGCTGGCGTTGTGATTCTGAAATAACTAAGACCAATACTTACGAGAGCGCAGGTTGAATTTCTGATCGAACTTGGAGACAGAACAACTGCAATACTAGTTAAATAACGGAGTGGTGGAACGAGTCGGAAGTTAAACGACGCACAATTCCGTCGGAAATAAGCTGGAGACTGAACATGAACAGGTTCACAGAGCATTCCCGTAGTTCAAGTAACGCTGAGGGCGGAGCGAGGCGCACGCCGTTGAACGTTGCGCGCTGAGACATTGGAATGGGGTACCGGGTGAGGACCACAGCTGTAGGATCGATTGCAATATGGAGAGACGGCACGCACGAATAAACAGTCGTATTTAGCGTTCTACCCTCCAAGCGCGCCCGATGGTTCGTTGATCATGACGGCGAAGGCAGGAAGGGCGATTATCGGGGGGCGCGGACTGTTCCGCCATTTTTTTTTTTTTCAGAGGCGGAAGCATCGCAAGTCGCAACACCGAGTTGTCGTTGCCGCGTAAATTGCAGACCTACGTATGATACCAGGATTCGTGAGGTGTGCGTGTCGCAAGGTGTACTTGGAGGTGCTCGACGTCATATCGAGAGGCGCATCCGCGTGGAGACGAATCAGAACGAAGCTGAACCGGACAGTGGGGGCGGGCAGTGTCGCAGGAATTGCCGCACAACAGACCTGCGGCGTTCGGGGGACGGGAGAGCAGCCGGCAGAAAAGGAGAGCTCGGAGCGCGGCGAGGAGGAACGGTGGACGTTCTAGATGGTGTTGCTGGACGACTGGAAGCAACAGAGAGACTGAACACGCTAGCGTTCGACGCCCTAGTCGCTCCGAGTCGGTCATCGTTGTGGCACGAAGAAGGAGCCGAATGGCGGTGCTCTGATATTGTGGCTTTGATGTCTGATTGCCGTGTTGCCGGACAACCCGTAGTCTGGGCATTCCCCCGTTGGCTTTCACTCCCATTCCATCGCACTCGCCGTGCCTACCGCGGTCTAATTCAGCTTGCTGTCCCTCGAACTCGTCTCCAACAGTCGTCTTGGTTTCGTCGTTCTTGCCGCCGGTTTCCACGACCGCCGTCTGTCCGGGGCTCGGATTGCTTTTGTGCAACTCCGATCTCACGGCGCTGCGTTGCCTCCTCCTGCACTCTTCGTTGCCATGCTAATTCCCAATATCGCAACAGGACGACGTCGAGCATCTCTGCTCCTCTCACGACGATCGCGGCGGGGCCGCCGATTCCCCTTTGAGGCCAAGTCTTTGCGATCTCTTGTCGTTCAACATAGCGTGGGCACCGTCCAGAATTTGGCTGTTAATTCCACCGTTCCTTCAGATCCTGTACAGACCGAATGCGAAACGGTTCGCAGTTGCTTTTCATGGTCCGACTGCTTCGTCAGTTTGTCTGCAACGTTCGCCTGTTCGACTCGGGCTCGGTCTACTGGTCCAAGACCCGCTGCGCTACTTTTTTTGGTTGGTTGGGAGTCCTCCACCGACTTTCTGTACGGGCCGACACCAGGTTTAGGGATTCAACGGCCAGGACCGAATGTAAATCAGTTCGCAGCCCCGCTTCGCGAGGCACCGGTACCCGTCGTGCATACGCGCACCGTTCTACCCGTTCTGCCCGGGCTCGGTCCACTACACAATTGGTGCGTCAGCTTTTCCTTGCTGGGGGTTAGATTTAATTCGACGTCCCTGCAAGTGCGACCGGCTAGCTCATTCTCTCGACCTGGGCGGCTGGATACAACAAAGCAATTTCGGCTTCTGTGACAGGACCGAATGCGCAACGGGGTGCGTTCACTGACGCACGCAACAGGCGCACAACACTACCCCGTTCGACTCGGGCTCGGTCCCTGCGATTTTCGGCGTTAGCCTTTTGCTTCGTTCTGTCCCGATGTCCGGTGCGTAATTAATTGATTCTTTGTTATGCGACCCTACTCAGAATCCTAGCTTGGACGGCTGCCGCCATCCAAATCTGACCTTACAAAGAGATGGCGAACGAAGAAGTATCGAATTCGTACTTACCTCGTACAAGCTGAAGTCCCATTACAAATATTCCTGTTGCACGACCTGAATGCCCCCCTTCTGAAGTACTTATTTGCGGGACCGAATGCAAATTGGCCCGCAGCTGCGCTCCTTTGCTTGCTGTGTCTCTTGTACACTGTGCACGCAGCCCGCGTGCCCGTTCGACTGGGGCTTGGTCCCCTGATAAGTTCGCATTCCGCTTTTTGGGCCAGGGCGTTGAATCTCAACTCGACGACGCCGCCAGCGGGGGCGTTATTCAGGCGGTCAACTCATTGGTTTCGTGATTCTTGTGGTAGGATGAGCTGCTCAGCTACGCACAGGACCGAATGCAAACTGGGTCACAGCTGCGCTCCTTTGCTCTTGTACACTGTGCACGCAGCGCGTGCCCGTTCGACTCGGGCTCGGTCCCTAGCACATCCCCGAAAAGGTATTTTTGCTCCGTTTTGTGAGTCGGCGGTGGTCGAGGAGTAAGTGTTGAACATTGAACTTACCGTTCAAATACTGTACTATTTCGTTCAATTCGACACGACCCCCGATGATTTTCGGAAATTTTCATGGTGTTTAAAAGGAACATTTATGCTTGTCTAATTGGGCGTGCGCAAACCTCTTCCTGCTCGAACAGACACCAAGCAAAACTCCCTCTAGTGCTGACGGATCGAGCCGCGGCTTGTTCCGCCGAGCGGGGATATTTTTGTTTGGACCGCCAAGCCGTGCTTGGACCTCGGAGGAGGCGCGTAGCCACCGGAGGACCAAGCAAGGACAATAACGAGCCCTGCTCTTATTGTCTTCGTTGCTGTGAACCGTGTGCAGTCCCGCCAGCCTCAACCTTATTTAGAGCGCGGCGAGGGGAAGTTCCCCACTTCTCGCCCTCGTTCGTTCGCGCGCTCTAAGTAAGTCATCCGCGCTCGTAGCCCTGCCGCTCCGATTCTAACCCGAGACTCAGGTCTGAGTTAGAATTCCCTCGAGGAGCGCAGCTACGCCGTGAACCTCAGCTCGAAGCACCAGCTTGCTGTTGTTCAACCGTGTGTTTTGCGCGAGAACATATCTGCCGCTGGGCATTAATCGAGACGTTGTCTGGTTTCTAAGCCCTACCTCTGTGTCCGTGAACAGTTGAGCCGTCGCTCCTATCCCTGCATTCACGCGTCACTAGGTAGCTCGCTTCCCTTCTCGTTGCATTGAGCTCTTGAGCTAATGCCTTCACGCGTCACTAGAGCTATATTTCGTCTACCCGCCCTCACGATTCCTCTTACCCTCTTTTTTTGCCATGTATCTACTCACTTACCCTCGTAGTTACCAATCACGCTCCTCCATCCTTTCACTCCACCCTCATTCCCTCTCCCCTCGTCTCCTTTCCTACTACCTCGCGTCAATTCATTGGGCTCCCATCGGGGAGTCGCTTGTCTGCTAAACACTGCCTGAGTCCGCGCGAAGGGAGTGGGAACTCTTCAAGTTGAATTTTTGCGCGCTGCGCGCGCGAGTTCAACTTGCCGGATCACGAGCATCCGGTTGGCGAAACTCAGACCGATTAGATCCCATAAATCGAGAAAAATTATTGCCGCAATAAAAAGGGTCCCGCGTGACGCGTGACTGTCGATTTGAACGAAATTGTACAGTAATCCACGTTGATCTTGATCCAGTTGGCTTGACACGCAGACTCTGCCGAATGAAGGTAATTGATTTTCTCAACTCCTTCCTTCTCGTCCTCGAGCACCGAGTGCCCCTTTCCAGGTGTATTTGTAGGACTGAATGTGAATTGGTTCGCAGCTGCGCTCCTTATTGTATTTCATATGAATTGTGCATGCAGCCTGTGCCTGTTCGACTCGGGCTCGGTCCACTGATAAATGTCCCTCGGTCTTTTTGGCAAGGGTGTTGGATGAGGGAACTCAGTTCGACGACGCCGCCAGCGGAGGCGTTTATATCCCACTCAAAGTTTGGGTAATGAAGATGCAGGACCGAATGCGCATGGCCTTACTCTTCATCTCGGGTAAACTTCTCAATACTGGCCGCCAAGCTCCGCCCGTTCGACTCGGGTTCCGTCCATGGACCATAACTCTAAGCCTTTCCTTCGGTTGGTTGACGGGGATGGCCGGCCTTAGTGCGAATCTCTCTTGAATTTCTCAGTCTCAATTTCTCTCCACCTGGTCATGTCATGAGCTGCTCAGCTACGCACAGGACCGAATGTGAAGTGATTCGCCACTGCTGCTTGTGGATATTTGGAATGCAGCCCGTGCCCGTTCGACTCCGGCTCGGTCCCTAAAATACCCTCGAAACCGTTTGTTTTTGCTTCGTTTTGTGAGCCGGCGGTGGTCGAAGACTGAGCAGTGAGCGCTAGTGAGCGTGAAACTTGAACTTGCCGTTGCGAAGATACGTCTTGATTCAGTTGACTCAGTTTCCGACGGCGACTCTCCCCAATGTCAAGGCAAGAATTATCCCTTCCGTCCTTGGAAATTGAGTGTCCCCCTTCCAGAGCCATTCGCAGGACCGAATGCAGATTGGTTCGCAGCTGCGCTCCTTGCCGCATTTCGTGCAAACTGTGCACGCAGCCTGTGCCTGTTCGACTCGGGCTCGGTTCGTATCATGGCACTTGGGGATTTTTTTTTCGTCTCTGGCTTTGTTTCTGGGCGGTGGTCGACGAGTAGTTCGCATACGCGTTAATTCGGGTGTGGGAGCAATGTGGGGGAAGGGGGATACAGGGCTGCGTTTGAGGAAGGTTATGTATACATACATATATCTCCGACTGGAGTTCAAATGAGGGACCGAAGGCGCCGCTCGAGAGTTGGCAGGTAAACGACTGCGGCCGCCCGCGCTCGAGCTTCGAACAAGCGGCCGAGGTGATCCCCCGACTCGGAGCGGGTGGGCGATCCAGAGAGCCGACGGCGGCCGAGCGCCAGTACACAAATCTGATGTGACTTCGAGGGGGACCCAGAGAGCCGATGGTGACCGAAGGACCAGAACCAGCACTAGCTTAGTTGAAGGGGGAGAGATGGGACAGTTGTTCGCAAATCAAGGGAGGGTTTCCGAGTCGGAAAAAGGGAGTATGAGCGAAGAACAAGTTTCCAGTTTCGGGCGTGGAACTGAGAACGACCGACTCCAGAGTCCAGCCAATTTTTGTTCAAATTTGCCGTTGCCTCCGCCGTCCGGGGGATTTGTGTCATTCATTCCGGATTGAAGACTTCGACAACTTGAAGCGTCGCCGAGTATCGTCCGCCAATTTGATATGCAATGCAGCAAAGAATCGAAGGGAGACAACAAAAGGGAGACAGAAAAACGGAGTCCGTTCCAGTTTCAGGGGAATTTTGACGCCGAGGAGATGAGCAGTGGGCAGCCAAGAGGGGGGCTGGGGTAGCCTATGGTGACCGTGCGGCAGGCGCACCCTCATGTAAGAGACTAGAAGACCAAGTGCGTTCTGCTCGGGGGGCAGACTTGGCCAGAAGCAACGTGGTGGTAGGAGGAGAACAGTTACATCACAAGATTGCGACTCCGCTGATCGGCATCAAGATGCCGCTGATTCCTCTGGCGGCACATTCTGTGAACTCTGTGTGCTTCCGGCGCACGGGAACACTGAGCCTAAAGACTTGCACCAGGTGAGTATTTTCTGCTTTCACACTCAGGGCTCAGGGAAGAAATTAGGAAGCAAGTGAAGGAACTGTCGACAATCCGAGGCATCAGACTTTTGACAAATCCCTTGTGACCTTGTACAACTGGCTAAACTCTCCGAGGCGGTCGCCGAGGTCAAGCGCGCCTTCGTCGACGGGCGCGACGAGGTTTTGGCTGCGTCGGAGAAGAAATGTCGCGAGCTCGAGGCCAAGGTCGCCGCTCTCGAGAGCGCCGCCATAACGCAGTCGCAGGCCCTCGACGATGAACGCGCACGCCGGGCGGCGGCGGACGAGCGATTTGCGACTCTCGACTCTGAAGTGAAGGAGGAGCGCGTGGCACTGGTTAAGGAACGCGCGGAGCTAAACGTGGCGCAGAAAGCGTTGGGGAAGGACAAGGCCGCCCTCAAGAAGGACCAAAATGAGCTCAAGGCCGACTAGAACAAGTTACTCGCCGAGAAACGCGCCGCCGTCACCAAGTTCAAGCGTTCGGTGGCGGAGATGGAGGAAGGGCTGAGGAGCAGCGCCCAGTGAGACCTCTTCCCAAAAAGGGGAAACCATGTGCGTTGCCGTCCACACTTCTTTCGCTGTACCTCATGCTCTCAAGCTGCGAGATCCGCGCCGAAGAAAATCGCGCCTATGACGAATATGGTATCTATGTTTGGGCGCGAAAAGGAAGTGTATGTTTGCTCCTTTCTCTACCTGTTCGGGTTCGCTGGCGCTAGGATGCTAACACTTACACTCCGAAACCCAGATTCGTCGAGTCGTCTGACGCACTGCGCGGTCTGCGCGTGAGGTTTCCGCCCTGTACGTTTGCTTATTTCTCCCAGTTGGGGTCCGCTGCCGCTAGGACGCTGACGTTTACACTCTTACCCAGACACCGAGTCTGACGAAGATGAGTCGCCAAAGCTAATGGGCCGAGTAATTCGCCCAGCGCGCCAGGGGCCAATGTACGTTTGCTCCTTTCTCCCTGTTGGGGTCTTTGGCGCTAAGCTGTTGACGCTTTCACTCTTAGACTCGACTCTGACGAGTCCTTGGACGAAGCGCCCACCACGCCAGAACCCGTTGTCGGCGGTTCATCGAGGTACGCTCACAAGGGCTCTGCCTCTCGCTCAAACCATGACCCCATCTAATCTAGACTTGGATGAGAACCGCGCACTCTGAGTGCGCACCAGTCCATTTGCTGAGCTTGTAATTTGCGCAGAGGCGGATTCTGGCCACGCACAACGCTACGCCATTGATTTCTCCTTTGACCGACGGTTGAAGCAAGTAGGTACGGGTTCGTTACCACGTTGCTTTGTAGATCCCGCTCTTGTTGCGGCTTCAAAATCGAGCTGAGCGACGGAACCACGCAACCACCGTATCCCCTCCAACCCTCGGGAACAACTATACCGTACCGCGGTCTCTGCCGCTCATGTCGCCAACTTTCCCTGAGGTAAGAATGAGTCTGAAGGCGGACTCTGCCCCGCTTTCCTGGTCGTCTTGACGGATTGACATCCTCCCTGGGCACATTTTCCAAGATCTGGTGTGTTGCCTCGCTAACACGATTCTGGCGCTTCCACCCTGCAAACGCGCTGCGGCCGTATGCATTTTCACCGATATATCCCGCGCCAAACTTCAACTCTTTCTGTCTTCCTGGGTTTTCACGCTGGTCGATATCTGTCTCTGCCCCTCACTTCTCACCCGTTCACTCGTCTTTCACTCAACTGTGGACCGGATGCGAAACAGTTCGCAGCTGCACGCCATGCTTCTTCGACCCATCTCTAAACGCAGTTCTAGTCCGTTCGACTCGGGCCCGGTCCATGAGATATCGATGGGTCTTTATTTTAAATTCCCATTCGTTATTGCGCTAATTCCTCCCCAGGTCCGTGTCTGGTAGTTTATTGTTCCACTCAACGCGCTGAAATCTTTCCCACAATCGCAGGGCGAGTCTTCAAGCTCCAAGGCATCCGCCGACGGCGACTTATTGACCAGCGTTCCGTTCAAAAGAAAGAACGGTTCACGCAATGCACCAATACACCTAGCCCGAATCGAACGGGATCCTCTGCAGTGGCCAGTGGCGCCCCATTGCCAACCCCTATGGACTGCAGTGTGCTGTAGGTGCGGTAGCCATTCCTCTCGTTGGCGCGCTGCGTTCTCATTTATTTCGTGATCATTGATTTGGCGTTGGGATCCAGTTCCACAACGAGGTAAGTATGCCGGTTGATTGGTTTAACGAGATCGTGTGCGTTCTGACATCGTCCATTTCTCCTTGCTGGTAACGTACGTCCCGAGGTCTCCCCGCGAAGCATTACTGACCGGCACGCAGAGCGCTGTGTCCGAAGGGAAACCCAGAAAGTCCAAAGCAATCCTGAATTCATGCTCGTCGGGTCGTCCTCCCACGAGGCTCATATTCCTTGCGACACCCCAGCTTCCTTCCGCTCCTCGATTCACTCACCGCAGAGCAGAAGAAACAAGAAAAACGCGACAAATCACTCTTTAACGCACCTAGCCTGAGTCGATCAGGTTCCTCGCGGGCGGCTTAACTTAGCGACAAGACGCAAGCGCACTCTGCGCGGTCCAGGTGCTGTATTTCCTACCGTTGCTCTCCGGCTGTCTCTTGAATTATCCCAGAGTCAGCATCTTTCTTGCGTTCCTTCCTTATCGAGCCGTTTGAACCAAAAATCTCCTAGGATTCCGAGGTATGCACCCAGCTCGAGTCGAACGGGTTCCTCTGCGTGTTCAAGTGTCCTCATCAGTTTACTGGTCGCAGAAGCACACCGTGTGCTCTAGGTGCGTTCTCAGCCTGTGCATGCGAGTTCATACCACCCAGAGTGAGTCTCCGGCTTTTGGTTGGCTTTCGCACACAAAATCGCTCGACCGAAAAAACCACACGTGCTGAGGCGAACGGGAGGCTCGCAGATCCACAAGGTATTTTTTGAGCGGCCAAGATTATACAGACTCCATATCCTTCTCAGACGAAGCACTAAAAAGAACAGATCTGGCATCTTACTTTAAGCACCCAGCCCGAGTTGAACGGGATCACCCGCAGCACGGTTCACGCACAGCTATGGATTGCGGATGCACGCCGCGTGCAACTAGGTGCGTCCTGAATTTGACCATGCACAGAGATACTACTCATTGTCCTGCGGGGCCGTCCGGTCGCTCATGAATCATACCGTCCAGTGCCAAAAACGTGACGGTAGCAGCAAGCATACAGCCCGGGTCGAACGGGATAACTGCACTTGCAGGAACCATGTTGATACTGCTTGACGTATTGCAGATGCACGCCGTGTGTGTGTTCAACAATATTATTTTCTCAACATGCACCAGAGTTCCAGGGCTCGCGGTCGTACTGTCAGCCCTGCTTCAAGTGCACCGGACGACCTCTCAATAGTCAACCGGAGTTTGAGATACGGCGGGTCGGGGCGGTCGCAGCAGTAACTTCAGCCAATTGAGGGGCACAGTGGGTAGGAGACATTGCTGCTTGCGGGCCGCCGTTGAAGGCAAAGTTCACAAGTGGCAACAAGTAACCTTATCCGTCGCTAATGTGCTTTCACGCTTGGGACGACCAGCATTTCCTGAGAGGCAAAAGTGTGGGAAGCTTCCAAAGGCACCCAACCCGATTCGAACGGGAGGTCTGTATTGACACAGGGAGGATTCAGGCCCATTTCATTTGTCACAGAAGCACACCGTGTGCGATTGGGTGCGTTCAAATTATTGGATGGCAGTCCCTTTGGTCATACATATGAATCATCGCGAAAAAGAAACCAACTTAGGATGCGGGATTCTCCAACGGCCGTGACTGTTCGATGACCGAGCAAAAACACCCAGTTCCAGATATACTTGAAAGGCATCTGGCCCGAGTCGAACGGCAGGTCTCCTGGAGCTCACATGGGATTCATCGAGTCATCGACGACCACCAGGTGCGTTGAATAATCTTGTAGTAGTTGCTAAAGCTTCAAGCAATCGGACATCGAAACATAAAGCACGCCGGTACTGAGAAAGTGCACGGGTCCACTTTGCGGCAGTCGTTCACTGCATTTCAGACCCCGCTTCGAACTCCGCCGACTCCGTCGACCGTTCTGCGATCAACTCGGATCAACGAATGCCGTACCTCTCTTGCCTCTTCCCTTCATGTCGCCGAATCGCGGGTAAGGAACGGGGCTGTTCTCAGGCCCATCTGAACGAGACGCACTCCACTCGGCCAAGTTGAACATATCTCGCGCCTGGTCGCCCCTCAAATCTTCGTCTAACGAGTCACCACCGGTTTGCGGCAGTGGTTTGCCCCCTCCTGCTCGCTACCTGAATCTGGCCGGTCAGGTCAATCTTCACACTGGCCGTTCAATCTCAACGCGAACTCCGAGCGGTGACAAGAGGCTACCGACCGACTCAGTTATGAGGGGGCATTGATGCGCCAACTGGCGTTTTGCTCTCAATCGAAACCTGATTCAAGTAAGTATCTTTATGTTCAACCACAGCGTCCCGAGCGGTAATCATTCATGCACCGGCAATATGACTTCAAGTGGGTTATGAGGTTATGGGGCGGGGGGCGTAGTGGGGTCCGATTCGGCATCAAGTGGGGTCGCTGTATTTCGAGTGCGTTTGGCGCGCGTGCCAAAAAAAAAAACCCCTGGGCGCGAGGCAGTGATCGATTAATTCGGTCCGCAATGACAACATTAACATTTGCAGACGAAGGCAGTGTTGTCCTTGACGGCGTTTGACGGGCGTTTGACGAATAGTTATCGAATGTGTTCAGCCTTGACGGGTTTAGCTTGACGCCCGCTTGGCCACGGTCCGAAGTCGCCGAGTTAAAACCCGGAATCTCCCGATCGTTCCGTTTTTTAAAAAACAAAGGGTCAGCACATTTGGTCAGCCTTAACCAGCGCTTGACCGGTTCAGATCGTTTGATTGACGCGTCAAAGTCCCCACAACGTCAAGACCCTTGACGTTTTGTCAAGCCCTTGACTTAACTCGGACAACACTGGACGAAGGTATTCAACCCCGCTCTAATACGCATTCCCGCTAGTACCGCAGCGGAGTTCAACCAAATCCCGTCCTGGGTCCGTGGTCGCGCGACCTTTCTGCCTTTTGGAGACCTACCCTGAGCGCTCGAGGTACCCATCCATCCGGCATCCCGCCTCATTGTATGGTTCCATCATTGGCTCTCCACCCGCGTCCGAAAGACGCCGGGTCTATTTGGACAGCAATCGCTGTGGGTAACTATGCGCAGCAGGAAAGGCCAAGCGGCCGTCGATTAGGGTATTTTCGGTGGGCGGCATTACGTGGATGCAGGGCTTTATATGCGCTGGTCCAGCGCCCCAATCCAACATCCACTCCCCCAACCCCACTCATCTACACTCTACCTCCCTCCTCAGCTTCACTTCAACATGCCTGGTATCTCGAGCGTCACATTTCCCGCGCATCCCGCCAAGCTCGCACAGGGCCCGGCTGTCCTGAAAAAGGCGATTGATATCCTCAAGAACAGCCCAGGGAACATTGCGTAGGCAGCATCCCTTCGTGCGCTTTGAGTTCTGTCCTAATACAGCACATTAGTGTGTACCACGGCCTCCAAGTCGAAGACGGCAAGACCGCCTACTTCTGCGCAAGTGGGTGTTGTCGTTTTTCATGTTCAACCAATTCACTGACTGACTCTTCAATTCAGTCTGGAAGGATGCCGCTGCGCACAACGCGTTCCTCAAGTCCGACACCCGCCCCGCGTTCACCGCCGCGCTCACCGAGCTCGCGGACGGGCCCATGCAGGCGCAGTACATCGACGTCGCCTCGGACCCGAGCAAGGTCTTCGAGTCGCCCGTGACTGAGGGTGTCCACTTCGCGACCAAGACCACCGACGACTCCGCCTTTGCCGCCATGGCCGCCGCCCTCGGGCCCGATGCACCTTGCGCTTGGGGACGCAGTGGTGAGGACAAGAACCACGTTATGTTCTTCGTCGGCTGGGCGTCCGTCGAGGTGAGTCGTTTGGGATGCTCCTCGGGTTGAGTTGGTTTACTGAACGACTGAATGAATTAGGCGCACATGGCGGTTAAGGGCAAGTCGGAGGGTGTCCTCGCTGGTGCTCGCGCGGCGTCTGAGAGCTACGACGTTGCTCACGCCAAGCTGACCAAGGCTTAGACCTGAAATAAATTGTACGAAATTGTATGACCTCCAAACATGAAATTAGACCCATTCCTAAGACCCTCGACTCAATAGTCACATACGTTCGGCTTGAATCTGCCCTGCTGATCCCATAGCGCAGCTAGATAGTCTCGGCTCTGCTCACCGGTTCCTCCTTCTTTTTCTACCGTTGCCGCCCACGCAAAGTCAGTTTACAGGTCTAAGAGCAACAACTGAACAATGCCGTCGTATCGGATCACCCAGCCACAGGGCTGAAGGGCTTCGGCTTGACTGTGGCGGAGCGGAGACCCCATCGGGGATTTTGAAGTTCGCCGCGGTGCCGCGAGTCCACCTCGAGACCGAAATTATCGCAGCTCTCCCTCGCAGTTGGTTCAAAAAGCTCGAAACTCAAGCTGGCGCAAGGAGTTTGTCATGAGGATATATATTTTTCAAGCATTACAACAGAAATAGCGGTAGAGTTCGTCGTGGGGCCACCCGTGCGCGATTCGAAGCCATTTACTGCTGGCTCGGGGGGAGCGCGTTGTACGCCGGGCAAAGATCATCCCACTGCTCCGAGGGGTGAACCTGGTTGCGAATCTCGTCGGGCCCTCCAACGATGACCGACGCGAGGCCAGCCACGAAGTGGTAGAAGACTAGATGGTAGAGATGTGGCGTCAGTATTGAGCAGTTCCCTCGTCGATGCGTGTGAAACTTACTGTGGCAATGGACTGGAGGGAGTGGAGGGGAGAGTGGTGAGATTGAATCGAACGGATCGTAGGGAGGGAAGACTTACAGAACCACGGGCCTAGAAGAATTGTGTCAGTCCGTTATAACCCTGCCAACTTCGAAAACGACTCACCCGGCTTGTCGGTGGTGAACCGCACAATCATTCCTCCCGAAGCCGTGCCAGCCACCTAGATTTCTTGCGTCAAGACACGCTAATGGCGGGAGTAAAAAAACTGCTCACATCGCGCCTGATGGGGTCGACCGTGTTGATGATGTCCGTTGCGTTGGACTTGACCACCCTAAAAGATAATGGTTAGAGTAGATCCCCTGCTGGTGAGGAATAGGACGCACCAGAAGTTGTTACCGTGCAAGTGGAAGGCTACGGAGGATTAAGTTTATGGAAGAAAACGAGATCACCGACGAAGACCTACGATGGATCTCATCGGCCGGGCTGTAGTTCATCAGCCAGTCAATGGACACACGGAAACCGGGAAAGGGACGCGTACTTGGGCGGGAATGTAACCTGGATAGTCTTGCCCGCGGGGAAGACAAAGGTATTCTCAGACCTATTGAAATCCGCCTCGGTACTCGCGCCGTCCAAGATCTTCAGCAGTGTGGGGACGATGGGCGAGATGTACTGCACGCCGTTGATGGTCCAGTTGGTGTTGAATCCCGAGGGGCTGGAGGCGTTGGCTTGCATGTCGGTGACGAAGGTGAGGTTGTAGTCCGGCTCAGGGGCCTACATCAGGAGTGAAGGAACGTGGGTCAGCGCGGAGTGCAGATGACATGGGATTCGGTTGGGTTGAGGAAAAGTACGCACGGGAGTCGGGAAGAGGGGGTGGAGGTTGGATTCGACGAGGGCGTTGGGGACGGCCGGGCCGAGCGTCATCGGGGTCGTCGGCTCGACAGCGGGCGCACCGACGTAGCGCAGGATTCCGCGGCCGAGGGTGTGCTGCGATTCCGAAGGAGGGTCAATATAAATATCACGGTAATTCCCGAGCCACTTGCGTTGAGGTTCGAGTTGTGCGCGGGGTTTCCGCCGCCGAGGATGCTGTCTGGATAAATCGTGAGAATTGCGCGGTGCATGGATGGGATGAGCGCGACGGACTGATCCAGTAGTTATCGATGGTCTGGTTAGCGTGGACCTGGGGACGAACGAGTACGCGTAAGTGGGTGGGTGGAATGGTGATATATACGTTTGCGATACTCACAACGACGGAGTAGCGCTGGCCGACGAGCACGTCGAGGACGTTCACGTCAAGGGGCGCGGTGGGGGTGCCTGCGTGAGTTGGTCAGAGGTTTCATAGAGTCCATCCACTGAGAAATACGTACCATCGGTTTCGATGACCTGCACCACCACAATCATCGGTCAGTAAACACCCAGTGGAAGTCGGTATCATTTATTCTCACAGTCATGGTATCTAATTGATCCCGGTCAGCAGCGGTCGACGGGGGATGCAGAGTAGGAGACATACGATTGTCAATCGACATGGTGAAGTCGGACCGCGCGGAGACTAGGAGAGATGTTGAGAAAACGAGAACAAAGAAGGCAAAGGAAGCCCACTGTTGATGATACGGAAGCGGTAACGCTTTCCCTGGGTGACAGTCTGGACGGCGTATGGGGTGAGGGGCCCGCCGTTGAAACGTCCAGCAGCGTTGAAGAGACCGCTATCGGCAACACTGAATGCACGGAGAGACGTTCGGTGAGCAGAGCGACGATGGCAGGGAATAAAGAAAGACGCCTCGCACGGGATGATTTGGTTGATGAGGTAGCCGGCGAGACCGCTCGTGGAGGTGTTGTGCCACCAGTCGGCTTGGAGAGAGTCAGCTCACACAGTGTGGTGAAGAGTATGGCCAACTCACCGACGGTCCAGATCTATTTAGTTCGCAGCCAATGGTGAGATTGGTGAATGCGAGGGAAGGAAATGCGACTTGCGGTGCTTTCATCGTCGACATCTGAGATGAACGCCGTGAGCGGGGCTTCACTTCCCACCAATGGACTGAGTGAGACGTACCGTAAAGGTGGGCAAGCGGCTCGTCAGGGTCGTAGACCACGACAACCCCGCGGAGTCCATCGGCATATTGAACCGAAAGTTGGCTGTGGACGTATGAGACGAGGTTTAAACCTCGGAGAAATTGATGTATTGGGTTACCTGTGGTACCTGAAATAATCGGGAGTCAGTCGCAGGATATCGGGATAGCGTTAGTTGGATGGAGCGTACCAGTACGAGCCGGTCTGGTTGCCCCTTCAAACGGAAGGGAAGAATCGCGTCAGTCAAGCTCACACGCGAATGAATTCAGAGGAGCGCGACGTACAGAGGGACCTCTGCGATGGGACGTGAGTGAAGTAACAACCTGTTTTCAGCGAGATAACTCACCGTATGTGTATGATGCGCCAGGGCCGAAGGGGCAGGTGCTAGAAAAGTAGAACCAAATGAGCACAGATGTACCGAGCCCAAGCCTATCCACGCACGTAACGAACGGAGACCCTTCGTCGTACACCAGGTCCGTATTGGTGAACACCCCGTCGAAGTCCTGCGTAGTTGTGGTTGAATTAATGTGAAAAGCGTACCGCGGCTGTGGCTGGATGGAGGGACTTACGATTGAGGTGGACAGACGCATGCTGCCGTCCGTCTGACGGATCGGGATGATGATGAATACACCGGAGCAAGATTCGGCCGATTGCTAGTAGCTACTCACCAGCTTGTTGTTGACAGTGACGCGCAGCGTGTCGCCCTTGTTGACCAACATGGGGGGGCCAGGGAAGGTCCCGTTGGCGAGGACACCGACTGAATAAGTTATGTTAACGGGCTGAATGAAACAGTCGTCGGAATTTCGGGACGAGACGTACTCCGAGTAAATCCATCAGGAGAGACGGGCCCGTTGACGATGTCGAGGGTGTACTCCTTAATAGGGGAGGGACGAGCGGCGGCGTTGGCCTTCAGAGCCGCCAGCAAGGCGGGCAGGGCGAGGAGGAGCTGCATGATGGGGTTTCAAACAGACGGATACTTGAACCGCCGTATGCTTGCTCCCTTTTATACCGCGAGCCCGCAGTAATGGAGACAACAATCATTGCGCTATGCATGGCCCATAGCGAAAGGGGAGACCCGAACGACAGGATATCGCGCCGTCGCAGTCAGTATTCAGGGAGGCGGCAGCCAATTGGGCTCGTGGTGTTGTGTTGTGATTTGATTCCACTCACCGCCCCAAGCGTGGAAGGAAGCGCGGTGTGAGAGCCTTCCGCAAAATAGACGCTGACGCAAGTCCTCTCGGTTCCGTCCGAGCGCGGGAGCCGTTGAGCGTGGAGTGTGAGCGAGTACGGTGAATTACAGCCAATCGAACGCAGTAATTTATGCGTTCGCCGCGGTGCGGCACGCCCCGGAGGTAGAGGTGACGTTGATCCTGTGCTTCCGCCTGAGATTATTGCCACCTCGACCAATAGAAAGTTGTGCATAATTGAGTGAGGCTCGTCGGCCATCGGTGGGACGCGTAGTACATGGAAGAAGAGCTGCCAAGGATAATTAAGGGACGTTTAGAGTTGGGCAAACTCCCAGGAACGGCGATAGAAGTTCGAGGTACCGCGCAAGAGTAGAGCGGCGACTGGAGAAGCACGCAGGGTATATTTTGGGCTGACCCAAGAATAAGCAGGCCTGAAACCGGATGTATTGTCCCAGAGGCCATAGCGGGGAGGTAAAGGGGGGAATGTGCATTGTGACAGCGTTTCATCTTCCGGTTGTTCGTTGGAGCGCCGAGCGATGGCGAATGAGGAGCGGTAGTTGTATACATAACGCTGGATGGTCGCGCGAGGTCTCGCATTGCCCCAGTAAACGGGTAACGGACGGACGCGGAGGTGTCGAGGTGTACCCACGCACTGACTGTTGTGTCGTTTCGTTTTAGACCCGTGGAATCGTGATGTGGCGCCGTGAGACGGGATTGGTATCATCATCACAACCCGCGGTACCGCAGGATTTCGGGGACGGTAGAGCCCTGGACGCGGGAGAAAACTGATACCCACGGCCCGGAGATGGGCAGCAAGGACGAGTACGATTCGAGTCTGGGTTTTTGGGTAGATGTGCGACGGAGTGATTTATCCGGGCAGGACTGAAAGAAGTCTTGTTTATTTTGCGAGGCCCAACTGCCGTTGAGTACTAGTGTGTGTGCATTTATTTCTCCCGGGGTTCACACGCATCATGAACAGTCTTGATGAGCCCGCGCGCATAATTTGATTCCGTGGCGTTTGTTGTGTAAGTAACCGCGAATAATCGAGCTATGGGCGCCCTCGGCGCCATCGATCTGCCGGTAGATGAAGTTCTTCCCAGCAGCGCCACGTGAAGAATGAAAGTGCGACCCCAAGTTCGGGTTGCAAGGACCAACCCAAGTGCGATCGCGAGTCAGCGGTTGTTGTTCGTCGACCAGGGGAATGGATCCAGCAATCCAGCCACAACGCCAAGCAGAGTCTTCCCGCGGAACCAAGGATTCAGGACGACGACGACTCGTAGTTCGGCGGAATGAGGAGGAGGTGTGGATGGCGTATGGCACTGTGGAGAAAGAGCAGGTAACCACGCTGCGGGTAGTGTGTACCACGGGGGATCGACGGCTGGCGCGTGAAGACGAATATGAGGCCACCCACGATGGAGCGGGCGGGATCCGAAGGAAGGGGACGGGGTACCAGAGACAAGGATTCTTGGAGTCGGCGGAGAGGGGACGAGGATGCGCTGGGTAGAATGGAGGGTGAAATGGGAGGGATTGCGGGGAAAAGTGAGTCGGAGCAGCACATGCGTAGGAGGAGGGCCAAAGTTCCCGAAGCGTTGCGGATGCAGCCGCCAGCGTCGGCTTGCGCACGTTCCAATTTTTGTTCTATGGCTTCTCGACCTTCATTTCGGGTTTGGGGGTTTTTAAATTCCCAGAACAGTACGGCAGAGATGACACGCTATAGCGCTCAGAAAGCATAGCGAAAGAAGTTCAAAGAACTGTTGAGAGTCGAGCCTTTCTGAGACTTGGTCACCGTGATTTGAGGGGCGAGAGAGCGAGGGAGAGCAGAGCTTGTCGCCCAGTGAGCATACCGTCGACCCCCAGTGACCTCCGAGCAGACTGGCACGACCACAACGCCCCGCCAAAAAAGCGAGGTGGAAGATGGGATCAAGACGCAAGCCGAATGTGATCCGTGTGTCAGCACCCTCTGATCCAAACCACCACCACCAAACCGGGCACGCGGTGGCACAGCGCGTTTGCTGGGCCTCAGAGGACTTCCACTGGGCTCCGCGTTGAAGTTCTGGGAGTGTTATGATGTCCTGGTCGATCTTGGCTTTATAGGTCCAATTTGCACGGAATTTCGGCGCTGTCCTCCGCAGGACGAGTCACGACGTAGCGTTTGGAACTCGTTTGGAACTCGTCTGGATCGCTCAAAATGGGGAGGTATCCTATAGATGGCTCCATGCGAGAGCTACTCACGACGAATTATGCTGTTTCAATCCTCACGGCGATTCAAGTGGCCATGAACGTAAGCAAGAAACATTATACATTCGCCACTACAATATCAACAACCCGGGACCCCTCTAGAAACTATGAAACCTGTCTGCATCACAGCCGACACCCAGCTCAGGCACGATAGACGTCAAAGTACTGCGGCCCCGATCCCAAATCCGCGCAATTCGCAATGGTCACCGCGTCGCCGCTCGCCGCTCCGATCTGCAGACACTGTCCCGTCGGCGCACGAGGCGCAGACGAAGCCGAAGCCTTGCTTCCTGCAAGATAAAGACACCGGGTGAGTGAAACTGGTGGTTGTAGGGCGAATGGATGGATGGATAGACGCACCCGTCCTGAGGCGTGACGAGCGTCTCGAGCTCGATGGTCCCGTTGACCCAGGTCGGGAAGAGCCGCGGGGAGTGGTTGTCCTGGTGTCGGAAAAACCCCAGTCAGCTTGCAACGGCATGGTCTGGCATGGGACCATGGAACGGCTTCGGAGTGGTTCCAAGCCCTGGCGGAGGCACTTAGAACCAGTTGCAAGCCTTTCAAAGCCACACTTCCAGTTCCAAGCACTCCCATGGCGACTCGAGCCCTGTATCTCAAACAAAGTCCCGACGAGATATAGAACAAATTTAATCAATATTATTTACTCGTCGGGCTCTCGGCGCCAACATTGACGAGGTTTTCACGAGCAGCAACTCAGCGCCACGATGACGCCCCGCGCAGCCCATCACCACCCACTCCCCGCCAGCTATCGCCACCCTCGTAATGTTCGTCCCCGCGCGAGCGCTCGCCCTCCCAGTCTCCTCCCCATCAACCTTCCCCGCCTGCGCGCCGCACTCGTGGAGCAGGAACGGGTGAAAGACGTGCTCCCGCTGCAGTGAGGCGGCGCCCGCATAATTTTTAAATTCACATAGCGACGTCGTATCAGTATACAAACCTCTGAATTGACTTGTTCCCCGCGAACACCAATGAATTGAAGTAGATAATACAATTCAGCTACCCAAGGATTTCAGGCACCCTTCGGCGCAATTCCTAAGGGAGGTGGTGAGGCAGGGGTGCGGAGGAGTAAATCGGTGCTGGGACTGACCACGCAGCCGCTGGATTTCCTCCGCCACGCAATTCGCGATATCGTCGCGTTCCATCGCCATCAGCGAAGTGTGCAGGCTCGGCGTCTCAGGCTCGGCGCCGCGGAGACGTTTCGGGGCAGGCGTGCGCTTGGGGGATTCAGTAACTCTATACTTCGCTCTTTTGTACAGCACGACGACACGTCAGGACATCGTTACAAAGAGAGCCTGTTAAACGCACTGTGGCCCGCTAAAACACAAAGATCGTGTTCGAGTTCCCCCATCTTAGCCTCCAACTTGTTGAAGTGCACACCTTCATATCGGCGGTGTGCCCTAGCAGCCCTACGGCGTGCGCAGTATTTGAAATGGAAGAGAGTGGTAGGCTGGGGGCCCTGGGCGAGTCTGGCGGCGATGAAGAAGTTTGTGGGATATTGCGACGGTGAAGCTCGCACTCGGACTCAGAGTCGGAGACATGAGTGGTTGTAGACGATGTGCGGCGAAGCAGAGGCATTGCAGACGACAGACGAGCACTGGGGGAGCATTGGGGCGGTGGAGTAGGTGTGGAGCGAAGTGATGTCACCGGCGTATATTAACCGGCAGCCAGTGACACCGTGACTCCACCTCTCTTGACTTCCTTCCACCACCATCCCCCCCAACACGCAACTCTCCCCCTCTCGCCCCTGCTGACGAACCAACCGACGACGATTCGGTATGTCTTGACCTTTCCCTCTACGAGGCCGCTATAATTGCTTCGTTGGGCAGTCTTGCGCGACGGAGATACATGTGGTGCGTCCTCTACCTACGCCCTTCTTACCCTGATTTGTCCAAGTACTCTGCATTCTTACTTGGTACGCTTGCTTTGTCAACCTCCGTCATCGACTCACATTGCTGATATCCACCCGCAGGCTCGAAACTCATCCCCTGCCCACAAACTCATCCCCTGCCCACATCTCGTTGTTCGTATCGGGTTGTTACTATGTTGTACCTCGTAGCTCTTGAATATATTTCATTTCACTTCCTTTGCGCGTGCGGTATTGTATAGTATTGAAAATAATGGGAATTTTGGGCGGCGCCGCCGCGGCCTGCTTCGTCGGGTGGGTTTGAGTCCCATGGAACCAGTTGAAAGGTTCCTGAGCCCCGTTCAACCATGGCACAGGTTGGAACTGGCGCGGTGGCTTGGAACCGCATGGAGGATTCTGAACTGTGCGTTGGAACCCAGTCCGAGGCATTGGGCCATCGAACGGCTTGGAACCGGTTCAACGCCGACTAAAGCCGAATAGGATTTTTCCGACAGGTTCAGAACCCTGGCGCGGATTGTGAGTAGATGTTCTGTTGTCGCACCAAGAGAGTTAACTCACTGCAACACGAACCCGCCGTTCACAACCGTCGCAGGCACGGCGATGAACTCGGGCGCGTTGGGTGTGAGCCCCTCTGAGACGACGGCGACGCCCGGGACGGAGCCTGCGTAGCCGATCTCGAGGCTGCCGCTCGCGATGCTGATGGCTGTGTTGGCGATGGCGGGGTTGCAGGCGGCGCGCGCGACTGGGGTGGCTGCCGCGGCCGTGCTGCCGATGAGCAGCGAGGCGGCGCTGATGAGTGCGGTGGCGGAGGCGGAGAACAACATTGTGGAAAAAAAGTGCAACTCGCGGTGAGTGGGGTTCACCCAAGTTCCGCTCGCATTTATATAGCGCGGTGGTCCGACCTCCAAGCGGGGATGCGGCGAAGGACGGTGTCGGGCAGAAATGCAGGCTGCTGATTCATTCATGTGCATTCCAGGAACAAGACTTGAAACGACGAGTATCTGGCTGGTGCGGACTCGGGTTCGGCGTAGGCTAGGCTTCTGGGGATGCGTGCCTCCCTCACCAGGCTCTCCGTGCGCGCCCGACGTGTGAGTCTTCGACTCTTCGTCGTATTGACTGCCCTGGATCGCTGAAGCCTGGACGGCCCAGGAAGGGCCAGTATCTATCTAGCGTGGACTCGAGTTCGGCGTAGGCCGGGGAGCCAGGTTTCTGGGGATGCCAGCCTCCCCAGGTTCTCTATCGGCCCGACGTGTGAGTATCCCTCGTTTTACTTTGAATTGAAATGGATACTAAATCGGCATCCGCCGACGTAGCATGCTCACTTCTTCGAATCCGCTTCCCGAAGACGGTCCACAAACGCGGTCGCGCAGGTGCGCCGTTGAACGCGGGACCACTCAAGATTTGCCGCCGTTGCCGATGGCGTCGGGATGATTATGGGCAGTAAGTACTATTCAAAGTGATGATTTTTAAATTACCGAGGTTTGTTCTGTGAACCTTGATCCAAGCAGCGTCGCAACCCACCGAGCTTGCACCGAGCTCCCCTGCAGCATTTGTTCTCATGGGCGAACTTCACGTCCAGGGGGAACTTGAACTCAAGCCAGCCGTGTTCTTCACGCGAGTATAATGTACTCCCCCCTTCACTCCCGACAACTGCTTTCACCCCGCAATCTGCACGAAGCACATGCGCTTGTGGCTCTCGAGACCCCGCATACATCGTATCAAAAAACGCGCCTGAGAGAGAACGAATCAGAAACCAGGCCCGAATCGAACAGGCCAGTTTGTGTAGGCATTATTTGATACTCCGTCTTCGACGCAGACTCGTGCTGAACCGTGTCCGGTATATCTATTAGGCTCCTCATCCCTCAGTGCGTTCTTGCGAAAGGAATCAGGACGGCATCCAAATCTCAACGTCGTCCGGTGTTTTTCGACGACCGCGGGTTGAACTTAATTTGACCATCACCTGGATTTTTCTCCCTCCCACATTGCCTTATCGCACCGTCGCCTGGAATATTTCACTCAACCCGGCTTCCGGAGTTCAAGCGGAGTTCAAATCAAACGTCGTGGGAATCGGCTGACACACCTTGCCGTACACCTCTGACCAGAACCACTATGTGCGTCGACGAGGGTTTCTCGTTCCCTCTGGAACTGGAGCGGGAAATCTTCGAGACCGCCGCCCTCCAGCACACGAACTCTATTCCGGCACTTCTGCGAGTTTGCCGCCGCGTCTTTGTCTGGTAAGTACGCGGCGACGCCGTAGGTCTCGATCCCGCAGCCCCAAACCGCTGACCGCCCGTTTGGCCGTGGAATAGGCTCGAACCACTCCTTTACAGAGTTGTAGTCATCCCAAGCGACGCTGCGCCAATCCTCCGTCCAGTCCAATCGAAGCCAGCGACGTTTTTACAAAGGGCCGTGCGCTATCTGTTCATCACTCCCGACATGGAGGATACGCTCAAAATCATCATCGGCTGCTCCAACATTGTCGGCCTCTTGATTGACGGGACGTTACGCCCCGATGTCCTCGACGTCCTGGATCACATGGCCGTTCGAAGGCTCAATTTTACACTGCCCGCTGCCCTCTCCGAGTGGGCGCCGGTGACCTTCACTCGCCCGGCATTCCTATTCCTGACACACCTCGAGTTGTATCAGGGCGACGATGATGACGAACCCGAGGTTGTGACTTGGTCGCATTTCTCCCCACTCGCATCCCTTCCCGCCCTCACGCACCTCTGTTTCTGCCAATACATATCCTCAGATGTATTATCCAATGTTGCTGCGGAATGTCCACAGCTGGTGGTTATCGTGACCGCGTGGTGGGAGGGGATGTTCTTCTCCGCTGATGCGAGGTCGTTCGCTGCGAGCCTCTCCTTCACCGATCACCGTGTGGTTGTGATGCTCGTTGCTAGCTACATTGAGGACTGGAAACTCGGGGCGCTGGGCGGGACAGACTTCTGGGTGCGGGCAGAGAATTTCCCCGCGATGAAGCGAACGGGGGAAATTACTAGTACGTTCATCCGTGTTCTTCCGCGGCAGAAGTTCTGACTCGCCTCAGAGACCACCTTCTTCCTAGACTGTTAGAAATGCTTGACCACGGCGTGCGCACTGTACCATCCAAGCTCTTTGATGCAATTTATTCTTCAGCTCTCAATCCATTTCCGCCGTTTTGCCGCGAATCTCCCGCTACTTGAAGACGGAAAATCGCCAAGACGTTCTTTCCTCGACCTCGTGCTTACAAACTCAACCCCGGCATAGACTTGGTATGGCCGCATCCTAGCAATCATCCGGCTGGTCATCGAAGGACAAATGGTTCGCAGCTGCGCCATATGAATGGTGGATATTGAACGTCTTCGAGTAGCTTCCGCCCGTTCGATTTGGGCTCTGTCCATGATTGGACTCTGGCGCCAACTTTGCTTTTTTCGGGGATTCCTACGCGGTACGTCCATCGTTCGGTTTCTGCTTCAATGCTGCTAATTCCTGCGCTCCGCGAGATGTTCTTCTTCTAGTGCCTTATTGACACCCATCCGCGACGTATTCGACCTCCCATTCCAACGCTGCTAACCGTGCGTTCAATTCTGTACCACAGAACACTTCTGACCATCTATACTGCAGGGGCGAATGTGGTGACGGGTCGCATCCGCACCGTGTCCACGCCAGCGGACGTACATAGCCTGCCCCCGTTCGAGTCGGGCTTGGGCTCTAAGGATGAAGAACAACTCTCTTGCCTCCCGCAAGGCGTGCTTGACCCGACTCGAGACTCAGCCCGCTGCAGAGCTAGTGGTGATCGCCCATTGGTGTGTACTTTCAGTTACGCTCTGTACGCACTGATTTTTCCTGCAATCTAGTGCGGTGGTTCGCGTACATGCAAGACATTGTCACCCTGAACCTAGCCTTATTTATGAAGATAAACCGCTACCTCCTTCGGGCCCAAACACGACAATTTGTGTAACTTTCGACGACTACCTACTTCGATCATTTCATACCGAGCTGCTCAAAAGTAATCCTGGATGGAACCGTCAGTGATAGCGTGGCAAACAGCGGGGAGAGAGAAGTACCGGTGCGCGCCTCCCCTGCATTGATATCCCACAGCGGTCTTCACATACTCATATCCCATCGGGCACGGCTGCAAACCCAATTTCGCCGTCGTTTCGGCAATGAGAGCCTGCACCTGGGCGTCGGCAACCGGGGGAGCGTCCGCGATGCTGGGGGGGCTCGGCTTCCCCGAGCAGCCGCATTGAAAACCGGCCGCCATCTGTTGCTCGCGGAATTCCCGCTCTTCCTCCCTGGCCTTCTTCGCCTCCGCCCTCTCAACTTTCTCTTCCTCCCTCGCCTGACGCGCTTCCTCCCGCTCCTGTCGTTGCTCCTCCAACGCCTGGTGCGCTCTGGCTTCGAGTTTGAATCAATCATGAAGTTTTCGAATGGACTACGCACGCGGCAGTACAACCACAAGGGCCGGTCGAAGAGTCGGTCGGAGGCTTGCTGGTTTCCGGCTTTTGGCACGTGTTCTTGTCTTTCTCCACCAAACCTGCGCTGCACTGGACAAAGCATTTCACCTCGCGCTTTCCGTTACTGGTTTTGTCCGAACACATCTGCAGAGCATCGTCATCACCGGAAGGGGCTGTATATTTTTAATCAGCAAGGTACGACCGGAGTGTTGTCCGCTTACTGCCGCAGAAGTCAGGCCCTAGCGTCGATTTGCAGACACACCCTTCTCCGGGGACGGCACTGAGGAATTCCACTCTGCCCGCGTCGGCGCTGCACTCCAGTTCCGATTTCACTTGGTGAAAGGATGAAAACAATGTTCAAACAGGATGAACGAGTTGAAGACGCACCCGTTTCGCTGTCCACAGGAGCACATCCACCGTTACACGCACATGGAGGTTTGCTGGGCAGCTCGCATTGCTGCGAGGGAGGGAGCGACGCAAAAGGCTTCCAGGGAGACGGGGTGATGATATACGCTGTGTCCCATGCACTATCGTCAAATGCAAGTGTCTCGAATCCGGCGGGGACCGAGCCATCGACCCGCCACGACGAATCCGTGACGAGCGTCGACGAGCTTCCGTCCAGGTATATCACCCGAATCTTCGCTATCACGCCAGCGAGAGAGCCTAGGTCGTTTGTACCTCGGATCGCGAAGACGTTGAGACATGGATTGAGGCTGCTGCACGCGGTCTGCGGGACACCCCAAGTCGTCGCACTGCTCACTGCGCGCCCGTTGACGTAGACGGTGTGGGAATCGTCGGCGGCGCTCAGGATTTGGGCAAGGACGGGAACCTTGCCCTCGGGAGCGATGAAGACTTTACGAGCGGCCATGCGGTCTCCGGCAGGAGTCGACCCCGCTGCCATCCCGGACGTCCAGATCCAATTGGTGGCACTGAAGTCCAGCGCGGGGAGCGGAACACACGCGGTTTTGTTGCTGTCGCTCCACTGAAACCCCGGATTGCAGGTGAACTATCAGACGACGTTCAGTTGGTCACAGATAGAGAAACTTGATCAAGGCGCGACACGTACCCAGCATTGAGCTGGCCCCGGACTTTTAGCCTGAATGTCTATCAACGGCAACCGCGTGTTCGATGTATTCGCCGCGCTCACCTCGCATGACGCGAATGAATTGGCTACAGCGGCGTCTCTGCAGATTTGCCCGCCTGCGCTTTTGATGTCTTCAACAGATTTGCATTGACATTCTCCAGTCTGCAAACAGCGTGAGTGGCAAATAACTCCAGGACTGACCAGTATACTCACGGGGAGTCCAGCGACGGTGGTCCCGGACGGACAGCGGCTGTCAAGGAGTTGGCCGTTCAATGGGGTTTGCCCAAGAGTCGCCCGGAATGCGACAGCGAGTGCGACGAGAGTAAGTGAGATGTGCATGTACAGGGTGAGGGTGGATAAACTGCGGATGCTCCGGCTTTAAATGGTATGTCGCCTGATCCAGTCCTCCTTTCGGGTAGCGTTTGTATCATGATGTATATATTGATTGCGCGAAGGGCGGAGCTCCGCCCTTTGCGTGACATCTTTTCTGAGACTCCGTTGCTTATGCGGCCCCAAGTTGAAGTATTACGCACACGTCAAATAGGACTTTCTCCAATAGAACTTGAATCTTGGATGGAACCGCGAGGGCCCCGAGTATGTTCATGCCAGAGTTCAGTTTGAGTTTAGTACTAAAATGGAGTTCGATGAACGACAAGGCCAATGCTCCGGAGAGGCACATGGGATCGAGGACATGGGGCCAACTTCCAAAGAAAATTCATTCAATTGAAGATGCTCTTCGGTGCATTCAACTTGCGACTGTCAGTGCTTACCCTGGACCTCAGAACTCAGAACTCCGGCGAGGTGCGAGTCCCGAGGTCAGCGGGAGAGTTCCGCACGCCACAATTGTAAACTTCCGTGTCAGAGACAGGTTGGAGAAGTAAGGTGCCTCATGTCAGGATGCACTGAAGAAACGAAGACTCGGAGTAAGCCGAGAAAGAGTTCGTAAGGAGAACATTTGGCGGGTGACTAAGGGCGTGGGAAAGCGCAGACGGAGCCCAGGCATTCGGTGCTCGAAGTCATGAACAATTTCAGGGCCACTGGCATCACTTTGACGGCGAAGAAGAGCAAACTCCTCGAGAGTCGAACACATGTCGGCATATTCCGCGTCATGTCGGCTCCCATGTGCCGAGGCGGCATGTTGAGTTTTATTCGGTTCAGTTCAGACAAGATAGTCCTTCGCTTCGCTCCGGCAAGTGCGCCCCGGCGACCTTTGACTAGCGAGAATAGGAAATCAGAAAGGGAGTTTGCGGAACACCAGAATGGGTTTACAAAATCACGAATTCATTCCACATTGAAACATAGCCATGCCTTGATAAGTACAGAAACCGCCCCACTCACTCAATGGTCCGGAGCACACTGCAAGTGGCCTCCATCGAAATCAAATCAAGGGGAAAATCCACAACTGACGCACGGTGAAGCAATTGACCTCGTGTTTGAGCCCGAAGGTCCGGAAATGTTGCCCTGCTGCGCTCAAAAAGTGCAGTGATGCGGCCACGGCGCGGCTGGGAGCGGAGATCGGGGGTAGAATCTCTAACACAGAGGTGGAGAATGAGGGGGAGAGACCGCTCGAAGGCCCGGGGCCGTAGAGGGTGCGGGGCGTGCGAGGTCGTGTTCCGAGCTCGGCAAACAACGCTGTTCGTCAGGGGATCTAGGGTAAGGAATAGTTGGTCTATGCCAGTAAGACGTTAACCGACAGCACTGACTGCACACCTGCACCCCACGATGGACGCGGGGGATCACGTCGCACAGGAAAATTGGTGGCAGAGCAACGATGGTCGACGTCGGTCCCTGCAGGGGCGGATAGAGCAGGATTCTGTTGAGTGTACAATGCAGCAGAAGGGGATACTTGATTGGAGAGGCGATCGGAATTTATATTGAGCGGAACACGAAAGCAGGATGAGTTGGTTGCGAGACACTGCGTGGTTGGTCAAGGAAGGACAACAGAGTGGAGCAAAGATGCATGGAAGTTGGAGAACGTGGTTGACCCAGATCTGCCGGTCCGTGGTTTGAGTTGCGAGTGTGCGCGTTGCGATTCATGAGTTCAAGTGGTTCATTGGGGTCCCGGTCCCCAGAAGAAAACAATATTGTGGGGAGAGCACGATGCCGATGCAATCTGCGGTTTACGACGGATGAATTGAGAGTCTTGAATCCAGGAGGGCGGGAGCACAGTCGCGGAAGCGTAGAGATGGGGGGAAAGAGCAGGAAGGGTTGGTGCGACGGGGGATTTATATGTTGCAACTGCGGGCTGTGCGATGACTTAATGAGGGGCTCGCAGTTGAACAGCCATACATGCTAGGCAGTGTAGCTTGCCTTGAGAGTTCCTGTTTGGGATTCAACTGCTGTTGGCCTGTTCAACAGCTTCTAAACGGAGATGAGATGAGAACCAATGTTGGTTCTGAGCTGCGCCATCGTTGAAGTACGGGCATTGTGTGAATAACTTCCACTGAATCGGGAAAGCTGTGGTGGATCTTCAACTGCGTGCGATGGAACCCCGGTCAAGGATGGAGCAGGAGAGGAGAGAGAGAAGGAAGGGGCTAACCTGCATGGGGATTGAACCAAAGTTGCACAAACGAACGAGGAGCATCTCGTTAAAGAACGGTTAATTCAATTTCGTCGTCGTCCAGTCTCATCAATGGGAGTGAATTCAATGCTGTCGCCGTTGCCATAAGAAGAAATTTCCGACAATACATGGAAGTGTGGAATAACTCTGCGGGACATCCGCCTCGCGCTCAGTTGCATTTGTTCTCCTCGTCTGGGTAGGTCCTGCGCATCATCAGGATACCGCGGGAACGAGGGGAGGAAGTCTTACCCCTGTACGCAATTCTTAGAACAGACCGCCACCTTACCGGACCCCTTCTTGTATCGGCATATGACATATTCATTCTCACCAGCACCGCCTAAATGTCGTTAATTCCGATGTGCCGGAGGGGAGAACAACGACCCACTGCATTCTTGACCACCGTCGGGTGTGGCCATCGCACATTGGCACCCAAGCTGGCCGGGTAACTTGAAGACTTTCTGGGTGCAACTGGTCTCGAAGCTGTCGCGCGGGGTGGCAGTTCCCGCCAGAGTGACCGACTCCGCCTCGACTTGCCCCTTCACGCACTCTTTCTCGTCGGTGGAAGGCATGTACCTGATGGGGAAAATAAGTTGATGGAACGAGGAAAACGAAGGCACTAACCCCGAATCACAGTGCACACTGCATTGAGATGCTGTCCCGACATCTTTACAGCCGACCTTTCCGTTAGTGCTTGGCGGGACTGTAAAAACATTTCAACATCCAATCGGAACAAGAAGGAGGACGACGTACGGCACAGGATGGCATCGGCCTTTCGCTTCTTTGCCATGGCCACGGACGCAACGCACCCGCAATTGCCAGTGGGGCTAGCAAAAGAAATTATGAACGGGTCAGGGCATCCCGGAGCCACTGTTAAGTTGAAGTCCCAATTAAACTCAAGCTGTGTGACCGGTTTGAAACGCACAATCGCTAGCAGTGGGCTGGTCATTTTTGGTGTCCTCAGGATCAGAGGGCTCTTTGCTGGGATCTTCGGTTGTGGTCTTTGCAACGCAGAGGTCGTCCTTCTTTTCGAAACCGGGCTTGCATTGAAACTGACGGCAGAATTAAGTACCCGGAAGAATGAACAGCAAGTTTGATCCCACCGAGCAGTACGAGTCTCCGACTTCAGCAGTCTGTGAATTTATTGAGAAGTTAATCCGAGGTGGAGACCCCCCCCGTTAGACATACACTGCGGAGACCTGAACAAGGAATTAACACGCATGCTCCGCCGGTAAGCACAGACTCTTACATGTTCCAATAGCATTTTCGGGAACGTTCTTATTGCAAACTTGACCACCGCGAGTTTCGTGCCAATTCGGAGCATCACACTGACACCCCGCTCCCTGAATATTCAATACTTAGTCTGACTTGATAATCCGATGAACATGACGGCCTCACCGTGTACGCGCCGATGACTTGGCCTGGGTTCGTGCAAATTTCATCCGTCATTGTGGTCATACCGGGCTCCTCGGCGACAGGGAACGGTGTACATTCTCCTTGTGTGTTCACGGGAGCATTGTGGAAGCATTCCTGCGTGCAGCCAGCACCAGGAGTGCAAATTGCAAACCCGTGTGAGGGGTCACTGGGGCTAGCTGGAACGCCAATACATCAACACCAAGGAGGAAACAGTTCAGGTGGGACACCCACGGCATTTGGACCAACCACCCTGAGCGCCGGTGGTTGCGACGTCGCTGAAATGGTGATTCAGTGAGGGCCAAAATTGAGAGGCCAAAACCTAGACTAACCATTTACACTCTTTGTTGGCGTTGGTGAACATTGTCTAGGGAAGAATTGTTCAGTGTTCAATATCCAGAATGCCGTCTCAGTGGAGACCAACCTTTACACCGGGCCCGGCTGCGACAAAGCAATTGAGGGAATCCACGCCAGCGGTGGTGAGAGAGTCATCGTCTGCGCCCGCAACAGCGACAATTGTGACGAGGAGAGTCAGAGTTTTGAAAACAGTGCGTATGGTGTGCATGGTTCTGGGGGGTGAGTGAGTTGGATTTCCCAGATCGTTTGGTATAAGTGTCAACCAGCTGCGGTTGGTCCCGCTCAAATCGCGCGGCAGGCAGGCCGGTATTAAGGAGCGGAACTGTATCTAGAAGTGGCGCAGAGACAAACCCCGCCGGACCCACGTAAAGTTCGTTCTGCCATCCCTTGGACATATCAAGAACCCATCCGAATGCAACGGTCCAGCTTGCCTTCTTACCCGGTCCTAACTTGAATCGAAACCAAGAAGTAACTCTCATGAGCCAATCAGCCACCACCTTCGGCGGCCGCTGACATGCCGCTTCCCTTGTCCCCGTCGGCTCGTTCTTCTCAATCATTCCAGGAATTCGACACTCGCGGCCAAGTGTCTAAATTGGGTTCCTTGGAATCTTGGCAGACCTGATCTGAATACTGAGTGCCTACCGCTGGTTCTATTCTGCGGACTCGCTTTCAAAGAGGCTCAAGACCACGGAAAGGCCTTTTTTCTGATGGACGTAACCCGACTGTATCGCATGCTCCCTCCACTGGATCTACCTGCGATCTAGAGACGTGACTCCAGTTCACACCATTTTCAACACTCACGTGTGACAGTATACAATCTGGTAAATACATCCTTGCATCAGCTGCCTCTCTCTTTGCCCACCCACTCACCACGTCGGCATGAAAATCCACATTGTAACCACCCTCGTAGTCATCTTGGCTCTGGCCAACAGAGCCAATGCCTTGTAAGTCTATGGATGCTACCCCGGAACCGTTCACTCAACTATTGCCAGTTGGTGTCTCTTCTGGCTCCTTCTTGCTCAAAACATTAACTGGGGCTATACACCACCAGCTGTCGCGCCCCCTCCCCCCCCACCCCCGCCCAACTGCGGACCTGGGTAAGATAATGTCCTCTGCATTGTATACCATGTTGACCCCACCCGTCAGAACGTACCGCTGGGAAAATGGTTGTCGCAACGCCATCGGTGTTTGCCCTAACCTACCCAATAACCAGTAAGGGCAATGATTACTCACGCATCTGCCGTCACAAACCCGTATTCTCACAGGGTCTTTGCCCACCCAAATTACCCCTGCGGCTGCCAGGTTCCAAACTCCCCGTTCGACCCGCTTGCACAAATTTGCATGGTTGCTCCTCCGAACGGGAAAGCGTACTGTGAGACTGGCCCAAACGGCCTGAGTAGCACCTGCAAGATTCAATGCGACCCCGGGTTTGTACCGAAAACAATTCTGGGTTTGGTTCATTTTGCTCATACCTATTTGTCCAGCTACACGTTCAATGCGAACACAGTGAAATGTATTCGCGGATCCCTCGACGGATGCCCCGCCCCGCAGGAGCTCGCAGCTGGGGGACTTAACAAGGGATGCATCTGTCTTGTCCCATCTGCTCCCCCCGTTAGCGCCCAGGGCACGAAATGTGGTTAGTGTTTTTCTTAACAATTGCTGCAATGGCAAAATTTAACCTTCTCCTGCAGGAACGGTTCCGTACTTCGATCCTGCAGACATGACAGCGGGCTTGCCCCCTCCTGGGCGCAGACGATGCATCGTCCCTGCCGACGACGTCAGTAACAGTCTATGTGTCACCGAATGCGATCCAGGGTATGTCTGATTCCATTTGAACCGTGCACTTTCCGGGTGTTGAAAACTTTACCCTAGCTACAAAGTGCACAACGACGCATTGTGTGTCCCCAAGGGGGCGTGAAAGCGGAGACTTCGCTCGCGCCCAAATCACGGAACTCAAGATGTCAAAAAAGTTGGCTCCGTGTGAATTAGCTTTAAGGAATTGTCGGTACAAAGAATGTCATGTCTTATGTTGTTTTCGAGTAAATCATTACTGCTTTAACTCTTTTTCCCGAGTCCACACTGCTTTTGGACGTAAAATGGATTACACCGTAATTTTTGACATGATTTGGTAGGTGTATGGGTGGTTTGAACTCCTACGGGGAGCTCGGTCCAAGAATGTGGTCGAAGAGCTAAATTAACTGACCGTCTGGCCAACAACAATGTATTCGGATGCCTCAGCCGCCGAAGAACATGCTATATGGGCCCGCCCGACCGCTGAGACTATCATTCCCACTGCCAATGGTTCTTGTGTGGCAATGGATGGATGGCTCGAGATTACACCTCGTTTGAACTACGTACGGCACCATTTAGCCCTACAAGATGGCCCCAATTTTGGCACTGTCCATACTAAGAAGCAAGGAACACTTACTTCCTTGCTTCCGAACAAAGGTTCATTGCCTCCCTTGCGCCGCGCCAGCAATTATAAACCGAGGTGCGGTTCGTGGACCACATCATTTCCATCATGCAACTCTTCCTCCCTGCGCTCTGGTTATTTGCCAGCCTTCTCCCGACGGTGTTGGGCACTGACCCCATCGTGGTGCAGAATGAGTGTCAAGCGCCCTTGAAGCTTGCTTCATTCCCGGTATTTTCCTATTTCTGATTCTCGTTCCATCATTCACCAGGATACCAGACGAAAACATGCGAGTGCCAACATGACAACTCCATTATCGCCGACAACGGCGTGGGGTGCGCGACCTTGGCCCCCCCGAACTCCGATGTGATCTGTGAGTTCTCCGCCAGGGTGTCTTCGGAGTGAGTTTGCTGTTCACCGTTCTGACATCTCCTCAGGCCTCAGCGTACGACCGCGCGCTCTCTGTTTCTCTTTCGAATTGTTGTTCAGCTGATGCCATGCGCAGTATCCTGATGAGCCACTTACTCCGCGCTCGGAATGCAGTGTGAACGGGATTGTTAATTCAGTTTGATTTGACTCACACTTTGTAGTTCACATGCAAGGACGGTTTCACAAAAGATGTTGACCAATGCCGTCCTACGACTACTCCTCCCGCGCCGCCCGTGAATGCAACCGAGCGTATGTTCGTTATGACAATAGACTTCGTCAATGTTGACTCCAACTTGAACCTATCAGTCTCGCCTGCTTGCCCCTCGCCCTTCATCATTTCTTACGCGAGTCCATCCGGTCCTTGTGGATGCGTAGCCAGCATCAACACTGCAAAGGTCAATTTGATTCGCCTTGATTTTCCGAATCAACCCCTCACCCTCTACAGAAACGCCGTCCCGACGCGGTTCAGTGCCGTATGTTCTTGCCGCAACTGGATCTTTCATATTGGAACTGAAGGCCATCACAGCGCCCCCGAGCTCCAACGGTAAGGTTGGATGCAAAAACGTGAGCCCAGGGTCTAAATGCAGCGTGGACTGCGATGCCGGGTATGAGAATTATTTTCCGTGAACATTCCAATTCCATGACCTTATTTGGTAGATATAAACCTTCAGCAGATGAGACGCAGTGTCTTTCTGCGCACGCAAATTCCACAGTCTCGGAGTTCGATTGCGGCGCAGATGCTGGGACTGTTGGGTTTCTCACGGCCGATCCGGTCTTGGGATGTGTCTGCAAGCCGACGCAGGAGGCCAACTTCTGCGGTGGTGAGTATTGTTCATCATCCTTCCCTGACCTGTGTTGATGGTTGAGCTCCAGTGGCAATTGGGGACCCGGATGCAGAGATGACGTGCACCGATACGACGAGCTCAAGTGGGGTCCGCGAGGTCAAATGCGCGGTCAAATGCACCGCACCCCAATACGTCGCAAACACCCAAAACAAGTGCGAGGAGGCCGAAGCCGAAAGCAGTACCCTCGCAGGGACTGCAACGCCGCGCGACAGCTTCGAGACCAGCTGCACCGATAAGATCTACAAGCTGCCGGGCAAGGGCGGATGCAAATGCGCTGCAACTCCACCGGTCGGCGGACAGGAATGTCGTGAGTCGGACCGTTCCTCTGCATGCAAAGTTTTGGTTGAATACAAAAATCAAGGCTCCGTCGGTGAAAATGAATATGCTATATGTAGGTACACAAAGGGATCTGGAAAGGTCGCAGCCTGCTCTAAAAATTGTGTACCCGGGTGCGTTTCCTCTCGTTGAGAAAGTTGACTTGAAATACTGATAGTTTTCCAATGTAGCACATATCCCGATGAAAACAACCAGTGCACTTGAGATATGGCGCTCGACAGCTAAGGAGTCGCAGATTATGTTCTGTTCGCCGGATTCTCCGAATATATTTGTTTCTTGACTTTGATTTACCGGACCGCTGGGAGGAACTGACTTGGTAATAGACACACACTATAAGAAGAGTGGAGGCAGTTTAAGTTCCTCAGTAAAGTTGAACCACGTTGATGAGCCTGGAAAACGGCTACCAGTGAAATTTATCAATTTTGCTTCGAGCTGCACTCGTTACAGGGAGCTTGCGGGTATTCCCGTATAGTTCCTGGGCTCTTATTCTCAGAGGACTAAGGTGACTCCGCGCCATTAGTATACTTGTGAAGCAACACAAGCAAGACTTAAGCACCTATGACTGGGTATTCACAACTAGCAACGGTGTCGGTAAGACGTGGGCGCTCACGTTGAATATCCAGCCATTCCAAACAACTCTCCAACCAGTCTAGACTAGACTTGGGATATGTTGGCGAAGGTTGAACCAGGAGATAGTAGTAAGGGATCCATCTGTGGTATACAATTAAAAGTCCAACGAAGTCGGGCTTAGCGAAGTTTGGGAACCAAGCGGTGACTATTCCCGAATAGTCTTTGAGCAACAGAATTACTGCGAGCTTGCGGAATTGAACTCGGATCACGGAATGCGGATGATTCCCACGAGTTCGGCGGTCTCGGCAGTCGGCTGTGAGAGATCGCAGCCGATCGGATCCAGCGATAATGCTTCTCGGGAATTCCCGAATAACTAAGCATTCGAGCTAAGCGTGAATAGAGTCATGCTAGGAGGATGATGACTCGTCCAAGAGGATGAGGAGTATCAATAAGCATCTGGTTGGAGTGAACCTCGTTCAGCCAATCAGAATCAAGTATTTGGGTATTCTATTATTGGGCTCTCCCAAATGTATAACTAATCCATTCGAGCTAAGCTCGAACCCGTATTTATCATCTCGCATATGCCCATATTTAGTCTATTAGTTCCGATCCGTTCATGTATAAATTAGAGAGCTCTCCTAGTGTTAAGGCGAGTGGATCCCCTCCTTCCTTGCGAGTCATTACGAGAGAACCTCGTATTGACGATTACGGAACGAGTAGGCTTCCCCTCGGCGTATCACTTGGAACTCTAGTTCCTTTGTTATTCCTGTTTGCAATATATTGAGTGTTGGTTGATATCTATACGTGTCGCAAGTTCGTTTCGCAAGTTCGTGTCGCAAACTCGTGTCGCAAGATTAGTTCGCAAGTTCGTTTCGCAAGGGATACCTAAACGTTTCGCAAATACGTGTCGCAAGGGTTTTCCGGAGAAGTCAGATTTAAGAACTAGACGTATAAGTCAACCAGAAGCAAGCAATTAAAAGTGAACAAGTCAACAAAGAATCTACTAACCAAGCCCTCTGAGCCTAGCTTAGAGTGAAACCGAGTCAGAACCGTCCCAAATTACATTCTCCGAAGCTTCGGTCGTTCATACGGCTGAGACAGAAGAGGATTGTCATTTCCAACAGTATTCCCGAAAACACAAGTACCTACAGGACGAGTCGGATTGCCACAGTTATATACTTCAACTGGAACCCCGAACTCACAAAACGAGACAACGAGAGTGGTAGTGTGTGTGTGTGTGTGTGTAGTTGGGTTTTCTAGGATTCATCCTCGAGAGCTTTTCCTGCATAGTGTTTCACTGCCAGCCCCATAGTCAGCGTTTCAACGTTCCGTAAAAAGGTTCCCACAGTTCATCTTTACCCATCAAATCAGAACCAAGATTGCAACCCTCCGACGCGGTCCCGCTGAACTCTTCAGATATTGTTTCTGCGCTGTTCGCCGTCGGCGTCCGTCCGTCCTCTACATTGCACTTGAACTTTTATGCACTGGCAAGCTCAAAGTCCGATCCCTGCCTCCAGTCTCTTGAAGTTTGGGTGAAATCTCAAGAATCTCAACAATCTTGCGCTGGTTACCGGCAAATATTCATTCAACTCTTCGAGCACGCAAGTAAGTGGTTCGAAATCGACTCGATACAATTTATTCCCGGTTCAACTGGATTGGTCAGAGGTTCGGCAGGCACGACTGCACCACGTGCCTGTGATAACAACGGCAAACAATGGTCTGTGATCCCCGCTTCTTTCTTGCCACCACCACGACCCGCGCCCAACGCACACCAATGGACCCCCGAGCCTCCTGCGCGTCCCGATTCTCGCCCTCTCCCTTTGCCCGCCAATAGCTATGGCGCTCTGCGAGACTGCGCCACTATGCCACTCAATGTCGGCTCGATGGGAGACGTGTGTGGGCCTCAAGGTCCGTGCCACTATCTTTTCACCGGTCTTACCAAGCTGAATCATGCTTCTCCGTGCTGCACGAAGCCAAAAACCTAGACATACGTCGTTCGCGTTAGGAAGGTGAGTACGTACGCTGCTCGTGTTGACCGTTCCGTCCCCCACCGCACTCTGACTCCTCGAAAACGCCTTCCACTCGACGCGCCAACGGCACCTTCACACTCCAGTCAATCCCCCCGGACTTTGGGACTTGCGTGCTATCCGTTGCCCCCACAAAAACACAAAACACGTTGGTCCGCTTATTTTCCTCCCTCCGTCCTCTCCCTGCACCGCACGGAATCCTCCCCCTGTCCAGTTTCCTCCCTCCCCCAGCACGCATGGCGGCCTGCCTGCCCGGCTACGGATCTCGCGCTGCGACTGACCATAGGCGCTATGCGAGATCCCATGCCTCGCAGCCTCCGTTGTTTTGTGTTGCGGCGGTTGGAGTGTCTCCCTTGAGTGTGCGAGTGAGTCGATCGCGGACGGTCTCAGTCATCCTTTGTACGCAGTACGGAGGGACTCAAGCAGATGAGCACTCCAATCTGAATTTTCAGTCAGGACTCTTTTTGGTTGGGCTCGCCTTCGCGCCCTGCGTACATCGTTCGGTTTCTGCTGCTAATTCATGCTGACCCCTCGGATCCGCGATGCGAGTTTATTGGATATATTTCGAACACCACCAACGGTAGGTATAATTTCGCATCTCAAACTCACTTCCGGGTCTTGAAGCGGCAGGGCCGAATGCGACAACGGATTTCATGTTCACGGTGTTCTGCTCCGTCCGTTCGAGTCGGGCTCGGTCTTTAAGAGATGAGGGACGTTTTTTTGGCTCCCCGAGACCAGCTGGCGTGCGCTTCGAGTTGAGCAAACTCGACACTCGGCGCGGCGGTACATCGCCTCACTGGCGTGCTTCATCCTACCTGAAGTTCCGCTCGTACCCGCTGATTTTACCTTCTAGAGTGATGGCTCGCGCAGGTGCAAAAACATTGTCCGTAGCTTGCTCGTGGAACTCCCTGTGCCCTCGCTTTCGTGCAGAAAAACGGACACCCGCTTAGTCAAACACCCAGCCCGAGTCGAACGGGAGGTCGAGGTCACGATGGACAATGATTGAGTTCCATGGCCAGGTATCGCAGATGCACGCCGTGCGCGACCAGGTGCGTTCCTGACTGCATGCGGGGAGTCGATGATACTCAGAACTGAGTCATGGCTTCTGACGCGCCTGGAACACGGGCAAGTGGCTGAGAAGAAAAAAGGGTCATCTACTGCCGGCGAAGCACCCAGCCCGAGTCGAACGGGGAGATGCACGCCGGTGTGCAACTGGGTGCATTCTATACTAGCTTTTGCCTCTGAGTCTATTCCTAGGCAGGTGAGCACTGAGGCCTGGACATTAATATTCTCTCCCTAAAATGAATCAAGTGATTCCAGATTCACCCTCGCACTGTTGATTCTGGCTCTAAATCGCCGGCGTCGTCCCCAACAGACACTTGGGCTTGGGCTGCCTCTGAAGAGCGCTCTCAATCGGGCACCCGCCGTTCACTCTATGTCGTTCAATCACCGGCCGAACACGAACAGCTGCGGAGTTGGAAACAAGCCGACGGGGCGCCGCACGCGCTGTCCTCCTTCACCTGGCAGCCAAACACCAAGCAGATGAGGATGCGGAACTGAGGACGAACTTGGGGTGTTCCCTGTCCCGAGACTCGAGAAATTCCGCACCAGTGGAACAGGTCGGACATTCGGCTTGTGCAGTTGTTGTCCCGGGATCATTCTTGCGGCATCATCGGCAGAAGTCAACTTTCGATGGGGATTGGGTTGGAAAACCAGGGAGCTAGCCACGGATGGTTTCTTCACAATTCCTTTGCTCAATACCTGCGAATCAACTCTTTTTGATTTCAAACTCCAACTCGGCCGATTCTAGGCCGTGTTCCGTCATCAAATCGATTCACATCATTCGGTGCCGTACATCTCTTGCCTCCTCCCACCATGTCGCCGCATCCCCCGCAAAGAATGAGCTTGCCCCTAGCCTCGAGGACCCGTACGCAGGAACCCCGGCAAGCCAGCTGCCAGCCCGAGATTACTGCATCCTTCCCACCCCCGGCGGCGGAGTCGCTGCCTTGGTCGCCGCCCGTTTCTGGCGCAGTTTTCAATCGCAGGCCACATCAGGCAATCCTCTGCCTGCCGTTACCCTGCCAACCCGATGTAATCTTTCCGATTGGGTCCCTCAGAATACTGATCAAGGACGCGCAATGCACCAACCACAGTTCGGTTCGGCGCCGCGCCTTCAGGTTTCAAAGTGCTTCATGTTTGAGCATCGTCACTGCGTCATTCTGACTCAAGACCTGGCCTTAACCTTCACATGGCGATTCTTGTTTGTTTCTTCTTGTTTTCCTGGTCTCTCCCCTTCCATCCCGCTCCCTTTGATTCCCGCATACCGGCTGCTCGTCGTGGAGTAAAGAAAGACTACTGCAGGGAATGTCTACCAGGCGACACCCCACCTTGGCCCCCTCCCGAGAGCCCTTGTTCGATTCAAGGTCAGTTTATGGAATGCTGTTGCGACCCTCTTTGCCTCCATCGGTAAGACACTTCTCGTGCCCAACGGACTTCACTAATCTTCTGGCTGGTTATCGCCGGTGAACCTGCCCAAGCGGCTCCAGCCCCCTCGATTCGGCTCGCTCCATTCCCAGCGATAGCTTTCTTTTGGTTGGGCGTTCCCCGCGGTACGTCTATCGTTCGGTTTCTCAGATATCCTCTTTAATGGTGGTTCAGGTTTAACGCCAGCACTTTCAATTCTCCGAAGACTCAGACCCCGGTCCCTCTCCGCAAATCCACCTCAAGCTACCCCGGCGTCCCAATACGGAGGATGCATTCGGCCGCTCATCGTTCACCAATTACTTACGACTGGTGCGGGGAATGGTCTATCTATCTCAATCAACACCCGCCTTGGGCTGGTTCCTCGGGAGCCCTCGTTCGACTCGGGGACAGTCTATCAGCCTTCGCACGCGTCTTTTTTACCTCCCGTCCGTGATTCGACTCGGTACATCCATCGCGTTTGCTGCTAGTTCCGTTGACCGTATGCTTTCATCCTCAAGACGTTCCTTCCCCGACCTCGTGTCCAAAAGCTCGCATCTCAGCAAGTTGCAACTATCCGGCCGGCTATCGGATTTCGAGGGACCGAATGTGAAATGGTTCGCAGCTGCAGCATGTGGTTGGTTACGTCTACATCGATTCCAGTAGCTTCAGCCTGTTCGACTCGGGCTCGGTCCATTATTTGCGCTCGAGTTTTCCTACGTGGTAGTACGTACGTCCCCCCAACCGTTCATGTTCTGCTTTTTAATGGGGCTGATCACTGCACCCCGTGCTCGGTTCTCCGTCTAGTGTCGTGTTTACACAACTCCACGTCTTCAGTGGACATATTTGACTTTCCATTCCAATGCCGCCGAGGGTAAATTTAATCATGTACCTCGAAAACCGAGCGAAAACTCAGCTCTGAGACTATGCGACCGCGAGACTGCAACTCGGCAGACGCAGCCTTCGCCCGTTCGAGTCTGGCCTGGGCTTTATAGAGCTGTCGATGCGCTTTTTGACTCCCGAACCACGCGCTTGACCCAACTCAAGGACCTCGTGAAGTCCGTGAGCGGCGACCTGTAAGATGGGTTGAAATTTGCTCCGGCTCACGCAGGTGCAAAAGTGTTTGAACCGCCCCTCAAGCACCCAGCCCGAGTCGAACGGGAGGTTTGCATGATATGGCAACCGCCGAGGAACTATACATCGCAAATGCACGCCGTGTGCGACTGGGTGCATGGAAGCCTTTCACTGTGTCCTCCTGTTTCTCAATGGTTTGGAGTGGCTGAGTTCAGGCCAATTCGTGATATTTGGGAAAGTTTCATTGCTCCCCTGGTTTTGGACTAGTGTCATGTTTCAACCGGTTGAAACCTCGGGGGGTTGTTTGGTCCTCCTTTTGCGCCGAGAAAATAACCTCACTGCGCACGTACTTATGCGCCCAGCGGATATCTGCGGGAGTCGTACAGAAGTTCTGTGATTTATCGCGGATGGACACTAACTGAGCGCGTCTGATTCGCCTCAAAATGCTCATCCCAGCCCCGCGGAGCATGATCGAACTAAAAGTTTGCTGGTTCTTGTAATCTTATAAGCACCCAGCCCGAGGCGAACGGGACGTCCGCAGGATCGCTGAAACCGGACTATGTATGTGTTGCGGATGCCCACCGTGTGCAACTGGGTGCATCCCCAGCTTTCTCGTGAGACTCGCCATGCCCAAACTTTAGTGCAGGATCTAGCAGAAATCCCTCCCGCGTTTACTCAAACACCCAGCCCGAGTCGAACGGGAGGTCCGCAGGGTCGGTTCAGAAACCGAACTTCCCTGTGTTGCGGATGATTGCGACTGGGTGTGGGGCGAACCTCATAAGTAGTCCAGGGTACCGACACTCCTCTCTTACCTGTTACCAAGCGTCCTCATCGCTCCAGACACTTAAATCTGCTAATAAGCTTGCGAAGTTCAAGCGGAGTTCAAATCAAAGGTCGTGGGAATCGGCTGACACAGCCTGCCGTACACCTTTTGACCAGAACCTCCATGCGCGTGAAGAGGCTTTCTCGTTCCCCCTAGAACTTGAGCGCGAGATCTTTGAAACTGCGGCACTCCAAAATGCTCACACTATCCCTACACTTCTGCGGGTTTGCCGCCGTGTCTTTGTTTGGTACGCCGCACAGTCGGTGAATCACGATTTTGAATAGTACCCTTCTGACCTGTCGAATAGGCTCGAATCACTGCTTTACAGAATCGTAGTCATTCCAAGCGACGCTGCGACGATCTTCCGTCCAGTTCAATCGAAACCATCAACATTTTTACGGACGGCCGTGCGCCATCTGCTCATTGGCCCCTACATGGAGGAGATCATCCGAAAGTGCTCCAGCATTGACAGCCTCCTCATCGACGGGACATTGGACGGAAACACCCTTGAGGTCTTGGACCAAATGCACGTTCGAAGGCTTCATTTTACGTTGTCTCCCTCCCTCTCCGGACAATGGGCCCCAGCGACCCTCACTCGCCCGGCATTCCTGTCGCTGACCCACCTCGAATTGTACCAGGAGGACGAAAATGACGAACCCGAGGACAGTGTAGCCTGGTCGCAATTCTCCCCACTCGCGTCCCTTCCTCACGCACCTGTGCCTCTCCCAGTCGATATCCTCACCCATCCTATCTGACCTCGCGGAGGAATGCACACAGCTGGTCGTTATCGTGACCGCCTGGTGGGAAGGGACCTCCTCATCCAATGACGCCAGGTCCTTCGCTGCGAGCCGCACCCTCACCGATCCTCGCGTGGTTCTCATGGTCGTCGATGGCTACATTGAGGACTGGAAACTCGGGGCGCGGGGCGGGGCCGACTTCTGGGTGCGGGCAGAGAGTTTCGTCGCGATGAAGCGCAAGGGGATCATTCCGAGTAGGTTCGCTCATGTCCTTCCCGGGCAGAGTTTCTGACTGGTCGCAGAAACCACCTTCATACTCGAGGACGGCGTGCGCATTGGACTATCCGGGTTTGTCATGTAATTTATCCGTCGCCTCCCTATGAACCCTGATGTTTGTCCGTCTTGGTTCCATTCCACCTGCATATGCTACGAGGGTGGGCGCATCAAGGTAACCTGCGAGGGTTCAGAAAACACGACGGTGAGGATACTCGTTCCAATGACGCCGCCCTGAGAGGGGAATTCGTAGTATTTGGACTCGACACTTGCGGCAAGATGCCTCAGGTTCAATCGCTCTGTCAGAAAGCAAGCGCCTTCTTGACGAGCAACGCGTGTGCAGCCGCTCCTTATCTAATTAATTCTTCAGGTTTCATCTACCCCGTCGTTCGTCCGTTTGGATCTCATCTCGCCCGAGGGAACACCATGCTACGGAGCACGACCCAAAGGGAACCTGCGTGAGGGGGTTTTTTTCTGGCCCCTTCCGCGACTGGGTACCGCAAGCGCGCTCGACCGTCGGCCGTTTTTGTTGACCAAATGTTTTCGTCCGCAAAACGTTCTTTCTCCAACCTCCTGCCTAAAAACTTAATCCCGACAATGTCGGGCCACTTACCAGCAACCATCCGGCTAGACATCACTCTCAATTACAGCTGCACACCCATTGTATATATTCAACCTCCCATTCCAACGCCGCAGACGATTTCCCAGCTTACCCCACAAAACACCTCTGACTGTTTGCACTGCAGGACCGAATGCGATGAAGGCTCCGCGGTAATTTGGACCCTGCCCCAGGTCGTTGGTTGTACCCTGACCAAGGTCGTTACTGGAATTCAGCGCCGGACCGGACTCAAGACTCAAGTCTGCACTGCAGCATGCGTTGCAGATTGTATGTCATCCTGCTTGAAGCTCCGCATCTCCGCATGGGCTCCTTGAATCTCAAATCTCATCTGGCCCACGCAGGTGCAAAAAAAAAGACCGACAGTAAATCTCTCAAGCACCCAGCCCGAGTGGAACGGAACATCTGCGGGAGTCGTAGCAGAGGTTCTGTGATTCATCGCGGATGCGCACCACCACAGAGCGCGTCTGATTCACCTCAACATGCTCATCCTAGTCCCGCGGAGCATGGTCGAACAAAAAGTTTGCTAGTTCTTGCAATCTTGCCCTCATGTTCGACGGTGGTAAGTGATACTCACCTTCGCTGGATTGCTCGATTTTCCTGGTGAACCACACGGTTCGGCAACGGGCGGCAGGGGAAATATTGTTTCCAGTCGTCGCTGGCTAGCTCGGAGTGGCTCAAAGGCTCATCTGGATGAAATAAGCTTGCAGTTGCCAGTGTAAACTGCATGCTGTTATTGATATACTTACAATACCTCGATTGTCCCATCACACACGCGCTTAGACACTCGGATTCCTGCGCGGGGAAACTCCCCGACCCCAGCGTAAATCCGGACCATATTTTCGATTTCGCGGACTCGCACTCACAGATGGCAACATGGCTTTCAACCTGGTGCTTTTCCAACCTCGGCCTGTGCCGAGATCAAATTGATGAATCAATCGTACCTCTCTTGCCTTCTCCCCTCATTTCGCCGACCGACCTCCTGGCTTGGGCCGCCGTCTCGCGAGCTATATGATTGTGACCGAACCGGATCTGAGTCTGTTCTCATTCTCCCTGAAGCTTCACCCTGGTGCCCATGGGTGTCGTCTTGCTCGTATGTACATCTGTTTACTCCTCCGTGGATCCCTCGTAGGCGCCTTTCTTCCGTGACCAGGATCGAACAAATGCACGCCGTGTGCGACCAGGCGTCTTCACGTAGCTCCCCGAATCTCTTTTGAACCAATCTGTAGCATATTTATGCTACCTTGCGGCGATGCGCTAGGCTTCGAAGATCCCGACGGTCTCAATTGGGCTATCCAATCGCACAATTCGCTCCCAGCGGCACGAAGTTCTCGTCCCTCTCGAATCTTCGTTCAAGGTCAGCTGCTTCCCCATCTCTCGAGGAATTCGGGCCACGCCCCGGCCTTGGCCTCTGCACGCGGTTCCGGTGAGCCTCTTGGGCTCTCGAAATATCTGTATTGATGATCAAGTAGGATTGCCGCCACGGCCGCGCTCCTCAGCAGCAACGAGGCGGCGCATTCTCTCAGGCAGTACCCTAAGCTTCAGCTTCGGCGTCTTCCCTCGCTCCTTAACTCCGACGGCCCCAGGTATTTATACGTCTCCTCCCAGGCCTTGACCCTTATCTCTCCAACGCTCATGCAGTCCCCCATTATCTGGCCTCGGGTACTCACCTCCATACAATCATTGACGGACTACCCACTCCTGACATCGACGTAGGTTGCATTGACCGCCGTGGCGGAGCGTGACGCCCGCATCCCACCCACCCTCCGACTCCAGCCCTCCTTCGTCGCAAGCTACCTCCCCGGCGCGGATGTGCGCTCAGCGGCGAAGACTTGTGAGATCCTAACCGCCGAGGAACTGGAGATTACTGGGCCTGCCAGCGATGCCACTTCCGTGCGCACTACTTGCACTCCTCTATGACTCCGTTTACCAACTCAACCTACAGCTTCTGGAACGGATGAAGACTAAAGAGTTGACGGCGGTCCAGGTCGTTACAGCGTTTGCGAAACGCGCCGCCATCGCGCACCAGTTGTTGGCCTGCCTTACGGACTTTTTCCTCGATGAAGCGCTCGTGCGCGCCCAGGAGCTTGACGATTTCTATGAGAGGACCGGGCGCCTCGCGGGTCCACTTCACGGTGAGTGTGCAGGAATGATTTCTGTGTTGAATTGTTGTGACTGAATTGTTGTGAACGCGTTTTTCTTCGGCAGGCCTCCCCATCAGCATCAAGGTGAAGGACTCCACTTTCCGAGACTTAGTCTCTGTGGCTAACCTCTGGAAATAGGATCATATGGACGTCGCGGGGCACAAGTCAAGCGCGGGCTTCTCGGGCGATACTTTGAACCCACCCGCTACCAAGCACAGCAGTATCGCGCAAGTTCTGTACGACGCCGGCGCAGGCAAGTCCACTGATCCTCCTCCCTCCGGTGTTCAACTCAACATGAATAAATCTCAGTATTCTACTGCAAGACGAACCTCCCGCAGTCGATAATGCACCTCGAGACGCACTCCTTCTGGGGCGAGGTCGTGAACCCATTCAACACGCTCTTGACGCCGGGTGGGAGCTCGGGCGGGTGCTCTGCCCTGGTGGCGTTTGGTGGCTCCCCGCTCAGTATTGGAAGCGATATTGGGGGAAGTCTAAGAAGTCCTGCTGCGGCGTGTGGGCTGTGGACGCTGAGTTGAATCATTCGATTTCTTACGATGCAGGTACACGATGTTGACCGGAACTTCCGTAGAGCCGACGACGCTGCGCGTCCCGCGGGGGGCGGGTACGATTCCGGTTCCGGGTGCGGATTCAATTGTGGGTACGTTCGGGCCTATTTGTCGCAGGTACTATTTGCCCTTCAGGGCCTCTCACATGATGGCTGAATACGACTCTTAGTCTACGCGATATCGAGCTCTGGTACTCCGCGGTGGTTGGCTCCCAGCCCTGGCTCCGCGAGTACGATTTGGTCCCCATCCCATGGCGTATCTCAGCCCCACTGCGCTGGTCGGGTGCCGAGGGACGTATTCGCGTGGGCGTAATGTGGAACGACGGCGCGGTTCTGCCGCAGCCCCCCATCCGCCGTGCGCTGGAGACATTGTTTGCGCGATTGAAGCTTAACCCCAGCTTCGAGGTCGTTGAATATCAGCCATTTAAGCATCTGGAGGCGTCGGAATTGGCCGTGCGTAATGAGATTCCCCAACGCCCACGCTATGCATGTTGAACTGAAGACGCCGGCTGGCAGCACGAGCTGTACTTCGTGGATGGAGGGGCGGGTATACGCGCCCGAGCCGCAGTCACAGGCGAGCCCGTCCTCCCGCTGACCGAGTGGGTCATCACCCGCGGCGTGAAGGACCATACCATTCACGAGCTGTGGGAGGTGCGTGCCCCCATTCTTCGACTATCTCAGACGCACTCACACCCGTCAGTTGAATCTGCGGCGCGACAAATTCCGCGAGGAATACCTCGAGCACTACAATTCGCAGAATGTCGATGTCGTTCTGTGTCCCGTCGGGCCTGGGCCCGCGCCGAGATTGGGGACGGCGAAGTATTGGGCGTGAGTGTTCTTCGCTCAGGCCGGCTGTCGATGACCACGGTTGCTCAATTACTTGATCCAGGTACACCAATGTGTGGAACCTGGTCGACTATCCTGCCGCGGTGTTTCCGACGGGGCTGTACGTCGACCCAGCCCTCGACGCCCAGGACACCGTTCCGCGCAATTGGATGAGTGCTGCAGACGAGGAAAATTCGACACGCTGTGAGTTCTCCTTTCAACTTTTTCTTCGACGTTCATTGAGTTGAGCGGTGTTAGATGAACCAGAGAACTTCGTGGGAGCACCGCTGACACTGCAGCTTGTTGCGAGGCGATTTGAGGAGGAGAGGGTTGTGCAGGCGTTGAGGGCAATTGAAAAAGTTCTACCGTTGAACTAAAATGTTGCTAACCGACTCGGTGAACCTGATGATGACGTGAGACACACAGGCACTAGCTGTGATTATCGGGGGAAAAGCGGGAGCGGGAGTTGAAAAAAGTTCAACTCCCGATGATCCCTCTGCCGGGCTGATCCGCCTGCCGTGATCCATCGCCATCATTTGCCTCCTTTCCTCTCGCCACCATGGCTGCCGAGGTGAAAAACGCTGAAGCGCCATTCTCTGGAGCGCCAGACCCAGACGGGAACAGGCCCGAGCCCGACTTCATCCTCCGCTCGGGAGATAACATCGACCTCCACGTACACAAGGACATCCTCCGATTCGCCTCCGTTTTTTTCAAGGACTTGTTTTCGAGCGCCGATGTCCCCATCGCGGTGACCAAGGACGGCAGACCCGTACTCGTTCTCCCAGAGAGCGGGGATGCTCTCTACCGCCTCCTGTGTGTCGCATACCCTGGAACGACCCTCGACACCTACGCACTCGGATCCCACAATCTTGATGGCATCTGGGCGGTGCACGAAACCGCCAATAAATACCTCTTCCTCGACGCGCAGTCGCTCGTGGAAAGGATGCTCGAAGCCCCCGCGCTCCTGGCGTCCGACCCGCACCGCATATTCGCCATCGCCCGCCTGCGTGGCCTCCGCGGTCTCGCTCAAAAGGCCGCACTTAGCACGCTCAACTCCTCTGTCTGCCCTAAAGGTATCAGGTTTCCGGAGATGGAGCTGCTCACCGCCGCAAGCATGCAGCGCCTGTACGAGTTCCACCACACGTGTTCATTCCAGGCGCACGATATCGCGCTGACCCACCTCGAGCAGCCTGATGGCCCAGGCGAACACCTGTACAGTTGGTGGGAGGCGAGTGGTCACAGAGCAGGCTGCGGGCCCAGCGAGCGGGACCGGGGTATGGGGAACGTCGTGGCTTTGCCTGCACCGTGGTTTTCAGCCCACATCAAACGGCTGTCGCGCGCGTTGCAGAGGGTTCCTTCACGGCAGACCCTGGGTTGGGCAGCGTTTGCCGTCAGCGGGGCGGAGCGGGACCTCATTGAGGCCTGTGAAGTGTGTAAGCTGGAGGCAGATGACGATCTCCAGCGTATGGCTGAGGTTCTGGGGACGGCCCTCGAGGCGAACAACGCTTCGTTGGGTGAGCTCCTCAATCATGTCCATGTCGACTCCGCTGATTCGTATCCCGTAGCCGAGTTCCAAGGTATCCTGGGTTTCTAGTTCGGTGTATGTGATTGCCGTGAACAAATATCTAACTGCTTGCCCCGTGTGGGTTCACTCAACTCGTCAAGTGTCCCGGGTCAGCTCTCTCTGCGTTGACCTCACTATCTGCTCGGCTTGTGCTCGAATTCAACTCCCACCTCCGGAAATCCCGGGAACCACATCGGTTGTGCAGAGAACCGTCGTTCGGATATTTTCCCCTCCAACACGGTCTCATGTCTGACCGCGCCATTCCGCCAAAACGCGTAAGATCCTTCAGATCGTCAAACGGTTCTCCTCCTTTGGTGATCATTCGAGTTGGGCTCGGACGCAGAGTGTCTGCTACCATGCCTGTGACGAAAAGCTGAATCCAGCCGGTGATTTCATCTCGGTACGCAGCGCAAATCTGTATCGGCTTGTGGACGGAGTTCAAATCAAGGTCGTGGGAATCCGCTGACACAGCGTGCCGTACACAACCTCTTGACCAGAACCGTCATGCGCGTCGACGAGGTTTTCTCGTTCCCTCTGGAACTTGAGCGCGAAATCTTTGAAACTGCGGCCCTTCAGGATGTTCGCACTATCCCTACACTTCTGCGGGTTTGCCGCCGTGTCTTTGTTTGGTGCGTCGCAATCCCGAGCTTGCAGAGCCTCAGATCGCTGACTGCCCGCTCGGAGTAGGGTCGAACCACTGCTGTACAGGGTTGTAATCATTCCAAGCAACACTGCGCCGATTCTCCATCCAGTCCGATCGAAACCATCAACCTTTTTACAGATGGCCGTGCGCCACCTGTTCATCGGTCCCAGCAAGAAGGACATCATCCGAAGCTGCTCCAACACTGTCAGCCTTTTCATCGACGGAAGGTTAAACACCAATCTCCTTGACGTCTTGGACCAAACGCACCTTCAAAGGCTTCACTTTACATTACCACGTTCCCTCGCGGGATGGGCCTCCGCGACGCTTACTCGCCCGGCGTTCCTGTCGCTGACTCACCTCGAGCTGTACCAGGACGACGAAGATGATGACCTCGAGGATGTAACGTGGTCGCAATTCTCCCCAATCGCGTCCCTTCCTTCCCTCACGCACCTGTGCCTGTCCGAGTTCATATCCTCGCCCATCCTATCTGATCTCGTCGCGGAATGCCCCCAGCTGGTCGTTATCGTGACCGTCTGGTGGGAGGGGGCCTTCTCCGTAGATGCTGCGAGGTCCTTCGCTGCCAGCCGCACCCTCACCGATCCTCGCGTGGTTCTCATGGTCGTCGGTAGCTACATTGAGGACTGGAAACTCGGGGCACGGGGTGGGGCTGACTTCTGGGTGCGAGCCGAGACTTTCGTCGCGATGAAGCGAAAGGGGGACATTCCCAGTACGTTCGTTCGTGTTCTTCCGGGGCAGAAGAGGTTCTGACTGGTCGCAGAAACCACCTTCTTACTTGACCACGGCGTGCAGATTGGACCATCCGGACTTGTCGTCGTGTAATTTATTCTTCACCTCCCAATCAACCCCGTCGCTGGTTCATCCGTATATGCTACGAGGTGGGACGCATCAAGGACCCTACTGTGACCTATTGGATCCAGCTTCGGAGTGAAAAATCCGACGATCGAGGTAAGATGGCCCTCCAATCCTTGATTTTAATGGCCCCTCAGAAAGCGCGTTCTTCCTCAACGCGTGCGCACCGCACCATCCACCCTTTCCAATGTGATTTATTCTTCAGCTTTGCGCGACCAGGCGTCGGTAACATCTCGACTTGGACAACTTCGCAAGCCCGGTCAACGTTATCCGCCGCTGGTCTCGGAGAGATATCCAAATGCAGGCGAATCTCATCATCAAGACTAATGGTACGCCGCGCGACCTCACGTATATTGGAGCGTGGTGATATTCTCTCTGCAGCCCCGTGATTTTTTGATTCCGGATTCCTCAAGTGCGCTTACCTGAATTATTTCCTCCGTAGATGTGCTGATCGAGTTTACAGTGGCCACGGGATCTCGACATCTAGCAGTTCCTCCCTTTCGGCCGCAGAGGCGTAAGAATTACTGTCCGTTCCCGTTTCCTCTAACCTCCTCTACTTTTCATTTGAATTTATCTAATTTGCGAGCATCCAGTCCACGGAACCTCTCACCTTCCTTACCATCACGGTCAACTACTTCAGCGTCACGATGGACCTCGACGTGCCAGTTGCCGGTGCCCGCCTCCCCGCTGCGCCGCTCAGGTTTCCTCGTTCTCCTTTCTTCTTTTCTTCCACTGACATCCCGCCCGACGCACAGCTCTCTCTCGCCATCCCCTCCTTTCAATATGTCGTCCCCCAACGACGCTGCGTGCAGCACCGATGCGCTTTGGCAACAGTGGATAAAAAATGACTTCGCCTCCATTGCGCCGTGCCCCGATCGCCACCGCTGACGCGGGTGTACGACACACCCAACGTACGCACCCAAACGCGGCCAGAACGCGTCTGCCCTTTGCCCGGTTTGATTCCATCCCGCCCAATGGACGCATCCCGTGCACACGACTCCCGACATCCCGACGGTGTGGATATGAGTTCAAACTTGGAAATTCGACGATGGATCATGGAGGTAAGCTGACAATCCTCATGCTCATGCTTGAAATCTCAGTACCTCTGAACTAATGCGCACCCCAGGGACCTAGCGACTGCGACTTCAAACCATGCCTCGGCTTGGATTCGTTCCCATGAAACAGGTTCGTCGTCGTCCCTCCTCCCACCAACATAGACCGCTCCCTGCTCCCGCTGTATACATTTCCTTCTTTGGCTCGGGTATAATGATATAATATTCTCGTATCCACAATATAGAGACTAGAAGTCCTCTAAATCTGCTACCTTGATGCGCCGTCGTGCGTCCTAACCACAGGATGGACTTGGGGGACTTGACAACTGCGAGTCGCGGCGGTCGCGATACATTTTTCAATGTTCTATGCCAAAAGAAAAGTTCAACATGAGCCACTCAACGGCCGGTCCCCGAGTCGAACGGGGTGCTCCGCATACCAGGATACTGACAATCAAGCGATAGGGGAGGCATTCCGACTGCCACCGGCCCTTGTCACTGCTTGAATCTAGACAGTAGGGAGTCAAATGTTCCCTTCCACGGAAATCCCGCAATCCGGTAGGAAAGAAAATTGAACAAGATAACCAGAAAGAGAACGCGTATGAGCGGCGAGAACGGACCCACTTTGCTGCGCCTTCAACTGCTATTCTCTATGGCCTGCCCAGAGCAATGGGTGTTTGAACTTTGGTTGAACTTGAACGTTGAGCAGAATAAAAAAAAGACTAACTTTTGGTCTTCCGCCGCAAATACCCTCGGCTGAGCGGGAAGTGGTTCTGTGAGTGTCCCGAATGACTGAGTGTGCTCCACAATGTCATTTTTGCACAAAACATTCCCATTCCGCCCGCCGGCTGAACCTTGTTTGGTTATGTTTCATTCAAAGGGCATGCCGGCACTCTGTTTTCTACCACCGCCATCTTGAGCTCCTGGCGCTCCTGGCACTCCCTCCTCTACTTTTGAGCGAGCCAAAATCCGTCTGAGCCTCTCTAAAACTCGTATGCGCGTCATTCAGGTCATCTCCGACGGTCAACGCGTCCCTCAACGGTCAAAATTCAAAATGGATGCAATTTCAGCGCAAGGCCGCGTTCCCGGTTCGGCAACGGTTTAAACACGCTCAACTCCATCCTATACATCCAGCCTCGCCCTTTCCTCCTATTTAGTATTCCGTGAGCAATTCGGATTCCGTTTCAATCAGCGTCCTCAAACGTGACTACCGCTGCTATTCTAGTGATTGCGCAGATGTTCTTCGCTGGATTACCGTCGGAGTCAATTTCAGGCACGTCCGGCGTCTCGGGGATCCGCCGTGACTGTGGACGACGACGCCGACGACGGTGACTATCAATCACGGCTCTCCCGTTAATTCAGTAACGACACTGCCAACGGGATCTGAGATCTCCCCGAACATCGCATTCAATTCTCCTTCTACCCTCCTACATGGCCCTCCTCAAGCTCATCGCGTCCGCAGCAGGCACCCTCGGCGCATACGCGCTCTACACCTTCGTCCGCGCCTTCTACCTCGAGCGCACCTCCCCGCTACACGCCGTCCCCGGGCCCAAGGCCAGCAGTTGGCTCCTTGGGAACCTCAAAGAGGTGATGCCGGACGAGGTGCGCGCGCTGGATTACCTGCCCCAGGAGAAGTGGACGCGCGACTATGGAAGGACGATTCGGTTTAACAGCTTTATCGGGGTACGTGTGTTTCGAATTGATAATGGGGTGGAGATTGGGACGGTGCTGATTGAGAGGACGCGTATAGTTCGGCCAGCTGTATACGCTGGATCCCAAAGCGCTGAACCACGTCCTCTCCAACGTGTATACGTATCAGAAATCTGAGATATCGCGATACATCCTCGGTAAAATTATCGGACCAGGTGCGTGAATTCGTTTCGCGCCGACTACACCCTCACAGGATTCCATCCAGGTATTCTCCTCGTGGAGGAAGACGTTCATAAGAAACAGGTGCGTCTTCCATACGTTCCTAGAACCGGTTGGTTGACGTCAATAACAGCGCAAGATTATGGTATGAACTCACGCTCGTCGATCGAGCACCGCAACTGAAAGTTCACCGATAGAATCCCGCCTTCGGTCCGGCCCAAGTCCGCGACCTCACGCCCGTATTCCTCGAAAAATCCATCCAGGCACGTCCCTAATCACCTGCGCATTTGGGTTGACTCACCCTCTGCAGCTACGCGACATCTGGCTAGCTCAAGCCTCCAGCGCCGGAGGCGTCGTCCGTGTGGACATCCTCCCCTGGCTCGACAAAGCCACGCTCGACATCATCGGGCTCGCCGGTACGTTCGTCGTGCACCCCCATCCCGCTCGCACAACATCATATTTTATTCATTCCATCCATCTCCAGGATTCAACTACAAATTCAACGCCCTCGGCACGAGCGGCACAGCGCGCGACGAGCTCGACCAGGCGCTCGCAGACGCGCTCGCCTCCGTGGGTCTGGGGACGATCCTCAAAGGCTTGATTCCTGCGCTGCGCTTCATCGTGCGTGCGATGCGTCCTTCCCTCATCCCCCTCCCCCATCACTCCTTCCTCAACCATCTTCCCGCACGCTTTTTTCCCCCGCGCGCACATGCTAACCAGGACACGACTGTAGCCGACCCCCGTCGACCGCGTAATCCGCCGCTCACAGGACGTAATCACGCGCATCTCGCGCGCGCTGCTCGAGGACAGCAAGCGGGAGTCTGCGTTGGGCGAAGGCGGGGGGCGCGACCTGCTGGCGCTGCTCGTGCGTGCGAATACCGCCAAAGATGTACCCGAGAGTCAGAGGCTTACGGATGAGGACGTACTTGCCCGTCCGTGCCCCCCTTTTTTCTTCTTGAAAAGAGCTAACGGGATCGATTAATGGCGTGAATAACAGAGGTCTCGAACTTCCTCGTCGCAGGCCACGAAACCATCGCCTCAGCCGCCGTCTGGGCCCTCTTCGCCCTCGCCTCCAACGCCCCAGTCCAAACGAAACTCCGCGCCGAGCTGCTTGCGCTACGCACCGAAAGTCCGACGATGGACGAGTTGAACGCGTTAGGGTACCTGGATTGTGTGGTGAGGGAGACGCTGAGGCTGTATGCGCCCGTTACGCAGAGTGGTGAGTCGTTTAGTTCAATGTGGTTCATAATACTCACTCAACGTGCGTCGGCGCAGCGAGGGTGGCGATGCGGGACGACGTGATCCCGCTGAGCACGCCGTACACCGACGTGCACGGGAAGGTGCATGATAGTTTCAGGTACGCCTTAGCTCCTACCCTCGCTTTCTTGCTTTCAGGATGGCTACTTACCTCGATCAGGATACTAAAAGACCAACCCGTCGTGATCCCCATCCTCGCTATCAACCGCGACACCGCCATCTGGGGGCCCGACGCTATGGAGTTTAGGTGCGCTTATGCGGGCCGCGTTTATTTATGCGAACGATAACTGAGGATTCCTCACAGACCGGAACGCTGGGACGCCACCACCGCTACCGCTACCTCGATCCCGGGCGTGTGGGGGGATATACTGACCTTCATAGGCGGCCCGCGCGCGTGTATTGGGTATCGCTTCGCGCTCGTCGAGTGCGTGTTTACCCTCTATCTCTCTCTTTCCCTCCCCTCCTTTTACAATTCCAACCAAACTAATAATCGTGATAAACAGACTAAAAGCCCTCCTATTCACGCTCATCCGCGGGCTCGAATTCGAGCTGGGGGCACCCGCGGCGGATATCGGGGCACGGTCGACGGTGCTGGTGCAGCGCCCGATTGTGCTGAGTGCGGTGGGGAAGGGGAATCAGTTGCCGTTGTTGATTAGGCCCGTCGTTCGCGCTGACGACGAGTAGATATTATCTACGTATTGGAGCGAGCCGCATTGTTAGATTCTAGACTCCGCCTTCGTTACTTGCTCCAAAATCAATTTCGGGTAATCTTTGCAAACGGCTCGATGGAGATGCGCAGTAGTATACACCACCCTGATACTTACGACTGAACGACAAGGGTCAAGGGTCAAGTACGGATTGTCCCTGAACAACCAACCCCCAAACTCAACGTTTCTCTATCTATCTCCGCGATATTATTCAATCCCTAGTCACCTCCCGGGACGCCTACGGGAAGGTGACAGATGGATGAGTGTTTTTTGTGTTGATTCTGACTCGACAGGCCTAGCTTCAGTTGTGGCGACTGAATTCAAGTTACCGACGGTCGCCCCGTAATCTGTAATCAATTGAAGTCGTGATTACATCCAACTCTTGACTCGGACGTTCGCGGACCCAGCGACATTCGGGGTGATTCGGCCACAAACAGCCGGGCTTGGGTCGGGGGGCGCGCAGGGCTCGGGCTCGAACTCGGACTCTCGCGCGCTCGGATGTCGGACCCCTACTTCGCCCGCCGTCGGCTCAGGCTCGGGCGACCCGAAACATTGCTAAGCGGCGGGCCGCAGCATCGCAGCAGCCCTTTACGGACTTTTCTCCGGCGGTTCAGATCTCTGATGCACACTACGTTCCCGCGGTTCGCACTACGTCCCCGGGGTTCGACAGTTCCTCCGTGCGTCAGCGTCAGCCAAGGCGATAAAGGGCCGCTTTGCTTTGGCTGAAATCAAATCCAATCCCCCCTGAGCTATCGCAGCATGATTCAGTCCCTTCCTTTCCCTTTCCCCTCCTCGCTTCTCTACCGAGTCGCACTGGTACCTTTGGTGCTAGTCGGCTCGCTGACAACCTTCTTTATTTTCCTTTTCCTTGTCGCGAGCGTGAAAGCTCATACCGAACACGCCCGTGTCCCCGCTGGCTTGCCTTGGGTGGGGCATAAGAACGAACCCTTCCTTGGATCGCTCAAGGCCAACTGGCGCGGACTCTGGAGTTCCATCGCACTGTATCTCGAAGGATACGGGAAGGTCAGTTAATCATCATCGCGCCGGGTTGGTTCATATTTCTCACCTTCGACGCAGTTCTCCAAGGCGAACGTTATTCATGTGGTTCCGACGTGGGGTGTGTTCTTTTCTCTCCCTCGCTCCCCCGTCTCAACATATTAGCTCGGGGCCCGCAAATAATGCTCCCACCTTCGATGGGCCATTGGCTCGCCCACATGCCAGAGGAGGTCCTCAACGCCAAGAACTGCACCTTCTACAATGGTAGCCCGAACTTCCTCCTCCCTGTTGCGCCGCCCTTAACATCATCCCTTATCAGTGCAATTCAAACACACCGTCGGACACCCGGAGATCCTGAACGACGACATCATAGACCTCGTTATCCGGCGCGAGCTGACGCGCACGGCGGGGACGATGAACCCCGAGCTGCTGGAGGACATCGACGACTCGTATTCGCGGTTTTACGGCGCAGACGGCGAGTGGCGGAGTCGTCGTATTTATCACCACATGGGGCGCATCGTGGCGCGCGTTGCGAACCGCGCGTTCGTGGGCAAGGAGTTATGTGAGTCCCTCGAGTTGCGTGGATGAATTAGGACTTACTGGGTATGCTCAGGCGCGGTCGATGAGTACCTCGACTCCGCGAATGACTTTGCCATGGCGGTCGGCGTGAGCGGTATCATTCTGCACTTCTTCCCCAAGTTCATGCGGCCGTGAGTTTTTCGTGAGCATCGCCGTCCTTGGAGTAATAATCATACCTTCGTCCCAGAGCCGTCGCCTGGCTGGTCACCATTCCCAATCGGCGCGCCTCCGGAATCTCGATGAAACACCTCGAACCCCTCGTCGAGCAGCGCATCATCGACATGCGCGCCAAAGCCGCCGACCCCACCTACCCCTTTGAAGAACCCGTAAGTCCTCTCATTGTCATTTGAAACCGCGCACGCACCTAACAGCCACCAGAACGACTTCATCACCTGGATGGTCCGCGAGTCCTTCAAACGCACGACCGAGCACGAAACCTCTGTCTTCGGCCTCGCCTACCGCATCGTCCTGCTCAACTTCGCCGCCATCACCACCACGACCATCACCGTCACCAACGCCGTCCTCGACATCTGGAGCTCGCCGCCGTCGCAGAACGTTGTGGAGATTCTGCGCGAGGAGGCGGAGCGCGTGTTGGCGGAGCATAAGGGGGAGTGGACGAAGGCGGCGATTGCGAAGCTGGTTAGGTTGGATAGCGCCATTCGGGAGAGCGCGCGCGTGTCGTCGATAGGTGGCGCTGGCATGGCGCGCCGTACCAAGCGCGATGTGACGCTGCCCAACGGGCTCGTCGTCCCCAAGGTACTGTCCACTCCTCAATTGATTATCCGCGGAGAGCTAACACGCACCAGGACAACTGCGTCGGCGTCTCCATGCACGGGCTGCACTTCGACCCGGAGTACTACCCCTCGCCGTACGAATACGACGCGTTCCGCTTCTCCCGCCCCCGCGAGGAAGCGGCGCTGTCGGCGGAGAAGGTGCACATGAACGAGGATCTGGTCACTACCTCCGTGCACTGGCTCCCTTTCGGGCACGGGATCCATGCTTGGTGCGTATTCATTCGTCTAACTGGTGTGCAACATTAGTCGCTGAAGTGCGTTTGCGTGGCCGCAGCTCTGGCAGGTTCTTTGCAGCGAACAACGTGAAGCTCATGCTTGCGCACCTCCTGCTCAACTATGAGATCAAGCCGTTCGACGTCCGGCCTGTTAACCCGTCGTTCTCAGGTGAGTTCTGCCCCTTACTTTGACGCGTGGACTCTCATGGTGGTGTAGACATGCAAGTCGTGCCTAGACATGCGGAGATGGTTATTAGGCGTCGGGTGAAGGCTTGAGTAGAAGAAACTAACTTGAATCGGACGAGCTATTGAATAGCTGCAGCCGGATTGCAGCAGAACCTGTACCAGTATATTTATGATCAGATTACCGAGGTTTAGACATAAATGCTCACCGAATTTTCCACAAGAGAATAAGGGACGTGGGCTGTAAGAATTCAGCTTCCCTGATAAGTTTGCAATATTACAAGAACGTGCTAAATGCCGGGAGTTTTGCGATTCCATCGTCGATCTGGCGTCTCCAGTTCGCCAAGTCCGTCTTGCAACACTCCGCCAGAACCATATTCCGGTTGTAGGGGTTTGTCGCGGCGACGATTTGGGGGCTCATATCGAAAACTGCGTCCAGTGTGCGCAAAGTATGGATGCCAGCGCCGAGCCGACCCATGCAGGCCAACGCAAGGACGGCCCATGGAATGGCGTTATTCTCAGAGGCCTTGCAGGGCGCGTTGGTACGATGGACGACAGCTCCATAAGGTGACACAAGTGCGATCTTGTGGTAAACCTTCGTCCATTGCTGAAGGTATCGCATCTGAACGGTCGGTCAGCCTTGAAGGGAGGGCGAGGATGATAGGAGCGAATCCTGACCCAAGGGAGAACAAGATACGGCGGTAGCATGCCCACAACCTTGACGATATCCATACTGATCATCATCGGCGCCACTTGAGAAACGAGGTACGGATAGTCGTGCTTCGCAGCGTAGACTGCCACCTCGACTGGGTGCTCCTTCACCATATCTCTGCGGAGAATGAGACGCGTCGAATACAATAATCAGAGCCCGCACCTCAGACGGATGTGACAGATATTCATCGCCGGAAAGACTTGGTACTTCTCCGACGCTTCCGCGAGGGGCTCCAGGATCTCAAACGGCGTGGTGTCGAGTGCCGGATGACGTTGCGGATATATGAATTGAAAGAGAAGCTCCAGGGTCACAGACGCCTCGGTGAGCTCGACGACATCGCCCATTGTCGATATATCGCCTGGAGGGAACCCTTCGGTGCAGACTTCGAGATTCTTGCGGTGGACGCGGAAGAGGACTCCGTCCGAGGATTTGAAGATCACGTCGGCGTCGGGGAAGTTGACTGTGTTCCAGGGTCAGTTTTGCGGTGCGACGAAGAGGCTTACACGACATTTGGGAGAGACTGAGGCCTCCTGCGGATTTGCGGCGTTCATTGAGATGGTGGCAAGGAGGAAGGAGGAGAATCACGGCATGATGATCACGGCAATTCCAGTGCTGTTTGCCGGTCGGCACAACGTCGGAGTTCAAATTTTCGTCTCCCGCCACTTTTTATTCCTTCGCAGTTTGACCGGAGTTTGTCACTGGCGATTGAACTACGAAAGAGGTCAATGCAATTCCGCTGCGAAACACCAATCTTGATGGGACCGGGAAGACTGACAGGTAAATGACAGGATGAACATGTCTTGTCGCAGTATGCCAATAACCCGGCATCTTAGCGCCTCAAGATGGAGCGCACGGTCGCGCCGCACTTAAATACGACACCGAATCATTGGAACGTTCCATGTCAGTGGACCGGGTTCTCCGATTCGGTAAGGTCAACCGGGGAGACACGGCGTCAGATGTTTGTTCAAGGATCGAGTTAGCCGTTTCAGTTGTTGAGCCGACGCCAGGACCTGCGTGTGAGTTGCTTCTGTACTTTAGTCTCCCATCGACCAGACTGCTGACCAGGAAAAACTTGTTCCGCACATTTGAGGTGTTTTCACTGCTTGACACCACAATCTGCCAAGGCAGATTGGTAGTTCTGTCAATTCAATGAGCTAGAGGTGAGCTATGCACCGGTCCTCTGAGCTCAGATATACCGTTGCGACGTTCTCGCGGCGGATATAATGTATTTCGGGGATCTCGGGGATGTTCAACAATCAGAATTGTGTTAATTACATACAGACTAGAACTTTTAAGGCAGAGGCCTCATTCACCATATGTAGTGCTCATGCTGATACCAGCTGGTGCTGCTCACCCTCCTTAACACCTTTAATCCGTGCCTCCACCACTGCAGCCTGCACTCCTTGGAGTGACCGTTCAAATAATGGTTTTGCAAGCTCCCAATGCTCCATCGCCTCTGTAAAATCCCCCTGGTCCCTTGAAATGTCCCCGAGGCGCAAGAGGCATTCTGCTCTACTGCGATGGATATTCATGGCAGTGAACGCATGCAATGCGAGGTTGAACAATGTTTTTGCCGTCTCTGGGCCCTGCCATACAAGGTAAAGGTCACCAAGGAATTGAAAGGCTTTATAGGTCTCCAGCTTCTGACCCGTCTTCAGTGCATGCATAAGAAGCACAACTGTCCAGTTCCGCATACGGTCAGTGACTCCCCAGCGACGTCCGTCACCGAGAACCATCAAACAGTAAGTAATGGACTGATCGTGGTTGCCTGTCAGGACGGTTGCCTTTAAGGTGTGCTCCGCTGGTGCAAATTTACCATCTCTGAGGTCCAATTCAGCCTGAATCACATCACACCAATGTGTATGCAATATACCACTGGTGGAGTTGAAAATGCTTCTGACTGTTTCGTTCTGTTCCCTCAGTCCGGTGTCATTGACTCCCGCCGCGATATCGACTAGGGTAAGGTTCATGAGGCCAAAAGCATATTTGTATGATTGTTTATCGCTGGAATTCCTGTTCAGGAGTTCACTGTGTATAGCCCGAGCTTCGGCATACTCCGACTTGTCATCATGAAGTCCGCCCTTGGAGTTTAGAATGGCGTTGTCCAACCTGCCGAATGACAGGCCTAGAAGCGAGAGGAGGGTCTGGGCCCTCTCGCAGAGGTGCATCGCAAAGCGGTAATCACCCCCTTTTTGACAGCTGAGGACCTCCACTTGCATGGCTCTCACTTCTGTGTACATGTCTCCAGTGAGGCGCGCCAGGCGTTGTGCCTCCTGTGCATGGACCCGTGCACGGGGATAGTCTGCAAGACGCCATTGGAGCCATGCTAACTGGCACTGTACAAATGATCGGCGGCCCTCTCCATCATGTATTGAGATGGAGTCTGCAGTTTGAAGAAGTTCGAGTGCGCGGTGTGGGTCATCCCCTTGGTCCATATAGAATTGTGCGGCTGCCAGGTAGAACCCGCCTAGAGGTAGTTGTGAGTCCTGTTGGTTAATAGTAGGAGCAGCTTACATGCACGCGAGGGGGGATCCAAGTGGCCGCAATAGTCCAGACCCTCACTGATGAGGTTCTGAAGGTTTATGATGGGCCTATCATCAAGAAGGCGCAAGTTCTCGGTTATGAGCCCAAGTTTCAACGCATAATGGTTTGTATCGGAAAGGAGCTGAGCCACACGGTCTATGAGAAGAGTGGTTCCGTGGTTGGTTACTCGTCCGAATCCTGTAAACGTGAAGGTGCATTGAATAGTTTGCACGAGATTGGGGTTATCACTGTGTAGGCCATGCCGGAGAATATTCTCAATATTTGCGGCATTGGCTTTGATACGGCCAAGTAGTCCAGTGTTTGATATGGTTCCAATGTACCTTCGATATGTCTGCAGCAGCTGTTCAAAGTATAGCAGGAGGGGCTGAATGAGGGTTGAACTGGGTGGGTAGTGCCTCGACATATGTTCGCGAATAGGTGCCAATACCCTGAGTTTCCTGTGTTCATCCATGTAGGCCAATGATGTACGAAGGAGGGCAGTTTTGCAACCCAGGATTTCCGCAATCGGAATTCCACTTTGCTGAAGATCCACATCGGAAAGACCATCAGGTAGCAGAGAAAAAACAGCAAGTAATTCTCGTGCTTGTGGAAGGGATTCGATTCGGGGGCCTGAGAGAGATAGGGAAATTGACAAATCAACATTTGAGGTGTGAGTGTGGCCCTTGGACACCAGGGATGTTGCCTCCATATCCCAGCGGATCAAGACACTGTCAAGTCCCTCTGATTCAACCAGATGGGAGACCAGGTCAATGACGAGTGGTATATTCCCGGTCAGAGCAAGGGCCTTGTCGATGTCTGAGGGATCAAGATGCTCATCGGTGATGTCCAGAAAGATCTGCCGGGCAGCGTCCTGTGGCAAGGGGCCCAAGGGTTTTAAGAATGGTCGTGTCCACCGAACCATTGCTGGATGTTCTGCCCCTCGTAATGTTATCTGGTGGGTATCATGGACAAGTTGGCTTCATTCCGGAACTGGAAGGCTTACGATAAGTGCCAGGTGTTCCACCTCGGTGAGAAGGGCCAACACCTTCTCTGTTTCTTCACGAACCCCTGGTTCCTCCCACACTGACTCCAGATTGTCGAGTACCAGAAGGCATGGGGCAGCAGTGCGAAAGAACTTCAGCACCATCCTCGTGGAATCTTGAGTGTCCTCAAGACACAGGTGACCCAGAAGAATATCAGAAAGGCTTATGTTGGCCGCGGCAATATCACATTCAACGAAGAATCTGTGAGGTCCGAACCTGGCCAAAACTGCGGGGTGGTGCAAGATGGTTTTGGCCAGAGTTGTCTTGCCCATCCCACCCCCTCCCAGGAGCGCGATTCTGGGACTTTCGTGGGTGAACATCTTCACAATCTCGCAGACTTCTGTATCACGCCCATAGAATATCTTTGGGGCCGCGGGGAACAAGGTGATTGAGCTATGACTGGATAAGTATGAGATACCACATTCTGATTTCAAAATACGGACCTATCAGAGCTCCCTGAGGCGAGTGAGTACAGCTGTTGAACTTCATTCAGATCTGATTGAGACATGTGATTCAACCGGACTCACCGATGATGCTGAATCAGACGTGAGGTCCGGCATAGAAGCCAGGAGGCTGAGCACCTCCTGGTGCAACCGCTCCGAATGGTCCTGCATTTTCCGGGCCTCACAGATAACATTTTTGCTATGAATCTGTGGCGATGTGTTTCTTGAGCAGAAAAATAAATGTCCACACAAATATATACATACCTGCAGTATGAGTAACGTCTGATCGACGGCTGTCCTGCAGTCCTTTAGAAGTGAATTTAATTCAACATGGCGGAGTAGTTTCTTGAATTTGCTCGCTCCCTGCTGTGCGTCGAGGAAGGAATGGATCTTGTGAAGTGTTCTAACGCCAAGTGTCAGACCATGAATATAGATAGCTGATCATTGAGGCTCACTCTGTGAAGTGTCCGATTTCCTTCAAGAGGCTCGGAGGTAGTTGGCCCGCATCCGAATTGAGGTAAAGCTCCAGGATGCTGCACAAGACAGAGCAGACGTGCTCAGTCAATTCAATGCACTCGGTCTTGTTGGTCTTGATGGTCTTTAGTACAGAATTGTCAGAATGGGTGCTGCAGGAACATCTTTGACCGCACCCGCAGTAATCCTACGAGGGACCGACTCGTGATCGAGATAGGTTTTAGGAATGGGAGGTTAGACGCGGTGGCCAGAGTTTCCATAGTGTCCACCACCGTGGTTAACGAACATAATATGGTGTCCAGTCTTCCTGGGGTAGCGGGAGGTGGGTGAGTGGGCATCGAAATGATTAACATGCTCGGTGTCGTTGAAACTCTACCTATAAGCGATGGGGTGTACTTAATTTAGCAGGCATGTATCTGTGGCGCCGCTCAGGTGCTATGTCCGAACACCACTCTTCATATGTTCGCAATCTAGCCGGTAAAGGTTTAATGGCAACTTATGGCAGCTGGGTCAGACTCCACGCACTGTTTAGGTGTGGAGCAAAGCACGGTAGACTCGTAACCCCGAGCCTCCCGGATAAGGTGAAAATGCTGCCCCAATCCATTGGTCGTTTTGTGTCGAAGTTGCTTGAGCAACTCCCGGTTCTATTTCAAAGGAGAGGGATTACGACAAGGGCAGAAGCTTTTCGATTTCTCTCAACGCCTGCACCACCTTCTCCTCTTCAAAGCGGCGAGATACCAATTGCAGTGCCAGGGGCGCTCCCATAAAGTCCTTCGGCTCGTCTAACAACGGTCAAAATGAATGCCAGAGCAGATTAGATGCAACCCACAGCGCGTCGAATTGGTCTCATCCGCGGCACTCATCCAATCGCGCCGACCAGAATCCTTGGGGTCGAGGACCGGGTCGACGTAGAGCCCTGTCGGGAATGCTGCGGCAGGGTAATCGACCATGTTCCAGATGATCGTATACCTACATCAATTCATGGTTGAACATCGGGAGCGTCACATGAAGAAGTCAGAATGATACCCACCCCCCATAGGTCGCCGTCCCCAAGCGCGGCGCTGGCCCAGGTCCCACGGGGCACAAAATAACGTCGACATTCTGCGAATTGTAGTACTCAAGGTATTCCGCGCGGAAGTTGTCCCGCCGCAGGTTTAACTGAAGAGGGTTTAGTGTGAGATAGAAGGACAGTGGACGGGAACATGCACCTGCCACAACTCATGAATCGTGTGGTCCTTTACGCGCGGGTGGGTGATCACCCACTCCGTCAGCGGGAGGAGGGGTTCGTCGGTAACTGCAGCACGTGCACGGACATCTGCTGCCCCATCTACAAAGTACAGCTCGTGCTGAGGTTCGTAAATTCTTTGAGCTCGCGGAACGGGGCAGCGGAACGGGGACGTACTGCCAATTCTACCCCCTCGAAATGTTTGAATGGCTGATACTCAACCACCTCGAACGTTGAGTCACGCTTCTTCAAGGCCGCGACCAACGTTTTGAGCGCCCGCCGAGTCGGTGGCTGCGGTAACACCACACCGTCGTCCCAAATCACGCCCACTCGGATGCGTCCGTCGACTCCGGACCAGCGCGGCGGAGCTGAGATGCGCCATGGGAGGGGGACAAGGTCGTACTCGCGGAACCACGGCTGAGAGCCGATGACCGTCGAGAACCAGAGCTCGACGTCACGGAGGCTGTCAGTGTAATCAATTGGAGTGAGACAATGAAGGACAAAGTTTACCTGCGACAAAGAGGCCCGAACGAACTCACAATCGAATCCGCACCTTGCATGGGCATCGTCCCAGACCCCCGAGGAACGCGGAGGGTCGTCGACTCTACGGGAATTAGGCTGGTGAGCGTCCGAACCTTATATAGCACGGATGAGATTCAACTCAGCGTCCACAGTCCACACGCCGCAGCAGGGCTGCGGATACTTCCCCCAATATCACTACCGATGCCCATCGGGGAACCTCCAAACGCCATGAGACTAGAGCACCCACCCGAGCTGCCCCCGGGAGTCAAACGCGTGTTGTATGGGTTGGGTACCTCGCCCCAGAATGAATACGTCTCTAAATGCATGATCGACTGCGGGAGGTTGGTCTTGCAGTAGAATACTGGGGTTAAGGGTGGGTGAGCCCGAGGGAGCGATGGGGGTCGGGATGGGTATATGCGCACCTGCGCCGGCGTCGTACAGGACTTGCGCGATACTGCCGTGCTTCGCGGCGGGCGGGTTCGTGATATCGCCCGAGTAGCCGGCGCCCGACTTGTGCCCTGCGACGTCCATGTGATCCTGGAGTGAAAGGTGAGCGGCGCACACTGAGTCTCACAGTGTTAGCCTGGAACCTTGATACTAATGGGGAGACCTGGCGAAGGAATAACCTCAACATAGGTTCAACAAAATCATCCTTGCGGACTCACCATGAAGCGGGCCCGCAAGGCGCCCGGTCCTCTCATAGAAATCATCCAGTTCCTTGGCGCGCACTAGCGCTTCATCGAGGAAGAACTCTGTGAGGCAGGATAGCAACTGGTGCGCGATAGCCGCGCGTCTCGCGAACGCCGTGACGACTTGAACCACCGTCAACTCTTTGCGTTTCATGCGGTCGAGAAGCTGGAAATTGAGTGGATGAACAGGAAGTTGAAGGTCGTTGTATGAGTGGACGAACGAAAGTAGCGTCCCTGGCAGGATCGGTGATCTCCAATTCCTCGGGGGTTAACAGTCCACAGTCCTTCGCCGCTGAGCGCACATCCGAACCCAGTGGGTATTTGGTGGCGAATGATGCTTGTAGTCGAAGACTGTCTGGGATGCGGGTGTCCCGCTCCGCGACGGCGTCCAATGCGACCTGCGGCCAGCGAACAGTGGGGGAATCCATGAGCGATAGACAGTCAAGGCATGAGATTGAGTGAAAGTGGACATATAAATACCTGGGAGCGTCGGAGTTAAGGAGGATTCAGAAATACGGACCGAAGTAAGACATCGAAGCTGAAGTTCGATATGAAAGTGAGACAGCTTGTGAGCAAGGTCGCGGCGTCGGCAGTCGTCATCACCGGAGACAGTCTTCATTCGTGCAGAACATTATCGGAGCGTCCGCAAAGAGTAACACCGGCGCCTTACCCAATTTCCCTCCGCGGGCGTAGCAAAACATGGGAAGGCAGCTGACCTTGAGCGGAGAATTGAAATCGACGAGGACGTCGTGCCCCTCCGCGAAGATCGCGGTGATTAGCCAATTAGAAAGCAAACTGGCCGGTGGACGCTGCGCTATCCCACGAGAAGGGCCACTGAACTATGCCACCGCGTGCATTCACGAGCAATGTCAGCAGTGTCAGCTTTCAGCTTTCAGGCGGTCATGCGCAACGATCCGGGTCGGGCTGGCTGTCTTGGGACGCGATGAGAAGATGCCGTGTTTGTGGTCGAACACATTCCTATCCGTCAGCGGAAGAACGGAGCCGGGCCCACTCTGGAGTGACCGAACAGAAAAGATCAGTCGATGGAAGAAAGAATGCAAGAGTAGGTGAGGGACTCGCCGCGTCAACCGTCCCACCGACCTCGGAACAAAACAATTTCTGGGGGGAGCTCACAGGGCGCAGGCATCGGAAAAACGAATAACAAGTGCACCGGATTATGGACCGAGCCCGAGTTGAACGGGCGGGATCTGCGCGCATTTGCTACGGGACACCTGCGAACCGTTTCGCATTCGGGTCGTTGGGGACAGTGGCTAGGCAGGGAGAGAAAGCAGTTGGCATGGGTTTTGAGAGTCCCGCGGAGGAAGAAGAAGAGGCAGTGCCGGGCGGATGAACCGAGAACGAGCAGGATCGTGGAAAGAGGGCAGAGGACAAAGACCAGCGTTGGTGCGTATCGGACAACAGACAACAAGGCGGCATGAGTTCCACCTCTTGCATCGTTTCGGTTGAAACAGGGAGGTAGAGGCGGTAGGCATAGTGCAGCTCGCCTGAAGATTGAGGAGGAAGTGCAGAGATACCAGATGAGCCAGATTCATGCAGAGAACAGAAGGAGGGGCAAACCGGTGGTGACTCGTGAGAGGGAGGACTTGAGGCGCGACGACGAGGACGTCAAACTGGGTGGATTGAATCAACCGCTAGTTGCGCGGTCAGATGGGCCTGAGAACATCCCTGGGTCCTTTCCAGATTCGACGACATGAAGGGAAGAGGCAAGAGAGATACGGCATTTATTGATCCGAGTTGATCGCAGAACAATCCGCGGAGTTGGCGGAGTCCAAAGCTGAGTTTAAAATCAAGTGAACTGATTCTGAACACCGTACCGACCGACGACAATTGACACTCCTCCTGCGTAAATTCACCTGAGGGATGCCGATCGTTGCAGCAGTCAGATGGATGTTCCGGTGTCCGATTGCTCGAAGGTTCAGCAACCACGATAGAATTGTTCAACCCACCTGGCGGTCGAGGGATCTCATGTCATGTCCCAGGCGACTCCCTGTTTAACTCGGGACAGGCGCCTTTGCCTATAGACTGGTCCCTTTTGTTCAGTCCGGAACAGTCACGGGGGTCGGAGAATCTCTGCCGCATCCTAACTTGTTGGGTATTTCCGCGATGATTCATCTGACCAAAGGGACTGCCATCCAATGATTTGAACGCGCCCAATCGCACACGGTGTGCATCTGTGACGAATGAATCTCATCGTTGGATGTTGATACAAACCTCCCGTTCGAATCGGGTTGGGTGCCTCCACAAACATTTCTGCACCTTTTTGCGTCTTAAGAGGAGGCCAGAGCCCATCGTGTCGAGCGTGAATGCATATGAGCGACGAGACATAATGAGGATATGCACAGTACGAGAGCGAGCCCTGGAAGTCTGGCGCCTGTGGAAATCGTGAGAGATGAGTATTGTTGAACACACACACGGCGTGCATCTGCAATGCGTCGAGCAGAATTGACACGGTTCCAGCAGTTGCAACCATCCCGTTCGACTCGGGCTGTGTGCTGAGTGTTTCTAGTAATGTCACGTTTTTTTTGGCACTGGATCGTGTGATTTATGAGCGACCGGACGGCCCCGCGGGAGAGTGAATATCATCGCCGTGCAGGCTTAAGTTCGGGACGCACCCAGTTGCACACGGCGTGCATCCGCAATCCATAGAAACTGAGGACGTATACTGCGGGGAGATCCCGTTCGACTCGGGCTGGGTGCTTCAAACAGAAGTTTGTGCAGCATTTTTTTTTATTTACCGCGCCTGAGAAGAGCAGGTGTCATATTCAACAAGCGAGGAACGAGATTGATGTTGAAGAGTCTGGCTGCGAGAGAACAGGTGTCATATCGGTATCAGTATCATTTGGGCCGCTCAAGCGCGCACCTTTTGCTCTTCGAGCCCTCCCGTTCGCCTCGGTGGGGGTGGTTTTCTCAGTGAGTGCGCGGTCGAAGGCCAACCAAAACACTAAATATGTGGGTCGTACTGAGTCGCATACACAAGTTGAGGACGCACCTAGGGCACACGGCGTGCATCTGCGGGCAGTAGCCCTGGACAGTCGGATTATGCAGAGGAACCCGTTCGACTCGGGCTGGGTGCATAGCTCGGAATCCCAGCACGTTTTTGTTTCAAACGGCTCAATAAGGGACTGCACGCAAGGAGGATGGTGAACCTGGGGATAATTCAAGATACACTCCGGGAGCAACGGTAGGAAGTACAGCACCTGGACCCTTGCGTCTTGTCATCGAAGTCTTTCAAGCCAAGTCCCCCGCAAGGAGCCTGTTCGACTCAGGCCAGGTGCATTCGTCAATGGCTTGTTCGCGTTTTTCTTTGTCTTTTGCTCAGAGATTGCACGGCGGTCAGTATATCGCGGGGTGGAAGGAAGTTGGGGTCCCGCAAGGAATATCAGCCTCGCGGGAGGACGACCCGACGAGCATGAATTCAGGATTGCCTTAGACTGTCTATTTTCCTCTCCGGACGCAGGCGCGCTGCGCACCGGTCAGCAATGCTCCGCCGGTAGACCGCGGGACGCACCATCCCGGCAAGGAAGAGTGGACGATGCAAGGACGCATACGGCCTCTTTGAAGCGAATCAGGGGGCATACTTAGAACTAGATCCCGAGGCCGAAGTGAATTAATCTATGCAATAAATCAGAATGTAGCGCGTTAACGAGGGACAAAATTACCGCACCTACAGCACGCGGAGTGCATATCCAGTCCATAGGTTAGCAATGCCGCAGCAGGGCATTCTGTTCGACTCAGGCCAGGTGCATGGCGTGTACGGTTCTGTATTTTGGACGGAGGTGTTGCGTACGGTGGGAAATAATCCGCTGTCGGTGAAAGACACGACTCACCTTGCTTCGGAGGAGGCATACGCCTTGTAACTTGAATGAAACTCATCCCGATTGTGGGAAAGCTTTCAGCGCGTCGACCGGAATAAGAACCACCACGCACGGACCTCAGCAATCCGAATCGCAGAGCGGCCAGAGCCGAATAACGAGTGGGGATTCAAAATAAAGACCGACCGATACCTTCAATAGACCGGGCCCGAGTCGAACGGACGAGAACTGCGTTCAGAGAGGTTGAAGAACACGGCGTGCAGCTGCGAGCCGTTTCTCATCCGGTCCATAGTTAGGTGGAAGAGAGTATACATCGAGTGAACGGGTGGCAGGATGTCCTGAGAGGTAGGAAACTTAACAGGTACGAGAGTGTGAGGGATCGGCCCAGGATTGAGCATTTGTTGAACAGCAAGAGCGGAAGGGCAAGAGCAGAAGGGCATGTGCCGGTCGAAGTTTGGCACGGGGTATATCGGTGAAGAGGTAGTGTGGGAGGTGGAAGCGTCAGGGTCGCGCCAGCCAGTCAACACACCAGATCTTGGAAAATGTGCCCAGGGAGAATGTCAATTCTCAGGAGGACCAGGAAAGCGGGGCAGAATTCGCCTCAAGACTCATTCTTACCTTAGGGAAAGTTAGCGACATGAGCGGCAGAGACCGCGGTACGGTGTCGCTGTTCACGAGGACTGGAGGGGGATACCGTGTTTAAAAGCCACGTTTCCGTCACGAGAGTTCGATATTCAGTTCGATTTTGAAGCGACAACAAAAAGTGGGAGATCTGCAAAACGCAACGTCGTGACGAACCCGTACCTCCCCAAATTACCTGCACCCATACGGTCTGATGCGCCATGTCGGTCGGGGACGCACCGAGGGGGTGTCCTCATCGTACCAGTGGTGTGAGCGTCGTGGCAGTGAGGAGCGCTAGGATGGAACAAACCTCTATTAACGTCGCCCTCGGCGCATCTTCGTCCATGGACTCCTCACGGATTACGAGCGGTCTGGGGGGAAGATGGAGGCGCAGATATTGCACCGCAGGGTTGGATGGCCCTGCAGCCGCCGTTGTTTGCCAAGCCTGTTCTGTCGGTACGGGCTCGATCCGTTCTTTCGGCGCATCTTGAGAGCATGAGGCACAGCGAAAGAAGTTTAAACGGCAAAACACCTGGCCTCCTCTTCCTGGGAAGTTTTACCGGGCGCTGCTCGTCCTCCAGCCCTTCCTCCATCTCTGCCACCGAACGCTTGAAGTTGGTGACAGCGGCGCGTTTGTCGGCAAGTAACTTTGTCTGTGCGGCCTTGAGCTCAGTATGGTCCTTCTTGAGGGCGGCCTTGTCCTTCCCCAACGCCTTCTGCGCCACTTTTAGCTCCTCGCGTTCCTTAACCAGCGCAACGCGCTCCTCCTTCACTTCGGAGTCCAGAGTCGCAAATCGCTCGTCCGCCGCCGCCCGGCGGGCGCGCTCATCGTCGAGAGCCTGCGACTGCGTTACGGCGGCGCTCACGGCGGCACTCTCGAGAGCCGCGACCTTGGCCTCGAGCTCGCGGCATTTTTGCTCCGATGCAGCCAGGGGCTCGTCACACCCGTCGATGAGAGCACGCTTGGCCTGGGCGAAGGCCTCGGAGAGTGCAGCAAGCGCAGTCTCCCTCGGATTGTCGACAGTTCCTTCGGTTTTCATGCCTGGAGGAGGAGTTCACGCTGGCGTCGTGGTGGTTGGTGAAGAGCCGTCGCTGCGTGCCGTACTGATAGCCGGTTTGTGATTTTCCCACGTCGTCTCGCCGGATCCAACTATGGCCAACCATAATGGCGATCAGCGGAGTCACAACTTGGTGCCGTAACTTTTCTCTTCCTGCCACCACGTCGTTTCTGGCCAACTCTGTCCCCCGAGCAGCACGCATCCCTCCTCGTATTAATCCTGGAATCTCGAGCAATCTCCTCGATCAGGGTCTAAGTAGACGGACTCCAGTGCCCCGCTTGGCTGCCTCCTCTGTCTTTCGGCGTCAAGACTCAAAAAAATCCCTCGAACCTGGAACGAGTTCTTCAAGTCACCTCACTCCCCGCGGTCTGTCTCTCGGTTTTGACCTCTCTGTGCGTGAGCCTGCATCTGGGGCTTGCGTGTCCTTGTCTTTCTGCTGCGGACCAGGGCGGTCCTCTGTCCTCCAAGTTCAAGCCTATCTACTCCCGATGCTATCCTCGAATTGCGCCACAGAGGACCATAGCCCAATTCCAACTTACACGTCATTCTGGACGACGGCATCCGCCATCGCCCACGCGTTACGGCCGATTCGGAGGCTCGGTTCTCACCGGTGACATTGCCTTCTATCAAGGTTTCCCTCCACACATTATTCTACGGAGAAACCTGCCGAGCTCCTCAAGACTGGTCATCACAGATCGCAAGGTAGGTAGGTAGGTAGGTAGCATTACACGGCACGGTCCGAATCACGAACGCCGGTTTCCAGGGATTATCCCGGTGTACAAAGCAAGTAAATTACACCATCGCCCCTGGACCACTCCCAGCCTTCCGAACCCCATTACGCAGATCCCACAGGCTTCCCCGTGCCCCACAGTAGGCCCCGGACGACGGACAAGAATGTGGCGGTCGTCGACTCGTCCGTCGGGGAACTCCGCGCGTTCTGTGGGAGTCGTGTGTGGTTCGTCGGCGCAAGGTTCACCCGCCGTGAGATTCTCGCGTGCAAGAAATGACAATCCCGGCCAACGACGCGTAAGGTACGTTCAATGCTCGGCTGCTTATCTTACAACGACGCGTAGGATATAAGTCGAACGAGCACCGCCTAATCCCTCACCTCATTCGCATATTCCCACCAGGACACCAGGATGCCCTCGTACGTCGTCACCGGAAGCGCCAGGGGAATCGGGGTTCGCGTCCATCCGCTTCCTCGATCGCCAAAAAATCATCTGACTGATTGCGATAGCTCGCCTTCGTCAAACAGCTGAGCGCCGACGCCGCGAAGACCGTCTTCGCGATTGTCCGCAACAAATCTACTGCATCCAACCTCACCGAGCTGGGCCGGAGCAACGTCGTAGTTATCGAGGCGGATGTCACCGACGCGCAGAGCCTCACTGTGAGTGTGAGCCCGGTAGGATTCATGCCCTGCATAAATAACCTCAGTTGCTTTCAGGCTGCGGCAGTGGAGGTGGCGAAGCATACCAATGGAACACTCGACTTCCTGATCAACAATGCTGGCGGTAACAGCAAGCAGGCCGGGACGTCCTCGAGGAGGACCTGCTTTCCAGGGTCAGTCTCTCATCAAACCCCGTCTCCATGAGTCCATGTCATTTCAACACACTCATCGATCGATCATACTCCAGTTCAAACTCAACGCCATCAGCGTAGTGCACAGCACCAACGCCTTCCTCCCGCTCCTCCGGAAGGGCGACACCAAGAAGGTCGCCACGATAAGCAGCAGCGCAGGCGACGCGGGGCTCACACTCGCAGCCGGCCTCACGGCCCAACCCGCCTACGCGATCGCCAAAGCCGCAACGAATATGGTCGTGGCGAAGTTCGCGGCGGAGCTCAAAGCGGAGGGGTTTGTCTTCTTGGCGATTAGTCCCGGCGTGGTGGACGTCAGCGGGACGAATGTTGCCCCTGGTTCGTCGCGTCGTCCGCTTTACAATTTCCTTAATTACTACTTAACTCTCTCATCTCCCCCTCTGACTCTCCCTCGCATTTGATTGGAACCTCGACCTTGGCTGACATCAATTTGCAGTCCCCGAAGAGACGACCGCGGAGCTCGTGAAGCTGCGCGCCAGTATCTACAAAGTTTCGTCAGACTTCAAGGGCCCGCTGTCGCCGGAGGAGTCGGTCAGGATGCAGCTCGAGGTCATCCATCGGTGGAGGGTCGAAGATACGGGTGCTTTCGTGTCGCACAAGGGGAACAAGGAGTGGATGTAAACAGTATGTATCGTACTATGAGCAGATTTGGATTCCAGGTTGAATTTGGCGCGGTGGGTATGTGTGAAGAGGTATTGACTGCATCGGGTTTGGACGGTGGTGAAAATTAGACGCCAGAAGTGGAAGAGGTACAAGAGCTACGGCATCCGAGGTTGCTCACGAGGATCGGAGGCGGATACGATGATTGGGGCCACGGCGGCGTGGTTCCGTCGTGAGAGTTGGATATTCAGTTCGAGTTCGATTGTGAAGCGACAACAAAGTAAAATCTACCAAGCAGCATCGTAGCGAGCCCCTCCACCAGTAACTTGCTCTCAGCCTCGGTCACACGATCTTGGCGTTTGTGGCTTTATCTGCTAGAATCGGTGTCGGAAACAGCCTCCGCATAAGGCGCCGCAAATGGACGCACCCAGAATGCAATCTTTGCAACCACGTCTTGCGACAGCAGGTCAGATGGTGTTAGGGTGTTGGAGGAGAGGACCCACCTCCACAAACCGATGACGTTCGGGTGTGTATGGCACATCTTCGTCGTCCAGGCTGGAGCAAAAGCGTCAGCGTCCGGGCGATGACGGACCGAGACCGGGAGGGGGAACGTACACGCTGAGTTCTCTGCGGGCGGGCATAAGTGTAGGCCCAAACGGACGAGCAACGGGGAATTTATTGGGCCAAGATGGGGGTTTTCTGGGCGCGTCCCTCAGAGGCAACGGAGGATCTTGGGAGCGTGAGGCATATCGAAGAAAGTGAGATCGGCGACGCACCTGATTTCTGCTTTTTGGGGAGAGGCTCCATCTGCCGGTCGGCCTCGTCTAGTCCCTTCTCCATCTCCGCAACCGAGCGCTTGAGATTCGTGACAGTGGCGCGTTTTTCTGCGTGCAACTTCATCTGCGCGGCCTCGAGTTGAGCCTGGCCTTCCTTGAGGACAGCCGTGTCCTTCCGTAGCTTCTCCTCCGCGACGTTCAGCTCCTCACGTTCCTTCACACGCGCGGCGCCTGCCTCCTTCACTCGGGCGTCGAGGTCCGTGAATCGTTTTTCTGCTGTCGTCCGGCGCGCGCGTTCATCATCGAGAGCCTGCGACTGCGTAATGGCGGCGCTTTCGAGAGCCGTGATCTTGGCTTCGAGTTCGCGGCACCTCTTCTCCGACGCAGCCAGGGGCTCGTCGCGTCCGTTGACGAGGGCGCGCTTGGCCTGGGCGAAAGCTTCTGCGAGAGCGGCGAGCGCGTTATTCATCGGGCTGTCGACGATGGGTTCAGTTTTCATGGCGTGGAGGAGGAGTTCACGCTGGCGTCGTGGTGGTCTGTGGCAGAGGTGTCCGGCACCGAATGATGGCCGATCCGCTAGGTTCCCACGCCGGCTGGCCAAATCCAACTTGATCGTTGGGTTCGTAGACCATAATAGTTATCTTCCCTTCTTTAGATGTATGCGGTGGGTATCTACCTTTCTCCACACGGAGCTTGAGGTCCCTCATCCTTTCCCCCCTGCGTTTCGGAGGCCGGAAAACTGAGGGCCGAACAAGGGCCGAAAGCTCTACGCGTTCAGACGGTACAGGACGCGTATCCCAGGAAAATTCGCCTCCTCTCCAGAATTCTCCTCGTCTCTTCTGGGTCACCTCGGAGGAGTGTTGATCCCTATGATTTCTCCGTACTTCACTCGCACTTGCTCACTTCCACCCTCACCCGGCCATGGTCCCGCGTTGACACGCGATTTCAGAATAGCAAACCCCGTAATGCTCGAAGTCGACAAAAGGTAAGAAGAGCTCAATAATGTACCCATCCCGAGTCGAGCGGAACCTTGCAGTAGATGCGGCGGCACGCTGTGCGCTACGAGGTGCGCTCCCAGCTAACGATTATACTGCAGAGGCCTCTTTCACTATCTGGAAAAAAACACACTTCCAGGCGTCGATGAAGAGGTCGGATTCAAACGTTTGTGTCGTCCCGGCAGGAATTGAGGTCTCGATTTCAACCCTATCTTTGTCCACGGCGCGACCGACAAGACGAGTCATTGTAGAAAACGGAATCCAGCGTCTATCCCTCTCGTTGATCCACCAGGATCTAGTCCTCCTCCGAATCTGAACTGACACTGGATCGATGGCGTCAGAATTGCGCGCGGGATGATATGGTTGGAGAGTGGTACGAACATCTGCCTCTTTGCCTTCTTGTGCACACGGGGTGAGTCGGCAGCTCCGCGTGAGCCGTCGGGCAGTACGGACTGATGGCCAAAGAATCGCGCATAGAATGGTGGTGGGATTGGCTCCTTGAGTGACGACATCAGTAAATGTGCACTTTAGTCTTTCGCGTCTTTCGCGTCTTGAGCGAGACGCGAAAGACGCGGAAGACGCAATTCCGCCCCAGACCTCAGGTCTTCTGAAAGTAGATTCGGTTTTCTTTCAAAAGACCTTCGTCTCATAAAAGACGCGAAAGACGCGCAGGGTCTTAGAAAAGTTCGCTTGGAAGACGCTCAAGACACACAACAAGACACGCGAGAAGAACGGAAAGAAAGCAAAATCAATGTATTATTGTAAATAGGCAGTGACGACGACATCCGTTTCCCGCGCAATCCACTTCCCCACGCAGTCCAGCTCGTGGGCGCGCGCAGCGGGCGAGACGAGCCACAGACGCAGAGGCCCGCGTCGGGGATGTCCCGCTCCCCCCGCCCACCGCGGCGACGACCGCGTCCGCGAGCACTTCCGCCGCGCCTTGGGGGGCGCCCACGACGCTGCACGGTTACCGCAGCAATGGAAACACCAGCGCGGACGCGTACGCATACGGCGGTGGCTTCCCGCGACGACGTCCAAGCAAACGACGCCCGCGGAACAACGGGCAACCCATCCAGCTGAACCGGGTCGAGTGGAGGGGCCAGCTGAGTCGGGTTAGTAGTCGAACGAACACGGAGAAGACGGCACGGGACGTACATGGAGGCATGAACAAACAGGCCACGGATGAACCTACCAAGGAGAAACGGGACTGCGGCCGGTAGCGGCGACTTGAGAACGAGGCACAGTTGAGGTTTTGCATGGTTGAGGTGAAGGTTGGGCTTGACGATGGAGACAAAGGAAGGGATTGAGGGTATCGAGAACAAGACGCATTTGCATGGAGGATCCTGGCGGCGTGTTTGAGCAAGATGAACATGGCTTGGGGGCTTGGACCGGGTGTGGAGTCCGGAGAGGGATGGCGTAAGGGGAGCCTTGCACTCCTTGCGACAAGGTCCGTGGGCAGGCGTAGCGGCACTGGGAAACTGGTTCTGGGGGGATTTGGGCGGCGGCGAAGAGCTAGGTTGCTGTACGTGGTATTTGATGGCCTTGTGTCAGTCTGCAGTGGGATTCGACGGCGCTTGGGGGGCAGGCAGAGAGTTGGCATCGTTTGGTGGTGGTGGTGGGAGGAGAAGAAGTGATCAAAAGCAACGTCGCAACGCGAGGCGATCTTTGATGCGCACGGGCCAGGATCGGAGTTTGAAACACTTGTGTCATTTCCCATCCCTCGCCCCGACCAACGTTCTCGGCGGAGGGCATGAGTGCCTTTGGTGTTTATTCTTGATGGAACCTTTTCATCTATGCCCCCGAGTCTCTAAACTTGATCAATGGCCAACTTTTCGGTGGGAAATATCTGACCGAATCAAGAAGTTCATCAAAAGATGCAAGACTCGGTTGCCAAGATGCAAGACGCTGAAAGACGAGCCTCCAAAGACGCGAGACACTTTTCGAAGACTAAAGATCCTCAAAGACGATATTCAAAGACCTAAGACTCCGGAGTATATACAAGAGCAGGAGGATACATACACCGCCGACGGTCCGACACATGGCCGGCGGCTGGATGCCGCACCACGATCACATGTAACCGAGAACTGGCGGCCAGCTGAGCTCAGACTGCGCGCCTCGGCGATTGCGCACTGGGCGGCAGTTTTGGCCTCGTCGAGTGCGTGCGCGAAAGCGCGCTCCAGCCTTGTCACAACGGGGTCGGGAGAGTCTTCCTCCTTGACCTCTGTTTTCATTCTCGAGTGACTTCGTGGCCTGTGTGGTGCTGGCAAGGTGGTGGTCTGTGGGAGAGCAGCGGTTGAAAGTGATGGCATCGAGTGCGCACGTGCAGTGAGGAAGCCGCTGATGCCGAACACCCTTTCCCGCCTTCCACTCTTTCCTCTTGCACTCATGACTCGCGCCGCAACTTCCTCAGACCCGACCAAGGACAACTAATACTGGGGCAAATTTCTACCGGAGAGCCTAGGCGCCTCTTCCTGGGCTCCTGCGTCGACAAGCAAGCTCCTCGCCGTTGAGTTTCGACTTTCAAGTTCGCCGCAGGGGCACTAGTACTGCGACAGTTCTATTTCAACGCCAGGCGCAAACGACGAAGCGCATTGGACATTATTCTTTGCCGGCAGGAGAAAAATCAAATCCCCTCTAACTTCAATCTGATATGCGTCGTGGCCGAGTCGAACGGAGTTCTGCGGGAGGACTCACGGGAAACTAAGCTCCCTGTAGCAGATTCACGACCTATGCGCATAGGTGCAGTACTTTCCATCGTATTTCCACCTCATTTTTACGTGCTGCTCATTGGGATCACAGGCAATCTGGTCCGGAAACTCTCTTCTATGATGTTAAACGCTGTGTCAAGGTGAGCCAAATTTCTGAACCGGCATTGTCGAGAATCAGGCCCAGCGCAGGAATTTTTGACAGTTTTCCCCAGCAAAACCGCCGATCCTGGTCAAACGCATACGGCCATCCCTCACTCGGATGGTATCGTGACCGCAGATTGCGAACTCTCTGTCCACTCAAGCCAGACAGATCATGCGTATCGCAATCGGTGAGGCCTCTCGCAATACCTACCCTCAGAAATTGAACTCATCTTGCTGCGTTCGTTGGACTGGGGCTGCGGTCAGAATCAGCCATTGCGCTGGTTCCACGGCGTGTCTCGCCATTCAACATCCATCTACCTCATCCGTATCGCCTGCTGGCGAATAAAGTCCCCACTCAGAGGTCCAGATCTAGCTCTTAATTCGGAGGTTGCGGTTCGAACCCGCTCGGAGACATGGGTAATGCGACTATCCTTTTTGAAGTCCAGCGCAATGTCGAGTGGATGCAGTATTTCCGGCACGGAATTACCCTATCACCAAGGACAATACGTGTGCTTGATATGGTCCTCAGAGCTTCGTATGGTTCCCCTCTGGCATGCGGCGAAAGAAGATCAGCTACGATACAAGGCCACCAATCTTTCTTGGCCAGCCTCGTCGTCGTGCGCCCGATCTCACCGGCCGACGGCCGCGCGAGACACCTGGAAGACGGTGGTTCGAGTCCGCCCGCTGGCTATACGATCCTATGCTGGGCGGATGTTTTTGGGTAGGTAAACATCGAAGTGGCACAGTCACAGCGCCAGTCAGTTGCGCATACGGCCAGTTGCGGTTTTGTGAACCTAGCCGGTGGACAATACCCGCCGCAGCCGCGCTAAATTCCGTTGGTGACGTATTGACGATGCGGTCGACACCCGGCGCCGTCAAGTCGATGAGGAAATGACTCAAACGGTGCGGGATACTGATAGTCGCCGCAGGCCTGGCGGCCGCAAAACAAAGCAGCGCTTGCCGTGCTCTGATATAACTCTGCAAAAAAAAAATCAGTCTCTCCATCAATATTGGGTTCTGACCAGCCGAGGTAGAGGTATTGCATGGTACGAGGATTGAGGGGGTAGGATGGATCTAATTCTCCCTTTCATTGCCCCTTTGCACCGTGCAGAGGCAAGAACATCACAGAGGCGGGAGACGCATGAACATCTCGAAGGCGGTCAACCGCGTAGCCGCTACAGATTACTGATCAGCCATGAGATGTGATAAAACACACATAACCACGCCCATGTTCATGTTTTCTTACTCGGCGGACCGTCCTGTTCCTTGTCGCTTTCACCCAACTTTGCGACTGCGGGTGACGAAGCTACGGTGAAAGGCAGAGTCAAGAGGTTGAAATGCTGTATCGAGCGAGGTGGACGTACCTCCGCCGATCCTGGGACGACCCCGCCTCACCGGACGCCGATCCGCCTGGAGATCGCCCTCCATCTCTGCCGCTGAGCGCTTCAGATTGGTGACTACCGCCCGTTTGTGGGAGGCCAGTTTCTTCTGCGCGGCCTCCAGAGCATCTTGGCCTTCCCGAAGGGTGGCCTGGTCCCTCGCGAGTCGCTTTTTCGCCACCTTCAGCTCCTCCGCCTGTTTATTCAGTGTGTCGCGTTCCGCCTCCATCTGTGCTTGAAGCCCTCTCCAATAGACGCGTTCATCAACGAGTTCGTCCTGAAGAGTGCGGCACCTCTCTTCCGACGCAGCGAGAGCGATGGTCAATTTCGAGTTTTTGCGGGCTTCCACGAGGGCGGTTTTGGCTTGGGCGAAAGCTTGTGCGAGTGTAGCCTCAGCAATGTCGAGGGAGTCGTCGAGCGCTGCGTCAGAATTCATGGCGTAGTGGGGTGTATTGGAGGATACCCGCTGGCGTCGTCGTGGTTTGTGGTAGAGACGAGACGCGTGGGAAGCACGTAATGATGCGGCCCTCGGGATGTGCCAGGCTGCCGAGTTGCCGGCATAACAACTTGCCCTGTTGGTTCAACTTTGCACGCACTGAAATCCAAAGCTAGACCGGTAACCGATTTCTATGAAGTGGGAAAATGTTCACTGAGACTCGAGGGACCCGTCACCCGTCGAACCGAGTTTGAATTGGGAGCGCGCAATCAGTGGGCGGCATTGATCGGCATGTCAGGCTTCACGTTCCGCGGGTGGCCTCTCCGAACCCTCGCCGTTGACTCGTTCGACGCCGGTCACATAGGAATCGGGCTCGTTAGTTGTGGTAAGTAAATCGTTGTCGCCGACCGGTGCACAACTTGAAATACTGAATTTTGGGGTTGTTTCGGAGTTGTGGACAGCCTTACGAGTCCAGTGCCGAGTTCAGAAGTGGCCCATCGGCGTTTGGCCAATCGGGACTTGAGGATTGGTCGAGAACCACAGGCTTTTCTGATATCGAGCGTCCGCGTGTGCCCAGGATCACTTGCGTACCCACAACATCATAGATAAGTATCGCACCAGGTCCTTGTCCCGTCCTCTTCCTTTTCCCCGCCCGCTCACCAGGTATTCCTCCCAGTTACATTTCACACCATCCCGCCTCGCTAATTCCCAGCAGATGGCTAACCCTGGCAGCAGTCTCGTCTCCGGTATCCAGGATATCTCTGCATTCCTCCCCATTATTGGCACCGACCAATGTGAGAGGCACCTCGGGGAAGCACTTACAGGAGGATTCCTCTATGCTGCAGCAACACCCATGTCCCTATTTGGCTGTCTCGGAATTGTCAAGGCCTCTGTATCGATCTTATGTGCAAGTGTCTCTCCTCGACTTGCGCAGATGCTTGAAGATGCTGGAGTTGCACTGCAAGGCTCCACTGCTGCTATGATTGGTATGAATTTGCCAACAATGAAGGATGGTATACACACTTTCCAACCCACGGATGGATTTCTGGCTGGGGAAAAGTTTCTTGGGTTGCTTAGCACACAGCACATTGATCACGCCCAAGTTAGCTTACAGTTCAACTATTCCCGGTGGAACTGCTGGCTGGCCCTGTCAACCCTTCTACTCAGTGGTCTTGGTCTCCTGCCATACATTTCAATCATCACCAATAGTGGTCCTCATGCATCATCCCTCCCTGACTGGGTGTACCCACTCATGCGTGTCATTGGGTCGGCATTGTCTGTAGTCCTTGTTCAACTGATTATTCAAATCCGAATCCAAGAGATTGTTGGTCTGTCCAGGTACATCACCTTGCTATAAACAGGTGTCAAACCTCTGACCTTGTTGTAGAAAATCCACACATTCCACAGACAAGATCCTACAGGACAAAGAAAGAGGGGAACACAGAGATCCTGACCCACCCTCGTTGCAAAGCATGATGGCTCCTCTTCTCTGCCTTCAAATCCTCCTTGCTGTTGGCATAGGCTTGACAGCTGTTGGCTACTTGGGGTGCTTCACAGTGGTGCAACATGCAACTGCCCAAAATACATATATATGGCTGGGTGTTGAAGGTGCACTGGCAGGGCTCCGTGTGTTCATCTGGGCACTCAACCCAGAATGGATGAGCAAACAGGTCTTACCTTGAATTTGCGCCTGAGTGAGCATCCCCCGCTCGTGACAGTTGGTCAAGATTATGGGCAGCATATCAAAGATGTCAATGAGCCATTCATCCTGCTGAATTCCTCTCAGTTCTTGGACTATATAGGTCCATATACTGGTCCTGTGGAGCGGTTCAATGACCCGGACCATCATATTGCAATCTACTATACACTTGCCGGTGGCCTTCAACGGCACTATACTGAACCACATCAGTACAAGGTTCTGCTGACTACCATACTTGATCTCACATCTCGGCACACCTTTGTCCTAGTGCATCATTGTCCGCAGCAAGGTTCTCTTGGTGTTCATTCTGACCCCAAGGTCAACTTTGCCAATTTGGTGCCCATGCAAGATACAGAAGTCATAATGGCTCAACTTCAGGGTGCTGTCAGTTCGAAGCATGGCATGTTGCAGACCGAGCAATTCACTGCCATTGATAGGCATTCTCGAAGAATAGCTGATCTCATTGGCGGCGTGGACCGACCAACCAATCTTTACCTGTCCTGGGCCCTCCGTGAACTGCCTGTTTCTAGCAAAATATCAACCCCTCAAAAGCTAGGGATTGACAAGACTTCCTCTATGAGGATGCCTGTGGATTGGGAGGAAATGGGAATGGGAATGGCAGTTGAATTAGTAACACACGATACACGGTCCGAAGCTCAAGCCGATGACATGCTGCTTGAACCACCTGCGGAATCAATGTTAACGGGGCTCGACCAAGAATACATTGGTCTTCAACATTATGTTCGCCAATGGAGGTCGGACTTTTATCGAGTGAAAAACTTGCACATCATCGCGACTGTGGTATCAGCTGTTGACTTCAACCATCCACCTTCAACGGATGATTTTACTGGCTTTATTGCAGCTATGGAGCTATTGTTGGTTTCTGAGATATGGCTGTAATAGTGTTTCATAATTATTTTGTAACACACCTTGAGACATTTTCACACCTTTCAGCAAGAAAATCCACATGCTAACAGATCCTTCCGTCCAAAGTGCACATCCCCAAAGGCACCAGACACCAAATTCACGACCCCTCGACATGCGAAAAAAAATTCACACCCCACTTCGTCGATGAAAGTTTCACAGGTTGGAACATTTCAATTTGTTACACACCTCTTTCTTGACCTTTGGTTTTCTTCACACCCCTGGTCGTTTGCAGAAAAGCAACGCACCTCCACGCAACGGGGGCCGTGTCCGGATCATCAGTTCCGGCGCTCGGCCGCACGCCTGCAACTGCAATCTATGGCTCATGAATCATGGTCTCACCCTCTGCGCTTATGAATTGGGCGCACACAATGTGATATGCATTACTGAAGCCCTCCCATTGCAACCCCGACTACACTGCGGCTCTTAGCAGACCTGTTTTACTCGGAATATCAATCGATGTGATGTGATCCCTGATCCGGACCATGACGGCACGGATGTTCAGTGATGTCTTTTACCACCAGTGCCGGCTAGGTGTGAAAGAAATGAAAAGGCTAGGTGTGTCATTTCCCATGTGGATTCAAAGGCGTGTAAAAAAAACGGATGCCATCTCACCAGTGATTTTTTTTATTTGGTTGTGCCACATGTGAACATTTCCTCAGAGTCGAGGTAGTGACCTTTCATTTTGGACCCACCCAGGTGTGTAGATTTCTTGCAAACCTGTGTATTTTTCTCTAGAAACTTGGTATAATTATGAAACACTATTACTCCCATACTGAGACACTGGAGTTTGAGATGTTACTTACAGCAAAGAGTGCACCCAAAATTAGTGGTTTCACTGCCCACCATTTTTACACAACCGCCCGTCGGATGGATGTCCAGAATGCTAGCCTTGCCCGTATAGAAGGTGCTGCCAAACGAATCAGCAGATACCTTGAAATTGCACATGAACTCTCAACTATCACGGGGTCCAGTGCACTTGAGGCAACACTGCAGTCATATCTAAAAGGTGTTGCAAGTGTCAAAGACCTTGAATCAGATAGTTTACTCGCGGTGGAAAATAAGCTCAGAACAATCCCACCCTTTTCTAATCCCCAACTGAATGAAATATGGAGGTCCGAGAATGAAAGTAAACAGAAGAGACTTCACATATGGGGGAACTCTAATTATTGTCACAACATCATAGCTCAGGCAGTGTTTGGACAGTATGGGACACCGAGTGCTAGTCAAGCGCTCATAGAAATTGTAGTTGAGCGGGGTTATAGTGTCCTTGATTTCAAGAATTCACCCAATCCTGTGGAGATGCCAGACTGCCTCAGACAAATCAGGAACACTACCGGTGTTTCGTTGCTTCGATGCCCCCCTCGGTGGCTCCATCAACTCACTGAACTTGTAAAATTGAATCCCCACATCTTGGATGTTCAGATGGACGAAAACATCAGTGACTCTGACTTACCTGCGGCTCTCCGGAAAAACCTCCAGACCTGGTGTGCAGCGACACCAATAACAGATATGTCCAACACTCTTTTTTCGTTCCGCTATCCAGCTCGATCAAAAGTGGACAAGACTGGTATCCGTCTTATGCAGGCTCCCGGGGTCCTTTTTGTGAAGACCACGCAGGGAGGGATGTTGCCAATTCACATATGGCACAAGCTTGAAGATGTTAAGGTCATATGGTGGCGATTGGGTGCTGCAGCAGAGCCATCTGTGTTGAACATTCAGAAACAAGTTGAATTCTCTCACACCAGCTTCGTTGTTGACCTGCCGGCGGCTGGCCTGTACCAAATTCATATTGCTTTTCATCAGTCCCGGCCTGCCCAGACCACTATTGGGCATTTGGGGAGGATTTGGGTGTCTGCCCTCATACCATCACCCCTGGGACCTGGCCTGGAATTGTTTAGTTCGGAAAAGTGTCAAGGGACACCCGCAGTATTTGCCATATCCACGGATCTGACACTGCCGGTATTTGATTTTGCCTATGCATCCGATGGTGGAGACCTTCCACGGTTTCTTCACTACCTAGATGGCAATTCTGCGGTCTCTCTCCTACGGTGCCCAAACCGCTGGATAACTCAGCTCATTAGTCTTGCCAAGGCAAATTCACACATCTTGGACATTCAACTGGAGTCCGGCGAGACTGTTGACCGTGGTTTACTCGAGACCCTGCAAGACAACAGGGATGAGTGGGCGCAGCATGCTCCAATCCCTGATGAAGACCCTGCTGTCTTTTGGTTCTTGCTTCCACCCAACTCCCTGCTCGTGGATCAGGGGGTTCAAATCCTTGGTGGGTTATGTTGCATCTTCTTGCACACCACACGAGGGTTGCGCTTGAACCTTGAGCTTCGACATCGCTTCCAAGGTGGACAGATTGAGTGGTGGCTCCTAGGCAATTCTCAACATGGGGTGATGGACCCATGTGCTCCAATGACTGGTATTGTGGTCGATATACCCTCTGCTGGTATCCACCAAGTCCATTTACTTTTTCGGGGGCCGGAAGACCCTAAAACCCCACTTGGTGAATTGCTGGGTGTCTGGTTGTACATGGAGATACCACCACTATTTGGACCCCCAATACTTTTGAATCTCCCTCTATAACAGGACTGCTGCACGATCGGGGTCCTGGGTTCTTCAGTTCACGAATATGGGAACTTGAGACTGCCATCTTCCCCGGTTTGGTTTCTAGTGTTGACCATGCGGGCTCCCAGATATTTGACTTTGGACACTGCTGCAACGCTGAAGACTATTGGCTCCCTCAGTTCCTCTACCATAACCGAAACACGCATGGCATTTCACTGCTGCGGTGCCCGAAGCAGTGGCTCCCCCAGCTCACAGACTTGGCATTGGAGAACCCCGATATTCTGGACATCCAGTTGACACCGGGAAGTGACTCTGCAAACCTTGAGCTCCTCGCAGCATTGCAAATGAACAGGGAGAGCTGGTGTGCAATATCCTCTATCCCCGTTGGAGCAGCAATATCATCCTGGTTCTGCTTCCCGGATGGTTCTGTGTTGGACGAAGCAGGTGGTGTTCCTCTGCTTGTGGGAACGAGTGCCCTCTTTGTGAAGACAAAGGAAGCCGGTGCCCTGACCATAAACCTGTGGAACCAGGGCGAGGGAGGAGAGCTCAGATGGTGGAGGGTCATACTGAAAATTAAGGGCGGTCCGGATGGTTTCCAGCGCACAAGCTTTTTGGTGCAACTGCCCTTTCCGGGCTCACACACAGTCCATATTTCTTTCAATTCTCGAGGGGCCCCACGTGCCTTGGGGCCAACATTCTTCCCCACTTCACGCCGCATCGGTAAGTCCTTGTATCACTCAAGTTCTTGTGATGACTGAGGAGTGAGCAAAGGAGACACCGAAAACCTGGCGGTACCGGCTTGGCCGATCCGGTCCCCACCACAGATAAAGCAAATAGGAGGATCACCAGAGACAGAACAAGAAGTAGAATCACCAGAGACAGAACAAGAAGTGGAATCACCAGAGACAGAACAAGAAGTAGAATCACCAGAGACAGGACAAATTGTAGAACGCAGGCTCCTGATCCCGGGATCTGGCCCAATGGGCTGGTTTGGGCCGAGGAGTCCGATCTCTGGTTTCTAAACTTGGTCTCAGAGGCAAGGTCAGACGAGTGACATGGAGTTCATTCAGTAAGTGATTCCGCCGTTGCTCTATGCTACCGAGCTAAACCCACACAGGTGACACTCTCCTCCACCTATCGAGTATGTAGTGGTCCAATCATTCCGAAGTGCATCCTTGATTGAAGGTCTTGAGTAAGCTAAAGAGCAGGCGGTCTCGGTGCAACTATTGGATACGGTAAGCAGTGAGGTACCTGTCAAATTTCTAGTCAGACTCAAGTCAGAATGTAATGTGTAAGTTCACGCACTTCCTCAACCGCCGGCGGTTCATCTCTGCCTTGCCGCCTGCCCGCGCCCGCAGAAAGGCGGAAATGCAACCGGTTTTGACAGAAATATTGCATGCAGTGGACGAGTTTCCCGTTGAATTTATGGTCAGGCTGTGGTTTATCAACCCGGACGCTGCTGTTCAACATCGCCGAGATCGCCGGCGAGGGCGCACCGAGGTAACATATTTGGCCTTGCGCAATTCGTCGCTGGTCCATGTAATGAACGGGACCGACGAACCACAGCGCAGCGCAAACCGAAGAAAAAATGCCTGTCAACACGCCGGAATCATGGTCTTCAGTTCATAATTTCGTCAATACAACAACCAACACGCCAGAATTCGGAAAAAAAAAACTACGCCCGGGTCCTCGTCCACCAAACTCACTGCGGGCACGTCGCCGCCGAATAAATCGTCGCGTCCTGGGGCCCGTACTGCAGCGGGTTGCACCCGGGGAGCTTCGCCATCGTGCCGTTGACGACCTCCTGTTGCGTGCGTGAGTGGTGATATGAGCGCGGCTATGTAACGAGGAGGGAAAGGAAGGGGACGTACGTTGACCACAGGCTTAATCTTGCACTGGTTCGACGAGTCGGCGGTCTTGACGTTGAGGAACTTGCATGCCGTCGTGACACCTAGGCCAAGCGAAACTGAGTGGTGCTGTATATGTAGTGAGGGGACTGGACGCACCGGCGCCCGTATCGTCATTGGGGTTATTGCAGTTGTCAATAGCGTTCTGAAGGACGGTGGTGTCCCACCTGTTACATACTTAGGTTGAATTTCCTTTCAACACAGGAGAAAACAACATGAACGCACCCGTTCTGGAAGTCACCGTGCCATCCGAAGCCGGTGGGATCGCTGGAGAGGAGTGAGGACGAATAAAAAGACTGAGATTGGGACCCGCGTACCCGTGCGCAAAGACGAACGGCCACTTGTCCGTGTTGGCATTCCAGCGGCCCGAGAAGGAGTGAACGGCCCAGGTCACCTCGAAGAAGAGCTGCACCGGACGGTATTAGATTTGAGATTTTGGGGAGAAAGGGTGGAGTGGGACGCACCTTCATCATGTAGACATATCCCTTCGGGCAGCTGCCGTTGTCGAGGCCGGAGAGGAACGCGGTCTGTTCGATTGGTTATGATTTAGCTCTCTTTTTTTGGCGGGGGGTGGAACCAGAAATTGAAGCACGTACGTGCGAAACGTGGTCGGCGGAATCGAGGTTGACGCCGTCCCAGCAGGCGGGCACTAGGAAATCAATTCAATGAACCTTCTGGCATCGCAGGACGACGACGTACTGTGGAGACGCGACTACATTTCTCCGTCAGCCACGCGACAGTAATTATGATAGACCGCGGCGGCATGCTTACATTCAACCCGGACTCGCAATCGGTGGTGGGGAAGCCAGTGCCGTTGTCATCTATTCATTCATTCATGAACCGTTAGCACCACGGAGAATGCAGCGGTATCCAAGGCGAGGAACGTACCGTATCCGGGCAGCCCCGCAGTGTATCGCAAGCACGACCACTGTATCGCGCGCTCCCGCAGCTCGTCCTGCGTCCCGAGTCCAATAGGGAACTTCTTGCTCCTGCGCTTGGGATCGCCCGTGATCATCTTGAGACCGGGGGGGAATGCCTTCAAACACACGCGTGAGTCAAGTCGCAGAATGCGTGAATAAAGGAGGAGGGAGGAACCTTGATCCCAGGCCCGCCGTTGCTCTTGTCGCCGTCGCCGCGGTTCTGGTAGTAGACGAGGAGCCCGCCGTCGGGGACGGCCTCGAACAATTTCGTCTTGGGGTCCTGGAAGTAGAGCTTGGGGTACCTGGTTTATGGAATGAACGACCACGAAAGAAATAGATGAATCGTCCTGCGTACCAGTAATTGCTCAAATCCTAGGCGCCGCGGTAAGTATTGTTCTTAACACGGTCGGCAGAGAACGTACCTGCGCAACGAGGCAGTTGGTGCAGTTCGAGGCGCGGAGATTGTCAAATGTGTAGGTGGGGTTGAAGTCTGTTCGCCGGGTCAAATCCCGAAGCTGGGTAAGGGAAAAATGGCGACTCAACTGGAACCGCCGTTGATGGTGTGGACGTGGTTCGAGGGGCTGACTCCAGGGGAGATGATAGGGTCGAGGCTGCGAGATAAACTACGGTCAGTGTTTGTCCGGCTTTAGAGGGAGAGAATGTACCGCTCTTGGACGAGCGGGTCCGTGCAGGCGACACGGAACCACGCGTTGGCGACGCCAACAGAGCCGAGCAGGGTGGCGAGAGCAACGAAGGATCCTTTAAGCATGATTGCTGCGAGAGGAGGAGGAGGCTAGAGGAGGAGCACCGTACGAGCGCTGCTAACATCTGCGACGATTCGACGACCCTCTTATAGGGAGGAGGGGGAAGACACATGTGCTCGGAGGAAGAACCGGTGACTGTTTCCTGAATCAGGGGAATCAGAATTCGTTTCGAGAGGAGGGAACGAACCAAACGGTCGACAAGGGCGTACAGCAACCGGGGCTGAATGATGTCCTCCGTCAGAGGAGTGAATGGAGAAAGCTCGCTTCGGAGTGGTGTCCTGCGTGCAACGCCGACCTGACTGGGTCACGCCGCCCCGCGTGCAAAGACGAGTGCGGGGAATTCGGAACCGATGCCACTTCGAGGGCGGCAAATCGTGCGGTTATGAGCCGCGGCTGCAAATCCAGCAAGTCAGTGCGTAAAACTCGACACAAAGACCGAATGGAACCAACAGAGTCTAATCAATACGATTCAGGGTTGATCAGCCGCTGATGAACTAAACGTCCTTGATCCGACCTCTTTCGGTGCCGCGCGGACGGTGGAGAAAGAATGTGGAATATTGAGCGAACGGTGGAGGCCTGGATTTGCGGAAAAACCAGCGAGTTGACTGAGTAACATGTCCTAGAGAAGGAAGAGACGGAAACTTGAGCGACGTCGGGCGAAAAGGGTCAACTTGATGCCAAGGACAACAACCCTCTCACCTGAGGATCGCCACATCCGAGCACATCCGACGACTCAGTGTCCATGACGCTCCGGGAAGTTGGTCGGGAGCTGAACATCCATGCTGCCCCGAATTTCCTTATTCGGCCAGGTCAGAAGGGTTGAATAGTTCAGGTGCAACTCCGTTTTTCCCGCACTCACTAAGTAATGACTTTTGGCGCTGCTTCCTGGCCACAGGAGTATGTGTCCGTTCTCGCACGAGGGTGCTCTCCTTCCCGAACAAAGCCTCCCTGGATTGAGTTCCCCGCGGATCTCAAACAGCTTGCGGAATGTGGTCTCTGGAGGCAGGTGAGCACGGAGAGGGGGAAGCAAAACGCAACGCACATGTCTTCCTCGATCTCTTCCTCCAATTTCGCTCCCGCGAATGATGACGCTACGGTAGACGCAGAGTGAGGTGAAATGCTGCACCAGGGGTACTGGACCGCTGAGATTTTTTCGACAGCGTACCGTATAACTCCAGCGGTCAGTGGGATACAAGTCCAGCCTTGTCCCTGCGGAACCGCGATCATCAAATGCTGGCCGTGAGCAGGGAAAGGGAAAGTAGGCAGCGTATTGCTACTCAAACGCGGACGTCTTTCTCCGTTTCCGCTGCCGTGGATGATGGCGCTACGGTAGAAAGTACTAGAAATAGAGTGAGGAACTCAGGAAGATGAAATAGTGCCTCAGGGGTACGAGGCGCAACTTACCTCTGATCGCGGGACCAAGCCGCCTTCGACGCCTCACGCCGCAGTAACGGACACAGCTCCCTGGGGTTCATCACCACCGTCTCTACCGACGACGCGACCTGGTCCGTCAACCACGTAAACCCTGCGAGAATCAGGCGACATTCCAATGGTCGACGTGATCTTACTCACCTGCAACACCGATGCCAAAAACGCGCCCACTGGCTAGGATGATGTCCGGTGCTTCGTCTGCCTGAGGCTGATACTCGGCAAATCGTCGATAGCTCTGTCGCGGCGTGCCTCGTCGTACTGAATCTCCGAGAGCCTCTTCATCGATATATGCACCCCCGGGCTCGACGAGGATGCTGGTTCCGCCGCCCTGGACCTAATCAGTGTGGGTGTGAATGCGTGGGATGATGCACGGGAAAGTTAAATACATTGACCGCAAATGGAGTTCTCGCTCTCCAGAGGATCTGAATCTGCGACGACGAAGTGAGCCCAAGACGGCGTTATGTAGAAGGTAAGCTGGGAGTATTCCAACTTCAGGGATGCCCACCCGCAGTTCGTCCAGCAGACAACCGATTATGTCGCAGCGGCTGGATGGACAGTATGTTTTTGGAACTACCGTGGATTCCACTCGTCTGCAGGGCGCGGTGTGTGTTCCAGGGGAACATTTAGGCTTCGCTAGGGTGAATTTTCGCTCACTGCTCAAGCCTGGCAGAGTCGAGTGCTCGCAATGCCACCGAAGTCGAAGATGCCACCGCGCAGCGGGAGGATGGCCATGTCGCAACGTGCGTGTTTACGAGACGAAGCTTCGCAAAACCACTTGGAGGTGTTGCGGCGGAGGCTGAACGAGGAAAGCCCGAGTGTTCCTGCTCAACGACCGTGGTGGTCGAGAGCAGGTGCCGTGGGAAAACCGAAGATGGTGCAGCCAAACACGAACATCCCGCTCCCTCCCTTGACCGCATCCATCACCATCGAGTTCCACAACTCGTTTGTCCCGCTGATATTGGCGTCGTCTACGCTACCCGTGTACTCAAATGCGACGCACGTTGGTCGTATCGTTCTGCGAACTCGGGGCGGAAATGGACTGAAACTGCAAGACTTGCTCGAGACCTGCCCGATTCCTGGGCAATGAGTGGTGACACTGGGTCCTGGGCGCTCTAGACGCGACTGGAATACTCTCTGGGGGCTATGACACTCTAAGCGCACAAGCTGCATCTTAAGATCGATGTCTCGCGCAAATACTTCCGAGTTATACTGCGTCACGATACACCAAATCCCCATATCGCACGAACAACCTGCGAACGATTCAACTGACCGTCGTCTAAGAATACTCAATCCCGTAATCTGGATGCCTCGTGCGCTCATACTGGTTTTCCCTCCCCACCCAACGCCGCGGCAATACACGGTGGTTCCGAAGACAGCCAAGCCCAGTTCACCGCCGGTCCGACGTCCAGACGCGAGCGCATGTACCTGCGGCGTGTAGAAAGCTCACACATTAATAAATGCTGCCTACCTTGATATCCACCGCCATGGCCACCAGCACATGATCGTCGGCGAATCCTTTCTCGGGTGAGCATGCACAGCTAGTGTGGCAGTCAGCGCCCACAACGTCAAGAGCCCCAGTTAAATACTCAGTCTGCGGCTCCTCCTTTTCCCCCGCCGGCCTTCCTCCCATTGGTGTGAGCAACAAACTCCAGCGGGCGCGGGCCAGCTGGCGCAGACTGAAACCTACTTCAAGTCCTGGGGTACCTGGCGATCTCATCCTGATCTCCCTCGTCGCTCTCAAAGAGTGCTCGGATGCCTTCCCTCCCTTGAAGGCCACTGTCGGATTGGTCGTTGCGGTGTGGGAGGTTGCGAAGGTGGGTGGGGCTTCTTTATATAAGGCCCGTAGCTGAACGCTTTCTGTCAGCGAGTCAAGCGTACGAGAGAAACTGCGATGCGTGTCGCCCATCGCGCGGTGAAATCATCGAAGTCGTGGCCGATAGTATTGCCGATCCTACCGCCATACCACCGCCCATTATAGAAAGGCTGAATCGTTTCGAAGGGTGCGTGCTATTTTGTTCACCTAGGAGGCTGAATCGGGCGTCACTGACTGTGGCCAAGGGTCCATATATGCAAGTCGTTCCTGGTGAGGAAATACTTCCGTGCGACCCAGCAACTCTAAACTAAGCTCACCTCGCCCCATGGAGATCCAGTCCGCGATCCAGGTGGAACTCTCCGTTGCGCGTCTCGAAGCCGAGGTTGTTCTTTCGAGTCAGAAGACAGATAGCCTGCTCAAGTCGAATGTACGCTTCCGGTGTCCTTCATAACCTCGTCAGTCTCAAATCGTACAGGATGCGCTACGGACGCAGATTGTGATCCTCCAAGCATTTGTTTTATTTTCCTGAGGGCGTTTGTCTGAAGCCAGGGCTGACCTTCGCACAGACCGCTACAGTCGAGTTTTGCGTCGAAGTCCGCCGATCTTGACACATTCGTCCTTGAGAGTAGAATGACCATGGAATATTCACTCAGTGTCTGCGTCCACTGGCATCTGACTGTGAACATCGCCTTGATTCAGTGATTGAAGTCGAACAGGAAGCTCTGGAGGAAATCGGGGGACCGGCGGTTCCCGACGTCCTTTCCGCATTTCACAGAGGCCAGAGACAAGGTGAGGGATAACAAAGAGCCCGGCAAGTCCATCGCTGCTTGTGGCCTTCGCTGATGGCATCAGTTGCATTGTTCGAAGAATCGAAACTGTGTTTGCACAATGGGTAGACCAAACAAGTACCTCTTACCAACCACCACCACAACGCCACTCGACCATGAAAACTGAGGAAAAAGTAGAAGACCCTCTGGAGCCTGCGACGGCCGGATTGGACAGCGCATTCGCGCAGTTCAAGCGCCGCGTCGTCAACGAGCTGTCTCCCCGACTCGCTGCATTGGAGGGGGAGAACAACGAGCTGAAAGCCACGGTGGCAAGATTCGAGATTGAAACCAGCCGCCACGGACAGGCTCTCGCTGAGGAACGCGCTGCCCGGGAGCGGGAGAACCGCGAGCTCAGAGCCACGATAGCAAGACTCGAGGATGATGCCACCCGCCACACAGAGGCTCTCGCTGTGGCACGCGCCGCTCAAACGGCTGCAGAGACCCGGTCTGTGACCGCAGAATCACAGAGGAAGGAGGAACAGGTCGCACGGGCGGAGGAGCAGGAGAAGTTCCGAGTGGCCCTGTTGGCGTCCCAGAAGGAGTCCAGCGATGCCGAGGTGGCAGGCCTCAAGAGGGCTCTGGCTGCTGCAGAAACGCGAGTCGCGACACTCCGATTCGAGGAGCAGGAGCTTCATGCGTCCCTTGCTGCGAGCGAACAGGCCCACGCAACTGTCGAGATGGAACGCGCCGCGGAGAAGGAGGAGTTCATGTTGCTCCAGACAGCGTGCGCGAAAGTCAAGCGGCAGAGGAAGAAGGACCTGGTCGCGTGGGCGGCGGAGCGGGAAGAGCTCGAAACCAGGGTGATAACTCTCGAGGTAGCGGCAAATGAGACTAGTGCGCTCGTACGGGGGACCGCGCAGGCCCTGAAGGCTGCAGATACGAAGCACATCGCCGCTGTTGGGCCGCCCACGTTCACCAACACCAAGCGCTCGCTAGCAGAGACGGAGGATGAGCTCAGCAGTGACGCTGACAGCGGACTCCCCAGAGTCCGAATCAAGGGCATAAAAGGTGCGTACTGTCTCCTCCGCGCCTCCACGTCCTAGTCCTCTGACCATCAGTCCCTAGTGGCGGGATGCTCCTCCGGAGCCCATGTCGCCAAGAAGGCAAAGAGGGGGGGTGATGTTCGTACCAATTTGCATCCTCTTATCGCACCGACGGACCGTTGATGCCATCCACGCAGCGTCAGTTCAGAGTCGGAGTCGGTGCCTCGAAGACGCAAGACCAGTGGCTGCAAGAAATAGCCTCGCTTGTTGAAGAGCAAGAGCAGAATATTGCTGCCGCTGGAAGTATGAATGTGGGTTAATGACGGACCGAGACGATGTGTTATGTGCTCTGTAAAACGTACCAGTTCTCCGCTACAATGGCGCGCCGTAGAGGCAGTTAGCTTTGAATCGAAATCTTTTGAACGCGCCGCACTTCTGGATCCGCGCTGCATATCTGCTGGATTGAATGGCTAGCAACCGTTGAATAGCAGCGCACCTGGTACCACACATTACGACATTACGCCGCTGTATCCACTGCAGTGCGGATCTCGTTCGACGCGGGATCGGTGCATTCTACCTTTCGCTTAGTCTTGTTTTTTTTTCCATGGTGCGAGCCCGTCAGTACCAGTACCATGATTCTCTGGGTTAAGTCACGTACCAGAGCGTCAGGTTGACCCATCGATTGAGCCGCGCGGGAGGATGAGGGCGGCTCGGTTCTGGACGAGATGATGAGGACGGCAGTTGCATGAAGACCATGCTCTTACCGAATAATGAGAACACCACTCGTTAGCGCGGGGCGCACCTGCATTCAATAGTATGCGACGAAAGGTCTCAGTTCGACTCTGGGTCAAGTCGTCAATACCAACCGCGGATGTTTGTGTTTTGGAGAAACTCACGCACTCTGGGAGGCTAATTCGATACCCGATCTGCCTGGCGAGCGTCCCGCACTCGCGCACGGCGGAGTCACGAATAAGTACAGGCCTTGTTGCGTAGCTTTCGGGCCCGGGTTGGAGTTGGTTTAATCCTCTACACCAGAAACCCCTACCTCGGAAGTATGCTCTTTTGAGAGCGTAATGGCTAAGCTTACCTGTCGGCGGACTAACTGCCAGTCACGTCGAATTAGACAAATGTGGACCTGAACGGTCGGCAACTTCGTGAGAAACGCAAAAAAGGAAGGGAGCGAGGAATGATCATGAAGCGAGCCTGAGTCGAACAGGCGAGAGCTGCGCCAGTGGCTGCATTTCTACCGAGTACAGCTGCGAACCAATTCGCATTCGGTCCGTTGGACACCCACGAATTCGTGGAATTAGTGTGCTAGTTTTTCTCCATTGACGGGTCACTCACTATCTTGTACTTTTTCCGTGTTGACGCGGTTGTCCGTCGAGGGTGCCAGGCAAAGGATTTCGTGCGGTGATCAAATCCGCGAGAGCTCTCCAGACCAGGATGGGTTGGTAATCGAGGCCAGCGAGCGCAAGTACGCAGAGGAAGAGAAAGTAACGGAGCTCGTCCACAGGGATATCGGGGAGGCGCCCGAAACTGGGGAGTCCTGGATTGAAGGATGCGGCGAAGGGATCTTTGGAGTGTGGCGATTGTGTTGCTGAAGAACAGAGGTTTTGGAATACGAGAGGTGAATTTCGGGCGGATTTGCCTCCGCGATTCGGGTTCCTCGTACAGACTTTGTGCAGATTGCATAATAAATTGCGACTTGAGTCATTGACGGTTCCTCCTCCGCAGAAATGGAGGACCGAAGGAAGTTCCATATCGAAGGGGCCTGGCGGAAGGCCACAGAGGGACAAGCACCAAGGATGCGCTGCTTGCTGGACAGATATACCCGGAAGCGACGTGGCAAGAAGAGAAAACTTACGGCACGGAATTGAATCTCCGATGATTGACATCATGATGCCGGGGACCCCTAATTCGGCACATTCTGCCTCAAGCAGAAGGAGTCACACCGGCGATCACCGAACTTCGGCGCAGCTGAACCGCAAACTTATTTTCAAGGTATCAGGTTGTCATTCGGCCCTGCCGAAATCCAGTCCGATTTGCCAAGTATAATGAAAGTATTGGGAGCGTCCGAAATCTGAAGAATAAGTTGAGGATTGGGCACAACTGATAGGCCAAATTTCAACCCAAATTTCAGTCCGGTAGAGCTGAAATGGGAAGCAAGCGGGCTCGGCCCGATTTCGGCGCAACCGAAATCCTACCTTTCGGCGCGGTTTCGGCACTAACGGAAACTATTAGTTTCGGTGCGCTTCGAAACGAAAGCCGATACTTTGAGTATCTCGATGGTTCTGAATCTCATACTTGTCCTTTGTCTTTCAGATGTTCTGAATTTCTTTACAATACTTGGCAAATCAACTCACATTTCGGCACAGTTGAATCCCAATCCGAAACCTTCGGAATAAGATTGCAGTTCGGCTACGCCGAAAGTCGGTGATCACCCGTGTGAGTACAGTGACTTCGGGAGTGCATACCGCATTCAGTGAGTACTTCGGGTCTCTACGGAATAAACCGAGGAGAAAGCCGAAGTTCCTGCCGTTCTTTTTTTTTCCGGCCTCCACAAAGCGGGAAAAGAAGTGAAGGAACACAAGGACCACAAGCCCAAGATTAAAAAGTCTTTACCTCGACAGCGAAACAGCAGGGGAAGGGATTCAAAAAACCCAGAGATCATCCAGATGGCCAGAAGCCGGCGCGGGAAACTGGTAACATCAGCACGGCGCCGAGACTGTTTCTGTCGAGCTTGCATGCGCTTAAGGGCGAAATTAGGAAATTGAACCATGATCACGTGTCGTGTTCAACTAACTATTGAATGCGGGAAAAAGCCGCGGAGTGCAGTGGAGTTCAACGATAGTCGTCAGTAGTGATTCAAACCCATCGCAGGAACCTAACCTCGCCGGTCATCGGAACCAATGAATGGACAAAGCGTACCCCCACTAAGTCAATGGATGACTCAATCCACCACCTATCAGTCTTCTCGACGACTCATAAAAAGCTGTTCAACTCCTTGTACTCTTGCCGCGGGACGCGCGTCGATCTCATCATGCAGGGTTGGTTTTGACGATCAACCCGAGTCACTGTGTCAATCAATCTCGGCACTTGCTCGGCATGTTGAAGTTGGATGTGGCGAAGTTACGAGAGTGGGAGTATAAAGAGCAAGTGTGGCTAAGACATTCTTCATCGGGCCCACCACCCATCTGAAACCTGCCACCTCCACACAACCAACTCCACACCATGAACCCGAGTTTGTTTCATACTCCCCTCGCCGCCGCCACCGAGATTCTCGATGATCAAGGCAACCCTGAAAACCCTGCGTGGCGCGAGTTGAGGGCGATAATGCTAGGCACTGATTCGGTCGACGCCACCGGGATTCTGGGTGGCGAAGACACCCTAGGAAATTACAATGGCCTCGAGCGGGTGCCTCTCTTGAACGTTGAACCACAGTCGATTGACCCACGATACACCTGGTTTGCAGCGAATGACGTTCCCATCTACTCCATCACGGAAACGCCAGGAGAGGCTTCCACCTCGTGGGTTTACTACGATCCCAATCTGTGCTTCCAACAAGAGGCGGAACCGTCGCCTCCCCCGTCGCCATCCTCATCGGCCGTGTCATCGCAGCCGTCGTGGCACTCCGAATATCAGCCGCAGGAGAACCTGGTGAACATTGAACCAGAGACTTTGATTGATTGCCCATACATCGCCCCCTGGGCTCCAGGCGGGTATCCTCTTTACCCTATGACGGATGCGCCAGGAGACGCCTCCACGTCCTGGGTTCCCTACAATCAGATTCTGCCCCCACGACAAGATGCGGAGCAGTTCCGAGCACAGACACCGCCCGCTTCACCGACTTTATCCGCCGTATCATCGCAGGTGTCGTGGGACTCCGAAAACTACCAGCCCACAGTGGCGTCGCCACGGAGTCCCTACCAAAATTCTGGACACGCGCGTGCACCCTCCGTCTCATGCCAGCCCCGCAAGAAGGGGCAGAAAAGCCATCAGCGGAAGTGCATACGCACCGGAAACGGGAGCTTTGCCTGTCCGTTTCCCCATTGCACTCAAACTCTCACGCGGCGGTTTGATCTCCCCCGGCACCTGGTAAGTCGCGTTGAAGCTCCCCGTTCTTCAGGCGCTCACAAAATTCAAATTGAACAGCGGAGACATACCATGGAGAGGCCGTACGCCTGTATATGCGGCAGGGCATTCGCGCGCACGGATGCACTTCGGCGGCATCAGGTGAGTTGCGCGTTAAGGACAGAGGTCGGGTCGAGGCTGACAAGTGTTGCAGAGGGATTCTAAGACGGGCTTCCACGCTACGGTTCCTAGCCCTATATAGGTGCGCGTAGGCAGTCCCGCGTGCACGGAAATATCCTAGAGTAGACTAGATTTGGTTCTGTAATTATCTGTAACATAATCACCCCCTCGTGACATTTGGCCTTCGCACTATCAAGTTCTAGACTAAGATAAATGAGTGTTTTGAGACTTAAGCCCCGCTCACGGCCCTGTGGATCTTGACTTGAACTATCCATATCTTCAAAGCTTCCATCCAATTCGCTCAATGAATATACTTGTACCGCTGATGAAGGAGAACGTCGGCCGATGTCGGCGAGTTCAACCGTGGGAGCTTCGGAATGTTGCGAATCCTTTCTCACGCTCACCCATCACTGTTCCGTGTACCTACCACACGCCGAGGGAACTGCCCATTTGATTTTGGTTCAACGTAGCAGTTGAGATTCTCTGCAAAGCAAGACTCACGATTAACGATGAACCGCGCTGAACTAGTACCACGAGCAGTACGTGACACGCCAAGACTCACCAATACAAGCTCCATACCATATTCGATTATAATCGGTGGGCAGGAGCGCACCTCGTAGCACACATCGGGCCCCGCATTCACTGCAGTACAGAGCCCTCCTTCGACGCGGGGTGCACAAATCATTGTAGTTCCGTTGTAGCCGTTTCGGCGTGCTCTGCTCTGCTACTCGAGGACTGTGTCGGAGGGGCGCATGATCATATCCCGCGCTGGAAATTGCCAGAGACGGCGAGGTGATCCTCCTGCTGCGTTGCAGACTCCATTGTGCTTCTCCAAGTGTTTGTTTCATTTTTCTGAAGACGTTTGCTGTGCCATCGGTTGATCACCTCGCAAGAACCGCTCGGTCCTTTGTTCGGGGTGGTCAGGCTTGACACACGCACCCGTCATAAACAGAGCGAGGTCGCCTTCGCTACTTGTTCTCGAAGTGTCGTCGGAAATCATGCAAGCTCACTTCATTGAAGAAATCGGGGAGAAGAACGCAAATGTCGCCTATGGCCCCATGTGAGAAGCAGCGTGCTTGACAGCACGGTGCAAGTCTTCCGGCTACATTTACACATCCTTCGGCATCATCGCTTCGGCCTGACTCGACGGCTTCATGGCCGCCGAACCGGCTGAACCCAGTCGGATTACTTACCCGGCCGCGAATTCGGAGCTCTCAGCATATAGGTGGACAAATCCTTTGAGATTCTTCAGGATCGACGTCTAGTCCCCACTTGCTGGAATCAAACGATGCCATAAGTATGTGATGTGTATCAAGTAATGCGGATCCAGGTCAAAGGAGGCCGAACATCGTCTGAGTGAATACTTCTACGCTTTCGAATGTGACGGCCTCTTCAAGTATCTCCTCTTGGAGTGCCTCCGCCGTAAATTCCACGAACTTCTCTGTGCTTTTCTCGATCACCTTCTCACTCAATACATTGATTGTCGTGTGTGTGGCGGCTTCCAACATAATCTCGCTGGCCTTGTCGACTGCAGAGAAATGAAGCTGAGGGGTCGTATAAACTGGATCTGCGTACCTGCGGTGTCCATTCCCGCCTGCACAATATTCTCCGCTGGAATGAATGAACAAGAGTCACGCCTGCATGTTGGTTGAACTTACCAAGGCACTGTGTCAATGTCTCCGTCGTTTCCTCAACCATCATGTCACTCGATACATTCATTGTCGTCTGTGTGGCGGTTTTGACCATCGCGTCGCCGGCCAGGTAGACTGTAGAGGATTAGCCGATGGCCGATGGCCGATGGCAGAGGAAAAGCCTAGGCGTACATGCAGTGTCCCTTCCCATCGCTAGGGTCTCTTCCCCTGGGACGGGTTAGAACAGGCAGCACGATATGCTGTGTGCGCTCACCAAGTATCTCAGTCCCGCCGCCCTCGGGTCCCGCCCCACGACCCCCAGGTCCTCCGCCACGACCCCCGCCTCCACCCCTCGGTCCACCGCCACCGCCGCGGCCGCCACGATCCCTAGGTCCTCCGCCACGACCCCTATGGCCTCTGCTACGACCCCCAGGTCCCCCGCCTCCGCCCCCACCACGTTGATCGGGGCCTCCAGACCATTCAAACTTCACCTCCTTCAGCGAGAGATCGAAAACTCGTTGTAAGGAGAACATACCTCGAGTAATTTGGTCGGGTCAAATTCTAATTTCAGCACCAATTGAAGTTTCAATTTCCCCTCCAGAGAGACTACGATCGAAGTTACTAGTGCGCTGTGCATAGTTGGAAAAAAGCGCTCACGATCGTGTGGCATGCGGTCTCCTGGCTCTAGGACACCGGAAATCTCGATGTCGCCGAGCAATTTGAGGATAAACGGCGGCCATTTCTTGAGTACCGGGTACTGGGCAGGGTCAGTGTGGGCGCGGCACGTACAAATATGAATGAATCTATGCACAGTAGTGGTAAGTGAGATATTGACTTGTTTCCGAGTCGGAGGAGTGAGGCTTTTGATGGACACGCCTCCTTCGAATTCCACTGTCGGCTAACGTCAGTATAGGAGAAATGGTCGAAGAAGAAGTTACCTTGGCCGAATTTTCCCGTTAGCTTAAGTCCAGCCTCCACCTCTGCCCTTCTGTATGTACGATAAAGTGACAGTAGAATGTCCACCGCGGTCACCGCACACATCGCTGGGCCAGCACCGACTCCCGCGGCGACGATGGCTCTCTTACCACCGAGCTTTGTCAGAGCCTTGACCGTCGTGCGCCCAGTGGCGGCGAGAGCGGATTGAATGGTGATATTGTTGGTACGCGGGTCATTAGCTGGTGTGTAGGTGAAAGAGGCCTTGTCGCCCAAGTCCGCGAGCTTCGTAACTAAAATCATCGGCACGGCGCTGACTCGAGGCGACGCATGCTCACCTAACTCCTCCAATTTCGTCTGATCGACAATCAGGGCGAATTCATATACACGGGAATCCTTGTTGTACTCGATGACCATCGACAATGGCCCCAGGTCGATGACACATCCGTGCAACCAGTCGACATCCGGCAACCCGTATGGGCGGGGGATCTGGCACCGCCATTCCTGCCCAGACTTTTTTGAGAAGCTGGCGAGATCCACGTTCAGGAGGATACCCTCCACCTCCGTCGCACTTACGTCCTGGGTGTCGTTGCTGTCGACCTCAATCTTAATTTCGACCCCAATGTCGTCAATGTCGTCCTCAACGTCATCAACGTGGGTCTCGGGGACAGCGATGTCCTGACCCGGGGGCAAAGAGCCGCCGCGGCTGCGGGGAATGCCGGTGACGGCTTTGGCCATAGCTTCGTGGAAGGCCATATCCTCATCGAGGTTGCCTGCGGCACCTTTGTCGACCACCTGACGATGAGTATTTAGTGCCACGGCGAAATCGCAGGTTGAGACACGGACATTATCCTCATCCGAGCCTTCGTCATAGAAGGGGCTATTCGGAACATCGGTCTGAACGTTCTGTGCACATTGAGGTAGTTAGCGATATTGTTAGTGGATTGTGAAGAATAGTACCTCGACATCGTCCCCAACGTCATCAGCATGAGTCTCGGGGACAGCGATGTCCTGACCCGGGGGCAAAGCGCCGCCGCGGCTGCGGGGAATGCCGGTGACGGCTTTGGCCATAGCTTCGTGGAAGGCCATATCCTCATCGATGAGGCTGCCTGCGGCACCTTTGTCGAACACCTGACGATGAATATTTAGTGCAGTGGCGAAATCGAAGGATGAGACACGGACATTATCCTCATCCGAGCCGTCTCTATCGAAAAGGCTATGAACATCGGTCTGATGGGTCTGTGCACATTGAGGTAGTTAGGGATATTGTTAGTGGATTGTGAAGAATAGTACCTCGACATCGTCCCCAACGTCATCAACATGGGTCTCGGGAACAGGGATGTCCTGGCCCAAGGACCACGGGGGCGAAGAGCCGCCGCGGCTGCGGGGAATGCCGGTGACGGCTTTGGCCATAGCTTCGTGGAAGGCCATATCCTCATCGATGAGGCTGCCTGCGGCACCTTTGTCGAACACCTGACGATGAATATTTAGTGCCGTGGCGAGATCGAAGGATGAGACACGAACATTGTTCTCACTCGAGCCGTCTCTATCGAAAAGGCTATGAACATCGGTCTGATGGGTCTGGGCGTTCTGCCCGGATTGAGGTAGTCAGATATTGTGGGTGAGTCGTGAGGAATAGTACCTTCTCGTCCTTCAAATTAGTTTGCCTAGTGGATGGAGATGCGTCCGGCATCTAGGGAACATAAGTATGTAGCGCAGCATCCAGCCGTAGCCGCGTACCTTGACGTCTTCATCGTCAGAAATGGCCTTGGTTTGCTTGCCGACAACACGGGGGACCTCAAATTATTCAGCGCGTGTAGGTCACTCAAAGGAGAAGACTGCCAAACCTCAGCGATAAACTCGTCAGCATTCAGACCATCCTCGGAAGCATCACTGTCTTTGTCCGACTCCGAGGCATCACTCTCGGATCCCGACTCGGCGATCAAGGTCTGCCTTTTGGCGGCCTGAGATTTCTGAGCTGCGTTGAGAGTAAGTCACAGTTCACGAGGAGATCAACTAACACACTGGCAACGTTGAGATCAGCTGGCGAAAATGTCGGGGTCAGTGAAGTCAATTCCGACTGGAGAGGCAATGGAGAGAAAATTGATGGGGAACAGATATACTCACCGGTTTCCTTTTTCCGCGCGTTCGGCTTAGGCTCCACTTCCTCTTCCTCGTCGGAGGTGAGAACGAGAGGGCACTGTAGGTGGTGGGCTGAGAGAAAACGGCGGGCGATAATGTTAGTCCAAACCTCTACGGCAGTAAGCGGCGTCGATCCTCACCTCTGTTGGATTCAGCCGCCTTACTCTTCACCGACACCTTGTGCTCCCCGGCCTCACTCTCCTCTACAATGCACATAGTTAGCACGTTGAAGAGAATCTGGATCACTTACGGGTGTCTTTCTCTTCTCTGACTTGCCCGGATGCTTGAGCTGTCGACGATATTTTTATGGTGCTGGCTGGCAGGTCGACGGTCCAAACTGGTACAACGAATCGAAAAATCGAAGAAGACAAGGCCTTGGGGGAATGGAAGTAAAGGTGCTCACCAGCGGCCTCTTGGGCACCAGAGGGATTGGAGGTGGGCATTGTGGGCAGGGTGCGTACCCGTGGGCCCTCGTCCGCGGTTGCTTAAGACTGCAGTTTATTGACGTTCCTCGATCGTCCCGCGATCTAGGGTGCCTTCTCAGCGCCTAAAGATTTAATGAAACAATAGGACTCACCCCAACCCTACGATCCAGGGTGCCTTCTCGATCGGTCCCAGCGCCTCAAGAATCAGTAAAAAAAATCGACAGTACGGCGCTATGTAGGGAATGGATGCAGGCGAAGATCAGAGGGCTTCGCAAGAAGACATGCACACCGAAATACGCCAGAGCAGGCGTCTCGCAGAGCCCTAGGCATGGGCCGTCCTTGACAATACGCAGACGATCGCAGAAGACAAATAGGCGTCACTATTGAGCCTCACCTGTTCCATGCGAACCGTTATTTCTGTCGTGGGATGGAAAATTTAGTGACCACTCCGTGCGAGTCATTGAAGGCCTAACCTGAATTCTTCCATCTTCAAACTTCGACCTAAGAACGTCACGGCACCCGTTGAGCGCTGGCTGTTACAGAGTTCAATATTCATCGGCACCCGCGTGAAATCAAAGAGGCTGGGAGGAACGAGGCCTGTCGAGACATGGGAAAGGACTGCGGGGACACTTGACGCACGGGCTCGATGTGCGACAATTGCAGAGGGATATTTTGGGGCGGCGTCAGTTGGATATTTCTGCTATCTCCGACAAGCGATCGAAAGCCCGGCTCCTGTTTATTGTTTAGAGCATTTCACGGTGGGAAGAGGCCCCACAGTCCGCAGTCGCTTCCCAGATGTCACCAGAGGAGATTTGAATGAAAATAGACGGATACTTATACGTTTGCGTCCAGAGGTCAGGTCACCGCGACGAGGAACAGAGCTGCCGCTAGCTGCCGGCGACGCTGTTTATAATTCAAAGGCGCGTCGTGGTTGCCGAATTGATTGCGCGGCGGACGAAACCAGTCGGCCATCAAGTTTTGTTTGGGGGTGGAGTCGGAATACGGGGCGGTGAGGGTGCAACACGGAGCGCCGAGTAGGAGGTTAAGTGCGTACCACACTGGGCTTGACATTGTTTGCCAATGAAACGCTACAATGAGTCTGAATGTCTTGAATATCCGACGTCGTTGGGTACGGAGTATAATGAGGCCCAGTGGCTTGATTATTTGAAATTTAAACCTTCCTTGAGTTCGCCACAGTTACAGCGAGTGATTTCGGCCCATAGCGTAGGTTGTGGACTCGCAATTTAGGAAGAGCATGCGAGCATAGCACCACTGCGTCCGTCAGTCACTTGGACTGCAGTTGAGTGGGTTTTTTCACGTCAATCGTCGCGAGCGAGTTGAAGCTAAATGGAAGCCAGGATTCGAGGTTGGTGGAGACCCTGGGTAGTGCCGCAAGAATGCCGGTAGAGCTGGAGCTTGTAGTTTGCCTTCAGGTTGGACCAGGGTAGGTTGGTGATCGACCTCATGGACGGTGAGTTACGGAGGCAAAGAGGTAACGCTGCTCGTCCGGAGGGATGTCGGGCAGGTAGGCGTCGAGAACTCGGGAGTCGCGGATCGATTGGAAGATGCATCGAATGTCGAAATCGTGGAAGAGCGTTTGAGTGAGGGGATAAAAGCATCCGGAGGCATGGTTCGGGTTCCTCGTTACAAACTGCACGACAAATTGCGGCCTGGGTCATTCGAGTTCCTCCTCTGCAGACATCGAACCCCGAAGGGACTTGCAAGTGACAGGAGGCCGTGTAACCCGACCACGGTCAAAAACGGAGAGCTGGCTGCTTGGGGGACAGAGTTGTTGTTCGAAACCGACGTGGTGGCAGGAAGAGAAAAGTTACGGCAAAGGATTGGATCAATGGCAGTTGATGCCGCTGATCCCCGAGTCGGTGATATCTAGGGACGACTGTCTACCTCAGGTGGATAGAGCCTACTCAAGAATTGTGGATTAATTCTTGGAGGAATCAAGAACTTGAAGAAAGGCGAAATTATTGAAAAATAGTACAGAATCCTACGGTTCAGTGGGCCCGTCAGACCAGAACCACGACAATCTCCGAAAATTCCCACGACCAAAACACTGCAAGGGATGAGCGGGCAGCGTCCTGGGTCGACGTCCTCCCGACGCCAGGGGCCCGAGCGACCCGCGCAGGCGGGCACACGACGCCCGAGGTCTCCCGATCCCCCGGTCCCATCCGGATCGAAAGGAAAGGCACTCGAATCTACCACCAAGTCACCTCACACCGACCGCGTCATCAAGAAGAGAACTACCTCTGGTTCGGACGCTACACCCAGCTCGGGCGCCATCCCCACCTCGCCATACGGCCCACCTCCGGCCTTTCACCTTGTCGCGTACCAGCCGCCATCCGAACGGACTCGCACCCCCACCAAGAATACGTCCACGTCCTCGGCCGCTCCGCGGTTGGGAGATGTCGACCTGCTCGAGCAGATTAGAGTGTACCTGGGCTCCGCTGTGGCAACAGCGACCTGCATTCCTGCCACTTCCGACCTGAAAACCGCCGACGTCGCACCGCTCATTACACTGATCGAGCAACTACGTGCCGCCATATCGCCCGAGGAGCCATCGCCCCCTCCACCTAGCTCGGCCGCCATCGGCCCACAACGCCCTTCATACGCCAAGGCTACAAAGGCCTCACCACGACATCCTCCCGCAAGGGAGGCACACGCACCCTCCGCCGCCCAGGCTCGGTCTACGCCGAAGCCCCAGCCTCGCACACCGCGACCCCCCTCGAGAAGGGCCGCTCCCCCCCGTTTGATAATTGACATGGACGGCGCGGCGCCGGGAAGCAACCTGAGCTTCATCCATCCGGACACCGTATGCAAGGCCATCAACGACGCGCTCCCACTTCCGGCGAGGGTCAGTGCCATGACGTTCTCCCGCGTCGGCAACATAATCCTCCATCCGTCGGCACCCGCGTGCACGGCACGTATGCTGATAGGACACCGGCAGCTCATATGGAAGTGCGTGCAGTCCTTGTTATGCTACAAGGACCCGGACGTACCCGACTTCTACACGTCCGACCCATGGCATAAGGTGGTGGCCCATGAGGTGATGCCCACCGGCGAGCGACCTTACTTCGCCGAGCTCCTGGATGAGATCCGTGACCGCAATGACCTCTCTTCTCCGACGGAGAGGATTGGGAGCATCCGGTATCTCACATCCACGGGACCAGGTCCCAGGGGCTACTCCATCCGTGTCGATTTCCTCGAGGAAGTCGATGCTCGTCGCTTCCTCCGGGAGGGCATGTTCCTCTACGGCTCTCACTGTCGGGTATCGCGGTATAAGCCGCGGAAACGCAGGGGCGGACAGCCTGATCGCACAACCTGACCATCCGTAAGGCATATCGGCGCGCGGAACAGTTTCTCGGGGTCAGAAATACAAGATGACATGGGCCTCTTTATGTTCCTTTTTCTCTCTCTCTTTCTCGTATGCTATGCTACTCACCTTTAAGGCCACCCCTTCTTATCTACCCGAGTCATCCGCCTGTCCACTACGCAGAATACCACCGCAGACTGGATACTTTAGAAACCCCTGCTAAGCTTTATTGTCAACGATATTTACATATCTTTTCGCAACCCTTACCTTTTGCGTTAGTTAGTTTTACTACTACGCCGGCATCTTAGCTACATTGTACTGCTTGCGCCGTTAACCGATTCTCTCTCTCTCTCTCCTACGGTTCAGTGGACGGCTGGGAGACATCGTGGGAACGTCACGTATCAGCCATCAATACGGCACTCAGAGACGGCTTTACCAGCAACCACCACGACGTCCGCACGCACGCCATGAAAACCGAGGAAATACCGGACGACACAATGGACACTGCGAAGGCGATGCTCGCAGATGCCTTCGCGCAGGCTAAGCGCGCCCTCGCTGCGCGGGATGAGCCGCTTGCGGCGTTGCAGAAGCAGTGTCGCGAGCTCCAAGACGAGGTCGCGACTCTCAAGGCCGCCGCGATAATCCAGGCGCAAGCCCTCGCCGACGAGCGTGCCCTCCGGATGGTGGCGGACAAGCGGTTCGCGGACATGGACTCCCAAGTGAAGGAGGAGCGCGCCGCGCTGGTTAAAGAACACGAGCAGCTCAAAGTGGCGCAGAAATACTTGGAGAAGAAAAACGTCGCCCTTAAGGAAGGCCAAACTCAACTCAAGGCCGCCCAGACCAAGCTGCTTGCGGATAAACGCGCCACTGTCTCGCACTTCAAGCGCTCGCTCGCGGAGATGGAGGAGGGCTTGAAGGACGAGCAGCGCCCCGTAAAACCTCTCCCCAAGAGGCAGAAGACAGGTATGTATCCATTCTGCGCGCTTTTGTTGTCCCTTATAATCTTCAGATGCTGCGCCGTCTGCGAACACCGTGCCCAAAGAGCGCAAACCGGCGGTGAAGGAAGTTTTGGAGGAGTCGCAATCGCAGTCGGAGATCCCCAAGGAAGCGCAGTGCGAGATTCCTAAGGAGACGAAGAAGAAGAGCAAAAAAAAGTGCGTGTTTCCACACTCGCTTGCCGTGCCTCATACTCAGCTGCAGCCGCGTCTACGAGCACCGCGCTCCAAGAGCTGCAACCCGCGGCCGCCTCTACGAAGGCCGTGCCGACAGAGATTGAGGAGGAGGTTTTTGATGATGCGAAGCCGGAGCCTCTAGGTCTCAGGAGGCGAACAGGTGCGTGTTCTCTCCGCACTCCCTTGTCGTGCCCTCACCCTTTATATGCAGTCCTGTCTATGTCTATGAGGGTTGGGCACAAAGGACTCAAACCCGCTGCGCCCGCCACGACGACAGCGGCGGCGGAGCACCCGCAAGTATTAGAGTGTTTGCGCAGCAGCCATTCAAGCCATTGAATGGCTGGATGGTGTTGCGCAAACTGATGGCTAATGGCTTCACAACTTTTTGTCCTAAGCCACCATGAATACTCGAGGCTGGGTCTGTGCTTCCTACCCTACGCCTCCTCGACCCTAGAGTGTCACAATCCTAATAATCGAAGCCGAGACTGGCAGGTTGAGTCCCCAGGTAAATTGTGCGCTGTGAATAAAGAACGCGCAAGCCCGAGAAAAAATTTAACACCTTGTAGCCTACTCACTCTGCATACCCCTCCACTGTATGCCCTCATGGCGGCCCAGGACAAAAAAATTCCGAAGCCATTAGCCATCAGTTTGCGCAACGCCAATCAGCCATTCGATGGCTTGAATGGCTGCTGCGCAAACTCGCTATTAACGACTAAGCGTTCAGTGGCGGAGATGGAGGAGCGTTTCGAAGCGTCGGACTCGGGGTCCGAGTCGGAGTCGGAAATTCCCAAGTACAAGAAGAAATCTAGAGGAGAAGGTGTGTGTCCTTTCCACACTCCGATGCCGTGCCTCATCCTCAGATGCAGGGCTGTCAGCAAGCGCCGCTGTCCGAATGCTCACACCCACCAGGCCCTCCGCAAATGCTGCGTCGATCGACCACCGTCTAAGGAAGAAGGGATGTGCGTGTTCTTTCTACACTCCCTTGCGGTGCCTCATGATCAGATGCAGCCGCGCCTATGAATGCCGCCCCCAAAGAGCGCGAACTTGCGGCTGCAGGGCCATCGAATGCCACCGTACGTCTGTCCCCTTGCCGCCATTTGCGCGACTAACTTATGGCTGCTTTCCAAAGGTCCCAGGCGCAAATGTGCCAGGCAAAACCCTCCCAGACAAGAACCCGACGGGTAGGTTCCCACTGTCGTGCGTCTCCCTGGTGCCTGATCTCACCTCTCGGTTTGGATGACCTCATGTCAGACGACGAGGAAGCGGACGAGGACGACCAGGACGACCAGGACGATCGCCCTCACTCTCCTACAGAGTTGCCGCGACGTCCGGTGAATCGCCAGTGCGTATTGTTCTCTGATTCGCGTCCTAGATACCAGATTAACCCGTCTGCTCAGTGTCTATTCAAGGGCTCAGTGTCTATTTAAAGGAACAGAGGGCACAGGCGGCGAATGATGAGCTGTTCCTGCGCGCATAGAACACCAAGACTTTTTCACCGCGGACACCGGCTCGGTGTAAATTGACGACCGTGGTTTTGCGTTGGTGCCCGAGCCCTATGGCGGAATATATGTATCTGTTCCTCTCTACTAACCCACCGGTTCGACGCCCTGAAACGCCCGAATCAGCATCGGGATTGTACGTACCTCCGTCCATCGCCACACATTTCACGCGGGGAGGTTTGCTCTTTTTCGGCTCCCTCTACTGCGCCTCCCACGGACCGTTTCAGACCGCCGGAAACTCACACTCTCGAGTACTTAGACCCCCGAATGCGAACTGCTTTGCAGCTGTACTCGGTAGGGCTCGCTCGGTCGACTCGGGGCAAGGCTTTTCGCGTCTGTCACGAGCTGCGGAGGCGTTGCGGATTCGCTGAGTTGGCAGTGCTCTTGAAGGAGGACTGTTTTCCCCAGTCAAGGAGGACACACCTCAGGAAGAGCTCGAAAATCGACTCGATAGTTCGGTCTCTGACTCAGGAAATAAATACAGAGGAAAGGCGACATCTCCACCGTACTCCACGAAGTACCAAACAGGGGGCCGAACAGAAAAGGAGAGGACTGCAATGCTTCAGCCTTACAGGAGCGTAGAGCAATTATAAACCCAACGGTCTGCACATCGAGGCGCCGTGGGAAGATGGCGCATCAACCATCAGTAGTACGGCATCCGCAGACAGCTTTGCCACCAACCACCACGAGGCCGCCATGAAAACTGAGGAAAAACCGGACGACCCCGTGGACGCTGCGATGGCCACGCTGACAGATGCTCTCACGCAGGCCAAGCGCGCTCTTGCTGCGCGGGATGAGCCGCTCGCTACCTTGCGAAAGCAGTGCCGCGAGCTTCAAGACAAGGTCGCGACTCTAGAGAACGCCGCGATAACGCAGACACAAGCTCTCGTCGATGAGTGCGCCCTCCGGACGGCGGCGGACAAGCGGAGTGCAGATCTCGCCACCCAAGTGAAGGAGGAACGCGTCGCGCTGATCAAGGAACGCGAGGGACTCAAAGTGGTGCAGAAAGATTTGGAGAAGAAGAACGCCGCTCTCAAGGAAGGTCAAGCTCAGCTCAAGGCCGTGCATACCAAGCTGCTCGCGGATAAACACGCCACTGTCTCCAATTTCAAGCGCTCGCTCGCGGAGATGGAGGGGGGGGGGGGGGGGGGGGGGATGGAGGAGGAGGAGCGCCTGGTAACGCCTACTGCGAAGAAAAGGAAATCAGGTGTGTCTCCGTTCCAACTCCTTTCGCTGTGCCTCATGCTCTCAAGATGCGGTGTTGGCTCGGGATCTCGCGTTCATGAGGGCCTTGCTGTGAGGCACGGAGTTTCCTGGTTGGAAAGTCGTGTCCACAGAGACTCTTGATGTTGTCGGGGTAGACTTAATACCAGAGCTGAGTCGGTAAAGTCTACGTGTTTGAATCGAGAATACTGTACGGCTAACTACTGTGAGTATTTATACTATCTAGGGATACTCCGGACCCGTTCTGGATAACTCTTAATGAGTCCTACTGACTAGAAATGAAGAAATGACTACCTATGACTTGAATGAGAGAAACCGAGTTGAACCGTAACCGAAGCTCGGCCGGGAGTTGCCGCGAGTTACGGATCAGCGACGCGAGCATGTGGCGGATCCTTACATTCGCCCTCGAGGATCACGCAGGGATCATCCCCAAGGACGCCACTGCTCCGCACCCGGCCTCCACGCACTCGAAGCTGGACACCTCAGAACTCCCCCTCAAACTCATCCACGTCCGAGTCCTCCTCTGGCGAATCTTCGTATTGCCGGCGCGCGACTCCCCGGAGTGAGTCTTTGTCCGACAAGTCCTCGCTATCTGTGGCATCCTCGTCGTTATCGTCGCCACCTACTGCGCTCTCCTCCCCTTCGGATGAATACCCCGCCATCTCGGGCTGTTCATCATCCTCCGACGAGTCCCTATACCGCGCCGCCGCCACCGACATCTGGGATGGTCCTGAGGTGCGTCCCTGGGGACAATCTCTACCTATGTGACCCTTCTCAGTACACTTGAAGCATCTGCCTTCGGCCTTCAAGCGATTCAGATCTTCTTCAGTCCATGGCCGTCTGAGCTCTGCATCTGACTTCAGGTACGCCTCATCATCCGAGAACCAGTTCGGGCTTTCGTGATTTGCTTCCACTTCAATATCTGAAGCCCTTGTTCCTTCATCGAGCATCATCCTCTGTTGTCGTGTTCGCACTCTCATCTGCGAGCTGCGTGCCCACTTTGACTCTTCGTGAAGCAAGGCTTCTCGTGCCTTCTCAAAACGAACCGCCGTCTTGATCAATTTGTCTAGTTTGGAATCCTCCGGGCTCAGTCCCGTGTCCAACCACTTGATTCTGATGTACTGACGAGCCCCATCCCAGAAGATCTGAACCAGATGTCTCTCTGTGACGTCTGGGAACCGGTTTGCCAACGATCGAATATTACGGACAAAGTCTCGGACCGTATCTTTGCCTTGGTGCGCCTCCATTAATTTCTCCCGTAACCTCAACTTGAAGTCAACAGGAAAGCAATACTCGAAGAGCGCTTCGTAGACTTGCTTTACAGTCCATCGCCCCTGGTCCGTGGCAACATGATTCATGAAGAATTTGCTGGCCGCTCCGCTCATGAAATTAACCATCAATTTGAGAACGACTGAGTCTTTCAGACCGGTGAGTTCTGCCCACGTATCCACTTCATAGGTCCAATGATCGAACACGTCCAGGTCTGGCTTCGCGTCCCAAACAAACGGAGGCTTCAATTTGATACCAGCCATGGCAGCCTTGAGCTTTGCTCGCTCACTCGTCTCCTTTGCCCGTTTATTTCTCTTCCTGCGGCAATTCCTCTTTGCAGAATCTAAACCACTTGGACCACTGTCTGACGATGAGCTCGATGGTTCGGAATCCGAATTACTCGAACTATCCGTGGATATACTCGCTGTCGAGCGTCTAAACCACCCGCCCTCTGGGATCTGTGACGGTGACCGCATATACGTCTCGCTCACCTTTTGCCGCTGCTTGGCCTTGCGTGAGTGCTTCTCGCGCTTCCTGGTTCTCGAACCCTGACCTGGAACTGTCGCGGCCATGCTGAATACCCGCGTCGCACTTCCCGCTGGTACTTTCGTGCCCTGAGTTTGAATTCCAACGGGCTCTTGAGGTTCTTTTACCTCTCGCGCGCTGGATTGTCTCTCCCTCCAGCGTGTTGGAATTGGACCAAGCTGATCCTCACCGTCACTCAATTCTAGCCAGGTGGGCATACTGTTGGGTTCGTCTCGCAGTTTACCCGACTGAACGCTGCCAGAAATTCCGTGCAATTGCGGACACGATGCTTCCTTTTGTCCTATTGAGTACTCCATAGCCCGATCAAGGTCTTCTAATTCCTCATCAAAGTCGAGGCTATAGTCTGCGAGGGTGCACGCACCTGGAACCCGGTCCGCATCATCTCCATTCTGGCTTAAGTTGAGCCAGACGGGAAAGAATTTACTGTGTACAAATGACTCGGACATAGATTGTCCTTTTGTACTGGCAGCATACGGAGGAACCTTCCCTCTCCGCTTCTGGGTCTCCCAGCCCAGGCTGCGTGGCGAGCGAGTGCTCCAAGCCACCGGCGAGCTGAAACTCGCCTCCGAGGGTGAGCAATGGCCCGAACCCTCGACCGTACTGATGACTGACTCAGTTTCGGATTTTACTCTATCCCAATCCTCGTCGCTTTCGCCCTCGGACGTTTGGAACCACCTTGCATAGGCTTCCAAACCTGAGGCTCGAATCGGAGGTGGAGAGTCAGCGCGCGCCGCGCTGGGATCGTTGCTTGCCTCGGGAATTCCGCCCTCCGAGTGCAAGACTGCGGGGCTGCGGACTGCATCCCGCAGCACTCCGGCTCCTGTCACTTCCCAACCAATTGGTGAAGTTTGAGCCGTCTGCGGCACCGAGCTATACGTCGCACGGTGCGTTCCTACCATCTCGAGAGACAGTCTGCGTGGTAAACCTAGGTTTTGGTGCGCCAGCGCTCAATCGGATGATCAGTCCGATTGGTTCAACACGAGAAAAAATTGAACTCAAAAAAAATGTGAGGCACGGAGTTTCCTGGTTGGAAAGTCGTGTCCACAGAGACTCTTGATGTTGTCGGGGTAGACTTAATACCAGAGCTGAGTCGGTAAAGTCTACGTGTTTGAATCGAGAATACTGTACGGCTAACTACTGTGAGTATTTATACTATCTAGGGATACTCCGGACCCGTTCTGGATAACTCTTAATGAGTCCTACTGACTAGAAATGAAGAAATGACTACCTATGACTTGAATGAGAGAAACCGAGTTGAACCGTAACCGAAGCTCGGCCGGGAGTTGCCGCGAGTTACGGATCAGCGACGCGAGCATGTGGCGGATCCTTACACTTGCCTAGTGCCTTACCGGAACCAACGACATCTGCAGGCTCCTCGAAACATACCGTGCGTTTCCACTCATGCTCCCGTTGGCGCGCTCAAGTCATCCTTGCTTCTCAAAGGCGCCAGGCGCAAATGTACCGCGGGACAACGAGCGGGTGAACGACTGTACATTCCCACTCTTATGCTTGTCACGCGATCCTGACTGCCCTTGGACTAGTGCTCACGGAGAAGCCCACGCCACACAAAAGGTATCCCGTTCCTCGTTTCTGGCGACTTAGACGTGCGTACTTCGGCACTGGTTCCACACCGCGTTTTACCGTCTACTTCAGCGACGTCATCCACGGCCGAGCCGTCGCGCCCGCGCCCGCGCCCGCGCCCGCCTGCGCTTCATGGCCGGTCGGGGCTCCACAAGTTCGTATCGATTCCTCATCTGCATCGTGGATACCGTATTCACCTAGTCTCCCCTGTCAGATCAGATGATCAGTAACGTATGTCTGGACAAAAAGGAAGACGAAAGATACCTGGTACTGTGAAAGTAAAACAGCTCGAATGAATGAACGTGTCAACCACGAGTGGATCAGCTTTGTTTTATCGCGCGCGCGGAAGCATAGGATTCACCCTGCTAACTTCAACGACTCGAAGCTTTGAGCCAGAATTAGCATTCCGTGCCCCTCCGCTTCGCTACTCGGTGTAGGCCACGAGTGTTGCCTCACTCTGCTCTGCCATGGCAAAGAACTCACACTGCCCAGGATTTAACTCTTGGTCACCCTGCTAATCAGACTGTTTGCCGCTCGCCATACATAGGTGCCAAACTCACGCGCAAGCTGGAAACTCCGAATTCGCACTACTTTTATTTCACTAAAGCACAGCGTCCACCCGATGGTCTACCTCTTTTGAAGCCCCCCTTCCGCAGTGTGCCATTCTACCTTATGGCCCCGTGGCCGTGCTCACTCACTCGGCGTCGTCGCCGAGCCAGACCATCCTTCGTTCCTCCAACGACGTACGTCTACGGTCTCTCCGCTCCCTGCTTTTGTTCAACATTGATTGCCCGTACTCCCCGGCGAATCAATACTCGGCGAACCGGGTTCGTAGCGCTTTTGCTCTGCGGTTCCCTATCCCGGAACCGCCTTGCGTTCTCGAGGACGATGTCATTTGCTTGGAGTTCGTTGTTCACACAATTCTAGCTGGCGTTTACTCCCGCTTGCGATGGATGCTATCTTTGGCCGGGGTCTCGAATGGATAGTGCGAATATAGGCCGTTTGTCCCGGGCGTAGTCCCAATACCTAGTAGCGTTAGCCTTCTCCTACTTATGCTGTTGCGGCAAAGTTTTAACAACCAAATATCGGCATGCCGGCCAACATTGATCCCATTGGACCTCCCACGCGTCTTTCCCACTGACCACGACGACGATTGCCTGCCACCCACCTTCTGTGATGAAATCTGACCCTATGGTCGACGACCCCCTCGATATTGCCGAAGCTAGACTCGCACATGCTTTCGCCGAGGCCAAGGGCGCTCTCGTTGACGTCCGTAACAAACCCTCGCCCATGAGCATCGCTCTCGCTGCGTCGGAGAAGAAGTGTCGCAATCTCGAGGCCGGAATGGCGAAAATGAAGCGCAGCGCAATGAACCAAACGCAAGCGCTCGCCGACGCACGCGCCTTGCGTACGGCGGCGGACAGGCGATTCGCGGACCTCGACTCCCAAGTGAAGGAGGATCGCGTCGTGTTTGACAAAGAACGCGAGACGGTGAAAGTTGCGCAGCACGGGCTGGAGAAGGATCGGGCGAGGTGCACGGTGGAGGCGAAGCGCCTCGCGGACCTGCAATCCCGGGTGACAAAGGACCGCGTCGTGTTGGACAAAGAACGTCTATTACCTTGCTTGTCAAGGTCTCTCCACGGTCATAATGGCACCACTTTTCGCCAACCCGGGGATCACCGAGTGCTCCGAGGTATCCCGAGTATCCCGACATCGACTTACCTAAATTAAACGTACACCACTCAAGTCTCGAATTACACGGGTCGCGGCGCAGCGGGCAAAGCACTCATTCCTCAGCTGCATCTTTTTGCAAGCAAGGTCTCTTCCGACAAAGTCGGAGCTTCCTATATAGTGCTGTTCCTTTTGTAAAATAAATAAAATGCACATCTAGTTTTTGTCTAGTTTCTGTGGGGCTGTAAATATCTAGAGTGAAGGCGCATCGCGCACGAGTTTGATCAACATCGCGCGAGTTTCATGAATATCTCGCGAGTTTGAACACTCGGTATATATCGCGATTCATCAAGGAGCACATCGCGATTCTGAGGTCAGTTCATCGCGATTTTGAGCGGACGCACATCGCGAGTTTGAGTTCCACATCTCGCAATTTTGAATGCTATAAATCGCGAGTTTGAAAAAAATCCCCCCGAACGTCGCCAAGGACGTCGCCGCCACCCGTCCGCCACCCGTCCGCCACCCGTCCGCCACCCGTCCGCCCATCATCCGCCCTGATGGGCGAGGGCATGTCGGGCACGGCGGCGTCGCGGCGGTCGATGGTGAAGGTGCGGATTACCGCGCCGGACTGCCGATATATGGTCGGATTTGCCTGAAGCCTGCCGCCCGTGCCGAGAATTCTAGACCAGGTCCGTTCCCACGGTTCAAATCAATGTTCACCTGCCACCACGCCAGCTCTGCCTCGGATCCTTCCTACCGCTCGCCATGGCTTCAAACTGCTTCAACACACACGCGGATAGGACCATGGGACTCCCGACTCGCGACACTGGCGCCGTTCCTCCCAATCTCAGTCGAATGGAGTCCCAAATCCGGGACAATTTTCCTCCGCGGAGGCCGTTTTCCCACTTGGCTTGGACGCCGCTCGGAAAAGCGTAGGTCTCAGTTAAACTACCACGTTCTCATCGCACAAATTCACGTTCATACAGTTCATTCGCATTCACCACAACCACAACACAAAACTCCACGACGTCTGCCCTATCTCACGAGACGTACATCTTCCCCAGCGTCGTGAGCGTCCCATTCGCCGCGATCATGTCCTTGCCCGTGCCGGAGTGGAACGCGCCGAAGAACGCGTACTTGGCCACCGCGGGCTCGCTGTCGAGGTAGCCTGCGTGCCGAGCGGAGCGAGTAATGCGAGTAACGTGGGTGAGTGGAGGAGGAAGGAGGAGGAGGAAACTAAACGCACTCAACGCAAGCGGCAAAAACTCCTCGTAATTCGACGCCTGCGCGTCCGAGTCCCACGCTAGTCCGAATTCTACGTGTCCCCACCCACCAATTCGTCAGTCACCCTTCAATTCATTCCCGCGGACTCGAATTGAAGGAAGAAGGATTTGGAGAAGGGGGAGGACTAACCAGTCAACCAAATCGGCTTCCCATACTTCTTCGCGCCGTCAATAAACTCCGTGAAATCGTCGATCCACCCGCCGTACCAGTGCACGGCGATATAATCGTACTTGCAGCCCCCGGCGCAGGCGGCGAGGAAGGCGTCGAGCCACGCGAGGCCCGTGGGTGCGCCGCCGTTGGTTACTGCGGGCGTCGCGAGCTTGAAGCCCTTCGCGGACAGGGGGGAGATGTATTGGAGGTATACTGGGTGCGTTCGCGTCAGTAAGTCTTATTCTTACACTTATAGTCGCGAAAGCACAGATGGGATGGGATGGGATGGGATGGGATGGGATGGGAGGCTAGTGGGGGAGAAAGACGCACAAGCAGCAGCAGCCTCGGGGGTCATATTCGCCTGCGACCCGATGTCAGGCTCGTTGAACGCCAAGATGGTGCTCGCGCGCGCAGCGCGCGCGTCGGCCTCGAGCGTCGTGATCCCCGCGCCGTTCCACTGCATCGCGTAGAACGGGAACGCCGTGTTCTTGGGGGTGTTGCTGTGGCCCCAGTTCTACATACGCATTCCATCCAAGGTGAGATGATCGTTCATCGATGCATGAGAGGGGGGGGGGGGGGAGGGGCACTCACGTAGAGCCAGCCGACCTTGCTGGATTTGAAGATCGATGGGTCGAAGGTGTTACTGGGGGGATTTCAGCATTCCCCTCTCGAATGCAAACCGGAAGGAGGGGGAAAACGTACTCGCCCGGCCACGCAAGACCGCGTTGTCCCGTGGCGGTTGGATTCGCCGGCGCCGTCGTGGTGGTAGTCGTGGTCGCACCCGACTGATAGACCTGGATGCGGCTCGCACCGCCGCACGTCTGCGTGGAGTCGCCGCTGCAGGCGGAGGCGCAGTCTGCCGTCGACGCAGGTGAGAGGTCCATTCTATCAACGAAGATCATTGAATGTGATACCTGAATCGGCGGCAGATTGTACGGTGCCAGCGCCCGCGTTATAGGCGCTTCCGCACCAGCACTCTTGGGCTGGACGGTGGTGAGTCAACGACGGGATAGTTGAAGCTGCGAGACTTACCGAATTCGACGCCGGCCATGGTGTAGCCTTTACCGGAGCAGAAGGCGATGCAAGTTTGAGGCGTGTTCGTCGTAGAGACCTGGTTCGCCGCGACGAGGATGCGGTTCCCGACGTCCACCTTGCAGCCGACATAGGACCACCCCGCGGGGAGGGTCTTCGTGACCGCGCGAGCCTGTGGGGGGACGTTGATGGCGGTAACGGCTGGGTGGAATGACACGGTCAGTGTCTGCGATATTGGCGCGCACAGCGTACATACCGCCCGCCGCTGCGAGAAGGGAAGCAGTGCGCATGGTGGTTTGTGGGGGAATTCACGCGTGCGCGTCTGACCCTTCAGTCGGGTCGGATATCGAACTCACCATCTCCCGACCGTCATCATAATGATATGGTGGGGGAGGAAGCAGCAGCGATCAGATGTTGTTCCTCGTGTCGGGTGCGTCTCCTTTGGTTTAAACTGTCCAGTGACATGTCCGGTGCCGCGTTTCGCGAGCTGGTTTCGATCTGTGGGGAATCCAGTCGGGGTTGTTCGGGGACAATAGACACGGGGATGGACCCCTGTGGCCGATATCCAGGAAGCAGCGCCGAGAGCATTGCATGGGTGAGTCACCGAGTGCGGAAAAACGGAATTGCACGTGAAATATTGAACCCTTCTGACCAGGTCATCAAGGAAAATTCGGGGCAGCGTGGATGCATCGTTCGGTTACAGTTCCAGACCAACTTCCGGGAGCGTCATCGAGGCTGAGTCGTCAGATGTGCGGGATCCTCAGGTGAGAGTTTGTCGTCAAGTGATTTGTTGAGTTGTCATCCTGACCCTTTTGGACGATTCAGATTCCGACTCCGCTCGAGGTCCCGACCCTGCGTCCTCGAAGGGCACGTACTCAGCTGGCGACAGGGACTTTGCCGCAGACTTGGGCGTCCGCCGTTCCCCCAATATCTCACATCCTCGCTCAACATTCGGAAATTACCGAAAGAGGTCGCATCAAGGAAGCTTGGTTCATCACCTTCGGCTATTGGACTCCGTGGATTCCATCCGGTCTCTGCGTCGAGTTTTACACACTGATTTGCTCAATTTGTGACCGCGGCTCCGCTCAATTTGCGACTGGGTTCATCCCCGCCCACTTCCCTACGATTTCCCGCTCAAGAAACCCCCTCGAAGCGGTGGCGATTCCGATTACCCGCACTTGTCTTTGTGCGCGGAGGCGGCATGACCCCGAAGGACCCTCAGGGCGTGCGGCGGCCGGTATGCGCAGGGTTCTCACCCCGAATTAAGCTCGCTCCATTAATTAACACCTCCTACTAACCCCGTTGATGCAGACATGTCCGTTTGTTTCTTCCCTCGGCACTCGTCTCGAAATGTATTCTGATTCACCTGATTCAGTCACCGGTTCCTCGTCCGAAGTTCGCTTACAACGTGGGTCTTCCCCTCCTCCATATAAAACGGTCGCTGAATTGTCTCGGGTGTTAGCAGCGCTCGTACCGTGCTCCTTCCTTCAATCCAGCCTCCTCCTCTCGCAGCAGTCATGCTTCGTGGATCCTTCGTCGCCCTCGCTACGCTCCTCGGCTCTGTTGGCGTCGCCAATGCGTGGTTCCGTGTTGGCTGCGCGGACCCCCTGGTCCAAGAGCGGTACATTCTCTCCTTTTGAAGCTGGTGATACACACTCACGAATATTTATCTCCTCAGGCTCGACCCTATCATCTCCCCCGGAGCCAACCCCTCGAACCACGTCCACACCATCAACGGCGGTTCCAGTTGAGTCGTCATTCCGTCACCAACCTTCGGGGTCTATCTGACCCGGCGAATAGACTTCAACCCCACCTACACATTCGACAATCTCCGCGCTTCGAACTGCACCAACTGCTTCGTTGCGCAGGTAGGTTTTCGTTTGACAACCGCGTCGAGAATGATCCTTACTATCGACCTCGCACGCAGGATTTGAGCAACTACTGGTACGCACAGTCGTCACCCACCTCTCATTTCGTCATTGTCGTTTATATGAATCACATCACAGGTACCCCAAGCTCTACTTCCAGGACCCCAAGACGAAGCTCTTCGAGCCCGTCGCCGACGGCGGGCTCCTCGTCTACTACCAGAACCGCGGCGACGGCGACAAGAGCAACGGCGGGCCTGGGCTCAAGGTCCTTCCTCCTTCCTTCATCTTCGACCATTCTCGGACGGCCTCCACTCACACTTTTTTTATTTGTGTTGGAAGGCATTCCCCCCAGGGCTCAAGATGATCACGGGCGACCCGAAGCGCAGGTCGAAGAAGTTCGCGATTGGGCTCGGGACGCAGGACGAGCTGCGGGAGCGCGCCGTACAGTGGTCGTGCTTGCGCTACACCGTCGGGCTGCCTGGATATGGTTTGTTCCTCGAATACTACCCGCGCATTCTCCATGGTGCTAACGGTTCATGAATGAATGAATAGATGACAACGGTACTGGGTTCCCGACTACGGATTGCGAGGCCGGGTTGAATGTGAGCTGCGATCCACAATATTTATTGATTGTCGCGTTACTGACGGGGATTTGAATGTACCTAGGCGCGTCTCCACAGTACGTCGTTGTGCTACGACATTGGACGGTTCATTAGATTAATCCACAGTGCCCGCCTGCTGGGACGGCAAGAACCTCGATTCCGCCGATCACGTTTCCCACGTACGTGCTTCAATTCCTGTCTCGACCCCGCGACAGAGAGCTAGCTGATCCTCACATACCAATCGCACAGACCGCGTTCCTCTCGGGCCTCGACAACGGCGTCTGCCCCACCGGCTTCGTCCCCCTCATGAAGGCACGTCTTTCCTTCTCCACCCTTCCTCCCTCCCCTATATTCCAAAGCTGACATTTGACATTCTCCCCTGCAGCTCTTCTTCGAGGTGACCTGGGCCGTCGGCGCCTTCTCGAGCCGCTGGAACGCCAACACGGACAAGTGGCCGTTCGTCTACGCGCACGGGTACGCTCCCTCTCAGCCTTTGTCTTTGTCTTCGTATGAATCAATATTAATTCATTCGGCGGCGGCTAGCGACCCCACCGGTTTCGGATGGCACGGTGACTTCCAGAATGGGTGCGTACAACATAAATCCTATTTTCTCGCGTTCGTCGCAGTACAATTAATGAACGCGTCGTGGTGCAGATGGGACACCACCGTCCTCCAGAACGCCATCGACCAATGCAACAATCCCAACGACGACACGGGCGCCGGTGTGTACTCCGTTTCAACTATCGACCGTTAATCCTGATTCTGTGTCGTGGTACAGGCGTGACGGAGGCGTGCAAGTTCCTCAACGTCAAGACCTCCGCCTTGTCCAACCAGTGCAAGATTAAGCCTGTTGTCAACGTGCGTTGTCCTCTCCCTACCCCCCTTCCTCTCCTCGTTACATCGCCGTACTCACGTTATACATACTTTTTTTCACCCAATTTCACGCAACAGGAAGCCATCAACGGCACCCTGGCGAAGCTCCCGGGGTGCAACCCGCTGCAGTTCGGGCCCCAGGATGCGACGATTTACTCGGCGGCGACGTGCCCGCAGTGAGTGAGCTTGGGCAGAAGGGGATTCGGATTTGGCGTAGTTGTTTACTTACTTATCTCTGGCGTGTTCTTGTTGTACTTACGAAATTATGAACTGAAGACAAATAACCGAGGCATGCTATAAGGCCTTGAGCAGCTTTCGGTTTGCGTGAGGCCAACTGTGGCTCGTCAGTTCTGTCAGTTAAGTGAACCAGCGAGGAATTGCTTAAGGCCCAAAACGCTGTCTCGCTGTTCTGTCGGCGATATATGTTGCTTCGGCGACCTCGGCGATGTTCAGATTTCGCGTCGATAAACCACATCCTGACTATAAACTCAACGGAAACCTCATCCACTGCATCCCATGACTTTGGCAAGACCGGCTGCTCGCCTGCCTTCCAGCAAAGCGAACCAGAACTAGTACTGCGGGCGATTGATGAAGTGCGTCAACTTACACCGACCCTCCTTGCGTGGTCAAAAGTTTATTGCGATTCTTCTGCGTAGGGAGAGTAGGGGTCACGTTCATTTCTTGGAACTGTGTTCATTTCCAAATGAGGCTGAGGAAACGGGTGAATATGTATGCTATCTATAACTCAGATAGAATTAATACAGACCTGAGATACTCGGCATAGTACTCGGGATCGTGTCTGTCAAATGGGTGATTGAATGTCTGGACCAGAGGCACTCTGTCCGATGGGGCGTCCCCGGATGCTAATCCCAGACGTGGTCAGGGCCGGGAGAGAAACAAGAGGGAGCTTACAGCCGTTCGAACATTGCCGGTGGCCCCGGGGCCTGCGGGACGTTTGTGCGTGGGACCTATGAAAAAGTGAGGATGAGGTGAACGCGCTAATGACAGCAGAAGTGTAAACGCACGGTAGGCTTGGGAGTAGTCTTGGTATGGGCGCCTGTTGTGAAGAAGCACTGTGAGGAACAGCAAAAGGTCTGGAGCACGGACACGCACCTGTCTTCGTCCTTTTCGCCGGGCGCATCACCTCCTCCAAACCTTCCTCCATCGCCTCCTTCAAACCTTCCATCTCAGCGAGCGAACGCTTGAAATTGGTCAAGGCAGCCCGTCGATCGGCGACCAGCTTCGTCTGCGCGGCCTTGAGCAGATTTTTTTCGTTCTTCAGGGTGGCCTTGTCGTTGACCAACTTTGTCTGCGCCGCCCTCAGCGCATCGCGTTCGCTGGTCAACGCGACTTGATCCTCCGTCATCTGGGATTCCAGATGCGCGAGGCGCGTTGCCTCCGCCGTGCACCTAGCCTTGGACCCCTCCACTTCGTCCAGCGCCAATTTCAGTGCCTCGCGTTCTTTATGCAACGCCACGCGTTCCTTCTGCATCTGGTAGTCGAGGTCCGCAAATCGCCTGTCCGCCGCCGCACGGAAGGAGCGTTCGTGGGCGAGCGCTTGTGTTTGGGTCATTGCAGTGCGCTTCATTTTCGCCATCCCGGCCTCGAGGTTCCGACACTTTCTCTCCGACGCAGCGAGGGCGATGCTCAAGGGCGAGGGCTTATTGCGGACGTCAACGAGGGCGCCTTTGGCCTCGGCGAAGGCGTGTGCGAGTCTAGCTTCGGCAACATCGAGAGGGTCGTCGACTGTAGGGTCAGATTTCATCGCAGAAGTGGGTGGCAGCCAATTGTCGTCGTGGTCAGTGGTGAAGACGCGTGGGAGGTACAATGGGATCAATGTTGGCCGACCTGCCGATATTTGGCTGGAGCTTATGGTTGAAACTTTGCCGCAACAGCGTAGAAGGCTGATACTACTAGGTATCGGGACTGCGCAAAACTGCGTGCATTCCTACTATCCGTTCGACGCCCCCGGACCCATCGTAAGAGGGAGTAAACGGCAGCTAAGTTCTAACTATATGAACAACGAACTCCAGCCTCTGAAGCAATCCTCGTCCACCGGCCCAAACCTCCTGGATTGAACTGTACTAGATCGAGATACATCGTCGTCCACGCGAATAACATCGCTGCCGAGAGTCCTCGAGAACGTAGGGCGAATCCGACAAAGAGAAAAACGTGCGAACGAGACGACGCACTGCAGCGCAAACGACAACGCCTGCACTCAGATGCACGGCTGATTGGGCAGCCACAATAAACGACCCAACGGTCCCTGCCCATCATCACCATCCGACCTCCGTCCGTTCGACCCGGGCTTGGGTCCTGTTATGTTGCTCGGAAAGGAGGTTTTTCGTTGGTACGCCCTTCATACCAACGAAAAACCTCCTCGTACACCAGGCCCCGACGAAACTGCTTCCCCAGACGCACGGCTGATTGTACAATCGCAATGGACGACCTAATGAAAACGGTCTCTGTCCATCAGTGTGATTCGACCTCCGTCCGTTCGATCCGGGCTTGGGTCCTGCTGAGATCGGAGAGTTTTTTTTCTCAGGTATTCTTTCTTTTTCCACGCGTAGTAACTGCAGGAAAGCTTAGTTAGTGGGAAGAATAACGTCGCAGAGGGAATTAGGGGCGCTGACCGGAACGTTCGCGTGATAATTCATCTTGAGGCGACGCGCGGTTGGACTGGATTGGAGCTCGATTCGAGGAGCATCGTCGTATCCTCTGCGAGCGGGGAAGGGGTGAATAGGAACAACTGCTCGCATACACAGCTGAGCGGCGTCGGCTTGATTGGGGACGGGGTGCGTGAGCGGGGACGTGAGGCGGAGACGAGTGTGGAAAGGGATGCAGCACGCCAATGGACCGGCCACGAGTTTCGAAGGAGAGCGAGCTCTCCGAATAGGTTACCCCCTGGGTTCTCCACACAGAAGAGACATGCGCTTCATTTCCGGGTGACTGGCCACATTTGATTTGGACCGGTCATCAGCAGCGCACCAGAGTAGACGGGTTCTGTGCGGCGAAAGATACAAGGGTATTGACAGCGTAGATTCCGGGGGCTAATGAACACAAGGTAACAACAGAATACAATGGAATCGGCTGTGCCTGGTGGGTGAGTGGGCTGGAGGCAATCAGGACAACTGGGTGAACGCACCGAACGACCGACACCCAACTACTCCAACTTCTCCAATTCCTCCAGACGCGCGAGGACGACCTCCTTGCTCGTTTCCTCGATCTCCTGACGGGTTTCCAGTCGACGTCAGTTGTTAGATAGATGAGGGCAGAGAACGGGACTAACCCCAGCCAGGAATATCTCATCCAGAATAGCATACACCGTTGGAAGGGGTTAGATGCGGGAGCAAGATGGATAACATCCCAAACATACCTTGTAGAAGTTGAAGACGAGATCCAGCTCGCACACATTGTCGAAGAAAGTGTCTGGTACGACGCTCAAGTCAGCAGAGGAAACCTGAACACACAGAGGTCCGACGGACCTAGCACCTCGACAAAGAAGTGGATCGCCTCGAGGTAGGCGAGCTCGTTATCGTTGGCATCGACGCAAACACAAAAGAAGAGCCCGGCGTAGCGCCGATAGACGACTTTGTAGTTGCGGAACTAACACGGCAGAATGTTAGCAGAACACCTGAGGACAAAGGAGTCACCGGCGCACCTCAACGAAATTCGACTGGTACTTCTGGTCCCTGGGCGCCACCAGGCGATGGACCTCCCCGCGCAGCCTCACCTGGGCCCAAATTAAGCCATATTCACGCACCCACTAGCTCACACTAACCTTCTCATCATCCTCGTACGGGACGTACCACTTGCTCAGACGTGTCTTCCCCTGCCGATTCTGCGAGTCGTACGTGTCAGTACCCGGTTACAGGCCCGAAAGGCGGATGTACTGACCTGGATCTAAGGGCTCGTTAGCGGTCAGCGAGGAACGAAAGCCTGGCGGGGGGACTTGCCAGTATAAACCTGATCATGGTCGTAGCGAAGGTGTGGGGCGATGTGGTGCTATTTGGCTGGCTCGTTGATGCCGATGCCGATCATGCCGAATTGATGCCACTTTTGAACCACATCCAAAAAAGAACGATTTAACGCGAGGAGGGCGCTTGGACTCTACTTTCGCTTTTCACGGACGTCTTTCTGGGACTTCAGCCGAGCCCATTGGAACTCCCTGATCCTGCATTCGATCAGGATTTGTTTTTCTTAGCCTCCCAGTCTCATCTCTGGTCAACAGCCCGTCAGAAGTGCTCGGAGACATCTGCCATTACACCCCTGCGACTCTATTTGCCATCCCACCCTATAGCGCCCGGTGCGCACCGTCTTGAAATATTCCATTGCCGGATGCCATATCTGACGGCCGCCTGTTCGACTCGGGCTCGGGTGCTTCTTGCGGAGTCTTATCGCATCACTTTTTTTTGCCGCCCGTTCGATGCTTCGTTCAACTCGCGGGGCGCATGCAGTGGCCATCTCTCTCTCGCATTCTCTTCCTTTTAGCGCCATATCTGTCGAGTGAACCCAAAGCTAAATCAGATCCCAACAGACCCGATAGCGCTCTGTGTGCGTCTGCCCCCGATTATAAGTGCAAGTGCAGTATCTCCCCCGTTCGACTCGGGGTCGGGTCTTAGGCCACACAGAGGTTGCTTTTGCTTGCTTTTTATATAGTTTGTTGAAGCCTGAGAAGAGTGCGCGCCATCTCATTGCTTCCGCGAACGTTCGATTTTTTGGGGCGCGGCGTACATCTGAAACAGTGGGATTCGTATGAGCCTCCTGTACACATGCTGTCTCAGGAATTTAGTCCATTGGCATTTTGCGGCCAAGCTGAACCCTTGATGGAACGGGCAAAATTGCTGAGGATCGCAATTCAAGTTCGTCGACATGGAGTCCTCACAACCGTCCCCGACTTCACCGACCGCACCCTTTGTGGATTGCGCTTCGTCTAGGCTCTTGAGGATGATCACTCCAGATGGCGGCCGTGAGGCCCGGAATCCCAGATAGATTGACGGGTGGAAGCCGTACGGCTTCCCGGCGCAACAAGAGGTCCTGGTTAGGATACCCATTGTTGGCCCTAATACCAGACACGGAGTAGAACGCCAAGGCAGACGTGCGCTCGTGGGGGAGATCTGCTCCCAGGTGATGGAACGAGCACCTGCGGTGCTCTCGACGGGACGGACGAAGGAACCGCGTCTACGACGCGCGTGATCCAATGAAGGACAACGAGGGACGATGTGTGTGGTGTTTGTGGGGGGAAAGGCCGTCCCGGCCGATCGGGACTTCCCGGGCTGCAACGGGGCAGCGGGGAAGAGCGGATCGGAAACGGAAGGCGCGGGCACGGCCGATCCCGTACGCAAGGGCAACGACGGGTCCGATGAAGGAGCCCCGAAGCCACCGAAAGGAGCGAAGCTCGAAGGGCCAAAGGCCCGTGCGAGGGCGAGAGAAACGGACCCGAGGGCCCCAACACACAGCAAGCGACGAAAAAGACAAAACATACTGAATCAGGATGTACGAGTTGCAAAATAAATTGGCCCGACGGCGCGTAGACGAGCGTCGATAAGCAATGTAACGAGTTACGCGAACGCAAGGGACGAAGAGTCAACAGGATGACCATGAATACGATCAAACTCAGCAATGCGAGCGACGAGCGTCCCAAGCCCGAGAGATGGGGAGGGGAATGGTCTGGGAAATGAGGCCACAAAGGCACAAAGAGGGAGAGCGAGCCGCTCAAGCGCCTCATCCAAAGGTATGAGGGTTGTGAGGTGCCACGACAAACGGGAACGTGACGAGGACGTGACGGGGGATGGCAAGGATGAACCCTCAAAGGATGTCACCTCATATGACGGGACGCAGCCCGTATGTGAGCGAGAACGAGAGAACGGGACACGGAGAGAATATAGCCTTGGGAGGGCTTTTGTAACGCAAAAACAAGTGCCATGCACTCGCGCCCATTGTCCGACGGTACAGTCAGGGCGTGCCGAGCAAGTTGGGACGCGAGTGAAGGAGTACAAGGGAACGAGCATGCGGCAACAGCAGTATTCGCGGACGAAGATACGGATCAAACGGGACGGGGCTGAGTCAACAGACTTCCTCAACGAACTGGAGGAGAAAATGCGAGAGACGAGGAGGGCGGGTTACGGGGTCCCTGAGGGTTGAGATAACAGCAGAATGAAGAGCAGCAACACATGCGAGTGCTGCGCAGGTACGGACGATACGGACGAAGGCGCCTTGCCATCCTGCGGGTTGAGCACCACGCCCGAGGATCCAAGTGCCAGATGTAGCACCCGGCGGTCATGTAGGAGGATGTGAGGATACACGCTCAACCTCAAGCCAAATGATGACCCCGCAGTGGTCGCGAATGAATAGTGCCGGATGCACAGACGAAGAACATCACACTGACAACAGCCTGAAGCCGTCAAGTGCAGCGTTCCGGGACGATGACAACCAAGCACCACGGGGTGCTGACATTGACGCGGGTGTGTGAAACGACCCTCGCCATGCGACATTCGAGAGGACGGCAAGGGCGACCGATACAGTAGCCAAACCGAGTTGAACCCCGCTCGTCAAAACTGGAAAGCTTACGCTACGGTAGCGTGCAAACCAAGACGGGGCAAGGCAAAGCACGCGCAGATTACGATGGGGAAAAAGAGCCGCATCAGTCACAAATGGAGGCGGTGTCGCGAGTGTAGGTGAAGGAGGTGCTCAAGCGCAAGGCTCCCTACCGACGAACAAGGGGTACCCGCGATTGAAATGCCAGACACGGAGTTCCCGTGGGAAGATTTTTTTCCCCAAAAGGAAAGCCCCCAACCAAAGTTTTTTCTGAACGAATTGGACCTTTCTGCGCAACTTCAGAAAAAAATTATTGAGGCTTGGGGAGACAGACTCCGTAATAATGATCGCATCAATGCCCATATATGGCGCCTGTCACGCCATATATAGTAAATCTGTGATGCCATCGACTTTGTGGTCGCACGGTAGTTGGTGTCTGACATTTCAATCATGGGTACCCCTTGCCGACGAAGGCAGCCTCCACATGTGGAGGTCCAGAAGACGCAAGGAGCAGTAACGACCTAAACGAAAGGCACACGCCCCACAGACGACGTGCGCGAGGCGAGACGAGGACGGTACGTCTGCGCGTTACAACGGTCGTACGCGGTGCAGACTCGCTGTGGAACGGCTTGACACGAAAGCGAGCTGCATGAGGTGCTGTCGCGCTCAGCAGGGAAGACGAACGGGTATGAGGGAATGCACCGTGGTGCCGATAAGGGCCGCAGCTCAAGCCGTCGCGAACAGTGTAGGAGCGAGCCCGAAGCGATACGCGCGCGTGTTACGATAACGGCGGATCACATTTACATGAGATGTGACAATACAACGCACGCCAACGAAAGGCGGCGCAGGCTGCCGATGCACCTTGGCGGAATGCACGCGGCATCGTGACAGAAACAAACTCACTGTCGAGTTGCAGAAGTAACGGCTTGCGTGCAGGACCCTGCGAGAGCGGTGACCTGGACGGACGTGCAAGTCTCGAAAAAGACATGCAAAGGGCGACAAGAAGACGAAGGACGAGGCGCCGGCACATCATGGTGACAGCGGGGCCCGAGTACGAGAGCGGCTGCGGCGTGCGCAAGGCGCTAGACGGTAACGAAGGCGCGGACCAGGCAGCGGTACGAGCGGAGGTGTGTATGCACGAGAGCGCCGTCATGCGCGCGAACGAAAGATGATGCGGCACATCAGAGTACATGCTGCGTGCTCACGAAGGAGCGCCGCCGTGAAACTCGGAGTCCCGCGGGCGTGCCAACGACGATGTCCAAGTCCGCTACGTAACACGCGCCGAGTACGATAATAGGTTGGTCACAATGCGCGCCCCGGGGCGACGGCATTGAGGCGGACAACAGTCGTACGGGCGCGCTGCTTGTGGGCGATGGTGTGGTCGCACACCGAACGGAGGACGGCACGAGCCGTAGTGCCGACGAATGGTCCCGCACACGATGTGCAAAGAAGGAGACCCACACACGATGTGCGAAGAATGAAGCATGCACACGGTGGGCAAAGAACGAGACGGAGACGAGAGGGCGCCCGCATGTTACGGTAACAGCAGGGAGTGCCACAAAAGCAACACGGCCACGGGGCGCGCAGAAAGCGGAACGGCGTCGATGGACGAGATGACCGCACGAGCGCGAGCTGACCATGGACGAAGGCGCCGATGCACGCGAGACAATCGGATGTCGCAGCACCGAAGGGCCGCAGGGCCAACGAGGGACTTCAGCTGCAAATGCTGCAACCCGGTGACAATCCACGGGGAACGAGACGGGGACGAAAAACGAGACACCCCCATATTACGATAAGAATGGGGGCGCCGAGATACGGCGGCGGCTACGGGCCGAGCAAACAATGACATTGCTGCCGTGGACGAGACCGCAGACGCACGGGCGTGAGCTGCCCATCGACGAAGGCGCCGTTGCGCGCGGGAACGACGAGCCACATAAGATGCCCGTCGCACCAACGGAAAGACGTCCGCCGAAGCTTTGACAAACAAATGCCCCCGCGCTCGCGAAGAAATGGATAGGATAATAAAGGAGGCTAGTGAAAGCTCACCAGCTCTGCAGTTTGTTGAGCGAGTCCTGAACGCGTGCAGGGACCAAATAACATCCGGGGAAGGACACTGGTTCGTCAAATTGCAACACAAGGAACGACTTTTATACTCTGAGACGGGCTCGAGATCGAATCACGGTGGTGATCTGGACGGATGTGTGAGAAACGATGTTCGAAGGACGAGACGAAGGCAAGGACGAGGTGCCCACGTGTTCCAGCAACTACGGGTCGCGGGAGTATGAGAGCACCAACGGAGCGCGCAGAACGCTAAACGATGTCACGGACGTGGACAAGGCAGCTGCACAAGCACCGACTGCGAATGGACGAGAGCGCCGTCGGGCGCGCAAACGAGAGGCGACACGGCACATGAAGGTCTGCCGATGAAGGAGCTTATCTGTGAAGCCCGGAGTCCCGCAAGCATGCTAAGAACAAGCGCGAAAACGATCGACAATACACTAGCATGCCACGGTGACACGGCTCGTGCGTCGAGTACGGTACGACGGCGGCTGCGGTGCGCGCAACCGAACGACAACCTTGAGGGGGACGACAGCTGCTCGGGCAAGCTGCTTGTGGATGAAAGGTGTGGTCGCACACAAGAAAGACAGCACGGCACGAGCCGTGGTGCCAAAGAACAGTCCCGCGCACGATGCGTGAAGACCGAGACGAACACGATTGGCACCCGCATGTTACGGTAACAGCGGGAAATGCCACAAAAACGACGCGGCCACGGGCGCGCAGAAAGCGGAACGACATCGCTGGACGAAGCAGCCGCACGAGCGAGCCACCTATGGACGAGGGCGCCGGCGCACACGAGGAGAGAGCGGAAGAGCGGCTACGGGGCGTGCAAAGAGCGGAACGACATCGCTGGACGAGGCAGCCGCACGAGCAAGCTGCCTGTGGACGAGATGGCACAGCAAGAGTCTGTCGCAGCGCCAACGACGGGCCTCATGCAAGGCCACAACCCGCGAACGCTGTGCGGGGCACGGAACAACAATGAAAGGAAGTGCGCCTGGGTTACAAGAACGAGGGCGCGACCGGGAGGCGCTTCGCGTGACAGCAGGAGAGCGGCCGATGCAGTGCGTAAACGCGAATGCGAAGCGGTCGCAAAGATGCGACCTGCGTGGTGAAGAATGCGCCACGCGCCCCGGAACGAAATGTGAGGCGGCAAATAAGGGGATGTGCGACCGCGACGAAAGGAGGCTTCGGTCGTGCGAATAAATAGAGGCACGGCACCGAAGAGGTGTGCCGCCACGCCGATGAGGAGGTATCCACTGAGACCTTCATGAAATGCGCGGACGCGCGAAGAGGAAACGAGGAGAGAAGGAGGAAGGAAGGGAACAGGCGTAGCGAAGACTCACCACTCAAGTATGAGGGAGTGTAACCGACTTCGAGCCCGAACCTGGAGGCCTGACAGACGAGTGCCATCTGGGCAAACGTGGACGCGAGACGTGTACGACTGATTGGCGCGTCGTCGAGCCCCACGGGAGGCGGTGCGGTGTGTGCGAACGGTCGCAGGTCGCCGTGGTACGTGTAAAAGATGAGTAGAGGGCCCGCCGACGTCCTCTGTGGTCACAAGATGCTCAAGACCGTAGACGTGAAAACGAGAGTCAATCCGAATCGAGCTGGCGCTGCGAAGTCGAAATTCGCGTGACAAGCCGATAGCACTAGCTCCAGATAGTGGTGGAGCCTGGAGGACGCCAAAAATCCAAAAAAGGAGCCTGGAGGACGAGATAGACGGCGAAGAGAGTCTTTCGAGGACGCGACGCGACGTGGCGAGAGGACGGAGCCGAGTGTGGCAGTGTAGATTAGTCATAATCTAATCTACACCCGAGTGAGACGGCCGCAGATCATCTCTCTGCTTCCTGCCTGCCTTGGCTTCCACTCAGGCCGGCTCGCAGGCTCACCTTGCCTGAGCTCGCAATACGTGATGTAGATAGGAAAAGATAAATAACCAATTGAGATTGAACAAGTCTTTGTCGAAATGGATCGTAATTGTAGGGTGGGTGGGAGGCCAAGAACGAGAGCGGGACGCGACTGTGTCGATCCCGGTGGTGGTCGGGAGCAAGAGGAGACTCTTGATCGCCGACATCCGCTGATGCACAAACCCTGCTCTTCCCGATCACTCGTGCCTCGAGAACGAGAGAGCGTCAATTAATCAACAAAACCGGCTAGTTACTGATGCTGTGGGTAGATACTGGCACTATCGATATTACCTAAGGATCTTCCCTAATGCGGTTGGTTTTGATCGAAGCTGTGCTCCTGCATCGTCTCTCCTCCTGCTGCGTCCTGTGGAAGGATGTGAGACTGGCAGACCTCCAGAGCAGTCCTCTGCATTCAGAAGACTTTATATGCGACCTACTGGATCCTCCCGGCTGCTCCAGGCACCTCAAAAGTGGTCCAGTATCAACCGCGGCATCACGAATGGAAAACATCGGGGTTTTGAACAGCAAGGCTTCTGGGGTCCCTCCAGACCACGGAGCTGTCTTCATACGAATATATAACCCTCAGATCTGGCTCACGAAGTCTTCCCAAATTTATCGAGCCCCGAAATACCTTTCCCCGTGGAAATGGATCGCAAGCACTATACTACTGATTTTCTATCTATCCACAGCAGGAACACGCGTCCTTGACGCGTTTCTACGTGTCCTGTGGAGAGAGTATTGCCAGCGCACCGTTATACTTCAACCCGTGGGCAAAAGTCCAAGCTTACATGATTTAAGTTTCCAAGAACGGTGTATTGCTGAAAAAAGGTTCAAACTGAGGCTCGTGAAGCGGAGAAAAAATTGCTAGTTTACACTATATTCATGCGCACTCAAATTTTCTCTTTGAAGCCCTTGCAACTGTGAATTTCGCCCCTCAGATGAGTGGTACAAGTACAGAAGTACTGATATTTCGGAATCAACACATCAAAACCAGGTAATTACCAAGGCCTGGCGAGACCAGACCTTAGAGTGAGGCAGACGTAGCAGTGAGGACTTCATGGCGGCCCGGCGCTAAGTCTCACTCGAGCGCCGCGCAGCGGAGAAAAAATAAAGCTCTGGTTGATTTGGTTTTTTTGGAAGCCGGCGCAGCTGTGAAAGGGGTGAAATCAATTCCAGCGCACCTGCAATAAATCACGACTTCAGTGGTTGTTCACATATGGGATGTGCAAGCTTTCAAGGAGTGTTTCAGGGGTATTGGTGGTGGGTTTGGGGCGGCTTGCAGAAGTCCAGGACATTTGAGTCGCAATTCCAGAGTGATACTTTGTGCCGTTTATCCTGGGGAGTTTGTGATTGTGAGGCCCAGCCTTGTATCCCAAGGTCCTTACACTCTAGAGGTGTTTCACCGAATAAAGTACGGGTGAACAAGAGTTGAAACTCGTGGGATTGTTTGTGCAGATTGTGCACCGGCTTCGCATTGGCGGTGTTCTGCCGCGGAATTTACCTTTCCGAGCCTTCCACTATCTCGATCAGCACGCGACCGGCCGCGGCAACACACGAGTACCCGGTCCATTTAATCGAAAACGGCAATTGCCCACGATTTTTCTTGACAGGTCCCGGCTAAAGCCGCACTGCTCAAACCAGCGCCGCAGGCCGAAAAAAAATGAGGTGGGGAGGCGGAAATGTAGCTGTGAGCACACAGCAAATCACATCCAAGATTGGAAGAGCTGGTCCTAATCTTTCCCTCTCTTTTCCTTTCTTCCCCTTCCCTCCTTCCTTTTTGGGATTTTATTATTCCGCTGACGAATTTACCCACAACACCAGTAACTAGCCACAAAACCAGATATCGATTCCAAATGGGTTACATCCGCGACATTGAACACGAGCGAGAGCCCCCCGACCAGACGAAGAATACAATACACCGCAACTGAAACGCCAACGAGACCCGTGCACTTGGTGCCTCCTCCACTACTCAGAGAGTAATCGGGATGCAGTTGATGTTGATGAGGCCGCCTGCAACCACACATTAATATCAGTGCAAACGGGGATTAATCGCAGTACGCACCCCACTGCTTCTCGGGCGCGTCACAAACGACGGTGGTGCCTCCGCTGCGGATAGGTCAGTGTGGGGCTCAAGCGGTACGTCGGCGACGGTGCATACCAGTTGTTCCCGATGACGGTGATGGGCGAGCAGCTGAGGCCGACGTCAACGAGGATGCCGGAGAGGTCGAGCCCGAGGATGGCGGCGACGAGGCTGGCGGCGCCGCTGCTGGCGGGGACGACGCTCGCGCAGCACGTGGGGACGGTGGGGGGCGTGACCGGGGGAGGGGGCGTGCCATTGGGGATGGCGGCAGCAAGGGTCTAGAGGCGGGTAATCAATCAGCATGCAGAGCCTGCGGAGGGGGGTGTGCATACGAGCAGAGCTGCGGTGACGGCGAGGGAGAACTTGGGGAACATGTTGAGTTATCTGAGCTTGAACGACGGGGGTGTTGTTCGAGTGAAGAATGGAGGACGCGGGGAGTGGCTTTTATAGGAGGAGGGTTGAGTATTCCCACAAATCGGCCGCGCGTTCACCCCGCGGGGATTGGGATTCGGAGAGTATTCATTTTAGGCCAGGACCGATCGCGAAGGTGTCGAGGTGGAGTAGTGGAGCCAGAAGTAGTTGACGGGACGTGGTGGCTGGAGATGGAAGATGCAGAACGGGTTCAACAAACAGCGAAATGAATTGCGCTACCGCTTTTAGGCATCGTGTGCCGATAGAGAAGCTCGGGCGACAGGCAATCCGTGGGGAGGGACAGGTTGACATGATGCACTAAGTCTTGTACCGAGAAAAACCACAGAGGGTCCTGTAGGGACGCTTTCAAATCAACTAGGGAATCTGTGAAAACGAGAGAATGGGGAGACACACTCGAGTTGAGTTGACCGTGAGCCGTGTGTTCTAGGAAATGGCCACGACCCTGCATCGAATTCTTGGCCAGCCTGTGAACCGCCGTGTGGCCGCACATGCGGCATGTCAATCGCGGACATAGGGCGTGGCAGAACATACCACGAAACAGTTTAACTCGGGCGGTTTTGAACGTCACTGACGAGTATCAGGCCATTCAAGCACGTTGTCCGCGAGTCTACCAGCATCGAACAGCGGAATAGTTAATCAACGGGGGCCCGTACACTGCATCCAAGATGAAGGTTTATCGGAGACACGGCACAATTTGAGGGCGAAAGCTTCCAGAAGCTGCGTCGAGGCCTCGAAGCTGTTCTTCATTCAATATTCGCGTATTTCCACCGAGTAAACGTGCAGATTAAGTAGTTCCGTGATCCCAAGTCGTAAGTAGGTTGAGTCCAGACTGTCCAACGGCGGTTCGGGCGTTAGTAGGAGGCGAGGGGTGGCGATATGAGAGAGTCCTAAATGGGAAACGGCGAAGAATCCGCGTTCAAGTTGTTCCAGGACATGCCGCTGGCAGCGAGGCTAGGTTGGCATGAGAGTGCTGATTAACCCACAAGTTCGGGGCGATGTTCAACGACACACAGAAGCTATCATCTCGGCACTGCAGCGGCATAGATCATCGGTGTTTAAGCCAGGTGTCCACCCCCGCGACGAGCCCCGGACCCAGTAGCACATGGTTTGCACCTGCGTGCGAGCAATGGAATAGCCACACCCGTTCGACTCGGGCTGGGGACAATGGATAAGGACATCGTCAATTTTTGTTTCTCGGGCGGAGAGCTGGCTTTTGTACTGAGTGAGGGCATCCATGACTCGAAATGGGCCAGTGAAGGATAAAATCATAACGTCCTCGTCGGCGAGAGCGCGGCCCACCTTCACATTCAAGCTGGGCTCGCGAGACGGCGGTTCGATCCGCCCAGGGATATTGAGTGTGAGAATCCTTTTTGACCCCCGCTTCAAATTTCCGGGTCCGGACGCTCGGTGGTTTGTGCATGGGGCTTGAGGACGACGGAAGCACAAGACAAAGCTGGTAACTCGACGTCTTGACTCCTCCCAGTAAGTCTTTCTCGAGCATGTTGACCATCTTGAGAGAGTCTCCCGAGACAGCGGTTCGGTCCGCACCAAAAATTCCAAACGAAGAGTGACTTTTGCGTCGGGATTGGGGCATTCTGAATTGAAAGTGGTTTTGCCTAGGCGACGACCATTTTAGGGGAGATACGGTTTGCGCTCAGCTGCGATGTTTCTTGGCTCTTCCCCAGAAAGTCTTTCTCGAGCAGATTGACCGTCTTTTCACGAATTTGGTCAGAGCCTCCCGAGACAGCGGTTCGGTCCGCACCAGACATAGGTGGTTGTAAGCAGATTTTTCGCCGGAATTCTGGCATGCGGAATTGAAATAGTTTTGCCTGATCGACGACCATTTTGCGCGAAATACGGTCTGCGTTCACCGACTAGATTGAATCTTGAGTACCCTTGCGTGGACTAGAGCTGCGGGCATCCTCAGGCAACGGCAGTACGAAACTCAACTACGTCGTGAGTCGGTCGTCTTGACTCCCCTCAGCAAGTCTTTCTCGAGCAGGTCGACCGGCCTCAATGTGAATCTGACACGAGGATCGGGACAGCGGTTCGATCCGCGGGAGACCGTCCAGTGGCGAAGCCAAATTTTTCTGCGTCCGGGGTGAACCATTGGGGATTGAGTTTCGCCCGGGCGACGACCATTTGTGAAGATCCAGATCTATTAGGTACAGGGCAGTATTTGCGTCGACCAGTCAAGCGGCGAAGGGAGCATGGCCGCGTGTGTACCGGGGGCCGTGGTGGGAGCATTCGGTGTGGGGCATCCAGACGCCCTTTCGGGGTGGACGAGGATAACGGATGGCGGCTAGATTCTCAGTAGCATCGAAGACTGAGCCGAACCGAGCGACTTGATACTGTGGATATGGAGGACGAAGTGCGTTCGGTCGGGCGGCGTAGAGAGTGCGGAGAGAGTGTTATGGCCCGGGTGTGATGGTCTTCGAAGGTGCTGTGAAACAGCGCCGCAGTTGAAGCCGCAAAGTCAGTCTCTTGTCCGACGGGTTGGTGACGAGCGGAATGTTTGTGCGGGGGAATGCGGAGGCAAATGGTCGATGTACTGGTGATGTATAGTGGCTCTTGACGGACTGCTTACTCGTAACCCAGTTGATGCAGTGAATTTGGAACCATTCGAGATGTTGCGTCGATTGACAGGCGGTAGACCCAGAGCTGGGCGGGGCCTGGATGAAGCAGGTCGAGGGGATGTATGAGTTTCCAGGGCACCAGGATCTGTGTACTGATTCGCGTTCGAGCACTTCATAAATCCTAACGCGAAATGTTACATTATTGTCGCAATCAGGCCGGTGGGCATATAGAAGTCACCGGAGGCGGTTGCAGAAGATGCTGAATCCGCAATTTCCCTAGATGTGGGGTATATGATTCCAATTTGCGAATAGCGTCGTCAGATTGCAAGTCGAGGCAAAGTGGGATGGCATCCAGAAGAAGACAGCATCGGAGTGTGAAAGCCTCTCATTCAGCGCATGGACACAGGTAATGCATCAGATTTGGGCGGCATTCGAGCGAGGTTGCATCCGCGAGCGAGTAGGGGCACCCAGGAGCACGGCGGGTTCGGGCGACATGGTGGCAAGAGGAAAGCAGCGGGGTGCCGTAACTCCAGGATCAGATGGATCGTTACGCGTGACCTTGCCGAGTCGGCACGCGGGTCTCTGACCGTAACCACCACCATCGCGGTGCCACCAAACTTGGTCTTTCTCCGGGCATATGCCTATCCAGCTTCAAGTGTCTGCTGCCTCCGCATCCTCAATATGCAAACCTCCACCTGAAAACTGCGCCGTCCCACCACCACTACACGGTCTATACCGTCACGGCCATTGAAGAGTCGATGGGCACGGCAGTACTCGTGCTCGAGTCTTTCTTGAGACAAGACCTCCTGGGTGTGGAGCACGGCTCTGCTACACAGCATCGAGTTTATTTAGCGTGTGTCCGTTCGATTCGGAATGGTCTCTGCGTCATTCGTCTCAAGCATTTTTTGCTCACGTACAAGTGGTCCCCATTATCTGCTCTGAACGTCTGTCCCGGAAAGACTACGACATCGCCTCAATTTTCGATTCAAAAACCTCTTGTTCGTCACTCCTTGTACCAGATTCGAATATCTCGCGCTGATTTCCCTGCACTGATATCCTATGCCGACACCTAAACACCCGACATCCCTTTCGTCAGCGGAACCACTGCATTTACCCCAGCTCACTTCCCAGTGTTCCAGTATCTGATGCAGTGCCGGTGCGCACCTACTTTATATTTCGCCGACTCGGGTACCCGATGTACCCGTTCGATTGGGGGTCAGGTCTTAGCTCTTTCCGGCAGATGGCTTTTTTGCATCCCCGTTCGTGGCCTGGGAACTCCCGCACGTAGACTCATTTTCCTCGATGTCTAACAAGTCAGAATAACACTCGATAGCGCGCGGTGCGCAGCGACGTTGAATGTCGATTTCCTTCCAGATATTCGACGGCCTCCCGTTCGACTCGGGATCGGGGTGTCCTGTGTTTGCCATCCAGTATTTTTGGCATCCTCTCCCTTCACAAGCGGCCTTGAGCTCAACCCGCGACCACACCTGTTCATCCCCTGACCTCCTCAACGCAATCACAACGGCTAATCGACAGTTGCCGAGTCCATCTCCTCACGAATCACACCGAAGCGCGAGTCCACACCTTCCCAATACCAGCGCCGTGCACCGTAGCCTGCGCGGCTAAGATCCCTTCTCACTCCAACTCATACTCACACAATATTGCAGGCATATCCCGCACGCCGATCCTACCTCCCTGGCGACCTGATGGCGCTCGGTGCGCACCTGCTTCGAATGGTCCAAGGGAGCTTTCGTGACATGCAGGGTATCCCGTTCGACTCGGGATTAGGTCCTAGCCGTTGAAGATCGTTTTTTATCCTCCTCCCCCTCGACTCGATGGGTGCGTTGCAGTCCAACTCTTACTCGTCCTCTTACATCAAAAGTTCGCCAAATATAATGTAGCGGTGTGTGTTTGACTTTTCGCTGTCAGCAATTCCACAACGAATTAATACATTGCAAGGACCCGATAGTGCTTGATGTGCACCTGCCTCGAATTGTCTACCACCGGGTAAGTATGCCTCCCGTTCGAGTCGGGATCGGGTCTTACGTACCTCCAGGGATCCGTTTTTTTCCTCTTCGTATGCTTTTCACCACAGACCCCGTTCCTAGTGGTCTCCCTAGGTCTCGCTGATGAACGGCGTGTTCGCATTTTTGTCTCCAGCCCTGACCGATTTTATATGTTGTTATTTATTCACCCCGGACCCTCCGCACCACAGCCCGCGCCGATCACCCAGAGATTTGGGGTTCGCACCTTGACCTTACGAAGCATCCCCCCGGGCGTTCAACTCGCTATCAAGAGGTATTACTGGCCCCTGAAGGAACCATAACGGCAACTATGCCGGGCCAGTCTCGATGTATTCTTCCCTCGTTTACAAATACCAGCAATCCACTCATGCGAATTAATTTGTGATAGATCAATGACCCCCTGCTTGAACACCCACCGATAGATAATCAACCTCTTCACCTCAACCAAGTTCTCCACTCGGTATTGGACGCCTCCACAGTGTAACCTGCCACAACGGCGCGGGGTGAGAATCGAGCAATACACAAATTACCACACTCACCGTGTACTCTGCCGGCGCGCCTCGCAGCAAGGAATCCCTCCGCGCGCGTCCAATACACATCCCCATCGTCCGCGGCCGCGAGCCAATCCACCACAAAATCATCCCGCATCGCACAGACAAACCGGTTATCTCGCGCGAAGACCGTGCGGATCCGCTCTGATGCCTCCTCGCTGGACCTAACGAGGGCGACGATGCACTGCAAATGGGGAAGGGCGGCGAGGCGCGGTGCGAGTGCAGCGCCGAACTCGTTGTCGTAGAACGACAAGTGCGTGAGGCGCGGGAGAAGCGCGAGCCCATCCGCCACGGCCTCGACGGTATGTACATAGACAATCTCGAGGTGAGTTAAGTTGCGGAAGAGCGGGTGAGCGAAGCCGGCGGCGTTGGAGATGGGGAAGATGGGGCTCATGAAGGTGAGGTGGGTTAGGCTGTGGAGGGAAGCGAGGGCGGGGAAGTGCGGGCTGAGCGTGCAGCTCGAGAACAGTGTGGTGATTCTGGGACAGGCCGCAAGGATGGTGCCGATAGTATCTTCCGACAGCTGACTAGCGAGGTGAAGATACCTGGCGCCAAGTAAGGGGGAGTTCGCCGCAATTTGTTTGAGGAGTATGTCGGGGGAGATCCAAGGGAACTTGCCAGGACTTGTATTGGGATGGACATCCACGAATAACACACGGAATAAAAATGGTTCAACCCTGAGAGACCGGCCTGAGTTTCAGTCCTCGGGCAACCTGATGAGCGTGCTTGACTCTCCAGGCGGTTAACATGAGTTTGGGGATGTCCCTCGGGTAGCGCAAGGCGGCAAGTTCGAAGACGACACGCTCCAAGTCAAGCGGGAGGATTGGCAATGGAAGGGCCTTGAACGCCATTGCCATGGATGATGGTGGGAGACGGCAAGCACTGTCGGTGATTGCCGAAGGCGCTGCGATCAGCTTTGTCCTTGCTTTTTTCAGCCGCTTTCCTCCTGCCACCATGCATCGCTGTCTTCAAATCCACGAAATTCTGGATATGATAGTGGGTGGTCTGAATCCGCAGGCTTTTCGAGACTCGGCGACGCTCGCTGCCCTCGCAAGAACGGCGAAACTCTTCCACGATCCCGCTCTCGACCTGTTGTGGAAAACGCAGGACACGCCCGCGAATCTTCTACGGTGCATGCCGAGTGACTTTTTTACCCTGGACAGCAACGGCGATGAACGCACACTGGTACGTGAGCTCGTTGTTTCCCTCCTGCCTCTCGGTAACGAACCCATCCCCCCCCCTTGCTTATTAGCGCCTCCTTCGTGCCATCACCGCGTCAGATTGGGAACGCCCTTCCGCATATATGAACCGGGTGAAGCACTTCTCGTTTCTGCTGTCCCGCTCCATGTCCGTCTCCGACGTTCTCTCCACGCTTGCGACTTGCTTGCCACGCGATTGCTTTTTTCCCAAGCTCACGAGCATCGTCTGGTGCAGGAGTGACGATAGCGATTTCCAGTACATCCGACTCTTCCTGGGTCCAGATGTCACATCTGTCCGCGTATACTGCGACCATTCCCCGCACCAGCTGTCCTTCCTTTCGCTGCTGGGTCGTAAAAATGGCGGGCTGAAGAATGTGACGCTACATATGCATGGATCGTCGGAATTGGACGCTTCTGTCTCCAACACTGTGTCTACCTTTGTTTGTGGACAGCACAGTCTGGAGTCTCTGTTGATTTGTGCCGTCAACCCGGCGGCCTTGGACCATCTCGCACAGCTCTCCACTCTTCGATCGCTGGACATAGATACTCATTCGCTTGCTCCTTCGACATTCTTGCCGCCGACTTCCCCCACCTTCCTCAATCTTACGAGCCTGAACTTACGGACCGCCAGTACCGAGCAGGCAACCACATTCCTTGACATGGTCGCTAACAGCGCGTTGGCCTCGCTCACTGTCAGTTTCCGGGCGTCTCCAGAGGCAGCAGATGTCCAGCGATTCTCGAGCGCGTTGGGGCAAACCTGCCACTCTTCGAGATTATCCCTCACCTCCTGCACCCTCCACATTCCAATGACCACCGAATTCAACGTGAAGATGAACCTCTTCGATAACCTCGCCTGTTTCAGCCAACTCACCGAGGTCGTGATCTTCACGCGGTGTGGCTTCGAACTCGATGATGGCGCCGTAAACCGTCTTACACGCGCATGGCCTCTCCTCCAAGAGCTGCACCTCGTACAATCTTCCCCTTCTAGCTTGGCCACCACGCCCACCCTCCTATGTCTCCCCATGGTCGCCCAAAATTGTCCCCTCCTCGAGGAGCTCACCCTCACCCTCAGCGCGAGGGCGATCCCACCACAGTCGCCGGCGCTTACACAGACCGCGCTCAGGGCGTTGGACGTCGGGCATTCTCCGATCACCCTCCCCCTGCCTGTTGCCCGCTTTCTCTCCGCCATCTTCCCCAACCTGCAGAGCGTCAGCACCGCGTGGGAGGACGAAGACGATCCTGACGGGGAGGAGAATGACACCGAATCGATGGTGTTCCACCGCCGGTGGAAGGAGGTGGAGACGTTCGTTCCTGTTCTTGTCGCCGTGCGGGAGGAGGCTCGGCTTTTACCCAGATGAATTTGTACGGCACCCAACAGGGCGAGCGGTCTCCTCACGGGCAGGGAGCGAGATACCATGTAGCCCTTCGTGTTGCAAAACATCGACTCGTAATTATTCCCCAGCCTGAGATGGCTTTTCTCTCTCCGTGCCGCCTCAATACCGACTCAAGGTTGTGTACATCCTGATCTTGTCGACGGCGTTGATGAACCCAGTAGGTAAGGAAGAATCCTAGACGCGTTCACGCCGTCAGAGTCACCAAACACAAACAGATTGATCTTGCGTCCACGTTCAAGGTCTTTTCTCGGTTTCATTCGATGCTGCTACCTCACCCTTGAAACGGATCCGTTTTACCGCAAGGGTAAGCACCGCTGCGTCAAGGTGTTGGCGCATCGGGCACGGTCGTTCCCCACGCGTTCACTAGGACCTTCTCGGGAATCTCGCGGAATCCGCGTCCCATCCCTCCCATTCATTCCCCACGTAATCCCGCAGAAAGCGTTCACCTCCGTTCTACCGCGAATCGTAAACCTAGCGCGTCAAGGGATAAACGGAGCGGCCCGACTGGATATATAAGTGGGTGCATGTATCGTTCAACTCCAACCAACAAATCCAATGGCCTCCACACGCACCAATGTTCCTCTCAAAGTCTCCATCGTCGGCGCTGGTATCGGTGGTTTAGCGGCAGCGATTGCCCTTCGACGGAATGGCCATCATGTTCAGATATTCGAGGCTTCGGATGTTATCGAGGAGGTCGGCGCTGCCATCGTCGTGCCCCTCAACGCCCAGCGCGTCTTGCAAAGCTTCGGGTATTGCAAGACCAATCTGAACAGCGTGGACTCGCTCGGGGTGAGCCTTGATCAATCCATAGTTTCTTCCACGCCGCTGCTAACACTGCGCTTACACAGATGGAGTCATTCGACGCGACCACCGGCGAGAGCAGGAGCGGCGAGTGGGCGGTTGCGAGTCTGAAGGAAATGCCGGCAAGTCGTCCGTCGTCGTTACATCGTGGGTTTATTCTGATACGAGAGCGGTCAGAATATTTTGGCGCACAGGAGTGATTTGCACCTCGAGTTGCAGAGACTCGCCACAGGTCCCGGCGAGGGCGTGCCCGCGGTCATCCATACAGCCAGCAAGGTCACCGACTGCGACCCTGAGAAGAGTTCGATCACGTTGAGCGACGGGCGCGTCATCTTGAGCGACCTCGTTCTAGGCGCGGATGGGATTGCGGTGTGTTTTCACCCCGACTTGGCTTCTGTTACTCACTGTTGGTCAGTCGCGCGTGCGTACCAGCGTGCTGGGACATGTCGAGAAGTCGGTGCCCTCCGGACTCACTATTTATCGCGGTCTGGTCGCCATGGCCAAATTCGACGGCCGCGCAGAGATGGACTGGCTCCGGGAGGGGATTTCTGGCCCTAGACTCGTCGTGAGACGCGACGGGAGCGGCGCCTTCCGCCTCCTCTTTGTCTATCCTTGCCGCGGAGGCACGCTCCTCAACATCGTCGCCATCTTCAAGGATCCAAAGCAGAACGAGCCCGGTGCGCAGCCCCCTCCATCCAAGTCAGACACGGGCGAATCTGACCCTCCCACGCAGACTGGAAGTCGGACGAGACGCGCAGTAACGTCCTCGGGACGTTCGCGGACTTTCACCCCAAGTTCCGCGCCGTGCTCGAGGCGCTAGACGAACGCGTGATGAAATGGCAGCTGCGTAAGGTGCCTATGTTACCCACCTGGATCCGCGGGCACGCGGCGCTCCTGGGAGACGCGGCGCACGGCACGCTGCCCACCATGGCGCAGGGCTCCGCGATGGCCATCGAGGACGCGGGCGCACTCGGCGTCCTGTTTCCCCTTGGCACCGCGCGCGCGGACGTCCCTGCGCGCCTGGTGGGATACGAGGCGCTGCGGAAGGAGCGCGGTGATTTTATCTGTCGGGAGTCGCTTGAGCAGGTGATCGTGCCCGAGAAGTTTGGGGAATTGTTTCGATGTGAGTGCTTTGGTACCTGTATCCACGACTGCCGCGACTCACGTTGATTGATAGCGAAAGAGATGCAGGAGAAGGTTCTGGAATTCGTCGCGATCAAGGCAGCGCAAGACTACTTCACGGAGCATTTTAGCCCGAACTAGATAGAAAGACATTGCAGCATTTTTTGTTGAGTTACAATACAGTACGGAATAAACGATCGAGACTCACAAGCTTTCATCCTTCCATTGGTCCACCGTCGTTCCCCACTGACGAAAGTTTCGGCGGTCGACTAGCTGAAGTTGCGTTTGTACACTTGGTCGGACTCAGCTGAACTTCTGACTGTCTGAGCCACATGCCCCGCTCAGACAAATTGGGCCAGCCATCGCGCATGGTGGCACGCGGCGTGCATCTGCCTCAAATCGATGTTTTCATTATTGTTGAGCGGGCAGAGTTGAACCCGGTCTATTCGGGCTGGGTGCGTGAGCGAGCTCATAGCCAGTTTTTGCCCGGTAGACACGGATGGCATTCAATTACCTTTCTAAAAGGCAGAGCACCGAACGGTGAAAGTGAATGGAGAACGATACTGACACAGATAAGTACGCGGCGAGCGATGGAGGAGAAAATGCGCCGCACCTGGTAGCCCCCGGGCCCCGACGTGCATCCATCAGGCGGTATGAAGTTACGCAGCAGACTTACCCTCGTTCTTGGGGGCTTACACAAAGATCAACGCTTCCTCTTCTTTGAGGCGAGCCGAAGTTGTGCTAGTTGGGCAGCAATATGACGCTGTTATTCGAGTCCAGAGGTGTGGGGCAATCCACGGGCGGGACACAGGTGGGACTTGTGTTCCTTGAGAGCGGTTTGGAAGCACGTTGTTATGGTCCGGCTCGCACCCAGACAAAGCCAAGACAAAGCCACAAAAAATCCCCAGGGGCACATCCGAACGGTATTGCGCCTGCACCGGGTGGTCTAAGTGCTAGATGTGGTCATCCAGTCGATATTTAAACTTTTCGGTGTTCCCGAATATCGTAAGGGACAGTTTAGAGCTGAAGATGGAATGGGAGATGGTTCGGGAAGAGAGCCGAAGACGGCGGTGCCAAGCTCGACCAAACCTTGCCAGACGCAAAAAGGGACAATATTCCCACGGTTCGAAATTGAAATGGCATTGACAACTAGTTGGAAGTCAACTGGCCACATCGGAGATTGCACGGAGCAAGGAATTATTCCCCCTTTTCCGTCGTCACCATTCATCAACTTTAGTCACTTACTCTACTGGCTCAGATCCTGTCCTATCACCACACACACACGCATTTGTCGCGACCACCGCGCCATCGATAGTATACATGGTCCTGTTGCAATTCGCGCGCCGCATTTCCAACTCGGCGGTCGCCAACCTCAGGGGTGCGCATACAGATCAAAAGAGGCAAGTTTGACGCGAGGTCGCGGCGGAACATCATTCATTCGAAATTTTTCCTCCTGTTTTGCACGAGGGGGTGTGTTAGAATATCTACATTGTCAAGCTTCGTGTGGACCTTACCTGACCTCATTGTTTCGTCATTGAGCCACAGCTCTCTCCCACAGTACCGAAAATTTCCAATTGTGGACCTATGCTTCCTTCCTTACATTCCCCACACCCTGTGTCGCGATAAGAACAAGAATTTCTTGGTCGAGAGTAGAACACGAACTTTTTGCAACTTCTGCCACGAAGATATCAGGAAACTACGATGAAGGGGGGAGAGACTTACCCTCGCCAAAAAGCAAGGCCTCGATTTGGCTCACTGACGGTAGAAGTGGCCGGGCCTGCACGGATCGACGGAATTTAGAGGTCAACTCATGGTCCCAGTCTGTGGTGGAGCATGTGGTGGTGGCTCCAATGGAAGGGCCGACAAGTCGTTTTACGATTGCAGGAGCTGTTGGCCGTTTTTGAGCCTCCGTTTCCCAACAATCCTGGAGCAGTTTCCAAAGAGTGTCAAGTTTCGATGTGCCAGTGCACGAAGCTGGTCGTGAAGGACGTGCACCGCCCAGGATCCGCAACATAACAGCTCTCTCCTTCACCTCGTAAAAGGGAGCATTTCCTGTCAAAACCTCCAAGATAATGATACCAGATCAGCGAGTGAGGGAGGGAAAGAAAGGAGCCGCACACCGCACCTCGTAAGACGTACAAGCGAAAGCATAAACATCCGAGCCGAAGTGTTGCTTGTTAACGACTTCTGGATCCAGTAATTCAGGGGCGCAATAACGTGCTGTCCCTCCGCGTCCCATGACAGTTGTATGCAGTCTTGAGGTGATCTCATTGACAATCGAGGAGAGCCCAAAGTCACAGATGCACGCCCTGCCTGAAGGTGTAACCAGGATGTTGATCTGCAGGACCGCTTCAGGTACTGAGTAACATGACTTGTACATGACTGACCGCCTTTAAGTCTCCATGGACAATGTTCTCTCCGTGTAAATATTGGAGTCCAAGGGAAACATCTAAAATCTATTGCCCATTTCAAGTTGTTAGGAATCTGACCGCAACACTTTCTAGCCTGGACTCACCAGGGGCAGACGGGTCACACCGGGATGCTTAATCAAATATTGCATGATATTCCCGTTCTCCATCCACGGTGATGCCAGGCAGAGCCTCTTCTCCCGATAGAAGAGGCCGAAGAAAGGCAGCAGATTCGGGTGGCAGAGTTGGCGCCATATAATAGCTTCGCGACTAAATTCCTGAAAACGTTTTGAACCGAAGTCGCAGTGCCCGCATAAACGAGGAAAACCTTTAATGCGAGTGCTATATCATGGTCCTGGAATATGCGCATGATCTTGACCGAGACACTTTGATCACCAACCAGACCCTTCCAAATGTCTCCAAATCCGCCTCCCGCGATCTGTTCGCCAACCAACTGCAGTCCCGTGAGAGGGAAACATTGAGGGTGCTTGCCAGATGCGAGAGACAGTCGCACTAAGGTCTTGCCTATGAGCGGTTTGAACTCTGAGACTGAGTCTTGATCGAGAAGCTATTGTACAATTAGTTCTGAAATTATGATATTATCCCGAAGTATACCACCCTCACATCCTGCAATAGATTCAGCAGTTCCTGCGCCTCTGGCCCACGACACGCAATAAATTCTTTGGACGACTCTGGTTTTTGCAGGATAATAGTTAGGTTGTCAATAATGGTGGTAATATCATCTGCTATGTTGTAGTGGACCTCGGTTGATATTGCGTGACTGGAGTCGGTGTACTCCTGTGATAATTGATGAGATTGATGCAACGAGAGCGAGTAGCTACCTTGATCAAGGACTTCAGAAAACTGAACAAGCGGTCCACGTCAGAGTAGTATTGAGACAAATTGCTGATCAGCAGCTTGGAATTCAACGCGCATTCCCAGAAGTCGTCCAATGCTCTGATACCGTGATACACCGTCAATGTAAATCATGGTCACCGGTCGCAGGACATACTGAGCCGGTTCATCGTTGGATTGTTCCAACATGAGAGAACGAGTATAAAGCACCAAGTTCTGCTGCCGTCAGTTGTGGCCCTTCAAATTTGTACATACACACCTTCATAGTCCTCTTGATATCATCCTCTAGATCCAGTGCAAGGTCAGATACAGACTCTGCATCACTCTACGCCGTCCTAAGTAAGGAGGGTTTACAACATCATTGCCCAAAAAATACTCACAATTGCATCGTCTTCAATGAATCCAGTGATGCCGGGCAGTTCCACCGAGCTCATGGACTGCCGTCCGTAACCGAGCTCGGAGACTCCACGTTCATACGCGGACGTAGTCTTGAGTTTACCGCGGGGCGGAACCCTGGTACCCTTATTACGTAAAGCTGACATAAAGTGCGGAGTTTTAACTTCCCTTTTCCTACTACGGAGGTTCCAAGCCCCCAAAAATTATGTGAACCCTTCAGGTCGTTCCTCAAGTGCATTCAGAGCATACATGGACCTTCAGAACTATCTAAATGCATTCAATATGGGGCGAGAAACAACCCACTGATTTGTCATCTGCCGGTTGATCGAACTCGGCATTGTTGTTCTGCGGCCTCGCACAAAATTGTGAGCCCAGGAGTCAACGAGTTCAATTCATGGACTATGAATCTCTCTGACTACGGGCAGAAAACACGTCTCAGAACTCGGGGCAAAAAGGTGAATTTTCATACAGTGCCCGGCATCACATCACGGTTCCGCTTTTGGTGGTAAACACGGCCAAACTTTGAAACCGTTACTACATTATGACCAAAGTATATGTGGATTCAAAAACAGTGGGAAACACACAGAGGAAGGGTAAGGAAGCTAGCATGTGCTTTGCTAAATCATCCGGTAAGATTTCGCTTTTTGAGCACAGGAAAAGTGAAACTAACCCTAATGATGCCATCATATTCCCTTATAGGTAACCCTAATCATCCGTGGGAATCCGGCGATCACCGATGCCGACCGCATCCACGTTGGGTTGAAATATAAACTCAGTTCAGGAGGGGTCGAAAGCATGCAGACATAAAGGGAAAGTAGTTTTATTACATCCCTTCAGGTTTGGAAGGTCACCCATGGTCAGGGAAGCAGCCTACGGGCACTTTTATTTTTCAAAATTTCCGAAAAAGTGAAACACCGTGGGAAAAAGTGAGATCTCGATGCCAATCGCATTCTTTTGACCTGTTTCGTGGCTCAGAAAATCAGAAAAAGTCCACAAAAATTTCCTTTGGGTCGAAAAACAGGTGTTGGAGAGGTGGTGGTGGGCACTGTACGGGTGGGTACCGATCGGCGAGGCGCGGAAGCTGACAGACTACAACAATTGAGGTACGAGATTTTTTTGTTGTAGAGTCTGTTTAGAAGAGACTAACGCGGACGCACTCTATCGGAATTTCTTAGAGTTTTAAACGGGGGAAGCAGCAGGTCTTACCTGATGGGTGGACGATGAGGACATAGGACGACCAGGAACCACTGCTGTAGAGCTGTTTCGGGCGGCCATGTTCAACGAGGGTGCCGGAACAGTTCGGAATGAATTTCTAGGATCTCTGGCTGGTAAGACTAGTGGACTGGAGACACCAGTAGATAATGTTGGGGAAGTATTGCGGCCTGCTTTGCGCATAGCACTTCGGCGCAATGGATCGCAGTGAACAGCCTTCGGAATGAGTATACTGCTGTTTTTCATGGCGGCGGTGTTGAGCGCATCAGCGATGGGAGGCGCCATCTGGGAATCAGGATCATCGAGAACAGGACGAAAGGACCCTGTAGGAGCAATGGTCTTGGGCTTCTTGCCCAACGGAAGCTCGTCACGACCATCCGACTAAAGATGATTACCATGGGGAAATGAAGAACATAGGACGGATACACATACTGCCAGAACACCAACTTCCGGAATATATCGGCGCTTTGCTGGGACCTGAACATAGTCCATGAAGAAACGTTTCGGCGTAGTATCTAAGGGATTATCAGGAAACGCCGCCAAGGTATCATGAACATAGGATCAACACCTAGAATGTCTTCCGAGTCACTTTCTGTTTCAGACTCATTGGCAGGCACATCCCAGGAGGCGGGAGTAAGATGGGGCGGTGATGGCGAGCGTGCCCATCGCACTTGCGGGGCCATGAGTCGCTTTCTGCGCGTGTGGGGAGGGTGGGGGAGCCGGAATTGAATCACAGCCTGTGTCGACCCGGACACTCTTATCTAGACGGGCATTAACTGGATCCATGGAATGGGATCATGAGAATTCCAACAGCCCGAGGCCGCGTGTCCTCCTCGAGGAGACACGAACCAACGAATGTGTCCGTCGATAGACCGATAGAAGGTCGTGAGCACAGCCTGAGCTGTGTGCGCGTCAGGAACCGCGTCCAAAAGGCTGTTGGCTGCCTCGTGGCTAGCATCTCATTGCGATTGGCACATCCGGGGAACAAATTTCAATGGTTGGGAATGCCAGCGTACGGGGGTGGTTCAATCCTATCCCCGTCCCTCTCCCGATCCCTCCCTGCTGCTCTGCAGGGTAACATTCCCTTTTCTCACGCAGTTGCAAAATACACGTCGCTGTGCACCCAGATCCATTGAAACCCCCAAGGTCCCACACGGTCCGCAGCTTCACAGCTCATTTAAAGCTGTTGAACTGCAGAAGGGATCCTTGAACACCCCTCATGCAGCCTCGAGCTGTTCAACTGCGAGATCGGTATCGCACAGCCTGCGCAGTTACGAGATATGAACCCCCTTTGCCGATCCTGCATCAGGAAAAACCTGCTTGACCCCATAGTACAACATACCTGGGATAGCCAGTATAGTCTCGTAGCTTGACCCCTGTTCTGTAGCGACAAATAGCAGCTCGATCAACTATGGACTGCTATTTTAGTCACCGTAGTCAGGCGTGCAACTAACATAGTTCAGTAGCTGTGTAGCGGCAGAGCCTTCAGAGCAGCCGATAGTACTCAAGAGCTGATTCGTATGACGGGCTTTATTGGACAAAAGTCTCGTGGGCATGCATGAGCACGCATGGGCACGCATGACCATTCATGGAGTGGATGGTCATGCATGTTCATAGATGTTGCATTGATGTTGAGGTGTGCTTCATACATGTTGAGGAGATAGTGCCTAGGGATGGTAGATAACCAGACACTCCTGTTGCATCCATGGCCACTCGCCCCCACCCTGTCTGAATTTGGTCCTTTCGGATGTCAATCCTAATCCGGAACTTTATGGTTGAAGTATGAGACAGCATCCCAATTCGTGGTTCTATTGGCAACCCAGGCTCAGAGCCCTTGTAGTACGGTAATTTAACCCACCTGAAACTGTGAATCCGACTCTGAATGCTCACTCTGATCAGAGATTCCCCAGGATGAATTTCCGACTTGAACTTAGTTGAGAGGGTGAGTTTCAACAAGAGCAACAACAAAGTTGCCAGAGAAAAGTGGTATGAAGTGTAGATAGTTGTAATAAATGCAAACTTACTCACCAAGTCGCAATGTAGTGGCTTAGAAGTTTTGCCCGCGGAAGTGTAAATGTTTGCGGTGCATTTTGGGTTGAATTCAATTGAACCCGGATGTTTGGGGTGGCCATGAGTGACCACAAATGGTACCGGAAGAGCTAGATATTGCCCACCATGCGTGACCGTTGAGTGAAAGATCAACATTCATCCGTCATGCACTCCGGGAAAAAAAGGGAGGCTTGTCGCCCACTCATGCTACATTCGTGACCATCCGTCTACCATCCGTGGCCATTCATGGTCATGCGTGGTCATTCATCAGCATGAATGAGCACGCATGTACATCCATGAACACACTACTTTTGTCCAGTAAAACCCGGTATAGATTCGACTTCTTCCAGAGTTCATGAATAGGCCAAAACAGGTATCAATAGGAAAACGAGGAATACAAATATTATCTACTACGACTGGGAGTGCTCGCCGTTCTCCCCCTCGCTCTCCGTCTCCTCGTCCTCGGCAAACTCCCGAAGGGCGGCGTCGATAGCAGCCCGGGAAAGAGCTGAGGTGGACGCAACTGGGGCGATGGGTTGCGCACCGGAGTGGTGGCTATGGATCCATATTAGTATGTGCACAGAACAAGGTATGAATAAGGAACGCACCGCCCGATATTGTGGATGCGTGTCAGAATATTGCCGAGGATATTGATATTGACTTCGGTCGTGTGCTTCTCGAAGTCGTTGAGGCACTTGAGGTGCTCTTGGTACACAGATCGGTAATCGGCAGACGTGAATGGGACCTCGGTTTTGATTCCGGTCGCCCACTCATCAATAGAGCACTCGATCTGCACAGCGTATAAGAACCAGAATATGGACCACAGCGAAGGCGAAGGGGACGTACCGCCGTCAAGACAAGGGCAAAGGCAGGCTTGGGAAAGATGGGGCCGAACACGTCAGGGTGGGTGGCGCCTTCGTCGCGGCGGTTGTTAAACCACATTACGTTGGCGGACTTCTGGATAATCTTTGCCTTGTAGAGGCCCTTCCGCTCGGCGGCGACGGAAGGAGATTCCTGGACGTGGTGAGGGAGGAGGATAGACACAGAGAGAGGATAGCGCACCTTGTAACAAAACCCCAGTCCCTCCTTCAAGTCCTCCGCGAGTTGGCGATTCTTGCTGATGTGCTTCTTGTTTTGACCGCTCTCGAAGCCGAAGACGATCTCCGTGAGGGCGCGGACCTTCGTCTTGAGCTCGCCGCGCATTTGAGACCCGCGGCGAAGAATCTGACCATAGATCAGAAAAGTCTATGTGAGGGTGGCGCGCACGTACCAATTTCGCAATGTCCGGCGTCAAGTGCATCACGATCTTGAGCTCCTCGCAGGCCTTCCCCCAAGCGAGCGCAAGGATCTCTTGCTCCTCCATGTGGTCTGGGAAGGGGTCCATCGTCGCGAGCAGGCAACGGAACCAAGTGTTGGCAGCGCTGACCAGCTCTTGGGTGGTGTCGTCGTAGTCCTTTGCGCGAGAGCGGCCTTGATGGTCGTTCACCTTCTGGGCTTGAGTCTCTCTGACATCGTCGTCATCTTGGGGAGAGCGAGCGCGCTTCTCACCCGCCGCTGGAGAACGGGAGCGACTGCGGTTGGGACTGGGTTGGCGACGGTGCGACGGCCGGGCGCGAGGCATCGGCTCGTCATCGTCGGCAGCTGGAAGCTCCTCGTCGGAGGTGTTGTGGTGGTGGAGGTTAAGGCGTAAATGAGCGGGGTATATGTTGCCATTGATAGACTACGAAGAATCAGAGAAATAAATTGGCGACAAATCCATGACGTACCCGAGGACGAGGGGGCTCCACAGTGACGACGGGCTTGGGCGCGACGGAGGAGCTGCGCCAGTCCGCGATGCTTTGCGAGGCAAGCGGGCGGTGGTGGCGAGGGGTTTCAGCGAGCGGGAGTCGACTAGTACTTGCAGTCGCGTTGCGCGGTACTGTCGTGTCCTTGCGGGCAATCTTAAATTTGTTAGTAGACACCACAGGAATGAAGGCAGTTTTCGTACAATGTACCGGAGGTCCTGGCTGGGCTCGTGAGTGCGCCCGCGCTGGGCACGGCCAATTTCCGCAGCATGGTCGATGGCTACGGCGCGTGGGTGGGCGATGGGGACGCGGGTGTCGCGCTGCGGGAGGACCTTCGTCTTCTTTGCAGGGAGCGGCACCTCACGGGAGGTGAACTGCGAACGAGGCGGCAGGGAGTGAGCGTACAGTATGGCTGCACAGAGAGGTAACGCACAACAGTATCTTGAAGAGGCTCAGGGTTCTCCTGCTGGCGTTGTTTCTTTGCGGCCTTGGTGGCCTTAGCTATCTTGCGGTCTTCGGCCTCTTGAATGTCCGCGCCTGCCCGCAGACTGTTAACGTCGCGGATATCAAGAGAGGATGGACACTCACGGCGCTGGGCTTCTTTGGCGCTGAGACGGCGGGTCCTAGTTGAAGCAGCGGGCTCCTCATCCTCACTGTCGTTGTCGGACCTGAGGCCAGGCATGTCTTCGTCATGGTCGGGACCTGCACAGATGAGACAATGAGAAGACGGGGAAAGATAAGGAGAAGGAGAGTACCATGAGCGGCCGCGTCCTGCGCATACTGAGCCTCGTCCTCCTCGTCACCGTCGTCGTCGTTGGGGTGGGGAACATCTAACAGGTATCAAGATGAGGCGAGTCACAAATTATACGGACTTTGACGTACAGTGATCATCGTCTTCCCCGTGGCTCTCTGTGAGGTGTGAGGCGGGGAAGGTCAAGGAGGGGAGAGTGGTCACCTTCATCGTAATCCTCTGTATAGTGCTTCACAGGAGCGGCTGCACGACGAGTCGAACGGGCTAGAGGGGCGCGGATGAGCATGAGGTAGTAGAGTAGGAGGGCGGGAACAGACCTGGCTCGTTCTCTTTGCCATCGTCACGACCGTTGGCGGTGCGAGTGCTTCTGCCAGCATTAGCGGCAGGCGAAGACTGGGGGCGGGAAATCTTGGACTGGACAGAGGGCATATTGAGTGATAACTAAATGAGCTGTTTTAGCTGGGGCAGATAGTCGAGTGGGTTGTGGGTACTCACAACAGCAAAGTACGGTCGGCCGCTCCTTATAGTGGCGCGTCTGTTTGGTTCTCGTCAACGAACATGGTTGTTGGTGTTGAGGAGGATGTACGTGTTGTTTTGGGCGTCAACAAACAGCACTATATAAGCTGTGGAGCGGGGCCGCGCGTGCACTTCCTGAAACACATTGCCCCCATCAGCGCCGTTGCTAGATAATAACGGATAATAATAATAAAATTGCCTGCTTACTTGCTTCCTGCGTCGCGCGACATGTCCCACCGCTGCCCGTACTGCTACAGCCCGCATCCCTCCCGGCTCGCAGTGAATCGCCACATATCTAGAAAAGCAGCATGTCAGGAAAAATGGCGCGAAAGTCTTGGCATTGTCGTCAGCGTGAGGCGGGAGGAGAGCGAGGCACCAGAGGCTGCACGCGAGGATTCGGACACCGACACAGACCCACCTCCCCGCGCGCCGTCTCCGACATTCTTCAGCCGCGAGGTTCCCGATGAGGAGGACGAAGAAGATCAAGCAGACGACTTTGTTCCTCCTCCACGCGATGTGTCGCCCGAGCCGGACACCCCAGATCCGGGACCACAATCTCGACGAGCGACCGTCGAGGAGGTTCTTGACGACGACGACCCGCGCAACTTCAAGCGCTTTGTTGAGTCTTTCCCGGGTAGTGAACACTTCCCCGGATTTGCGGCGTTCAAGGATGCCAGCGCGGAAAAACTCGGGGAGGGTCAGACCATCTTCGAGAACATGCACAAGAAGCAAACGGACCTGGGCCTCGATCCTCATGCGCCATTCGTGGATTCGGAGGAGTGGGATTTGGCACGGTGGTTGTCGAAGAACGTTAGCCAGACGGCGACAGACGAGTACCTCAAGTTACCCATCGTAAGTTAGACACACATATTGTTACTGGGATCGTACTCACCTCGTTCCCAAGACTCAGCAGCGGAGCCGTGTCTCGTACCACAACAACTACGCGTATTTGCAGAAGGTTGACCAGCTTCCGACGGGGCCAGGCTGGAAGTGCGAAATTGTAACGGCGGCGGGGAACCAGCTTGACGAGAACGATGAGATGATGACCGAGGATCTGGAGCTCTGGAAGCGCGACCCTGTCGAGTGCATCAAGGAGTTAATGGGCAACCCCGCCTTCCACGACTACATGGCATACGTACCGGAGCGGGTTTACAGCAACGAGGATGGACGGGAGTCGAGCCGGATTTACGACGAGATGTGGACGGCAGAGTGGTGGTGGGAGCTGCAGGTTTGTCGCTACGTCTTTCAGTTAGAATTAAATTAACGAATCGCAGAAACGCTTACCGCCGGGTGTGGTCATCAGCCCACTTATCCTATCGTCCGACAAGACACAGCTCACGCGCCACCAAGGCGACAAGACGGCCTGGTCCGTATATCTAACCATCGGAAACATCTCCAAGGATATCCGCCGTCAGCCCTCAGCACACGCAACTGTTCTTATTGGCTACTTACCGGTTTCGAAGCTGAAGTGCTTTACCGATGCGACGAGGTCGCTCGCCGGGTACCGCCTGTTTCACCACTGCATGCGGTCGTTGCTGAAGCCGCTGGTGGAGGCGGGGAAGAATGGTGTCGACATGGTCTGCGCCGATGGCTTCATCCGCCGCGTCCACCCCATCCTCGCCGCCTATGTTGCCGACTTCCCCGAGCAGTGCCTCATCGCGTGCTGCAAAGAGAACCGGTGTCCGCGTTGCAAGGTTGGAGCGAAGGAGCGCGGGGACCATGGGGTGTGGTCACCTCGAGACCAAGTCGAGACGAAGAGGCTGCTGGACGAGCATCAGAAGGGGAAACAGCCACCACAATTTGGGGAGGATGGCATACGTCCGGTTTACCAGCCATTCTGGGCCGACCTCCCACACACCGACATCTTTTCCTGCTTCACTCCCGATCTCCTCCACCAAATCCACCAAGGCGTCTTCAAGGACCATCTTCGCAAGTGGTGTGTGGCCTTGATCGGGGAGAAGGAGTTTGACGCACGGTTCATAGCGATGCATGGCCATGTGGGGTTGCGTCACTTCAAGAAGGGGATTTCGTCGGTTTCCCAGTGGACGGGGACGGAACACAAGGAGATGCAGCGGGTGTTCGTCGGGGTCATGGCGGGCGCGGTCAAACCACAAGTTCTCACCGTTGTCAGGTCATTGATCGACTTCTTTTATTACGCGCGCTTTGAGTCCCACACCTCGACGACGCTGGATGCTCTCCAAGCCTGCCTCGACACCTTCCACTTCAATAAACAAATTCTCATTGACCTCGGCGTTCGCGAACACTTTAATATACCCAAAATTCATTCCCTTCAGCACTATGTTGACGCGATTCGTTCTCTCGGCAGCGCCGACGGCTACAACACGGAGGCACCTGAACGACTGCACATAGATTTCGCCAAGAAGGCTTACCGTGCTTCCAACAAGCGTGACTACACCTCCCAGATGACTCTCTGGCTGCAGCGCCAAGAGGCTTTTGCGCTTCGGGAATCCTACCTCGACTGGCTTCAAAAAAAATTAGGCACCGAGACGCCTGAGAACGATGGCTCGGATGACGACGAAGCTCCTGGCGCAGAGGAGTTAACCGTTGAGCTCCCAACATCCAAACTCCCCATCACCGCCTACTCTGTCGCTAAAGTTCCTGCCTTCCCCGACGTCACCGTTGTCCAACTCGAAACAATATACGGCGCGGCCGATTTTGTTCCAGCCTTCACCTCCTTTATCAACAAATACTTTTCCCGCTCCTCTGTCACTCCCAATCGACACGACCGCTTTGCCGTCTATAAGCAACTGTCTCTCCGCTTACCCCGTAATCGATACATTGCCGACAAGCTCCGCACTTGTCGGCTTCGGGCCACACCAGCTATCCGAGCCAGAGGTCGTTCTGTTGGTTCTCCAGCGCACTTCGACACGGCACTCATCATCGAGGACCCCAGCACCTACAGTCCATCTGCAGGCGTTCAAGGTAAGCCTTTCCCCTTCAAGTCCCTCAAACCGTTAGACTCACTAACCCTCTCAGGTCTCCGTGCTGCCCAGATCCGCGTGATATTCACTCTCCCTCCCCAATACGGCAATTACACCCATCCATTGGCATACGTCGAATGGTTCACACCCTTCAATCAACCCGACAACGCGACTGGGCTTTTTACAATCCACCGTTCCTCCCGAGCCCAGCGTCGCAACGCCGCCGTTGTTTCTGTTGAGCACATCGTGCGGACTTGTCACTTGATGGGGAAGTCCGGTGCGAAAGTTAACCAGAGATGGACAACAGACAATGTGATTGACGAAGCTACTCACTTTTACTTCAACCCTTACATCGACGTAGATACCTTTGCCCGAGATCGACTGGGCTAATATATTTTCTTTCACATCCCGAAAAGGGAATAAGTGGGTGCGACAACGAGTTGGTCGAATGGCTTATTAATCCGACCAACTCGTTTGCGCACCCACTTGTTGCCTCGTTGGGTACGCGCCCGGGGACCACTCTATTACCCTATGTTCTGATTCACAGTCCCCGAAGGACACGGAAAACGAACCGAGGGAACTTGTTGGAACACCGGAAAAACTCGAGTGTATTACGGAAGCTGAGAGGACTGAACCAAGGCCAACGAAAAAATCGATTATGCAGCGAAGCTCAAGGAACGCAAGACCAAGTAGGCCATTCAACCGTGTTCAAGGGAGGGGTAGTAGACAACCAAACTCTGGTTGAACAAATAGCTGCATGTTGAACTGCCTTGCAAATATAATGTACTCTGTGTTTTGGACGGGCAGTAAGATAGCACTCGGTATCTCTCACCCAGAGCTATGGTAGCTCGGGAGAGCTACGGATCCCGGAGTGTTTGCTATCGTAGCTATCGACAGCTATTTTGATCTCTGTAATTAACCGGCGCACTATTTCCCACAGGGTTTTTCCTGATGTGTCCTTTCCCCCCCCCCTTCTGCCCATCATCGTTCTACCCGCCCTCCGTTTCTCGTCCGGCTAGTGGCCACTGTCCGTGGTTTATTCAAATCGAGCCAAGAGCATGATGGGGTGCTTCTGCCCCCTCCCCCACCCTCCCCGCTTTGATTGAGGCTTGAGTATTGCTTTACAGCAGTTATAATATTTCAACTTAACAGCAGTTGAACTCATGACCTGATCAGGATTGTGCAGATACGGGACCTTGACTGCTTCAGCCTTCAGGGAGCCGACAATAGTCGCCGAACTTTCAATGAATCCCTAGAGACCGGGCGTTCTGTAGGAAAGGTTAGCAAAGACTCTGCGTCAGAGCGTAAAGAGCTCGACCATTGGCAGGGTATCCGGCGTGTTGCACACGGAAGACACGGTGCGTCGGTATGACGCAGTTATTCCGGTCTATTAGAGGTGGGAGGCAATCCACGGCCAGGACTGACACAGGGGGATTTCTGTTCCTTCAGACCGGTTTAGAAGAACAGTATGAGGTAGTCCGACTCGCATGCGGACGTCGAGAGCGGCGAAAAAAAAACCAGCGGCACATTCCAACGCCACTGCGCTGCGCCTGGTGGTCCAAGTGCTAGATGTGGCCATCCAGTTGATGTTTGAGCTTTCCGGTGTTCCCGAAGATCGTAAGAGGGAGTTTCGAGGCGGAGGTGAAACGGGAGATGGTGGTTCGGGAAGAGAGCCGAAGACGGTGGAGCCAAGCTCGGCCAAATCTCGTCCGCCGAGCGGCAGCTTGGCGGCAGCGCGATATTCCCACGGTTCGGAATTAACTAAGGCTCAACACTGTGACTGTTCCCCCAAGCACTGCAATATGTAGATACCGGGAAGCTGCCCAGGGGCTTGGGGCTTGGTCAGTTTCTGATTCAACGAAGTCATTCTCGCCACAAGAAAGCATGGCGCACATAGTGTGTCAAGGTGTTGAAGAGGTTAATGTAATAATGTATGAGATAGACGGCACCGGAAATCGGATACGCAGGAGAATGACAGGGGAGAGGGACGAACTATCGATGCTCGGGATACACCAGAGGACTCAATTCCCCGTGCAAAATCAGAAAAAGGATCGAAAGATTGGATGGAGTTATCTGCTCTCGAATCGAATGGGAGACGTCTGCTCCGCTGCCCATGAAAGCTCAGAACCGGCGGTGTGTACTAAACACTGTTGGTAACTTAAATTGCTACATGGATGAGATACGATTTGAATTCGGGTTTAGACTGAATATTGGCAGACGAATGTGATTGAGCCGGAAGAACAGCGAGTGGTATACAGTACAATGTGGGTTATACAGTGTGCGAAGGCGTAAGTCCGTGGATAAGAATGCATCAAGTCCGTGTATGATAATGCATTATCTGGTCACACTCAGTCAATTTACGGCGTGTGATACGATGAAAAGGTAAACACGCACCACCATCCCTCGCACAGTGCGGGGTTCAATGCCGGCACCTCTGACTTGCGCCCCACGACGAAGCCAAGGATGCTACGGCGGCGCTTCTGCTTCCTCGCGCGCTCGTCGGTTGTCTGCGCCGGCGCGACGGGCGGGGCGCCGTGCCGCGGGCGTGGGAGGACCTCATCCAACCCGCGCGAGGTGGTGAAGGGCGGCGGGACGGGCGCGGGGTAGGGGTACGGCGCGCTCGTGGTGGAGACGGTGGTAGTGACGACGATGGGGTTGTCTTCCGTCGTACCGTACACGCTACTGCTGGATGACGCGAGAGAGGCGAGGGAGGCGATGGAAGTGAAGGACAGGCGCTTGGAGGAGCGCTTCGACTCGGAGGCAGTGATGGTTGTGTTGATACGGAACGTGGCCATCGCGGTGAGATTGGGTGAGAGGGTAAGATGAAGGTGGTTGGTAGCGGGGAGTGTGCGTCTTTGGTGGGGAAAGAGGAGTGAATTTTGCCCGCCTTTTATACGAGTACTTAGGGAGCGTGTCTCGGAAGCAAATCAATTCCGCAAGTGAACCCCAGATAGGGGGGGGTCTAGACCGGGTAAGGGGAGTTTAGGTTTCAGTTGTGCAATAGTCCTGTAGTATACGAAAAAATACGTCAAGTTCACCAAGGAACCTGTGAAGTTCAAAGTCCTAGGAGCCGGCAATTGCCTAGTGTTGCCGCGGTCCGGTTCGGTCCAGTTCAGGACCAAGATTTTCCGAACCCCGAACTGAACCCGGGGTCCGGTTCAGCAGAATTCCTGAACCTCGAACCGAACCCAGGTTCGCGGTTCGATGGGGTTCGGTTCAGGTTTAGGAGGGGTTCGAACAGGTTCGAACCAAATTTTCTTCCCACGGTTCAAACACGTCAGAAAAACTTCAAAATAAATTCATATTATTTACACAACTTACTCTCATGTCGAATTATTGAGCGGACATACAGCAGATACACTTTGGTAACTCTGCCCCCTGTTAGTTGTAATGGTTGTGAATTTTGAATCCCTGAACTTGAATCCAGTTGAACTTCTGGGACTAAGATGGTATACCTCCACCACTCAAGGCCAGTCTACTTCTGTACAAGTTTTTCGACCAGCTGCAATATTTGGTGTGTCATGGAGGGATTGATGCACTCAGAGGTTCTGCTGGCCCTATTCTACCACCCAGCAGCACCAAATCTGGAGTGTCTGGACCAACCCTGTACCCCTGGCACCAAAATTCTGTTTCAAAACAACTTTGTAGACCCTATATGATGTTATTATTACCCCATTTCTTAGCAGTCGGAGGTGGACATGCCCTCGAGGTTCGGACGGGTTCGAACCGGTTCGAACAGGTTCAGCAAATTCTCAAATTTTGTGAACCCCGAACTGAACCTCGGGTTCGGTTCGGCAAACCTCACAGCCACTGAACCTGAACCTGGGTCCGGTTCAGGTCCGGTTCAGGTTCACAATCGGTTCAGAACCTGACCGCGGCAACACTACTTGAATTGCCGCGGAGTCGGTCCTGAGTCCTCCAATGTGCGTCAATATCGAGCTTTGACAAAACCAGTGCATCTGGGTGGGTCTAGACCGGCGGAAGGAATTTCAGGTCTAGGAATTTCAGGTCTCGCTTTCGGCGTCTCTCCCAGGTGAGACCATACAGGAGGGCTCGGCTGGGCTCCTATGCGTGGCTTTAACCAACTGGCCGGATAGGAAAGGTGGATATGACATTTGAACAAGAGCTTCAGTGCCGCGCTCGGCTGGATGAGCCTTCTGCTGCAGAGTACACTGCCATGACCAGAGCATAACACCCCGGGGTCGGATAGCGATGGAATGAGCGAAGAATGTGATCACTCTCGCGACTCTCAAAAGAAACTCGACCATTGGGAGGGCGAAATGAACCGCGCCTGTGGAAGGTGGCCACGCGATCCCTATCTCTTCACGAGGTTCCATATGTTGATTTCCATCGATTAGACTCAAGTAGCATTGAGGGTGGAGGATTACTTCATCAGCCTTTCAACAGATTTCTTGCGCACTTTAGTGGCTTGAATGCACTTGTCTGCCTGAATGAAAAATCTTCAGAAAAAAAGGGAGTTCCAATCGGCATGAAAACAACTGAGCATCCTACAGGCAAAAGTTTTTTTTTCACTTGTGGGGAATCGAACCTGGCTTGATTGCTTGCGACTTGAGCACTTGTTGTGCCAATTTAAGCGCATTCAAGCGCCTTCAAGCGAGATCAAGAGATCTGTAGGAAGTCTGATGTTACCGAGATTTCATACTCCGCTGATCGTAGTCTGACAATCCCGCAGTTGGTCACATTCCGCCGCTGGCCCCTGTCCGACTTTGGAAATTTGATGTCGGCATGTTTCACGGGTCAAATTGATGTTGAGCTCGTGCCGACTCGGCGGAGTCGCGGGCGCTTCAAAGGGAAGTAGGTTCGCAATCGACAATGTACCATCTTTATTCTAAGACTGCGGGTATTTAGGGTAGTGCTGTATGGGGTAGTATTGGGGCCCAGGATAATAACATGGAATATGTGACTGAGGATAGTATCAAGGTGGAGCGACGGTAGTAGCGGCGGGGGCTGAATAGAGACTGGGGCGACAGGCGGCAGCGGAGGCGGAGGGGAAGGTTCTCTATAGATGGAATGAGCAGCCGTATTTGCAGAATAACATGGAGAAGAACTCACTTTTTGCGTTTTTTTCCCGCCATACTTCCGCGGGTCCCGCGTCCGACCAGTAAACCAAGACGGCCCGCTGCTCGATTGCAAAGACTCGACGATCCGGAGCCAGAGAGGCGGGCGTGCGATTGCAGGAGGATAGGGCGGGAGGAGAAGGAGGATGAGGCAATAGGGAGGGCGGGAGGACGACGACTCGGACGTAGCGCGCGATGTGAGGAGGCGGCGATGGCGACGAGAGAGATAACGGCATGGTGAATTCGGGATTGCGCCACTCCTGGGTCAACGAGCGCTCTGGGGATGGCGAAGGAGACTTCATTTGGGCCAGGGCGGCTGCTTGAGCATATAGCTTGCTGTTCTTCGGGATGAACTCGGTCAAGTCAAGCAGGGAGCATAGCGGCGTATTGGCGCCTGAGCGGGGAGCAGGATGGGCGGTTGAGGGATCGAGGCAATGAGTTCTGCAGGTTTGGTTACCGCATGCTTGCTTTTGCCGCAAGGCTTGACTGGGCAGCGGAGGCCCGACTTGCTGGTGTTCTGCCTTTGCAGTTGGGGACGCTGGGCGACTTGCTCCATAGGGCGGGTCGCGATTGGGGGCCTGGGGCAGGGGTGTCACCGGCGGCGAAGAAGTGGAATAGCGGCTCGCCGTCATTGTGCTGGTTGAAGCACTGTAGTAGGGTGGTCAGAGGTTGGCGAGGAGTATGGCGAGGTCATCTACGCCCCTGCTTACTTCCCGAGCCGCACGATTTATCATTTGAGCGAGAGGACCCGGCTGCCACCAGGTTTGCGACAGACAAGGGCGGCAGCGTTGATATTTGGCGGGAGCAGACCGTTCTTGATATATGAGAAGGCGTGAGGCATTTGAGGATATGGAGTGGTGGTGGTACGGAAGTAGGAGCGGTTTGTTTCTGTCCCCCCTGGCTTGCCAAACAACGGCTTGTCCTGCCGACATCAGACCCTGCCGAAGTCGCCGTCATCAAATATCCATACTCGGACAGGGGCGAGCGGCGGAATTTGAAGAGTGCAATCCCGCCCGTGCCGGTCGCGTGGCTCCGGTGATGGCCTGATCTTTTTGCTTCCCGCCGTCATCCGCGCCCGTGCAAAACCCCAAATCTAGCTGCCGTAGGGGACTAGCGCTCTGGGTTACCATCTTGCCGCCTGTACCTCATCACCTGGTCTCCGTTTGCTAGCCTTCAAGTCGACACAATGCCTCTTCGATTCTGTCAATGTGTCAAGCCAAGGCGTCCGGAAACTCGCCGTATTGAACGCGGAGAGCTAAGCCATCGCGGCTGAATGGCAAGCAGAGTAAGAGTTCGAATGACTCAACTCCTGGTGGCCATTCTGCCGACAAGCGCTAAGCAGGCTGCGATACTGCGATCAAGACCCAATTTGGCACCTGTCTACTGCGCGGGCTCTGCATACGTTCTTTCTCGACTCTTTAAAACGCTCTCAGCTGAACGATGCAGCACAATATTCACCTTGCCCTCACTTCCAGTCTACTTGAAACATGACTCCCATTCTCGTTTTTTGTACGTCTCGCCGAGTTCGTCGTTTCAATCGGCTGAACGAAACTTGCAGCACACCCCGCCTCCACGGCTGCAGCGCCGTTGCAATACGGCTACGTCCCCCACGAATACGTTGCAGTCCTCTTCGTCTCGCTCTTTGGCTTGAGCACAGGCGAGTGGATTACCGTACCTAATTCACGCGAGTAAACTTCACGCCCGGTTGTAGTTCTGCACATCGGCCAGGCAGCGCAATTTCGGATGTGGTGGCTCTTCCCCACTGTCTGCCTCTGTGGTGTTGGCGAAATCATCGGCTGGAGCGGGCGTCTCTGGTCCTCCTTTTCGCCCACCCTTCATACCCCATTTATGATTCAGTGCGTCGGTCCACCATATTCTCTTCCAGCAGCGTGTTAATTTTGGGCTGTTACAGAGTGATCTCGACGGTTATTTCCCCGACGCCGCTCATCGCAGTGAACTTCGTCCTCCTCGCCTGGATTATCTCGCAATTGGGACCCGTGTACGCGCGATTGGCGCCTATGACTTGTGAGTGTTTTGAATCCATCCCGGTGTCCCTGTTTCCCTCTAATGACGATCGGCAGATACCATCATCTTCGTGTCTTGTGTCAGTCCCACGATCTCGAACGACAACCCCGGCGCTGAAGCTTTATCCAGGACATTGCTGCTCTTCTCATTCAAGCAGCAGGCGGCTCAATTGCCGCCGGAGCAAGTGATCTCAAGGGGGCACAATTGGTACTTAACCGCTGTTACCACTCACTCCCTCCTCCAAGTAACAACCCTGCACGTTTTATTCCAGGGTGCGCACATCATGCTGGGCGGAATCGTGTTCCAATTCGGTAAGCGTTCGACTCTCCCACCTTGATCGGGCTGACCGTGGCACAGGCGCCCTCGTCCTCTACTGCTGCCTTGCCACCGACTTCCTCCTCCGCTTCGCGCAGCATCGACCCTTCAAACGTCGCACAAGCGATCGCCGACCCCTGGACGTAGGCACCGAACGCCTAATCTACGCCCTCTCCTTCTCCACCCTCGTGCTCTTCATCCGGTACGCTCCTCCCTCACCACTTCCCTAGCTCCAATTCATAATTAATTTCCCGGTTGTAGCTCCATCTACCGCATCGTCGAGCTCGCCTCGGGCTGGCACGGGCGCATCATGCACACGGAGGTGTACTTCAACGTGCTCGACGGCGGGATGGTCTTGCTCGCCATGTTCACCTTCAATTTCGCGCATCCGGGGCGGCTGCTTGGACCCCGCAGGCCTCAGCCGCCGGCGGAGTATGGAGTGAAGCTTGGGGATGTTGCCACTGGGAGGGACGGGAATCAAGTTGGCGCTAGCTATGTTTGAGTTGGGGTGCGGTGTAGTTCAGGGCGCACATTCGGGGTTGCGGATGTAAACTAGTCCTCCCGAGTGCTCGTCCCGAGTGTTCCTCACATTCTCCCCGAGTCTACCTCCATGAATTCACCAAGTTGAGCGCCATAAGTAATCAAGTTCTGCTGCCCAGCCCCAGTCGCCAAAAGTTAAAACAATTGTATGGTTCGAAATTTATTTCGGGGTTAGCAGCACTCAAGCAGCACTAGTCTCCTTGCTTTCACTCTGGGCAATAAACAGCGAGCTCCTCAAAATGAATATGAACACCCGAGCGTTGCATATTTGGGCGCTAAGCGCTAAACGCTGGCGCCGATTATTCTCGGCACGACGTGGCAGGTAAACACGTTGCAGCCAAACAGAACACTTGCCTTCCACCATCATCACCGTTTTGAGATCGTGCGACACGGGACGGCCGACAAAATTCCACCGATATGGGACTCTCACAGGGCGTTACATCATTGGCCCACGAGAATCCTGGCCAAAACCGTCCTGTGGTCACAGAAATCTGACAGAAATTCAGAAATCTGTAACATCTTGTGTGTTTGCGTCGGAGGTCGGATACCAAGGTTTTCTACCTATGGGCCTGGATTGGATTTGTCTTTGGATTCTCTCATCTACCTTCCACGCCGAGTCGAAAGAACTGCGTCCCGGTGCGTCCTTGACACTCCGGTTCCGAATCTCTCCTTGCCTTTCCCTGCTCATCCTCGACCTCTTCGTAGTCATCCCTGAACATCGAGACACTCTGGATAATGGATACAATCACCAAACCGAACTCGGTCAGTCCTGGTGTATTTATAATGGCAGAGGAGTACGCAGTCGCCGACGGCGCACGACAATTCAGGCGCGCGCCGACCGCGCCTCCCCGTTTTCGTGAAGGAGAAGATATCGTCCTTACGACGTGCGATTCCGCTTTACTTTGTGCGGACCACACGAAGAAGGGTGGGAGCTGCGTGGGTGTCGATGCGAGAGGCGGGCGTCGGTAGCACTGAAAACATACCGACTCTTCCGTGTGCGTTCTCCGTCATCTCCGCGTTCTCCACTCGATCATCTCCGCCGCACCCTGAATAGTCCCGGCCCTCGCTCGTTTCTGAGGAGACTCCCGGTTAACGTTGTGTTCTCTTCGGACTCGTCGGACTCACCTCGACCAACTGGGCGCTGGCACCGCCGTGAGCGCGGTGGGATGGACGCGCGACACGCGATGCTGGTGTGTGCTCGTTTGCGAGGGCTCCCAATCTTCCTCTTAACCTATCATACATTGCAGATCGCCCCGTCGGACTCGACCCGGCCTCCACATAACGCCTGCTGTCGTGGACAAATTTGGTGCGGAACGCGTCGAGTAATAGGCTGACTGCGCTCATCCACTTCTCTCCCTGGACGATTCCGATCTCGTTGCCATACGCAGCTGGCCAGGCGCGCCTCCGACCAATCCACATTCTCGTCACCCACAGCTTCAAGTCCGCTCATGGGTGGGAGTAAATCGTCACCGGTGTCTGCGCGGACTCCTTCGGCGACGGAGCTGCAAGGGCGGGGAGGCGTGTCATGGGGGGAGGGAGTAGGAGAGTTGGAAGAGGGGCACACGATCGCCACTGCTCAGTAAGCTGGGAGCGTCACGGTGTTTGTGGGAGATTGCGGGAGACAAATTAGGTGTGTGAACTCTTACTCTGAACCGCTCGGACGCTCTGAAACCGGACCTCCGTATCGACAGCAGCAATATTCACGGCTGGCAACGACAGAAGATTTTTTTGTTCAACCTATCACACCGATTTACAGCTCCGGTTATTGAAGCCCGTCACCCGGTAGAGGAGACGCCTCAAAAGAAGCACTGCCATGATCGGCGCTCGAGAGATAACTTGGACAGCTGGGTCAAATGTTGAATTAATTCAAACGGCGACAGGCAATGATACAGTGGATCTTCTGAGCGAGGGCCACACGCAGTTGAGCGCCGAATCGCCTCGACAGAGTTATTATGGTCTTTTAGGTGAGTTTCTGAACGCTAACTGCGATGTCTCTGATTTGGCGATCAAAGGGTGGCGTGGAAAATCAACCATGGAGCTTCTTCTGTACAGCGCGCCGCATGACAACCGTACCTGGTGAGTCAGTGTGCGCTGGATGCTGTTGTTCATCTCCCGTCCTGTGTCATTGGACCGCACCCAACCTATTCAGGTTTACGGCCTTCGAATCGATGCATGTCTCTGGCTTGCGTCTGTGCTTTTTCAGATGAAGGATTATTCATTCCGCACACGGGTAACTCACGCTGTATTCGCGGGAAGCTGCCAAGCGGCGGAATCCTAGCGCTACCCCACGCCGGACATCTGCGCGTTCGCAGCCGGTTCCAGGGCACATCGAAATTAGAATGGGGTTGGCAGAAAGTATGTTGTTCTCGGTCAATGGATGGAATGCCGGTACTTATTCGTCCAAGATCGGTGTTCCGGGGGTATGACTGCCTACACCATGCGAAAATTGGTTGAACTTATCCTTGGAATCACAGCATCGAGGGTCCAAGCCCCGGCTTCCAGTGCGATTAAACCGCATTTTTTCTCGCCGGACAAGCGCTGAAGAAGACGTGCGCGCTTAGCTGCCCGAGACTCTGGCGGCCATTCTGGGCGGCGCAGTCTGCATAGGATGGACCGCCATTCATGCCCTGTTCTATTTTACTTAGCCGCGCGCAACCTCTTCGTAAGCCCTTGACCTTCACATGGCGGTCATGATATTTATCTGTCCTCAGAATTTCTCGGGCGCCGTGGGATCGATTCGAGTATGGCGCAGTCGTGAGGCGACAATTTGAGGGTATCGTGGTGAGCACATTATACAATCATTGTCATGACTGAATGGCCTTTCATACAAACCAACAGGTTCAGCGCTGCCCTCTGAAATAAAGTTCTACTCCCATTGAAACTGAGCGCTACCCTTTCTGATTGCTTTTTATACACAGTGGAGAGATTTGCCGCACAGGTTAAGTGCTAATCTTGCTTGTTGGGATCCACCAAACTCATGAGATGACAGAAAGATCGTGATTGCAATGGTAGACCTCACGCGACTCTGGGCCTGCGGAAAAACAAGGCCGCTTCGGAAGACCCTGGAATAGGAACTATAAAACTGCGACGAAAGCAGGTGTTGGTCCACTGTCCCACTGTCTCCACTCATCCCGGTAGATGAGTCTTACCATTTCAATGACCCTTCGTTACTTTCTGTTCGCCCTCGTGCTGTTCACCGCAGTTCCCGAGGCTCTAGCAGCTGCGCCGAAAAATACTACCCTCGTCGCTGGGTCTTCGCCCGCTATCACGTATGTCGCCGATACGAGCGTCGAGCTATTGTCTGACCCCCGTTAACAGTTTCACTGGCAACGGATGGCAGGGACCAGGGGGTTGGAAAGGTCTTGAGCCAGAGAACGAGGCATGCACCACGCCAGCCGGCCTATACAGCTGGGGTACTAATGCGGCATGTACACCTGGCGAGGTGGCTTCGGTGACGGTCGTTTTCCAAGGTACCGTGCACGCTTGAAACTGTCGCCTGAAACCTAACAACTTCGTCGATAGGCACCGGCATTTATTTCGTGGGATGGGCGAACTCGCAGAATGGTGTATATCAGCCCTATTTGGATGGAGCGTCTGATTCGCCCGTCTCCGCCTATCTGCCGCCGGGAACGGGGTATTGCAACGTCATCCAATACCAGAAGACGGGTCTTCCCAGCGGACAACACAACCTCACCATGGCGCTCTTGCCGGATGATCCCGGGAATGTTGGATACCCAGAAATAGCGGTCAGCGGGTTCATGTGCGTGATTTCGATGTCGCTCGTTGCAGATACTGACGAGCATGAACAGTGTCACCACGGGCGAAGAACCCCTTCCGCTGTCGAGTATTCCTGTCACGTCCAAATCCACATCCACCACTGCGAGTCTCAGTTCGACCACAATCGCCTCCGTTTCAGCCAGTAGCATCAGCTCTGCCTCAACCATCAGCCACCCAGTCTCGTCCGGAACCACCAGCGCCTTGACGAGCACCATCGCCAGTCTCAGTTCGACCACAATCGCGCCCGCTTCATCCACGAGCGTCGGCTCCTCCTCAGCCTCCAGCCCCCCAGTCTCGTCCGGAATCACCAGTGTCTCGACGACAACCATCGCCAGTCTCAGTTCGACCACCATCACCTCCGCTCCAGCCACGAGCGTCGGCGCTTCCTCAACCACCAGCCCCGCAGTTTCGTCGAATGCCACCAGTACCTCGACGGAAACATTCACCAAGCAGTCGGTGAAGCGCCCAGTCGGCGGCGCTGGGAAAAAATCCCCGGGCGAGAGCAGTTTAGCTCCAACTGGCACAGGCAGCGGCTCCCTTTCGACGAGCACTACCACGAGCACTGTTTCTTCCAGCCAAAGCGTGACTTCGTCGTCGAGCAGCGCTGGTACGGGCTCCTCCGCGCGTGCCACCACAACTTCGTCTACCACAACTTCGTCCACAACCAGTGGCCAGGTGCGAGGCCCAGTCACTAACGCGGGAGGCTTCTCAGCCGAAAATCCCCAAACCACACCGGCCGCGGCGTCTTCGACCAGTACTACCGCGTCGGCTAGCCGGTTTTCCACCATCTTCACAAATCGTCCCTCGATTAGCGGGTCCGTCCCGGCTACGAGCGTGACCAGCACTTCTGTCTTGCCCACGATCAGCAAGACGTCAGTGGTGGCAGTCCCCGTTCCTACCAGCGATGCAGCGTCGGTTTCTTCGCCGTCAACCGCCCCACCTACTTCGCTTTCTACCCCAACCAGCCAACGCAGCCTCGCCTCTAACACCAACACCATCACCACTTCATCACCTCCCTCACTCAGTTCAGCCTCGCTCACGAGCCTAAGCGCCAGTTCTGTGCCGTCCCTGCCCGTCACAACCATGCCCCCATCAATGACCACCACCGCACCCATTCCTCCCTCATCCGATACAGAGAGCTCGGTCTGGTCTACGAACCTGAACGGCAGCTCAATGGTGTCCCTACCCAATAGCCAGGGTACGCCTATGCCCACGCAGACGACGGCCGCCCAGGCCGGTCCGCTTCCCCAGAGTGAGCCCGCCACGCTGTCCACACCAAGCGGCACACCTCCTGCTTGCCCCACCCTTCCTATTGCAAGCCCGAGTTCCGGTTCACCTCCGCCATCCTTCGGGTCGGACTCGGACCCGGCCGCCCATTTCCACACCACTCACAAATCCCCGGCGCGCCGCAAGGGCGTAATAGCGGGCTCCGTTATCGGCGGGATTGCGGGCTTGGCCGCTCTCATCGCTTTCCTCAAGTTTCTGCACTGGTTGCGTGAGATCAGTCAGGCGAAGAAGGTGAGTACTACGGTCAACCCGTGAATGCGTTGCTGAGCGTGGCGGTTTCAGGCCGCGAAGCCCGGGGCGATGAAGTCGAAGACTCGTGAATTCAACTTTATCATTCCGCCGTGTCCGCCTGGCACGTCGCGGGGAAATTCAACATCGTACCAGGTTTGATCTGATACAATTCAACTTGGATTACGGGGACTTGACTGGCCACGCTTTGTCTTCAGATTGCGCTCACGCTCACGCCGGTGGATATCGAGGACAATTATACTTACAAAGAGGTTGTTTGGCAGGTGAGCGTCAATGCAGTTTTGCGCGCGAGTGAGCAAGTTCTGACGAAGGGCCAGAGGGAGAAGGTCATACCAAACGAGACTTCAAAGACCCGAACATACACAGCCAAATTGGACTATGAGTGAGTTGTCGCCTGCAGCAGTCGCCCAGTAGCTGATTCGAAGGACCAGTCGTGCATTTGGGACGGCGAATATTCGGACCGGCGGCGATATTATCAACGGTGTTTCGTACTGTGATCATCCCACAAGCTTTCAACACGCCAAGGTACATCTGAACCGTTTATCGTAGTGCACCTGGAGTCTCACGTTCGTGAATCTTTGACAGCCCGGACGGCCGATACCATTCAAGGGACATGTGTGGTCGAACCCACTACAATTCATCGCACACAAGTACACCAGGATTATCGCGAGGAACGACGACCACGTTCCACTGCGCCTCGTCATCGGTGAATAAATCTCCTCCCATTTTTAGAACTTTACCTAAAATGTTGACCCTACGCCAGGCTCGTATGTCCGCCCGGAAGACCAACCCGTGTCGATTCACAGCTCCGAGTACGGGGAGTATCACAACCTGGAGGAGGGAGACCGAAATGGAAACGAGAAGATCTCGGGGTTCCAGCCATTCGTTATCATGGACGACAAGATTCAGTACGTGAGGATCACCTCCTGAGCACCTCCTCGCTGACTTGCACGCAAGATACGCTCAGCAAATATCAGCCAGTCTTGACCTGGTCCTGCGCATCTACAAGACCCAGGACGTCGAAGGTGAGCATTCACGGTGCAGAGAGGGCTTCCTCCGTTCAACGTCGCAAAGTCGGACAGATCCTTTCCCCGACATACCTCAAACGTAAAGCGGTTCCCCTCCTCGGCGAAGGAGGTATTAAACTGAGCAAACTGCCGAGGGTAAGTTCCTCTCCTTCGCGTACTATCTGACCCTCATACGGGTATTTCTAGGTAGCAACCTGGGTGGTCGACACTGAGGGCTCGGACGTGCGATTGAGAATGGAGAAACCGGGATGGGGCCACTTTTTGTATCAATACTTGTAATAAAGCCATAGAAAGATGCGTGTAGGACCTGGCGTCCGGCATACTTAGAGTCCAGGACTATTTTGTATATTGTGTATAGACAAATTCAATCCGTAGATGTCGCTGAAGTTGAAAAGACTCTTCACTGGTCTTTTTACACCTTTGTTTCAACTGGTTCCCAGTACGCAAACAAAAAGTCGGGAATTCTAATCCGATCGTCTCTTCATATACTCCTTGGGTATAGATATTATGGAGATTTTTATTCGAATGTTGAAAGGCGGGTCATTTTGCTGGCGTGTCTTGGTTGCGGTAGCAGGGATGTCCCTGTTTGGCTGCGCCTCCAACAGTGATCGCTCCCACGTCGTCGCTGCTCTGCTTCTTCCCGACCACCACGATCTTTTGGCGAAGGCAGCCAAGCTCCCGACCTTTCTTGCCACCAAGCGCGCAGTTATCTGATTCGATCTCAAAGTCCTTTCGCCCCTCGTTTCAGAGATTTGGCCGACAATGGCGACTGCACGACCACCCCTTGTATTCCTGGGTTTTCTGACTCAATTCATCGTTGGCCCGATATCCCAACCGGCTGGTTCAAATACCCTGCTCTTAATATCAAACCTTCAAAGTCTGGGGTCTTTGTTCCACCTTCAATCCTTCTGCTTCCCGCCTTCATCTGTATATCGTGACCAACACTCTCTCGCTCCAAACCGTCACCGTCCAGCCTTTCGCCATCCTTTCATACCACCCGCTTCGCGCCACCGCCCATGTCCAAAACAATACGAGGACCTCGTCGTGCATGCGATGGCGGATTCAAGTCGTCCCGTTTCCGCAAGGCAGTGGTGCGTACTTTGATGAATTCTGTACTTTTGGGACCTAATTTGCACGACCAGCAAGCTGGGTCCGGTGGCGTGCCACCACGACCGGGACTCATCAATGGAGCGGCCTCAGTTGGTTCCGCCTTCGAAGCTCCTCAATCCGTATTCCACAGAATTATGTGATTCTGGTTTCAAGTCAAGTCCGACGCTTAGAAAAGTGAGCGGACGTGTCAGAACGTGACAGTTCAACGCAGGCTTATTCTACCTACCTACCTACCCGCGTAGCGATCGTCCTCTACGGTGCGTCAAAGGTACTCTACACTTCGACGGCCCGGGGTTCCGTATATCGCTGCGCTCGTACCGTCGGGGCGTGGTTTGCGATCCAGGTGAGTTTCCCTGAGGGCGGTTGGTGTTCATCCGACCGAGGGGTCGCACCACTCACAATCCCACGACGCTAACTCCAAACTCACGCAGCGCACGCGGCCTCACGCTGAGTGTTTCGTGCGAGCTTGCCTCAACTTCGAGGAAGATACTGATCACCTGCCGCAGGAAGTCAAAATAATCAAGTATTCATGTACGATGAGCGCGATTGCTTGTGTAGTTCTGCATTCCCACCCGATTAATTTGGTTGTCTCGTGGCAGGCCCAGGAATCAGCAACTCCTTCCGCGGGCGATCCACGCACTCCAACTCCTGCGCTGCAGCATTGCATCGGCGAACCGAGGCCGATTCAACATCTCGATCGTGTTCAAGCCTGGCCAAATCGGCGCGCCGAAGGAACAGTATGTAAGTACCCTTGTCTCCCCTTCCGTTTCCGTCTCGTTAGTCTCAACACCCACTTGCTTGCAATATTCCTGCCAGAACCTCATCGGTCGACAGGAGTACCCGGGAATTACGACCAGGAATGGTCCCGCTTCGATCGACGGATTAAAATTTCCAGCGCACAACCTAGGTCCAATGCCACTTGCTGAAATGATTCCACCTACGCCACCGGGGGAATGCACAGCCTGTATCTGTTTCCACAGGTGTGTGCGGCAATAAGCGACTGTCGGTCGCACGCGCTACGAAATCCAGGATCAAAGTAAGAAAGCCATAGATTTCACGGAAGGAATTACACGACTACTCGTAACCACGTCGAACTCCTCACAGCCTTCGATTACTTCCCCGTGCCGCAGAATTGCAGGATCTTCTTCCAAAATGGTAGTTCGGGTTCCATCGTGAGCTGGAGCGCTCCATTCCTACTTGTAAAAAACCATGTCGTGTCCTGAAAATTTATCGGCCTCAGGTGACGTTCGCAGCAAACCGGGGAACTGACCATAGGAAGGGGTGTCAAACAGATGCCTTCGTCTCCCAGAAGAGATACTGTGTGCTCCTTCAGCTCCCGTGGCGACACAATCTGTTGAACTAATATAACAAGATGTGAGTCCTAACACTGCGCTCGACATTGGTGATTGACCTCTGAAGTGGCGTGTCCTGGTCTTGTAAGCGCGCAGCATCAAGTCGACGCTTGCCGTGATTTCGCCCTCATATCTGGATCACAGTCGTCGACTGTCCGTTCGAAATGAAAACATCCCGTTCGGCAAATGTTTACGCACGGAAGAGAAGTCTTTTCATCCATCACAATGAATGGTTGGAAACGACCGGACCCTCGCAGCGGAGCCCTCTCCTCATCGTCTTCCTCCGCCTCTTCGCCCAGGTAAGACCCTATTGATAACTGAGCAACGGGTAGAGGGGACGAAACACAACTCACCGATTACCAGACGCTTTGACAGGTGGTCGGGGCTTTGATTTGTGGCGATTATTCGATTACGCCTCTGGAAGGTAAATTTGGATGGTTTGATCCAGCCGAGATCTCCAGCAAACGGCAGCGACCATCCAGGCTTTCAAGAAAGGTCAGCGATCTAGTTGTCAAACCAGTGATGGAGAATTACTCACCTTGGCGTATGCCATGCGCGTGGGCTGCCTTACTTCTCTTTCGTCGTCGAGAGCATTGCGGCCGCTCTCAATCTCCGCAATTCCAAAGCCACAGCTGCATGCATGAGCCGTGGATTGCTCGGATGGATGAGCGACTCACTGATACTTCAACCTAGCAGTATACGGGAATCCACGCGTGATGGAAAATTCCTGTAGCGCCTTCAAGATCGTAGGAACATATTATACACATGTGCGCACCTTCCAGACAACTTCCTCACATGGGTACTCCTTGTCGATGTCCGCTGGCGTCAGGGTTAGGATAATCTGCAGGAGAAGGGTGAGTCCGAGTGAAAGGGTTACACAATATCCACACCTCATGGGAACCGACAAGATCTTCTGTAGCTCTGAATCTCAACGTCCGGACCATGACTGGGAATATCCCGAGCATGAGTTTGAGGAACTTCAAGGCAAGATATCCGATAATTGCCAGGCCTCCCGTGCTTCCGAGTGTTATACCCGCAATGGCCCCAGGACGTGCCTGACCTAAGAAGGAGTGGTTGACGGGCTGACCGCCATGAGAGGAGGAGCCAGAAGTGTCGGGAGAGCCCGGGGAGGACGACTCAGGGCCAGGTGGGCTAGGTGACGAGCTGGGAGTGTTGGGGCCGGCGGAGCTGGGTTTGCTGCCGCCGGATAGGCTGTGGGAGGCGGATGGACCAGCCGCATTGCTGTTTGAGGGGTTGGAAATGACCGATTGACTGTCATCTGTGGTGACTCTGCGCATTCTAGGTCAGCATTTGAAAGACCGACAGTAGGTAGCGTTGCGTACATGGCCCCGCTGATCGATAATCCTGGAACCCCAATCTGCCCGGGATCATCAGGTAAGAGCGCCATTACGAGGTTGTGTTGCCCGTTGGAAAGACCCGTCCGCTGGTATTGAATGACATTGCATTGTGAAGGTCCCGACGGTATGTAGGCGGAGACGGGCGAATCAGACACTCCATCCAAAGAGGGCTGATATACACCATTCCGCGAGTTCGCCCATCCAACAAAATAAACAGCAGTACCTTTGCCGGAGTTGTTAGACTCTGGCTGACGGTGTGAGTGCGCATGGTACCTTGAAAAGCAATCGTCACAGAAGCACCCGCGGTCCAGCTATACATGCCAGCCGGTGAGGTACAGGCACTGAGGCCTTGCCAGCCACCTGGGCCCTGCCATCCACCACCAGTGAAACTGTTAAACAGTCAGGTAGGGAATTCAGTGCTCATATCGGGGACCTACGTGATATTGTTGGATGCCCCAGCGACAAGGGTGATATTTTGAGGTGCAGCTAGAGTCTCAGGGACGGAGGTGGCCAGGACGAGGGACCACACAAGGTAATAGAGCACCATAGTCTCCGTATCGAAGGGTGGACCTCCGTCTTCACTGACTTCACGGTGCGTACTTCTATTCTACCTCGCGGGCGTCTCTTTAAGCGCCTTCCTTCTTCCGCGGCGGAAACGTGCGCTAGGAATAGGATTTTAACAGCATCTTTCTATCATGCCGGAGGTTTTGTAAGTCCGAAGAATCAGGGCCAGCATGCTGTTGCTTCAATCTGTCTTCGAAGATTGTTCGAAGATGTCGAAACGGTCTGGATGTCTGAAGAACAATCAGAGTGGGCTTCTGCTAATGTTGATGAATAGTGGCTGGTACATTCATCAAGTCAAGACCCATGCTGTACGTAGCACGGAAAGGGTTTGGACTGAGCTAAGATTTTAAAATAGATTGAGCACCATGCATCAGCGCTTGCGGAAGACATTGGGTGTGATATGAACCCTAAATCAGTTATGAATGGAAGCCGGAAACACGCGGTGAGGATTCAAAGCTGTGAAACACCGATAGAAGTTCAATCGATCCTCACAGCATCTAGGGAGCCCTGGACCGCATCCAACTGCCACTCACATTCCAGTTTGCATCCTAGGAATCCAGGACATGGCCCAGCCGCCAACTGGCTAATGGCTGTGTTCGACTCGGAGCGTCATCTACAGGCACTATGCTTCATCCCGCTAATTGATTCTTGTGAGTAGGCTGGCTCGGACCGGTGCAGAAAAATTGCTTGAGTGACAACAAACTTTGGCGATGTTCTGTTTTTGCCATCCAATTTGCGTTGAGGGGTTGGATATCACACCCGATTGGATCCTGAGTTGATCCTGACTCCACATCATGCAGTATATCATTTCATTGGCAGCTACGATGTGGAATTATCTCAGTGGCATATTTATAGGTCTCGCAGAGGCGTCAAAATGCTGCCAATCCTCGGTGATAAAGAATTCGACATGAGTCAACTGTTAGATACGGCGCTTCTCGATGAATATAAGCTGGCTGTGTGACCCCATTCCACTGATTGACTTCGTCCTCTCTGACTTGACCGTACTGCAAACATGGCCGGAGGAAAGTCACTTGTTTTCTATACAGACTACTCAAGCAACAGAAAGAGATTGAACTTTGGCACCGATGTACGCCTGCCGATCTGTCCTTATTCTGCGCCTTAATATTGCCATTCTTTTTGAGATTGTCCTGACCCTTGCACCCGTCGACTCCGATGGTCTTCCCAAAGGTGCAAATGAACTTGCTTGGAAGGTGTGTTGTTCCGGTGAACGGTATCAACCTCTTTCAGTAAACCACACCTGCAGGTTCTGAGGTTCGACCCAAGTTGTGAGTCGCTGTACTTGCTATCTGCATTTCGTAGCCTTACCATCAGCTATCAAGTTCCGACCACCCATACTGTAATTTGGCATCCGGAGTACGTGACAAAACATAGACTGTGTTGACTACTTACAGTGAGGCCCATAGAGCGGGATTCAGTGTTGTCAACCAGAACGAGGATGGCACATTATCAAACAGAACCCAAACACAAATCGTTGAGGTATGTCTCCCATACCAGCATACCACACTGCTAAGAGTTGTCTATTCTCCAGCTGAAGCATATGACTTCTTTGGATGTGGCTGGATCATCTACTTTCTGGTCAGAACCTATTAAGAACCAGGATATTCCGACAGTTGTCGCCTACAACAACTGCAATATACCAAAGCAACTAGCACTTTGTACGTTGTTTCCCAGTTCAGATTTTGGATGCTCATGCCCACACGGTTAGGCTCGGTGGATAACTCGCAACCCTCGTTGATCTTCTCCCCAGTCTACTCCTTGGGGATTCTCCCGTATACTATTTCCAAAATGTCTATGACTGCTCTGAGTAGTTTTCAGGCACGGGGAACAGGTTGAGTGTCGACACCCAATGATGCTCCAAGCCTATGCCGTCACAGGTTACAAAGGTATGTCTCACTGTCAATACTATGGGTTATGTCCACTCACCCGAGTGCAATTAGAGAGCCAGCTATTCAAGTCCTCGGACAAGAAGCATTTCCTCCTCAAAGATCACAAAAATGACCCAAAACCATTGAATATGGACGATGCTCAACAGGTGGGGCATAACTCTTAGCAATACAGTTTCGGGGCTCACATCAGACTCAGTTTACAGGCTTTCAGCTCTACTCCCACACTTCGGGCAGGCCAGTGGTTGAGAAGGTGTAAGAGCTATCACGACCAATAGAGACACTAAGAATTCATCTACCAATATACAAACCATTGATCGAATCTGCTAGAACTCGCAAAACATTGCACAATGAAGGCCTCCAACAGCCATTCGACCCCATGCTACTTCAATTGAATATTGATTCAAAAGACGACAGCCTGAACTGACAGCATTCATGAAACATGAAGTGGGGTTTACTGCCACTCTCCCCGCATTCTGTCACTGCATTGTGAAGATAGAAGCACAGCCTGACTGAATCGAAGGCTAATCTTGGATCTTCCAATTGGTACCCGTGCTGTGGTGTCATCCGCCTGCTGTAGATGGAAGCAGCGACTGTGGTTCTTAACTGCCTGGTCTCACCTACCTCGTCCACCACCCTCATGTCCTTTGCCTTGACCTATGGCTCATTTGGCGACATTGTGGAGACGGCACGGCTCGCAAAATGTATCATCGACGTCCTGCGCAGTGGTCAGGCATCACAGGAGCGACAGAGGGTGATCTCAGTTTTAAAGGAGATGCACAACGATGTGGTCGCTCTGTTGAATGACCTTGACTGGGATTCACCTTCACCCCACCTTCACCACATCCTGGATCGACTGTCGACAGAGTTGACTTCCTGTCGCTTGCTTCTGGAAAAATTATTCACCAAGACAAACCAATCTCACAGTATCATGGGCCGTATCCTGATGGCCTTTTCACAAGAAAGGGACTTGATCTGCTGGAGGGCTGAGATATCGGAGCGTCACAATGCACTCCATCTGCTTGTGGGATCACTTAACAGGTTTGACTACAAGTTTATCCTGGTGCTTAGTGACTGATACACCTTAAATAGTGTGCTCTCTCATGAGAATGGAGAGCGACTGGGACAAGTCAACTCACAATTGGTCTCCGTTCAATCAGACATGCAAACTGTCAGATCACATGTACAAAATATTGGTGCCGAAGTCCGAAATTTCAGAGCGCTAGCAGTTTTGGGCTTGTCTGTCTTCCGCTTCTTGTCATCATTTTACACACTGATTGTGGGTTGGCTGTTCAGGGCTGCCTCACACCTTCTCACCCAGCGAGTCTCCGACTTTGGAAGCCAACTTCAACAGGCACATCAACTACCTTCGCCTCGGGATTTATCAGATCCCGTGTTTTTCGTAACAGATCCAGTCGGTCAAACAATAACCATACAACTGGCCTATTGCAATAGCTTCACTGTGAGTTCATTTCCTCTAGTTGAGTCCTGTTTTCACAAGATTACACAGGCACTTGATCGTCTGCTCAAGGCCTACCTACATGATCGCCCTGAGGCAGGCAGTCAATACGTGGAGCGTGGAGACTACAATGTTGTGTCCCACAATGGCACCATTATCCACCCCTCCAATTTTGCTGCGAGGTTGACAGCAGAGAAGCATTTGGAAATTAGCATTATTAAGCGAAGGAGGGACCGACGGAAACCCAGACCTGAACGGTGCCCCCAGTGCGACCACATAAACAAATCTGCTCGCAACAACACTTGGGTTCATTGGTACTCATTTCAATTGGTCTGCTCAAACCGAGCTGTCCTAATTATTCATTCTTCCAGTTCTACTTCCAGCTGTGGGCAGAAATATCAAGTCAGCATGAAAGACCAGGCTGGGGTGATTGAGGAGATTTTTTCACCCCAAATTTGGTGGGTTGTAACTTTTATTCATTGTCCACCAGTAATGCTGAGCTTCACAGGCAAGAAAATCAAAAGGAATGCTTTCGCCTCATTCAGATTGAAGTCACATATGTAAGAATAAGTGGTCACTAATACCATTGCTCTCTGACCATATTTTTCTTTCCAATGAACCAGGATGTGAGTTTTATTTGTGCCTTGCCCTCTGTACAGTGCTGATACCTTTTCAAAGTCGGTTGGTCATCCGATCATCACTCAAATATCCTTTGCATGATGTTGACTTGTGTTTTATCGAATTATGTGCCTACAGCAGGTCAGTAATTCTACCTACACCTGAACCTCCACTGAATTTACTGCATGTACCTCTTTTACTAGAATGTGAGTTCATTTTTGCTCTGTCAATAACCTCAACTAACTTGTCTGGTCATCTGCCTAGCAAATGGTGAGTTTTCCTGCCCTCAAATCATGTGTGATTGGCCAACCACAGTGGCCCTGAACATAGCAGGCAAGTCATCCTTGGCTGTCTGCAACCTGACTGATCTCACACAAACAGTTGGTGAGTTCCCAGTATTTTGGTGGCTTCATCAGCTAAGTCAACCAGATGGTATGTTTCTTCGACGAGGTCAATATCATGACTTATGTCTCCTTCTCTTCATAGGCAGTTAGTCCCATTCTTCTTGAATACCACACACATCATGGCTCACACTCCCATAGGTGGTGCGGTTAAATTTCATTCAGTTACTGAACTTTGGCTAACCCAATGTACTACTTTGTGGCACAGTCTGTGAGTACTCGGAGACTTTCTGATTCCCTGGCGCTCCACTGACTAAATTGCACTCCTTACACAGCAGGCGAGTTCCTTCTGCCGTTAATGCTGTTTATTTCAAGCTAACCAATTGATGAATTCTTCTCGTAGCCCGTGAGTTCCATAGTTTTCCAATGCATCTTCCCAACCAACACCTTGCTTCCGACAGGTGGTAAGTTACCGCAATCATCCCATACATATAGCCTTGCTGATTACCTGGACCCTGGGCGCTTTGTTCGATAGCCGGTCAGTTCATTCTCATGCACCTCAATCATTCACCATCCTGATCCTCTTCTCTCAAGTGTAAAGTGAGTCCTTTTCCCTCAAGTGCCCACAATTTTGCCTGACAAGGCTCACATCACTTGAATAGCCTGTAAGCTCTCTTTAGTTATATGATGAAGCTCAGTCTGACCCTAGTGTTTAGGTACAGAGTGTGAGCTGCGGATGTCTCACCCTGAATGATAGCTAACCATTCTTGTCCTTTGGCCCTTAGTTGGTGGGTATTCCCCTTTGGCAGACACCACGTTGCTCATTTTTCGAAACCACTTGGATATTTCTCCTGAAGCGAGTAAGTTTCTTCGTGTAGAGCCTTGTGCCCTCCCTGATTTCCACTGCCACTTCCTAAAACAGAGGGTTAGCAGATTTTTTGTGCAGTGCTATCTTTATCTCGACTGACTCTGTCATTCTACTTCTGCCCTCAGATAGTGAGTTTCCTCAGTCTTTCAACTCAATTTGTTGGGGACCAAGCTTATGTGGTGTGTAGCAGGTGCGATTAATCAATGAATTGGTGTCCGTATGTCTCAAAGGATCTTCCCATATACTTCCATCCTAGTCGGTGAGTTTTGACCCTTCACATGTACAGCTCCCTGTTTATATTTGTTCTTCGACAGGCTGTAAGTTTGTTTTCAACACACCTGCATGCTGTGTTCCTTGCATATTTATCCCGGCCCTAGGTATCATTGCACCTTCAACCAAAAGGGGCTGAACAAGACATTGTTCCATTCACCAAGAACATGTAGCTCACCGACATGTGGTGCCCCGGACGGCCCTGAAGAGGGCCATAATAGGATGGATGGAGGAAACTGCTTAGCTCAGAGACAAATCACTGTAACTGGAGAAGGTTTATTTGGAATTTGAGGGAGAGCTCTCGTGTTTCACGCAGGTCAACCCCATTAGATAGGATGAAGCCATTATCACTCTTCACTGAGAGCATTTGTACTCATAAACATCCAGTTCATACCCCCCACTATGCTTGAATTGCGCTCAGAATCAATCGCCCGGAGGAGTGAGTTGTAATGGCAAATTCAATATCCTATAATTCACATCAGTGGAGGTCGGACTGTGTATAGAGATAAAACCTTGGGAAGAGTGCGAAGATCACATGGCTCTGGCACACCTTCGTGGCTGGTGAAAAGAGGGAGTAACAGGTCCTGCTTCTCAATCACCTGTCCTTCCTTATACACTATCATCAAAGTAGTTAGACACTGCAGGAACACAGCTTCAAGTCCAACCTTTGCTACCCGAGGCTACATACGCCTGCAGCTTGACAGGGATACCTGTGGACACACTTGCGCCTGGGCTGCGGGATGTGAATATGTGCACGACAACAGTGAGGTTGAAGGTCACCGGAGACGGCCAAGATGAATGATTGGAGAGTATGTGTCACTATCGTTGACAGCAACTGGCACTTGGTCAGTATTGAAAAAACTCCCTCATTAACTACCAAACCCACAAAGTGCCAAGGATACTGGTAGGAAAGAGTTATTTGAAGCTTTGACTTGCTGGTGGTCATTCCCCACTTCTGGGGTCGACCAATCAAGCTTGCCCGCGACTGATGCCAAAGACACAACCTGGCCCATCTGAAGTCGGTGAGCGGGCCGTTGCACATTTGGGAAATAGGATAGCGGACAAACCTGGACGACAACTCCACTCTCCGGAATAATAGTATCATCGTCACGTTGCGAGGTGGTTGAAAACCCGAAGCTAGTGCTGGGGTTGGAGATGATTTTGTGATGAACTGAATGAGCGACCTTCCTGTCCAGGTGATGGTTTCCTCCCAATTACCTGGGCCACAGGTCATTGTCGTAATCAGTTTCAGTCAGAAAAACAACTTGCTGCCATCGAGGGTGAGAATCTGCGATGAATATAAGCTGGAAGGTCTGCAGCTGTACTAGGCGATAAATTCACCTTCCAAACAATTGCAGCAGCGTCATTGGAGATTGGTTCCTCAGGAGCAACTGCCAATAGTATCTAAATGAAGATGACCATGTTGAATCTATCTGTATAACCTGGGTCTTCACTGACCTGGGCTCTCTGAATGTAACCCGCCTCCTCCTTGCGAATGAAGGTCATGTTGATGGGATTATTCAGAATCTGAGAGGTAAGTTAGTGGTGGCAAAGATGAGTGTCAGAAAAATAATAAGGTGTAGTCATGTAGATACCTCCTGTCCCACTCCTGCGAGTGGAAGAATTGTTCTGGGAGACTCAATTTTGCCGAGAAAATCCAGAACCTCTGTTGAAGTCCACCGTTCAGATGGTTCACCATGCCAACACAACCTGCAGAGTGTCCACCAATTGTCGGTGAATCGGTCATATGTCAAATCAGGAGTGGGCCTTGCGGGTCTTTTCCCGTTTTGAAGGGCCTGCAGGCTCAAGCCACGTTCACCCTCAAATGGATCTTTCCGAGTGAATAATTCCTGACGAGGTTGTGAGTTGCTGCAACACGGATGTTCAATTGTTCATAGATACCACAGTCACCATGGCAAAAGAGTACATGTCCGCTGCCACTGAATCTCCCTTCCCAGCGAGCTTCTCCGGGGCTGTCCACTTTTGGGTGCCTCCTGTTGGATGTGTTATTGGCAGGCTAAATGAACTTGAACCATCCAAGGCAGAGAACCCGAAGTCTGCAAGGATGGCCCGTCCATCGTTGGAAACCATGATATTTTCCTGCGAGGAGATTGTAACTGGGTTGAATATAAGAAGCAATTCGAACCAGCTCACGCCTTTCAAATCCCCATGATACACTTTTTTCGGTCTTGTGTGAAGGTAGTGGAGGCCGGTTGCAACATCCTTGAGCTGGGACGCAATCAGTTCCTTCCTAGCGGCAGTTATTGAGTCTTACCAAGGGCCTAGGGTCTCTACTGGGATCCAGATTCACATATTTCTTGGCACTGCCATTTGCCATCCAGGGAGAGATTATTGACAGTGAATCATCGAGCTTCAGGGTGATACCGAGGAGCGGCAGGATGTGCTCGTGGTTGAGTTTGGACCAGGTATGTGCCTCTTGCAAGAATTTCTGAAGCCAAAATTAGTTCGAGTTCGTTGTATAAATATTAAAAAGGACGCACCTTTATATGTGAAGGGTTTATTGAGCGCCCTCGAACCATCTTCACTGCTACATCCTCTTGGAAGGATCCGACGTCATCCGAGGTCAGAGTACCCATGTGAACATCGGCGTAGCCACCGTCCCTGATTATCGGGACATCTGTTCTCAAGCTCACTCTGCCATCGAGAATTGGAAGGTGATGGCGCTTGATGTGCTCCTCGTAGGGTTCACTCCAGGATTCAGACATGGGAGGTGCGGTAACACAAGGTTCGATTACACAGAGTGTTTATACATTTTTCTTTCTACGCAGTATGAGGTCGTAACTCACTGATGGCCCAAATTCCGCCGAGCGTTGAGCGCCTCGAGAACTCAGTCCTTTGATCAGGCAGTGGACATGTGCTGCGCCATTTCCATCAGAGATGCAGGCTGTGAATCTTCCTCGACCTGGATGGCACTTTGATAGTTGGGATGTTGCGCCAAATTCAGGGACTCGGGATGTGATTGGACCCGTTGGCGCCAGGGACGCAGGTCAAAGAAGTTGACAGATATCGAGGTTAAAGATGGCTAATGTGCTATCCCCAGAAATGTCGGAAAATATTATGATGCAGGAAAAGATTTGGACAGAGCCAATAGACTTCAAACCAAGTCGCGAAAGTCGAAACTTAACAACTTTCGGCATGCCGAGCGGCGAGGGCAAGCCCGAGTCGGAGCTCAAATCACTCTCGGGTATTCCGGCTGTCAATCTCTGCTCTTGCCACGTCTTCCACCTGGGACCAACCCCTAGACGAGGGAGAAAGATGCGGCCATGAGAGGCTTCATAGTTCTATAGGGTCCTGACAGACGCCGCATGGGTAGTACGGCGCTAACCTGGCACTAATCGCGACGTATCTCCTCATTGACGCCCGCGAGGTTAGCCGCCAGCGGCTCTTTCGAATTCATCTTTTGGAAGGCAGCCAACTGCCACAGCAGTTCCATTCCATCTTTTCCGACCAGATAGCATACTTACCCGTGGGATTGGGCGCCTCCTGTGATGAAAATGGATCCTTTGGCGCGCAACGCATGGCGGGGCCTACTCAGCCGCGACCATTTAACCCCCAGCGGATCCCAACTGTTTCATAGTGTGTTCCTGAGACTCCAATGGCTGCCTCATGGCCTGCCCAATACCAAGACCACATTCGGCGTCACCACTTTGTCATTCTGGACGGAAGGGTAACTATTCCAACCGGCGCGCGAGCGGTTGGAGTGGGCGAATATAGCGACGTCTACCCTGGTACACTTCAATCGCGATCCAACTCGGAGAGGCTCACCGTTGCCGTGAAAATGGTTCGTGGAAGGTCGATAGAGGATTCAAAGCTCAAGGTTAGTCCCATTGCTCTGCGGTGGCTCGCACTCACTCATTCGCGCCACAGAAATTCCTCAAGGAGGTGCACACGTGGTCGAAACTCGAGAACGAGTACATCCTCCCGCTCCTGGGTATCACCGTACACCTCGGAGGAACCTTGTCGATTATTTCGCCGTGGATGCGCAACGGAAGTGCTAGAAAATTCCTCAGTGACGGTAGGGAAGACCCGCGCCCGTTGGTATGTCCTCCAACCACGCGTATGGCCCAACATTATTAATGCACTCTCAGCTCCACGACGTTGCCGCCGGCCTGCACTATCTCCACAGTAAGGGTGTGTATCACGGAGATTTGAAAGGTGTAGGTCACCCAGTTCCACCACGCGCCCACACTCCTCACGAATTCGTTCAAGGACAATATCATGGTTTCGAATAACAAACGCGCGCTTCTGGCGGATTTCGGCTTTTCTTACCTGGTGTCGAGCTCGTTCAGCCTGCCCATCAGTACGCCAACGGGAGGTGGACCTCTCTGGATGGCTCCCCAAAAGCTGTATGGAGCTGGAGACTCCGCTGAATCGGACGTCTACTCCTTCGCGATGGTGACATTGGTATTACCGTTTGAACCCGTTCATTCCTCTCGGAGTCGCACTGACGCCGTCCCTCAGGAATTATTCACGAGGCAGAATCCATTTCATGGAGAGACCTTCCTGACGCTGGAGGACATCCGTGACGGTAAAAGACCCTCGATACCGACACCTGCTCAGACGCTGAACCGAATGACGGAGGATTGGTGGAAGCTTTGTCACTTCTGCTGGAGCGGCGACCCGGCGAAACGATGGACTGTGAACCAAATTCTCCGGTTCATTAGCCTCCTTCGGTCGCGGTCTAATCATCGTTCGTAAAAAAGGGTATATTCCGAATATGTATGTACCTGGGCGCGTGTACCCACCCAACCAAAATCCCTGAGTGGAATCACCTACCTAGAAACCAGATTTTCGATGCTGGGAATCGATTTCATTGTCACCCCATTCGCGGCATGTATGCGGTTCAAATCTGCTCAGTGAAGGCCACAAATCCAGAAAGAAGTAGACAAGTAGCTGGCTGAACGTTGCGAAACGAACCAAGTCACCTCACGAAATCACGTATATACAAAACAGAGTGCTACAAACAGATTGTTACAAATAGCTGGCCAACTCCACCAGCATCGTCCTTGGACACGGAAATTTACCGCGCCCACGCGCCGTACGTCCCTGCCGTTCGGTACGGATGTACCTGAACACCAAGAGATCCCGCCCCATCCGCACCCTCCAAACTCTCCTGCTTGTAGCTCGCATCATCCCACCCGCTCACCGCGTGGTTCTCCCCGGTGCTAAACCGCCCCATGGGCGTCGTCGGCGACGCCATCGCGAACTCGATGCCCCCGACATCAATGTGCGTCTGCGCGCTCGGGTTCGGCGCAGCCTCGAACGCGCCGATCGGGATGGCCACACCATCGATGCGCGCGCGGTTGAGGTTTAGGTGCGGCCCCGCGCTGCTGCTCTTCCAGTAGTCGGTGCTGGTCCCGTTTGCGGTTACGCTTGCGTTTTCGCCGGAGCTGACGACGTGGTCGCGGGCGCGGGCGCGGGAGGGCAGGGCGCGGTTGTTCAGCAGGACGAGCAGCGTGTTGGCATACAGGCCCGGAAGGACCATCGTCGGCGCGATGAAGTAGTCCGTGCCCTAGCATCCAGCTTCGTTAGCTAGAGTGTTTACGGACCGGAATTGGATGGAGACGCACGGGCATGCCCGCAAAGAGCGCGAGGCCGACGATGGCGACAGAGGCTGCGGATGCGAGTCAGACTTAGCGTTGTTACTGGTGGAACAGAGGCTGGCGGACGGACCTGAGAACATATTCGTCTCGATGATGAGCCGCACGATCCCGTTGACGATGTCCTTTGTCTGCGGGTCCGCCGCCTTCGAGAGCTACGCGCAAAAGGATGGATAGGGGTCAGTAAATAGAGAGAGGAAGCCGTAGAGGCGCAGTGGGATGCATACGAGGTGGGTCATGGTGACGGCGATCATCGTGTCCGCAACGGCGTCGCCGACAAGCCACAACTGACGGGTTGAGAAAATAATGCATTAATCAACGATTGCACGTGGAGGGAGAAACAATGAGGCGCACATAGACAAGGACCGTCCGGGCCTGGTCGTGCGTCTCATTCGCGGCGATGAAGGCAATGATTCCCCCGCCTATGCCGCCCACCGCTTGTAGGAGGGATATCTAAAATAGAAGCACGCCGTCAGCCGCGATCCGAGGGCACCCCCGATACTGAGACGCACCACAGCAATAAGCACGCTCCACCACAGCGCCCCAGCGCGGAACACGCTGATGCGATAGCAGAAGAATAGCTGCACGACGAGCGCGATGATGGAGCCCATCAACGGAGTGTAGAACGGCGAGAAGCCCGCCTTGCTGAACTTGACGATATCCCCAAATCCTGAGGCGAACCAGTAGTGTGCGTCGGCTGCGTTGAGGCAGGTGCACAGTGACATGGTGAGGAAGACGAAATACACTGCAGCGCGGAGGGTCAGTGGGGCTAGAAGTCGTATACGGGCGGACATGATGCGCACCGAGCGCCTTGATGGCGCGCCTGTCTTTCGGGAAGCATGTGTGGTAGATAACTGGGGCCCGTGAGCTATTGTTCTGAACAGGGTGCCAAAGAGGAAGAAATTGAGCATCGTGCCGACGAGTTGCGCGCTCGTTCTTCAGAAAGTCAGATGAGGAGGATAAAGACGACATGAAGGAGGACTGACATGGCTCCAATGTTGGGGGGAAGCGGGACGAGTCCGGCGGGGGCGGCCATGGCGCGGTGCGAGGTGTGGTGGTGGTGAGAGCGCACAAGGTGGCACTAAGTATTGGAAATTGATGGCGCATACTCGGATCTCTCCGTGGTTGAAGCCCCTGTTTCAGTACACGCCACCACACAAAAACATAGACTGTCAGCAAAAGTGAACAACGGCACTCACCTGGTAGAGGCTTCATAGAAATATTGCCAACATTTCACCTCCTCAATTCCAAAGTCGCATCCGGGAGGATCGTAAATCCACCTTGCGTGACTGAGAACGGGTGAGTGTGAGGTTGAAACAAGAGGGCAGAAAATGTTCACGGTGGAAGATATCGCAGGCGATCAACGCTCGGGACTTGGATCGGAGGTCGCTCTAGAATTGAGAGTGCATGAGCGGCTTGAAGACAAAGACAACATCGATTGAAGTTAATCGTTGGATCCAAAAGACAGGTCACAGCTCGCCCACTGAGCCCGAGCCTCCGCCTGTCTTGGGCCCCACCAATCCCCCGAGGAGGGATGCAGAGACCGTTTTGAACGCGTTGTCGCTTCTGGGAGCGATATCTACGAATGCAGAGAGCCACAACGTCTGACGGCAATATGGTGTGGGGACGGGAGCGACGGGTCCAGACTCCGCAACGTTTATGAGGAATATCATCGGATTCGAATGGAAGCAACGAGGTTTCACCAGAGTGCGCGCGACCTACGGCAGCGCTGTGCAGGTTGCGTGCGAGATGCTCTCCGCAATGGCTCGGCAAGCTCTTCGTGCTCGATGGACGCGAGTAGGACTGGGCCGAAAGAAATCTTGGGCGTGGTTTTCTCCCGGCAGAATCACTGTCCGCATCGCTGGAGTCCAAGGATGTAAGTCCAGAGAGCGCTAAATACGTGCCGAGGACCACGAGACACCGCCGGGGAACATGCGTGTTTGCTTGTGAGCTCGTGGATGAAGGGGTCTCGCAAGATCATGGTGGTACGGTGGCAAGAGCGAAGCGAAGTGATCGTCACAATACAGCCAAAGTTCGGAGTCGGAGTCCGAATGCGGAGTTCGGCGGAGTCTCAAGCAATGTTCAACTCGGCGCGAACATCGCTTGGGCGATTTGAAGGCCCACTCAATGAAATTGCTTTATCGGCTGGACACCCCGATTATAAGTGGAAGCTCAAGTGGCCTACACGGAGCGCTTAGAAGGCAAGGTTCCAATTTTCCGCACGACCCGCATTTATGGGCCTAGGGCGTTCAAACACATTCAATTCAACAAGTCTGGAATACATGGATACCAAGGGCGAGCGTGGTTCTGAAGTTACATCGCCGCCTCGTACGCTTGCCACACCACCGTGAAAAGTATCAAGCCCAGCTGTACGCTGATCAAGATTTTGAAGGCGCGCGACACCGGGGGCTCGAAAGAATCGGGATATTCCGCGACTTTCCCTGCTACGACAATGTCAAAATATTCGATCCCATTGCAACGATCCACCCACCATGGTCAAACGAGGTGTCCATCCCGGGAAGCAGTTGATGAAGCGGGAATCCCAAACAGCGCGCAACGTCTTGGGTATCTGGATTGAATCCTTTCGCCACGTAGAATCGACGAAGCCCAGCGTAAACAGTCGCATCCCAGGATTGGCCCCATATATATGTTTCCAGCTGAATGGGGGGAAATCCCAGACGGGTAGCCTCGCCTGGGCCGAGGCGTTCGCCACCGAGTCGATCGAGAGACCAATAGGCTGGACATTCTGGCCATCTGAACGATGTTGCTCCGGGTTCCGTTTGAAAGTCTGTCCAGGGACAAAGGAAGAGGTAACCGGGGGGCGTGTTTTCAGTGGGAGAAATCTCTACCCTGAAGACAACACAGGTATCGATTGAACTCGGGACAGAAAACCGTATATAAAATTACTTGCCGTACTCCGCTGGCACCCTGAGGATCGTTTGTATACGAGGTAAAATATGGTTGGCTTGAACGAGCCAGGAACTAGCCGGACTTTCGCAGCGAAGTCTCATCTGTAAAGCTCTGGAAGCCGTTCCGCCAGGACGGAACCTGCGGATCAAACTATAGAAGCGACTTGAAATCTGATATTGAGTGCGGACGTACCCAACAAAGCCATCGGCCCTGGCGGCGGTCAGACGCTTCATCAGGGAGGTCCACAGCTTTCCCCGAATCGGCATGCACGGAACACGAGTAAGATTCGTGGCAGGCTGGCCCTCATCGACCCACGAGATGACCCCGCCGAGATTAATGGTGTCGCAAATCAATGCGCGGCGAGGGGACGCGAAAACTATGCCACAAATTACATGGTACTGTGCGAGGGATAGTTCGCGTATGGCTTCAATTTCCGGGTCCGCACTCGCGAATGCTTCCCCGGGTACCGCAGTGCCCAGGAGGAACATCTTGTCAATACCGAACGTTCGATTAATGGGCGAGCGACGGTTGTTTGGAGGCAAGAGTCCGATGGACAGGAGACCTGTGGGACGGCGGATACCTAGGTGCACTCCTGGGTCGAGCTGGCACACGTTATAGGGGAGCAATGAAGTGGTGAGCGTCTCCTACAAGAAAGTCTTCAAGGCCCTGAGAGCGTAGATATTCCCTTGTCGCCTGGAAAAGAGTCAGTGTGGGTTGTCAACATGAGCAGGGCTAGATGACCCGATACTGTGCGCCCTGCTGAAGTTTTAGAACAGTGTCATGAAGTGAAGCAGGGACATACTGTGTAGCCATAGATGTACACACTGAGCATCGGAGAATCCTGATAGAAGTCCGTAAAAGTTGTGAGCGGAAGGAGGTCTAAAGAAACACAAGGTGCATTGCTCAGTGAGCAAAAATCCTTTCGGAAAAGGAGGACACACCGCCATGGAACACCGTGGCATGTATGCCCCCCAAAATTCCCGCAGCGAAGACTTGAATGATATTTGGATGACTGCGTCGAAATTCAGGGATCTTAGGCGGCAGGGAATGGAGGAACTCGTATTTACCGAAATGCCATGTAGCGTGCAAGATCTCGACGCCATTCCTGGGTGCGCGGGGTGTTACTCACATGCGAACAAGAGGACCCATCTCACATACCTCCTCTGCGCCATGACCCTCGTAAACAACCGCAGTCATATCTGCCTCGGGCCCTTGAACTTTGGCGGAATACACGCGCCGCACGCATCGACGTGGGTCCAGTGCGACGACACGAGCTTCGTCATCCACGCGTATTTCGTGGGCTTGCACCTCCCACTGCAGGTCGATATCGCCCAGCGGAATCAGGCGGAAATCTGGATGTATGATGTTCAGCGATCGCAGGAGAGAACAAATACAACACACGGTCCTCATACCTGAAGGCAGCTCCGGAGAAGTGAGGCTGGTGAATGTGCCGCCTGCGATCGTAAAGTGGTGCGAGCCTGGGAAGAAGGGCCCTCGAGATCTGGATTGGACGCCGTGAGATGGGCTGGACTGGGCGAGAGAACATCCTACGCCGTAGCTTCGGGTTCAATCACATTCAAATCGGCTGCGAATTCGGGGCCCGTGTGCGCCTCGGTGTCCATCGATACTGGGAGTGGTGGTGGTGGTAGAGGAAGAGGCGCGAAGCGCTGAGATGACAGCTTGGCCGCTATAAAAGGACCACGTTAAAAATATACTCAACAGCGTCTAGTGTCTTACATCGCCACAAAAAACGCGAGTTGAAGGATGTTCAGTAACGGGGTTCGTCGATCTCGGCAAAGGTCAAGTCTTCAACTTCAAAAGAAGCCTCGCGAGTGAGCGGCGGGCGGGTGTGAGCGGCCTCAATTGCATCCAGCAGCGAGCTGCTGCAGCTCCGCCCCGTTGATCTCGAAGTTGTCGTCGGAATAGCATTCTGAGCTCAGCGGGTGCGACTGCTGGTGTCGGTGGCGGCGTAGATAGGCGGATGTCAAGGACGACGCGGCGGGGATCGGTGGGACGACGGTTTCTTGACATATCGGTGACCGGGGGAATGGGGGCAGAGGTCACCAGTATTGGGTTCGTCCACACTTGCAGCCCCAATGCAGCCCGAAGCCAAGTCAGGAAACCGCTGACGGGGAAGAGCATAGTCGAACTCGTGGAAGAAGAGGTCTAGGACCATGGTGGTACGGTGGCAAGAGCGAAGCGAAGTGATGCGTCACAATACAGTCAAAGTTCGGAGTCGGAGTCCGAATGCGGAGTTCGGCGGAGTTCGGCGGGGTCTTCGGCGCGGATTTCCGTTTTGTTTCCCCAGGGCCTCTCCGACCGAAAGAGTCGGAACACCCTTCTCTTGTTTGAACGCGGTTTTAAACTTCACCTTCTAGCAGCCATATCATCGATGCTACAGTGCACGGCTCGTTTGGTCAAAAATCCTTCTGTAAAGGATACTTACCAGATCAGCGCCCAAGCACAGGAAGACCTGATAGCATTTGGAATGCAGCTGGAATCGGTAGCTGTATGGCGATGTTGCTTGCAGTGGATCCCTGTTCGATTCGGGGTCGGGTCGTCATTGAGTATCGAAAGGGTTGTTTTTGTGACGGTTACATTGTGGTTACACGGTCTATCGAAAAAAATCCTGGGACAGTCCTTCTCCAACTGAACACTATGCACAAGAAGACCCGATAGCTGCTATTGGAATGCATCTGCAGACGCTTGCTGAGAACATCAACATTGCTCGCAGTGGATCCCCGTTCGATTCGGGGTCGGGTCGTTGTTAACGAGAAGAAATGTTTTCGATATTTTATTGAGGGACACTGCCGCCATCTATCAGAAATACTTAAACCTCGGTCGAGAAAGAGGGTGACGCTGAAGCTGAAAAGCGTTTAGGAAGTAATGCGAGCGCTGGACTCTGGAACGGTAGACCGAGAGCTCAGAGAACCCGAGTCGGACGACAGGAGAGCCATCATACAGACTCCTAGCTGTAGCTATAGTTGTAGGACATGCGGGGTCGATCGGACAGATGCACCACCAAAGACGTCCAATTGGCGAAAACGTTGCGAAAACGCCGTGGTTCAAGTTGAAGCGGGAAATCCCGTGCAAATGCTGTGCACATTACGGCATATCCCACGCTCGACGTGGGAGCGTGGATCCTTGTCGCGGATCTTGCTGGCAAACCACCACCGTCACAAGCCTCAACACTCGTCTGGCCTACTCTGGCAAGGGCGACCGAGTCGATACTCTCAAGCCCTTGTGTTGTTGCTGGTTTACCCCTCCTAGAACTCCCCGTCCGACGGCCAAAAACTTGGAGGACGAGTCGGGGAGAAAATCTCATAAGTCGCCACTGGCAACCAAAGAACTCCCGGGGAGGCTCAATCTAATTGCTGCTACTGCCGTGGATATATCGACTGTCCGGGGACCCCACTTCCGTGTTTCAGCGTGCGCGCCAGCGCGGACGTGGACGCGGACGCGTCACCGCCCCTCCGAAACCCCGGTTTATTGACGAATCGCAAGGGGTTGCACTAATTTCCGCTCCACTTCGGTCCCTAGCGCTGGTTGTCGCCGACTGTGAACACGCGTCTACTAAGTGGAAGAAGCAACGAAGGATGATACTTCTGCCGTTCCCGCGCTCTCCACACGTTCGGTCGTCAACCAGGTGGTGAGTTCTCCTCCAGCCCTAGTACGACAGTGGGCGGTATAATCGTGATACCCCCCCGCCTTAACCCCTTCCTCCCATATATTCCGTGGATGGCTGTTCGAAACGCGGGTCGTCTCAGGAGGTGCGGGGACAGATATTTGTTCCGAGGCGCCTTTTCATCATCTCAACACAGCCGAGTATATGATTGGTTCGCCGTAGTATCCGCCAAGCACAAGGACGATCACAGTTGTCACAAGTTAAAACACTCGGCGGATCCTGTGGTATCCGTTTCCGTCTTTCCTCCTCCCTCCCTCCCCAACAATCCTTCTCTTCGTCCCGGCGATTCGAAATCGTCCTCTCTTTTTGTTTTTGTTTCTGTTCTCTTTGACCAGGCGTCGTGCTTTGATTCAACCACTTTCACTTGACGCCCCCCACACACACCTCGATGCACACCACATCCGTCGCAGCATTCCTCGTCCTCGCCCTGTCCGCAGTGGCATCGGCCTCCCCCGCCAGGTGCGTCTCGCGCATCTCACGCCTTTCCTTTCGCTTTTCTTCTCGACGCGCTCATGCTCATTCGACTCGACTCAGCGACGACGCTCTTGAAGCACGGCACCACCGCGGAGGCTTCCGGGGCTTCGGCGGCTTTGGCGGCGGGCGGACGGGCGGACAGAACGCGAATGCCGGGGCGGCGGCAGCGCAGGCAGCAGCAACTAAGGCGGCGGCAGCGAAGGCAGCAGCAGCCAAAGCAGCGGCAGCGAAGGCAGGAAACGCGGGTGGTAAAGCTGGCAACAAGGGCACCGGCGCTGCAGTGCGTCTCAAAATTCCAACAACTCTTTGACGCCCATCCTAATCATCATCATTCTTAATCAATCTCAAGGCTCCCCCGGCTGCTGCTCCCCCAGCCACCACAGGCGGAGGGAAGACTGGAGGCAAGGGCGGAGGTGCGTTGTTGCGTCTTTCGTCCCACATCCCTCCCCAAGATTCCGAACTTACGCGTGTTCCCGACAGCAACCGCCGCACCCCCGCCCGCCGCCGGTGCCGGCGGCAACGCCAAAGACCTCCAAAGCTCGACCACGCTCAGCCCGTCCGTGATCATGACCACCGATAACGGTGCGTTCCCTCCAATTAAATTACTAATAATACTACTGATGAGTTGGGGTAAGGCCAAAACCCCCCCGTCGCCGGCCAAGCGGCCGCGCTCGTCTCCCCAAACAACTTTATCAACCTGTGCGCCAAGGACCCGAAGGTGCCGTTGACGAACGGGCTGCAGATTACGAGCGGGAGCTGTAATCCGACGCCGATTGGGTTGATTCCGAGTGTGGAGAATATGCCGGCGAGCAAGTTCCGTGAGTGCTCCGCCTTCCCTCTCCCCCATTCGTCTTCTCGCGTTATTATTTCGTATTGGTGGTTAATTGTTGATTGCGGCGCCCAGAATCCCCCCAAAACCTCGCCACCCTCCCCGCCAACACGCCCTTCAACGCGACCGTAAAGGTCACCAACATCCAGCTCGGCACCTTCACCAACGCCGCCAAGACGTACTACGCCAACCCGCAGACGCTGAATGCGAAGGGGCAGATTATCGGGCATACGCATATCGTTATCGAGGCGGTGGAGAGTATGACGAGTACTACCGTGCGTCCCTTGCCCCCTTTCTCCTTTCTCCGTGCTCCCTATTCCTCGCTCCTCGCTCCTCGCTCCTCCCATCCTCGCTCCTCGCTCCTCCCTCTCTCTCCGACCCATCCTCTCTCCTCCCATCCTCCCTCCTCTCCGTTGTCTTGTCTTTACACTAACGTTGTTTTGACGTAGGTCGGCGACCCCACCCGCTTCGTCTTCTTCAAAGGCATCAACGACGCGCAAGACGCGCAGGGCAACATCCACGCCGAGGTCGCCGCCGGCCTCCCCGTCGGTACTTACCGCCTCGGGACGATTCTGAGCTCGCAGACGCACCAGCCGGCGATTATGCCCGTGGCGCAGCATGGGCTTGTTGATGATGTTGTTTATGTGCGTTTTTTTCTGCCTCTATTCCTACTATACGAGCGCGGCTGGGATGAGGGGGAAGTGTAATGTGTAAGACGGCGAGCTGATTGTGTGGTGTAGATTACGGTGACCAAGGATGGCAAGGCCGCAGCTGGAGCCGCGCCCCCGGTGAGTCTTCCGTCCATCCATCCTCTCGCGTGATACGCTAACGCGTTGGTAACGTAGGCTACCGCTTCTAAGGTATGTACCGTCCCTCCCCTTCTCTCTCGTCAAGATTCGGATGATGCTAACGAAATTTGTTTTGAATTTGTTTTAGGGCGCCGCAGCAGCGGGTGCTGGCAAGGTACATAATCCGTCTCTCGTTCGTTCGTCGGAAAATTTTAATGAAACTGTTTTAGGGCGCCGCAGCGACTGCTGGCAAGGTACCTCCCATCCCTCCCCGTCTCTCTCTCGGTTCATTGCTAACCCACCGTGTTTTCTTCTCAGGGCGCAGCAGCAGCCGCAGCCCAAGCCAAAGCGGCAGCATCGAAAGCGACGGCGGCGAAGGCCGCTGCTGCGAAAGCGGCTGCTGCAAAAACTGGTGCCAAGGTTCGTCTACTTTCCCCGTTCCTCGCTCGTTCGTTCGTATTCGATGTTAACGCGTTGTGAATGTAGGGCGCCGCTGCCGCGAAGGGTGCAAAGGGCGCGAAGAAGGGCGGGAAATAATCTTTACGGACATATATCTACTATCTACTGGAGGTTGTGTATTAATCCTGAGGCTTGAGTCGTCATCTGCGCTTTCGACTTACCTTACTGGGCGCGAGACGGGTTCATTCGTTCGTTGGTTTTTCGGTTGTGGGTTTTATGGGCATGGGGTTTTTTTCGGCGCGGACTTGCGCGGATTGGGGTGGTTATTGGGGGGATGGTGAGGTCGGAGCTCCGAAGCGGGTGGAGTCTCAACCTACTACGGAGTACTCCAAGTCGCAACCGGACAGTAGTACTTCGCGGCGGCCCGTTCGGCGTTCAGATGCACTACTTAGGCTGGGAATCAATAGTATTACCTTCGTGCTTCATACTTCAACATATCGTGGCTGGATTCCGCTGGAAGCATGAGCATGAGCGTCAAGCTAAATTCAGACGAGCGTCGGTCTGGATTTAGCCCAAACTTGAACAGTAAAACATAACGACTCGAGGAAACCTATGCCGGTACACCCAAGCCCAAACTTCGTGCATGCATAAGCGCCGCGGCACACACCCAACGTCTGCAGTTGGCTACCGGATCCTGCGGTGCATGGCTGCTGATCTGGTCAATGCCAGCCTAGGGTAAGAATGACCTCACCGGCTTGTTTGAATAAATTCCCAAGAAAATAGTAGAGTCATCCTCAAAGACGACCCGACCCCCGAATCGAACAGGGATCCACCGCAAGTAATGTCGATCCACTATGCATGGACACTGATCTGGTGAACCGCGAGTCAGGGTAAGGATTTTTGATAGACAGTATGTAAATGTAGAAGTTAGAACCATCAAAAAAACATCTCTTCGCGTAATCCAAGACTCACGACCCTACCCCGAATCGAACAGGGATCCACGGCGGTAAGGTATGCAGCGGGTTACCACCAGCGTCTGCAGTTGCATTCCAAATGCTATCGGGCCTTCCTCTGTGCGTGGATGGTGATCTGGTGAGTTCCTGAGCATCCGTGTTGAAAAAATGAACTGACCGGGGATTTCTCTTTGATTTTTGTGATATATGGTGTAACCGTCAAAAAAACATTTGATGCCGCCACGGTCCACCTACGACCTGACCCCGAATCGAACGGGGATCCACCGCCAGTAATATCGGCCCAAGAATAGCGGCTACGGCTGCATTCTGAATGCTATCAGATCTTCTTGTGCATGGACGGTGTTCCGGTGAGCATTCGGTTGGAACTGGACTGACGGAGGATCTTTTGATGAAAGGAGCCGTGCGCTGAATTCTCTTCTTGCGTTTAGAATCCAGGTAGTGGAAGCGTCAAAAAAATCGACCTTGCAGCCCAGGCGTCCAGGACCCGACCCCGAATCGAACGGGGATCCACTGCAGGGAATTTCGATGGATAGCCGAGCTCGAGCAGCGTCTGCAGTTGCATTCCAAATGCTATCAGGCCTTCTTGTACCTAGGCAGTGATCTGGTGAGTGCCAGGGTACATGTATTCTTCCGTTCGGAACGAACTGACCGTGGGTTTTTCTTTTTGATGGACCCAGTGTAACTATCAAGAAAACATTTGGTCCCGCTCCCTACGACCTGACCCCGAATCGAACGGGGATCTACGGGGAGGAACATATCCGAGTACGCAGCGTCTGCAGTTGCATTCCAAATGCTATCGGGTCTTTCTGTGCATGGACCTTGATCTGGGAGGGTCAGAATATCCTTCGGTTGGAAATGAACTGACTGAGGATTTTTGATAGAACGACCCGCGGTAACCTGTGATCGTCTGCGGATACTATATGCATGGGCGCTGATATGGCAACTCTCAGGACATCGACCAGTCAGAAAGTTCTGACTGAGTTCCTTTTGACGAACTGTGAGGCGAATTCGGAATCATGCCTGCACTCAACCTGCACTTGGACGCCGCCATATTTATTATTCAGTCCGCCAAGTTGAGAATTAAAATATGCATATACATCACGCGTTTCCTCCTCACCAAATATACACATCTACTCTGCTCCAGCCTCTGGACATGAATCCTCGGGGTGCGTTTATTGGGGGAGCTTGCGACCCCGATTCTATTAAGGGATCCCAGAAAGTGCGTCACGTGCAAAACCGCGTAATTTGGTCGCGTTTGGATTGGAGGCTGCGGATCACGTGTGAGCCGCGGGCAAAGAATTAGAAAACAAATAAAATGGGCTACGTTCTTGCTAAGTACATTCTCCAAATCCTCTGGGTTGTTCCGACTGAAGTACTGTACTTTTTCGTTCAAATCGACAGTCACGCGTCACGCACCCCTGTGTCGCTCACGAATATTGGTCGAGGTAACGCGTCACGACGGCCAATGTCGAATGGGTCTGAGGGTTCGTCACCCACTGCAAAAATCTATTGGATGGGGAATGCAATTTTTCTGGCTTCCATTTATGCTAGCGGTCATAAATTCGCTCCTTCTGCTGCTTCTGGGGCCAGATTTGACTCTCTGGACCCGGAATTCAACAGTGTGGTTGAGTTTCTTGGTTGAAATAGCACTTCAGAGGAAGCAAATTGAAAATTGTGATTTGTGCCTAACTGAACAACCCAAATATTCCCTGAATGTCTAGAAACCAAGGGGGAAGATAGCTGTACAATTTCGGGCCTCTGTCGATTTTTTTTTGGTGTCACGCACCTTTGGCGGCCTTGTCGCAGTGTCGAATTGGTTGAAATGGTCACGCGTCACGCCCGGGTTCGATTTGAACGAAAAAGTACAGTATATACGGCTCACCGAAAGGATATGAATTTGGAGGAAAATATTGCGCCCAGAACCAACCCAGAACGGCACTGTGATTTCATATCTCACTGAGTGGTATCTTGACTACTCGGAATTTGCTGAGAGTATTGAAGACTGTGAATTAGCAAGCTCCCCCTCACGTATCCGGGTACCGGAATACAAAACATATTTTTGGTTGATTTTCCGACCAACCTGTGTGACTGTCACGTGTGACGTCACCGTGACCCGCCTGCTTTCTACCACCACAACGCTAGCTCGGTACCAAGGTCAGTGGGCTTGTTTGCTGGGTCCGCTAGCGCCGATCGATTTCGATTCGAAATCCTCGCCTCCGTGGTCTCCTCCGGCAGCCAATGCTCGGTTCATCGCGGTTTATCTTGCGCTCAATCCCACGCAGACGACCACCACCTCTTCCGCCTACGCGCCCAGTTTTCCGCAACTTTTTCGCGACAATGGCTACGGATCTCACCAAGTACAAGTTTAACCACTCCATGTACGCTTCCTCGTGCTTCACGCCGCCGCATGGATTTGTTTTCATGGCACACCCACAGGATCCGCGTCAAGGACCCCAAGGAATCGGTCAAATTCTACGAGTTCCTGGGGATGAAGCTGATCCGCAAGCTCGAGCACCCCGACGCCAAATTCGACCTCTACTTCCTCGCGTACGACAGCCCCGGCGCGGTTTCGCACGGCAAGCACTGGAGCGACCGCGAGGGCATCGTCGAGCTCACGCACAACTACGGCACGGAGAGCGACCCCGCGTATAAGATCGTTAATGGGAACACCGAGCCGCACCGCGGGTTCGGGCACCTCTGTGTGTCGGTGGATAATATCCAGGCGGCGTGCGCAAGGCTCGAGGGCGCGGGGTATGCGTTCCAGAAGAAGCTCACGGATGGGAGGATGCGCAATATTGCGTTTGCGCTGGACCCGGACGGGTATTGGGTCGAGATTATCTCGTTTAACCCCGTCGAGGCGACGGCGGAGGTGAAGGAGACGAGCGTCGAGACGTATCGCATGGCGCGTGTTTTACCTATCTGGCCTTGATGATGACGCTGACTGAGCGGACGCAGAACCACACCATGATCCGCGTCAAGGATCAAGAAAAGTCGCTCGCGTTCTACAAGGACGTGATGGGCATGAAGCTCAAGCGCGTCAGCGAGAACGCCGGCGCTAAATTCAACCTCTACTTCCTCGGCTATGGCCCTGAGGCGGACGCCAGCGCCACCGGCACCGGAGACAGCGAGGGGCTCCTCGAGCTGACGTGGAACTACGGCACCGAGAGCGACGCGGGGTTCAAGTACCATAATGGGAACGACCAGCCTCAGGGCTTTGGGCATATCTGCGTGAGTGTGGATGATCTCGATGCGGCGTGTGCGCGGTTCGAGGAGAAGGGCGTGAGCTGGAAGAAGAGGTGAGTGGGGTTTGGTTCTAGTTACCGCGCTGACGATTCGCACGCCGCACAGATTGACGGATGGAAGGATGAAGGATATTGCGTTCGTGCTCGGTCTGTCTTACCCCTCTGGTCCGTATAAGTCCTAATCGCTCCGCAGACCCGGACAACTACTGGATCGAGATCATCCAGAACGAAAGCCTGAAGTCGCGAGCGAACTGGTGAGCGCCCAACCGATACGAGGAATCCAAGCAAAACACGACGAACTCTGTCTGTACCGTTTGTACTATCACGACTCTTTGCTATCTACGTCTTCCTTCTCCCATCCCACTTTGCAGCAAGCATCAGTTCTTTCGGTATTCCAAGCGACCCCCAACGACCTCACCCCCTGCAAGATGGATCCATCCGCTAGCGGTGCTTCCCCGTGTTCGTGTTCCCGCTTTCGAGGCATCCCTTCGAACTTACGCTGTCCCAAGTACACCCAGAAAAGAAAATACATCTAACTCCGAAACGCCAAAAGGCGTCCTGACCTAGCACATGCACCAAGCCCGATTCGAACGGGCGGGAGAAATGAGGAATATTCACTTCTTCATTCAATGACTGCTCTATCCCTCGGTGTTTGTTAGCTACCGCAGATTCAAACGAACTTAAAGTTGACATTTATTCACGACTCCGACCGCCAAGGTACGCCACTTATAAGCAGCCTCTCTTCCTGGTTGTTCGATACTAACCCATCATATTCTGTGCGACATTCCACGCTGTCCTCCAACAACCCTGACTCCGAAACGCATCCCCCCGTTAACCCGGTATGTGTTCCCGATTTCGACGCATCCCCTCCTTCAAATTCACCCTGCTTCAAGTACAAAAGAAAGAATTCGTGTACTTTGACCAACGCGCAGTAAAAATCGTTCAACGCACCAGCCAACATGCACCAAGCCCGATTCGAACGGACGGGGGGATTCCGAAGTGAGGAATATTCACTTCTCGATTAAATGACTGTTCTATCCCTCGGTGTTTGTGAGCTGAAGATTCGAATGAAACAGGCGTTGACATAGGCGATTCAGACGCCGACCAAAAGACGGTTCGCATAGGTCATTACCGTCAGCTCTGTACCTCTGTGTCGCCTTGCGAGATGTGCAGCGTGGCTGGCACTGCGAAGGCGGTACGTGTCGGGAATTCCATCTCTCTCAATCCCACCGTCGGATCCCATTTCCATTCATCCGACACTCCACTTCCCTGACCTGCTTCCAGATAACCGGGGTTCATTCAATTCTTTCACTGATGTTCGCCAGGCGCGAGTGTCAACTGTGAATCAGCGCAGTTTTCGGGCGGTGTTGTCTCATTTAGCAGACGGGATCCCGACGACGAATGGGAATACGAGAGCATGTAGATGGAACTAAACATCATACGGAATGCCGCGCTGAGCGGCGTATCATTTATTGGACTACAGTAAGTACCTCTTCGATTCGATGGAACTAATCTGCTCCGACAAGGATATCAAGGATGAAAGCAGCAGGTGCCGGTCGACTCTTTGAATGCCGCGCACCTGCTGTAATGGTGCCAAACATTTGAACCCTGGGAATAAATGTTTCGGGGGCCGGCCGACGGGCCGACGACACCTTACCTCGACACCGGTATGTCCTTGCTGGCGATTTCTGTGCTAATCCTGACAAGTCTAGATCCCCTCGAATCGGGCGTGGTGTCCGCGGGTTTGGGCACCAGTTTGATTCTACTATTATATGAAGAGCGTTGCAGTGCTTGTGGTGGGGTTGACATTCCGCAGCATCAAGAAGGGTGATTTCGAGGGCAAACGAGGCCGGCTTCGTTGATCCCTTGCGACAGCCGACGAAACACCTATCATCCTCTGCACTCGTCCTTGACCACATTCGCTCTAGGTTGGTCCTCCTCCATACGATTTCTCTCTCCTCATCCTGGAGCAGGTGTTGATATTGGCGATAGGTTCAGTTAGACATCTGCCCGGTGGCGGGATTCGCCGCGTCTAGGCGTGCACTGCCTATGCCTCGGGGCAGCTCGAGTCGGGTCGGCTCCCAATCGATCAACCATCCCCAAGTTCCGATGAAGATCCCTTCGCGAATCAGGAAATGATCCATTCCGCAGCAATTCCCTTCTGGAGGGGAGATTTCGCCTTGACTGTCGTCTGGATGGATGGAGGGCGGACGGAGAAGCCGCCAAGAAACTCCACGGGCTCTAAGTGACCGTGGACACGATGCCATAGGGAGCAATCGAACTCTCTTTCTCAAATCGTAAAGTTCACCCTCAGAACGCATTGATTCGGAACGGCGTCAGTTCAGCAGCAACTGGCCACAGATTATATTCCCACACCGGCACGGAAGGGCCTCAAATTTCAATGTGAGGATGGCGGCTCCGCCGAAGTTTACGATCATGTCGCATTCACAGGCGGTCATTGTCCCAAAACGGGTGCGACTGCGGAGAAGGTCCACGACATTCCGTCACTCTTCATCCTCGAGGGCGACCCGTCGATCTCACTTCGTGATAATAGGGTGACCACGGTCTTGTTATCGTATAAGTAGGTGCGGCGCCATTCCACCTTGATACGTTAAGCATGTCTCAACCACCCGTCCATCCCCCAGCACCAGTCCGCGGTCCGAAGCATCGCCGCACGCTACTGGCCTGCCGAAACTGCAGACAAAAGAAAACCCGGGTGAGCCATTTATGCGGTTTGGATATCTACTTACACTCAACCTCCTTTTGCCCAGTGCATCACGACAGAGCAGCCCCCAACACACCCGTGTCAAAATTGCCAGGCAAAGGGATTGACTTGCGAATACATCGCGGTCCCCGACTCAGTCCCCTCCAGCCCCGATCCATCCGATTCAGACCCCCAGGAATCACAGGCTTCGTCGTCGTCGTCCCACGACCACAGACGACGATCAGCGGCTTATGGACCGCCGCTGCTTTTGCACCCCGCGCCTGGATCCTTCCCAGTGAACACGCCGTACACATACGCCCCTTCCCACGCCCCGGCGCCTGTACCATATCAGCCACCCCCATTACTGCATCCCATGCACCACGCGCGCCAACATCAGCCGGTGGCATCGTCATCGCGAAGGCGGCACCATCCGCCGCCCGTTGCGCCGCACCATCACAGCTACGAGGTGCAAGCCGCGCATGCCCAGCAGTATCTCGCCATGCGCACGCGCCCCCCGCCACCCTCGCACCCTAATCTCGACGTCCCCAGTCTCGAAGATTACACAAATTACGATCCCACCCAGGACTACATTCAGTGGCCACCGAATTGAACCGAGCCGCCTTGAGGTCGGCGGCCGCCTCGACTTGTTTTCCACAAGGTGGGCGGTTGATACTGTTGCTGCGGACTGCATTCGGACAGATATATGTATTCAATCAGTAGACGCCGGCCTCGCCTGCCCTCGAAATCGATATTCTTGATGCTGCGGAATGTCAACCTTCAAGGTATGAAAAGAGCCCGTTACTCCATCAGGCCGGCATTTCCGGGACCGCTCAGTATCGGGCCGTTTAATACCGGATCTTCTGAGCAGAGTAACTGAACCAACCTATGCGTAGCCAGCCATTTTGAATCCAACCAAGGAAGCCAGCGAGTGACAATGAAATTTCCATCTGAACTTGAATAAATTCTATACCACAGGGGAAGCAATTCAAGTGAGTGTGCGTGAACGAATCAGCGGCGTTCCGCCCGCCAAGCCCCGGTGTGGCGACGGGAGGGAGCGAGGCGATGCTTGCTACGTCCATGCCTGTTTTAGTCAAGTGCTCGGTCGGTCGACATCTCCCGCGGCAGCTGATCATGATGTTTTCTCACGGTTCAAGTTAGTCTCTCGCAGACAGACGCTAGAGCAAATCTCGCTCGTACCTCGCGTGTTGCAGGTTCAAGTCTCTAGTATCGCTCGATCGGCACTCATGGCACGTCAAGGTTCAAAGTCCCGCAGAGACCCGGGAACAAGGTGAGGAGGTTGATTTGGAACTGAAATTTGAGCCAATGCTGGATGAGTAGAGTCACCAGTCGCGCTGCAGATGGAAAACCTATTTAAACCTCGTTCTGCACGGGTTGAATTGTTATGCGATAGATGTGTCATATTTGAGGCACGCGCTGGAGAAGGGCATCAATGTGAGCAGATCGACTCAACGAATGTAAGTGAGAGACAGAAGTCAATTGGTATGGAATACGAACTAAGTACTGGTTTAAGTACTACATAGGTGAGTCACTAATTTAAGAGTCATATATTCTACGAGTCAGCTATACTAATTATTGAGTCAGGTAAATACTGCGTATGACTACGCATGGGTTGCGCGTGGCTGCGGACAGCTGCGCGTCGGTTCCGTGAGTAGGAACCCGCATTCGGCTTGTATATTCCTACAATCAAATCTGACATCCGGCTCCAATGATTTCAACACCCACCGTATATTCAAGACCGAAGCTCGCGACTGGTCAACCGTCAATGAACAGAGGTTGGAATGGAAGGAAGGATTGTCGGTTTTTCCTGGATTGAGGAGCAGCTGCAGCATTCCTATAACCTGACCTTGGCTCGAACAAGGACTACCCCGTAAATCAGTGGCCACAGAGGCTGTGACTTCCACCAGGAGGTTCCTCTTTAGGTGTCTGGGTGAACACTGGTTGGTATCTCACAAACTATGGATACAGGCGGATGTAGCACTAGACATCCGTACGTGAGCCCGGCAGAATTCACCGATTATCATCTCACCCACCGTTCCTTGGCCTGGGAGAGGATCGAGTTGAGATACAAGGCATCTTGTAGCATGCTCCCGAAAGGCTCCTTGTGGATGTTGGAATCCTTGTGAACAGTTCACGTTGAACCGCACTGGTTCATTGTACATTGGTGAACCGCCGGAGTAGGATGCTGACCCCGTGAAGCCGATTGAATATGCCATTTTTTCGTCCATTGAGGGGCTACATACCACTCTCAGTGAGACGCGAACGCACAGAATTTGGTTTTCAATGATTTCTGGTTTAACTTCGCCGCTTTGCGGATGCTCAGGCCTTCAGCTGCGGGGGAGAATAGGATGTTATTCAAATTCCGAATAGACTAGCGAAACTTCAACAATGGCCCTATGTATGTATAAGTATTCCTCCAACACATCCGTGGGAAGGTAGGTGATGCCGTGTGATCCGATGCGTGGGGTTCCTAACACGACCAACTAAAAGCCCTTCTTTTCGCTTCTTTTCCGCGTCCTGCGTGTATGGCCTCCTCATCCTCCACCGTGGCCTTACCCCGCCGCGGACAAGGTCTCTCGCCGGAAGTGATGCAGTTCTTGGACGATCTGAACCCCACCGACCGCCAAAAAATGATCGAGGCCTCCAAATGGCTTAGGGAGAAACCGCGCCCGAACAGAGAAACGCATCGTGTCGAGTGGAACGCCCACTATGAGAGGCAACTCCTGAATAAATACGGCTCTGGCGATCGTTCACCCGAGGCCATCGCTCCAGAGGACAACACCTCGCTTCCGAGTTGGGGTTACCAGAGTGGCGACATCGAAGTCATAAACCACGAAATTGCCCTGCAGACGAGGGAGCTTATGCGCTGGGAGGGTGCACTCATCAACCTGGCTCTTGACCTCATTGCGTATCGCACGTTCGAAAAGGACTGGGTTGCGCTTGAGTCGACGCGCAGGGAGGAATTGGTTTTGGAGGGGCTGTACCGTGGCGCGGCTGCTTGCCCGGAGGACAACCGTGATGCGTGCCCGGAGCTGACAATTGGCGGGCTTGTAGGTGACGGAGAATATAATCTCATCCATCTGGTGCGTATCAACTCTCATCTATCTACGGCCGTGCTCACATTTCTCAGCTCAAACGTCTTATCGACCACGATCCGACTGGTGATGGCAGCGTGAAAGAGCCCTTTTTCTTTGCTCATCCCTATGTCGACTGCGAACTTCGATGCCCTGGCAGCGCGTCCGATATACTCAAGGCTCGTGTTCATCTAACAGTCCTAATCCGCAACCTGTGCATCGTCCACACTCTTCTTGGGACACTCAAGGCACATGTGAGTGCATCGCGTAAACCATACATTCGCGTCTGCGAGCTGACTCCGGGGACTAGTGCAATCTTCCGGTGCGCGAATTGGCCCTGTCGAAGCCCGTTAGAAACCGTACGGATCAGGAGAAGCAGGAAACACGAAGGTGCACCCGCAACCTTACAACGGCTCTGGAAATGTCCGGCTTTCCTGTGGAGGAGTTGAAGTCGCATAGTGAAGCTCAAGTCCTCTATTCCTGCGTTTCGTGCAAAAACACAAGCAAAGCGCGCAATGCAATGCGAGTTTGCGGGAAGTGCTTTGTGGCGCGATACTGCTCTCCGTAGGTTTCCCTGATCTTTGTTCGGGGGGCTTCCCTAATCATCGGATACACGACAGAGAATGTCAAAGGAAAGACTGGCCAGAGCACAAAAAGCTCTCTGGTTTACGCGCGTTCGATCCCAATCTATTCGTGCCCATACACCACAGCCCCAAGCGATTCATAGGCCGCCCTGATCCAGTAGATGGTTTCGTCCGCTCGTCGGCGTTATGGCGTCAGATTGCGGCCCTCAGCGCATCCGACTCGCAGACGCAGGATTATCACGTCGGTTTCACCTTCCAGTTATTGTACTTGCCCAGAAACTCATACTTCCTGGCGAAATTCCAACTCAACCTAACCGGGCTTCCTCTCCCAGAAGAGTTCCGGCCTAAATCTGCCAACGCCCGCACGAGATCAATTCGTATTGAGCACCCGCCCGGAGGTAAGCGAACGACGTAGTATATTCCATCCGTGAGCGAGTACTGACGCAGTCACTCAGCGCAAATCGTCTTTTTGGTTGCCCGCCGGCGCGCCATGGCATCCGGCTCACTTGCCGCGGTGCAGATGATGGTAGATATCGTCGGTGCCCTCTACGTGGCCCAGCTCGTCAGCCTCACTCCCGACCAAATTCGACGTCAATTCGCGATTGAATACGGCGCCAAAATTACGCGGGAGGAGGGGGTGGTTGGGGCTGGTCCGTGGATGTGGCCGACTAAACAGGAACTGGATGAAGAGAGAGCGTTTCTGAAACAGCGGCTGGAGGGGGCGACCTACAGAGAGGAGGGTGCGATAGGTACGCTACCCACGCGTAGTCAGGTGGCGAAGGAGCAAGCGTATCAGCAAGGGCGAATTTCACTTCGGGACATGTACCCTCTTGAATGACGGGCGACTCGTGCGCCGCATTTTCTTGTTTAATACTCTGTCGGTCGAAGCTGCTTCGGACTCGCCGGCGTCGTGGAAGAGTCCTGGAACTATAGTCTCCGACATGCGAGTTTAACCGTCCGTGGACATGCATTTTTCTCGTGACTGTCAATTCACCAGCTGCGAGCTTCGGTCTCCAATACGCGTACGTTGCGTGTTGAGATCATTGAGCCGGATGTCAGATGCGGTGGGATGATAACTCGATCCTCTCCTCGGTCAAGAGACGGTGGGTGAGGGAAAGTGAGCGGTGAATTCTCCCAGGTTCAACGGCGTCGGATGCACCGGTATCCATACTTTGCGAGATACCAATCCAGCGTTGACACATATTGTCCAGACACCTAAAGAAGCACCTGCTGATGAAGGCACAGCCTCTGTGGCCACTGATTCACGAACACGGAGAAGTCCTTGTTCGAACGAAGGTCAGGTCATAGAAATGAAGAGAACTGCTTTTTCTTTCAGGTACTTCACCACGGCGTCCCCGAAATTCACCCGTTAGTCGAGGAACTGGAAGACCGAAGGGCGACATACGCTACGCAACACCAACCAGAAATTAGTACTCATCACATAAAGAACACACCCTCCGTGAGCCCCGCAAACCCGGTGTACCCCGCAGCCAGCGCCTCCCGCAACGCCACCTGCTGCCCCGCACTCACCCCCTCCCCGACGCGCACCTGGAGGTACACCAGCGCGGGGAAGCAGCGCCCGAGCCAGCGCGGGAGCGCCTCCACGTCGCGCGCGCTGAGCTGCATCGTGGGCGCGAAGTTGAGTGTGAGGCGGCGCACGGAGGGGTGGGCCGAGACGGCTGCGGCTGCTTCGATGTCGCGCACGGCGGCGCGCCAAGGGAGGGTGCGCGCGGGCGGGGCGAGATCGAGTTGGAGGAAACTGGGCAGGGGCGTGGGGCCGGCGGCGAGCGCGCGCTCTAGGTCGCGCGGACGAGCATTCGCGTTCGTGATCGTGAGGTCTGCGATGCGGCGCTCGAAGCGGAGGATGGGTGCGATGTAGGCCGCGGGGGCGACGAGGCGGGTGATGTGCCCCTCATAGCCGGGCGGGATGACGGCGCCGTCCGACAGCGAGGCGCGGTGAAGTGCACCGTCTTTGAGCTTCACGTCGGTGAGTTTGCTGTGTCGATGGATGAAGGATGTCAGGGCGGAGAGGTCGAGCCCAGTGTTGGTGTGGATCGTGAGCACCTGGAGCGTCTGGGTCCCGAGGTCCAGGGCGGTGAGGATGGCAGCTAACATGGCGCGACCAAGGCCAGGCATTCGGGCGATGGTCAGGGACGAGGTCCCCGTGAATGTGACCAGCGTGAACCGAGTGCTGGAGGCGGGTAGTAGAGTTTGGAGTCGCATCGAGCTTCCCACCGTAGGCTCAAGGTCTTGCACGATACGCTTGACCAGATCCATTGGCGCAGTGAACGCGCGGCGACAGATCCAGTCAATTACGACGTAAATGTTGCAGATGCTGGATATCAGCAATACGAGGAGGAACGGGAGGGCGAGGAGTATCCCCCAGGCAATGTCCTCGGCTGTCGATGCCAGTGAGGAGGTGCTGAGTCGCGGGAGCGGAATTAGCCACAATCTCTTCTTGAGTGGCGCGCCGTGGCGGGGAAGGGACAGCGCCAGGCCGCGTCCAACGACGACGACGGGATCACGACCGTTTCGAGATAGAGTCGCTATGAGGGTAGCAATGGGGATGCTCTTCGCGGAAAAGATGTGTCCCCGAAGAACCACATTGGGAATCGGGGGGAGCTCGCGGAGGACGGAGACGAGCAGGTCCAGGCGGCGTTTCTCGGCTGGAATGATGAGCTCCTGAATGGGGTGGATGCGATAGATGACTGGGACGAGAAAATATGCTCCAGGTGGAAGGTTGATGACTCCCGAGCGAACTTTGGCCATGGAGAAGTGGTATCGTGAAAGTAAGTGCGGCGGAGCGAGCGCTCGGCAGAATCGAGAGACATAGAAGAGGGAGCGGAGACCCTCCTTGTCGACGAAGGAAAAGATTAGTTCTACAAGTTCCACCGGTAGACGTAGCATGGTCCTTAGCAGCCCGAGATGGGCGGGGGGAGCAGTGGGGGAGGTAGAGCCTTAAGCGATGGCTATGACTCGTTCGGTGATTTCCAGACGATGCCGACCCGGCATCTACCACCATCCCTGCTCTTGGACCTTTGACAGGCTTGACGAAGAATGTGAGCCGTTTTCATGGCATTTATCGTCATTCAAGCCGAGCAACGCATCGAAGGTAAGAAATACATATCGTAAAGTGTCCGAATGAACCATTGGCCCAGAACTTGTGTGGATATCGGGGCAAGTGAGACGCGATGGGCGATGTTTCCGCGTTTCTTGTCCGCTATCCCTTTCCTATTAGTTTTCTGGAATGAGCCATTTGGACTGTGAGACCGCGTCTGTTGGACAGCGGTGGTACAACTTACACATCTGGGATTTAAAGCTCCGCCGCAACTCCGACGCCGGATCAGTGACTTATTCTGTGACGTGTCACGTGCCTACTCCAACCTTTTCCTCTCACCACCATGCTCCCGCCAGAACTGTTCAACGCTATCGTTCACGAGCTCGCAGATGAACGTGAAGCCCTCAAGGCATGCGCCCTGTTTGCGTCGGGCCTCCGTCGGCCTAGCCAGGAGAAGCCAGGAGGCCTTCTTGCTTGCTTCTTCCGCACGCTGTTCCTGGGCCATGGGAATTCGGATTGAGTATGCGTATCCTATCTCTCGCTGGAGGAGGAACCCTGGCCATCGACGTCCTTGGCGCCGGATGCTGTGGACGGTCTCCTCGCCTCGGCCTCTCAACGCCCGCTGATCCGTTAGCGGCTCGAATTCGCAAACAGCGCGGAAGATTCATTCGTTCGATGAGTTCGCTGGAAATCTGTGCTCGATAGAACCGGAAGATCTATTCTCGAGCGGTTCAAGTACCTTGGGGTGACTGATGATCGCTGGCCGACAATCGGTGTGTTCCCTTTTTTTGAGTCGGGTTGCCGAAAATTGACTGTGTGTTGCGAGGTTGAACGAACGAGAACGAACGACAACGAGCGGGCGTAATGTAGCGGTATTAAATTCGTTTGCGCTGTCAGCTTTCCCTCCGTGCAACCTAAACGGTCGCAGCTTAAACTTCATATCATAGTGAAATGAATGCGACAACTATGGTAAACTAGGCATGCGACGTGCTTTCAAAACGCACCGCAATGCTACTGCCACGAAATAACTCAGCCAAGGCTACGGCCTACCTTCCACGGGGCTTGGATCCCCGCCGACCGCCCAACGTCGCTTTCCCGCCCGAGTGCCGTTGATGGATTCCAGGAAAAGTCGCGACGCCACTCACGCCTGTGGCGTGCACGTTAAGGTCCGTTGATTAAGAACGGGTCGTCGTATTCAACAGTGATGCCCGTTCAGATGAAGCAGCCGGGCTCGTATCTCAGCGCAGGCTTGGCTCTCTCTTCGACCTTGGCTGTCCCCACGCAGGAACGTATAAAGTACCTCTCAAGCCATTCACAGGCAGTATTCTTTTCTCTTCCTCCTTTTCAGGTTCACTTCCTTCGATTCCTCTCCCCTTCGTTCTTTTCCGTCGTTGAACGACTCCTTCCCTTTTCTTTCGTCCAACCCCTTTATTTCCTTTCATCATGCTCTCTTCGGTCTTGGTTATTTTACCCTTCCTCACGGCGATTCACGCGGCCAACGACTGGAAGAAGCCCTGTGTCAGTGGCCAGTGCTCCTATGGTATGCTAACCCAGTCAAACATCCTCCTCCCAAACTTACGCTGGCACAGACCTCCCGCAGACCAGTGGTACACCGGCGTCGGGGACGGTTCAGATCGTGCGATACTCTGCTGCATATAATTCCCCCTTCCTCATTCCTACTCTTTCAGTGGGGATCGGAAAACGCGATTACCGACATCACAACCGCGGCAGGCTGGCAAATCCTCGGATGCGACCCGAAGGCCCTCTCCCAAAATGTGCGCCTGGTGTGCATGGACGAAGACGACCCCGCCTCGAACTGTGGTCATCTCTACCAAAACAACGGCGCAGTGGACAAGATTGTCCGTCTCCCCGAAAACGTATGTGCCTCCGAATGATTAAGGTTTCCGAAATTGAAATCGTGTTCAGTGCGGGGCCAGTCCCTTTGCACGGATCTCCAAGTCCTGGGTGCCCGACGACCAGTCGATCCCAGCTACCGTTAAGGCTCGCCTCGTCCGGCGCGGGGGCAGCACACCGACTGTCAAGGCCCTAGCTATCGACACCGATTGGAGCTCGGTTGACGCTTCCAAGTGAGTTAAATCTTCTTTCCTGCGTCCTGTGCGACTGATCGTATTTTGCAGAACGGGCAAGGTGCACTTCTCAGTCAACGCGGCGAACCATCGGGGTGTGGCTGCCGCAGCTCCCACTGTGACCCCAGCTCCCCGCGCGGCTCCCGCGGCTGAAGCCCGGGGCTTCTTTGGTGGTGCGCATTGATTATATTTCTCCTCTTACAATGAGCACTCACTGCGACCAACCAGACGTGACAAAGAAGATCGGGTCCCTAGCTGGCGATGTAACGTCAGTCGCTGGCGAAGTCATAGGCGACGTGACTTCAGTGGCCGACAAGGTAGGGGACAAGATAACTTCAGTCGCTGGTGGTGCGTGTCGCTCTTTTTTTTTTTTGCACCCTCCTTCAATTTTTCCTGACCGGCGCGAATACAACAGAGGTCGCGACCAAAGTTGAAACCGCCGCCGCCGAAGTCACCTCTTTGATCGGCGAGGCCAACGCGTTTGACCGAAACAAGGATTTCGACATCCCCCCGATCAAGTTCGACAAGAACGCGAATCTGTTCAATACCACGCTCGGATGCGGGTCCATCAACGGGGCTGTCAGCGTCAATGTGGCCGCCAGCGTGAACGCTCAACCAAGTCTCAGCTTCGCTTTCGTGGGCACCTTTAACCCCCCGGTTGTGAGTAGAGACTGGTTGTCTCGTACGCAAAGAACTCAAGCTCCTCGGTTTAGTTGACGACCTTCCACGTGCTCGCTGGACTTTCTGGAACTGCCTCCGCCGCCGTGACTCTCAGAGCGGACATTATTGTGAGAGACTACTTGTTTTACGGCGAGCCTGTGTTGACTTGTGTGGTTTCAACTTTCCAGGGCCAAATCGACTCTGGTATTGCATTCAATTAGAATTATTCCTGTTCAAGGGCGAGCTAACTTCTCGCAGGCAAAATCACCTTGTTCAGCAGCGCCATCCCTGGTAAAACTGACTCCTTCTTGATTCAGTCCTTACTTACCATTGCGATTCAGGACTGGAAATCCCTGGTATCCTCGAAGTTGGTCCTATTTTCGATGTGCGTCGGTTCCTGAAGTATCTTGCCCCACCGAGCGCTGACGACGCACACTAGGTCAGCGCAGAATTCACCGGAGAACTCGACCTCGAGATGGACCTCACTGTCGGAGTGAATCTCCAGTTGAACAACGCCAAGGTATGCTGCTGCATCCATCGCTGTGATGTCACCAATTAATTGCGAACACAGCTGACCTTCCCGCCCGACGATTCGGCGAAGCCCGACGGCGGGGCATTCAGCCTCGGCGATACTCGTTAGTCTCTCGATCTAAATTCGGCGACCAATCAACTAACTAAAGATTCTTACTGTAGCGCTCAAACTGAGTGCCTCGCCGAGTGTCAAGGCCACGGGAACCCTCACCGCGCACCTCATCCCCACGATTAGCTTCGGAATCAAGGCACTCGGCGGGAAGGCTGACGCGACAATTTTCGTTGCCCTCGACACCAGTGCCGCGTTGGTGTTGAGCCTCGACGCATCGGCCAAGGTGACCAAGGACATTGGGGCGAACTCCACCGCGAGCGCTACCGCCAGCGACGACTCGAGTACCACAACCGACACCGCCGCCCCAGCCGACACTCCTGCCGCTGCTGACAACTCTACTGGGGCGAACTCCACCGCGAGCGCTACCGCCAGCGACGACTCGACTGCCTCAACCGACACTCTTGCCGCCGATAACTCCACGCTTCCCGCGGTCGATGGTCCCGCCGGTGCTGACGACACTACTGCGCTGGCGACGCGCGAGACCAGCACATCATTCGGGGGTTGCGTCGCAGTCAACGGAGGTATCGCGGTCAATGCCGGCGCCACCGGAGATTTCTTCGTAGCCATCTCTCTCTTACGCATTCACTCTCGTCACTAACCCTTCACCCAGGGCCTGTTCGACAAGACCGCAAGCGTCTCCCTCTTCACCAAAAATTTCCAGATCTTCAAGGTGGGTATACAATGACTTCCTCCACGTGTGGAGCGCGCTGAACGACGATGTAGAAATGCTTCGGCGATGCCGCTACCGCCAGCCCGACGCGCCGCCGTCGCATGCGTCGCGTTGCTGCGCGCAACCTACTCCTGGCGCGGGCCTTTAGCTGTCCCGCCAATGGCGTGGGAGCCCCGGCCTCCGTCACAGACGAGACCGTGTCGTCAGCCAGGTGCGTTCGCCGCAATGATAACCCTCACTTACATCTCACTTCGCCAATAGTATTACAACGACATAGCTGTAGACCCCATATTATCTTTCACATCCCTTAATTTGTTGCTGTGTTGGTTATCTTGGGCGCACCGGAGTAGCCCGCGGAGGCGGTGCAATGTCTTGTGACAGCGGAGTGAGGGGGACGATCGGATCTTCCTCTCCTCCGTCCACAACACTCCGCCACATCGACAAGAGCTAGCAGCTCAGGCTCAACACAATTGCCTCAAGATGCTGTCAAGATTTTCTCAGCCTGTTTTACCTTTCCCTGGCGGCTCTTGTGTCGACGAGTTTTTGACTTCTCCGCCTTTACCCCTATACCGTCTTGGAGAAAGAGACCCTTCTATGCCCCCAACCAACGACATTGGCTCCAGCACCAAACTATTCCCTGGAACTAGGTGCATCCCATTCTCCTCCGTCCACAAGCGTCCCCTTCCCCTTCTCCATCCACGATTCACTCCTATCCCAACCTATCCTCTCCTTCATTTAATGGTCAAGCCATTACCGCTGAGCCACGGCGTTGTTCAACTTGTTCATGTGCACTTGAATTATCAATGGTCTCCCGATTCGGGGCTCCCAACGACCGCCTGCGCCACAGGGTTCCAATGTGTGCATTCGAGTTATCATAATGGTCCCCCGTTCCGTCGGGATTTCTGCGACCGCCTGCGCCACAGGGTTCCAATGTGTGCATTCGAGTTATCATAATGGTCCCCCGTTCCGTCGGGATTTCTGCGACCGCCTGCGCCACAGGGTTCCAATGTGTGCATTCGAGTTATCATAATGGTCCCCCGTTCCGTCGGGATTTCTGCGACCGCCTGCGCCACAGGGTTCTAATGTGTGCATTCGATTCATAATGGTCCCCCGTTCCGTCGGGATTTCTGCGACCGCCTGCGCCACAGGGTTCTAATGTGTGCATTCAATTCAAAATGGTCCCCCGTTCCGTCGGGATTTCTGCGACCGCCTGCGCCACAGGGTTACAATGTGTGCATTCGATTCATAATGGTCTCTCACTCCATCGGGACTTCTGCGACCGCCCGAGCCACAAAATTATCATGCGTGCAGTCCATTCCGAGTATTGAAACTCATTGGGGAAAATTCTGCTTCGTAGCCCACTCTGCGAGTATCAAAACTCTTCTGGGCTTTATCGACTCGAGTACTACCAGCACTCATTCGGGTCATTACGACCTTTGCCTCCTCGCTCGAGCATGAACACTCATTCGGGTACCATCGTCCCTTCCAAATTATTCCCTCTGGCCATCTATCGAGTGTAGACGCTGCCTCGCATATCTAGACTCTCACCATCCCACATTCCACCCCCGAATGTATCCGGAATATTACTGGCCGCCACTCCCTTTATCTGTCGAGCGTCGAAGCTCACTAAAGTCTTTCCATTCCCAAAATTCTATGTCGGTCATCATTACCTCTTCCTATCCTTTGGAGCGTAGAAGCTCCCACAGGACTACAGACTATCCCATATTATCCCCTCTGTCTTCAACAGACACTGCCTTGGCCCTGGCCCATCCCATCTCACTACCTCGGGTTCCCGAATCCCTGTATTTGTATCTTGCAACTCATCCGCGACGCTACGCCGGTCCACACCCACTCTTCATCGAGTGTAGAGGCTCATTCAAGGCTCGTTCATTCTGAGGATCACCTTTCATGGGGGAACATCATTTTCTCCACCTCTCCGTATTACTCGAGCGTCAAAGCTCCCTCGGAATATTACCACCCGCCTCGCGTGGAATTTAGCGTAAACCTGGACATTGCCATTCCCAACACATCATCCCTCCGCTACTCCCGACTCTGCTGCCTCATCCCGAGTGGGCGGCGCACTTCCATTATCATTCATAATCACATTCAGAGAGAATTCTACGGTTTACTATGCCGTTTCCTTCCATTTCGCCCAGTATCTACCTTATCCATGCGTATCCACGTATGTCTCAGGCTGGCAGCCCCATCCATTCGCAATTCTGGGGGTGTCCCATTCGATATTCGCTTTGCGGCAGGTCGTCAAGACTGCACCTATTCCCATCTGCAGAATTTCCTGTCTACCTTCCAGGACGATGTACCATTCCGTCGGCATCTGTGCAGACCTAGCCACAGCTACGACGATTTCTCGCACCTTGATCTATCCCTACGAGCTCTGGGTTCCTATTTGCCGGAACTTAGTTTGATTCAACGCCTCTCAACATTCGTTCACTGCTCAGAGTACTACAATGCACTAGAATGCACTACACACACAGTTCATTTCCGAGTCATTTCAACGATGGTTCGCATTCACGCGTACCCTGGAGCATGTCACGCTCCCTCACAATTAGAGGTACTAGGCAGCTAGTAGGCCAGCACCGTTCGGTTTACCTTGCCTTGCGCACCTACGATGCGCGTGGTCCCGTATTTCCGTTCGCGCATGCCGCGACATCTAGCCACAGTCACATCTGGCCATATTCCCAGGTGTCTAAGCCACCTTCGTGTGAACCGCCCGCTCGCATTTGCCCTTACCCGATAGTTCGATGGCCTCCGAGCTCTTCCGCGCGCATTATAATGTGGCAAGAATCCTTGTATTCATGCGGGCCTGCCATCACTCCAAGTATCTGCCGAGGTTCTAACCCTTTCGATTTACCAACGCTTCTATTCGAATACGCAATTATTTACCGTTACTCTGCCCTCCATCTATGCCTTCCCGAGGCTCGAGGGCGAGCGTAAAGTTTTCCACACATTCATCTGTGGCTTCAATTCCTGAGGCTCATTGAAAATTTCGAACTCACGCTCGCGAATTGAGTGCCTATATCACCCTCCGTGGCTTATCGTACTTCTGCGGCCTCCAACTCTGTTAAACTTTAGACATCGGACCTCCGTCGGACCTTCATTTGGCTTACAGTCGCAACTTCATCGCCATTTCAACTTAGGCCTTATACCCGCGAGCTCATAATTATTTCCTCCGGCCTAACATGGCCGCCTTTACACCAAGATTCAGAGCTTAAAAATTTGCCGGACCTACGTTTCACAACAGACCTTTGAATGGACTTAATTTTTTGTGGCTCTGTTTCCGTCCTTCAACCTACATACACAGTGCATTCAACAACGCCACAATATCAAGTTAGTGCCCAGTACGCCGTTTCCTCAGGCCGGGATATCCGAGGAAGGCACTCTGCCAGCAATTTTAACTCTAGGATCGGTCTACCGACCACCGCGATGCTCTATGCATCCATGACGCAACCTTTACTCTCGTCTACATCTGAACCCTGAGAGTCGTGGAGCTCCCATTGGTGTATACAGCCAAAATTCACTCCTTCAATTGACATCTGGGCGGCGCTTATCTCCTGCCCAAATACCCTTCAGGTCTACGCCGATTATCTGGGCTCTCCCATCCGATTCGCAGGATAGAGCTGCATAGCCTTAGGCGCCATCCGTCATGGTTGCCCGATTTTCAGCCAAACCTACCGATATCGGCCTCGGTTGTACCGGCCATCAATTGATAATTCCCACGGTTGAATTTTCATTCCGCCCAGAGTTTCACGGAAGATATACAAAATCAACCTTCCATGATACCGATTCCATGCCCTGAATTACCACGCTTACTCCGCGACGAATGCTGGTGAAGTCAGGCAACTTTACTCCCGCCGCACAGCTGCGTGGTTTGCGCCATCAAATTCGCGCCAAGTACAGTTCGCCTATGGGATTCATCCATGATCCGCCGAGCGATTTACAGACGCTTCTCGCAACCTTTCCACGCCCCGGTCAAAAAATTGAACCGGCAGTACTTGATCGAGAATGGATAAAATTCTGCAGCCTACCAGCACGTACCTCAGATATCAGGTTGTGCCCTTGGTCGGAGACGTAGTCTGCTTCTTCCACTAGCGCTAGGCCCAAAGCCAACAGTCATGAAATTCGATTATGAATTAGCTATTCCCTTGGTATTTCAGACCTGGAACTATATGCAATTAACAGGCGATCGTCAACCTGGCGAGACTTCACCTATTCCGGAACTGGGACCTCATCTTCCTAGCCAAAAATCACTGTATCTTTCACGGATTTCACCGACCACAACCGGATTCCATTGGGGGCACGCTCTCAGTCGAGTTGGCCGCCCTTGATCTTACTTACCCGGCGCTCTACTCGGGCCGTCACACAAATTCATAGCCGCAGTTCTTTTCCTTCAGGAAGAGTTACCATTACCAACAACTCTACCGACTTGCGTGCCCTTAAATGGACTTCTACTCAATTTATAGCTCTGGCACCGGATATCCTCCGGTGCACAATCACCCGTCCTCGAAATTGGGTCAAAGGATTCCAACAACATACGGTTCAACTCGTGTTAAATTTCAAGCCCTTGTGTTCGATTTCCTCACCACAAATTAAGCCGGACATCCGGGAAAGCCGCCCTTTCTTTTGGGTTAGCCATGGGCGATGGATCTGCCCGTGTCTGGGCGGCACTTTTGGGTTCATTCCCGTGCCTCCCCATCGCCCTACGACCTGGAGGTCAGCGGCAGCAAATGAGACTGCCGTTGACCCCACAGCCCAAAATATAAACGGCTGTCTCTTTTACGGCGGGGGAACACAGCGAGGAACAAGATGGGCGCACCGGAGTAGCCCGCGGAGGCGGTGCAATGTCTTGTGACAGCGGAGTGAGGGGGACGATCGGATCTTCCTCTCCTCCGTCCACAACACTCCGCCACATCGACAAGAGCTAGCAGCTCAGGCTCAACACAATTGCCTCAAGATGCTGTCAAGATTTTCCCCACCCACCCTCGCCTCCGACACACTGAATTCACCTGTTGGTTGTCACAGCATATGATACGTAGTATACATAGATGTTCTATTCAGAGACAGTCGTGAGTAGGGCGTTGGGGATCTTGGTTCATTCCCGTGCCTCCCCATCGCCCTACGACCTGGAGGTCAGCGGCAGCAAATGAGACTGCCGTTGACCCCACAGCCCAAAATATAAACGGCTGTCTCTTTTACGGCGGGGGAACACAGCGTTATCTAATCAGTTACTTCGATGACAGTCGCGACGAATGAGTGGCTCATTTTCAGTTAGGAAACAGAGATACAAATAAGTAATTGAACCATCACGGCGAACGAACGCACATCAGTGTTTGACCTTCATCGAGTTGTACTTGTCCTCATCGTATGGGGAGACTTAATGCACAAGATCGTTTCGACAGTTACTGGCAACATCTCCGGGATGCCCGAGAATATTCAACCAAAGTGATAGGTAGTAGACGAGGAACGGTTAACTCGTCAAGTGTGTTTCTCCAACAGACATATTCACAACAAATTAAATAATAGAGTTGCATTGGTTTCGCGCGGAAACGATCTGCACGACGCGTTCTAACAACCCGTAGGTGCGAACCATTCCTGAGCTATATTAGCATGAGTATTTATGCTCAAGCCTTCTAGCTAATGGTCCTTGGGAATCGGCATAAGTTGAGCGCGTCTTCGTGACGAGGAGAACACTCGGAGAATCAGAATCGGGTGTGACTCGGACTACGAGCTACTTGGTTGGAATGAGTATTTATGCTCAGGGCGTCTATGTGCGAGGAAGATACCCGGAGAATCAAAATCGGTTGTGGCTCGAACTCGGGCATACTGCTCTGGCCGGACGAGCTACTTGGTTGGAATGAGTATTTATGCTCAAGGCGTCTATGTGCGAGGCAGACACCCGGAGAATCAAAATCGGTTGTGGCTCGAACTCGGGCATACTGCTCTGGCCGAACGAGCTACTTGGTTGCTTGGTTGGATTGAGTATTTATGTTCAACGAGTCTCACCGCAGAACCAGAATCGGGTCTGACTCGGGTACGCCATGATAGCCCGAGCCATGCCCGAGTTCAACCCGAGGTTGAACACGGTCACGTGGCGGTTTCGTGCAGACGCTCATCGACCCTCACATCGACTCACCCACGCGTCGGGGGCTTCCGGTGGTGAGAAGACGTGTCCATACTTCTTTTGTCGCTCGGAGGGAGCTATGAAACGCTCAGCAAAGAGGTAACAACATGTCTGTCACGGTGCAGAATGAGTCAGACACAAGGTTCTGGCGACAGCTATTCTCCAGTTCTGACCCAACCGCCACAGAGGGTGCTCGCCCAGCAACGTGTGAGCAGAGCTGTGTCACAGCGTTGAACCCCTTGATAAGCCCCTTGATGAACTAGCCAACTTGATGATGGTTGAATTGATGGCGGAGAGGAGATACTTGTTCGACCTCGAAAGTCATTGGTCGTCGTCCCAGAGTCCTGAAAGCTGCGTCAAATCGCAAGAAACTTGTGACCTATTGAACCCTGAGTCCCATATCTTTTTGCTGCATCGATTTGAACCCGAACTAACTCGTCGGTCGGTGATCTAGACGATGATTCGTTCGCTCGACTAACGTGAGCGATGCTGGAAACGAGACGACCGGACAACATATCAGCACTTGAGGTCATAATCATAGTGGTTTGAATTGTAGGTGCTCGGAACGATTGGTAACGTTCCAGTTCCAACATCCGTCCAGCATTGCGTCGGAACGTTGAGTCCCGTATTCTGCTGCATTTATGCTCGATGCTGTGGAAATGTGAGCGGTTTTGGAAATCAAAATGAACGGAGAGCAACGTACCCGGTACCGGGTCGAGGCCATAATCAAACAGTCGTCCAAATTGCAAGCAAGTTTCAACACTAGTTTAGCGTGGCGCCACCGTTGTTTCAGAAACGCGAAAAAGTTCTCACAGGGAAAGGCTAAATCTATGGGGTAAGGGCGGTTCATCCAGTTCTGCTTCCACGGAGTCCCAGACATGTTAACTGCTAACTGCTATGTGCGCAGGAAGTGTCGCCCGCGGAGTCAACTGCTCAAGTGCCCAGACGGGGCCGAGGCCACGGCGCAAGGCTGCTGCTGACTCTGAACTGAGTCTCCACCTCTGAACGACGGGTAGCGATGTAGATTGCTGTTGAGCGGGCGGAGTCAAGGCGGAGTTGATACTGCGCAGATGCCGAACGGCTTGATCTGAAACTCTGAAACAATGTTCCTATCAGCTCTGAGTCTTGCTTCTCGCGCTCACCAGCAACCAGCCACCGTGTGTTTCCGTTGGACTGTGGACACACGCCGTCGCTGATTGCGATACAGTCTAGGTCCCCCATCGACAACACCTAAACCAATCCTGGTCCAGTCTCCTCTTCCCTTGCAATTGCCCGTCACTGCAAGCTCGCCGCTGCGATCATTGCCTCAGATAATCCCCCATGTTTGGAACTCCATTTTCATCCCGATTTCCACCCTGTTACTGCTTTGCTCCGGTTTCTGGAACTGTGGGGCTCTAGCCTAATTCAACAGCTTGCTTTGCATGTCCCCCGGCCCCGTTGACTGGTCGACTTTCGAATAAATGGGCGGTAGCTCGCTGGGACTCCATAACTTGCGGACTCGGACAAGCAGGTGTTCTTGTGTCTACTGGGATAACCTAGTCCCCCAAGCTTTGTTGGGTGGCTTCATTGCGGACGCAAGCTTCCAAAAAGAGCGGTGTGTGATATGATCAAGCTAATAATGTCGTTCACAGCTTCAAGGCTACCCCGTGATGGAAGCTGGCTTGACTCGGAGTCGTCACGGATGGATGATGGTCCTTGGAATACATTAATACTTAAGATTCCCTTTGTCGCCTCCAAAGGCCCATGGCTTCTTCCTCACTTGGATCCGAGCTCGTTGGTCGCACACCCACCTCTACAGGCGCCACCCCCACAGAACGGGCCATGGACATCCCGTTCCCGCCTCACGTTGACCACGGCTCCCGCCCGCGTCATGGGTCCTTCGACTCCCAGGTTCCGCAGATACGCCTCAACCAATTCTCGTTCCCTCTTCATGCTGCTTCTGACGCGACCGAGGCCGACAACGCCCACATGTATCCGCGCCCTCTACGCTCGAGCGCCACCCTCCCCACCCACGTCCGCCACTCCCGTTCCGAGGATCTCTACTACCCCGCCATTCACCATGGAGGTGACTTTACCTTCCCAGAAATGCAATTCCTCTCTTTACATCCCCCTCCCTCGCCCCAGTTCTACCCCGCCCCCGCCCCCATGTCGTCGGAAGCCTCGGGCAGCGACTACCAAGCAAGTGATGCCCACTGGAGCCCCTACACCAGCCCCAGTGTCTCCCCACAGACGCTCGCCACCGAGCTGCCCGTCGACAGTGCATCTGGCAGTGCCAGTGCGGTGCTGCGCCCGACCATCACGAGCGCCCGCACGCGCGCGGCCGCCGAGAACCGCCGCAAGGAGCGCCCGCGCCACGCGTGCCCCGTCCCCGGGTGCGGCAGCACCTTCACGCGCCGTGTCAACCTCGCAGGGCACGTCCGCTCGCACAACGACGAGCGCCCGTTCGCGTGCGGCTGGGCGGGGTGCGAGCGCGCGTTTGCGCGGCAGCATGATTGCCGCCGTCACGAGCAGCGGCATGCGCGGGATCTGGAGAGGGAGCGGGAGCGGGAGTTTGCGTGCGCGGGGTGCGGGTGGGGGTTCTCGAGCGTCGAGGCGCTGAGTCGGCATTGTGAGTTTCTATTGGGTTCCGCTGTTGGACTTGAACTGACGCGTAGGTTTCTTTGCAGTAAATGATGGGGTGGAGTGCCAGCGGATTGTCGATGCTGGGAGGCAGCAGCAGCAGCAGCAGCAGCTGACCCAATTTCCGACTCAACCCGAGTCCGCCGCGATCGGCGACGGGGACTGGCTCCACGACGGAATGCTGTTCATGGGCGCTGAGACGACGACGACGACGACGACGGCAGTGGCGGATTTCTACCAGTGGTGGGAACACGATCCTTTAGAGGCTCGTCCCCACCGGGACTGAGACTCACCCACAAACCGAACAACGATAATTTCAAACGACACTGAATGAATACGGACTGTGATGAACTTTGCTTTGGGCAGTATTGACGACGCTTTGCTTTGCTTTGGGCGATATGGACGCTCTGCGATACGGACGCCATTATAGCATTATTATTATCGGTGTATTTACAACTCATCCTGGCTCGGAACCCAATGTATAACTCTGTCCGTTTTCCTTCCTTCGTTCCACCCGGCCAGTTGTTCTATTTATTCCTGCCTCAGAAAATTAGTCAAGGATACGCTTCAACATATTCAACCAACCTTTGAACAGGTGGACCTTAGGATGAGTGGTGCGCACCTGCACTCCAGGCAAACCGTGCGATTCGGGGTGAGATCCCTGTTCATTCGTAAACCCTCTATTTTTGAAAGGATTGGGTGGTTTATTGCACTTCCGATCATGAACTCGCGGGCGGTGCGTGCCTGTACCGAAGGTCGGAAGGATGATCAAGATGAGTTACAGGAGGTAACTAGCACTGGTTCAATTTTGGGCCAGGTCTTTAGGTCCTTCTTTTGACCCTAGTCTCCTGAGTTAAAATCAGCTATTTCAACCAAGGCCTGCATAATTCAACGCCACCTCGGTTCATGCTGTTGTGTTCAGCGCATCAGCGACATTCAGTCCAACTCTGAATAGACTTAGGCCTCAGGCCGACGTGCACTTCGCAACGATACGTTCTTCGCTGGGAACCCATTCGATTCGCTGCGCTTGCAGTGCGTTCGCGGAGGCTAGCGATGGGGAGTGCCAATTTTCTGCGCAGTCTGAGTCCGCCGTGAGCGGCGAGCGGGGCTCCCGAGCTCCACGACGGAATGCTGTTCACCGGGTCTGCCACTCGAGGATTTCTACCACTCGTGCGAACACCACCCTTGAGGCCTTGAGGTGTCGTCGTCCCCACCGAGACTGAGACCCACCTACAAGCCGAGCAGTGTTAACACACTGAATCAATGGTGCTGAACCTCATGACTTTCCTTTGCTTTGGGAGGTACGAACACTTTGCTTTGGGCGTATTATCGTTACCATTGGTTTATGCACGAACCGGTTGTTGCAGCGCTCAGGAAATCTGCCAATGAATGAACATGAAACCTAAATCGCGAGTGCGCTTCCTTCGCCGAGCCCCGAGAATGCAACCAATAATTGACCTGGGCAATCAGACTCATGCAAGCGAGTCAGAGCAATGGGAGCGTTAGGAGAAAGACAGGGAGCTGAGATTCCACCGGAGTCGGCCGGAACCAACGATAGATTCAGATCCTGGGTATTCGGGACGTCGAAAGATTCTCAGCAACGAGAAGGCGGGCAGTTTGAAACCATCATATGCAGGCCATACATAATTCGTGTCGTCGAGCTTCGTGTGAGTTATTTTGCCTAGATTGAGAAAAGGCTACAGGCAACGGACTGCGCAATTTCATTTCCTCTCGGGTCAGAAGTGCAGAAGCGCGAAATAGCTCGAGGCGCGGTTGTACGGTTGTGCGGCTGCGCGGTAAGGGTATATGAATTCGAACGAGACTGAATGAAGGCGCACTGTGATAAACTTCATCAGGACTTTCCTTCGCGAATTAGCTCGAGGCGCAGTGCGCGGTAAGAGTATATGGGGCCCTGAACAACGTGAAGGACACATTCGCGTCATATTTCAGTATTATTGCTATCGGTGAATTGACATACAACTCATTCTGGCTCAATTCTAGGTCGACATTCAATGTGTTGTTATTGTCCACTTCAAACCTCCCTCCACTCAACTCACTCACAATGTACGGCACACTAATACCCATCCTCACTAACGATATCCCACCCCTCCTCCTCTTCCTGCGGCGGCGCCTTTCGCACCCGAGTCGTGGTCGTGCCCTTGGCCCCACTGGCCCCAAATGAGCCCACCGAAACACGCCGCGCCCCACTTGCGCCCGTACCCGCGCGTCGGCCCCCACCGCTCGCCGCGGCCTGCACCACCTGCCCGAAATCCAGCGCGAACGCCCCGGGCGCGGGTGGTGGCAGGCGGTTATCGCCGCCGAGAGCGTTTACGTTTACGCTGTTAGGATCCCGCGCGGGAATGTTTACAGTGGCGTAGGTGGCGTGCGAGCGGCGCCCAAGCTCAGGCGCGCAGCACACAGCCCAGAGGTTACCGAGGATGTCGCCCGCCTGCGCGAGGGGGAGCGCGAGCCCCTGCGTGTGTGCGAGGTACATGACGTCGTAGAGCAGCATCGCGAGCCCGGTCGTGAAGTGAGGGGGCTCGGGCTCAGCTGCAGCGGGTTGAGAGTGAGGGTGCAAGGTGGCGGTTGATTGGGAGAGTTGGGATTGGGAGAGGGATTGGGAGAGCGAGAGGTCTTCAGTGGGGGAGTGTGTGGTGCTGGGGGAAGGAGAGGCGGTGGGTGCGGGGGAGGGGCTGAGCGAGAGGTGGAGCGGGTGGTTCGCTGTCCATCTGCGGAGAACCATTTTAGAAACAACCACCAAAAATGAGTAGTAACAAGATCGGTACTTGCCTTCCCCAACCGCCGCGTCCAGGCCCAATCCACGGGACGCCGACACCCAGTTTGCCGCCGTCCCAGTTTACCACGAACGGGAGCTTCACGCCCAGGTAAAACGCCAGCAGGCCAACGAAGTGGACCGCGTGTCCGAGGACGGCGTTGATATGCTGCGGAGGGTATCGCCGCACGTCGCCTGGGACAGGAAGTATGAGGTCACCGATGGTCCATTCGCCCTGGGAGCCGGCCTTGCCGCCTAGCGGGGGACGTCCGCCGACTTGGACGATGTTGAACACCTCGACGAGCTCTTGCACCAATCCGGCGCGCGCCCGGGTAATGAGCGAAGAGAGCGTCGAGAGTCCGGCGAGTGGCGCGGCGAGAACTGAGTTGGCATTCGGGCTGGGTGGACTGGGAAGTCCGTTCGCAGCTGCGAGGGTTCGACGACGGGTGGCCTGAGACTCGCGCAAAGTGCGCAATCGATCGCGCTCTTCAAATACTTTGAATATCTCAGCCCATGTCCTAGATGTCTCACTTACTTTTATCGTTATCCTTCCTGAGGCGAGTAAGCGCACTCAGGAGTTCATCCAGCCTACCCTGGATCTGGGCGACGTTCGCCCTTCGAACTCGGCTCCCCTCCATGGTTTCGAGAGCCTTAGTCGCCTTTGCCACCTGCTCATCGCGTTCCACCGCAAAGTGCTGCGTTTGCACGCGGTAATCGCGTGTGCTTTAGTTCTTCGGTTTCGTGTCATCGTAAGGGATGAGTATGGGGTAGGGACTCACTGGGTTCCGATACAATTCGCACAGAAGAACTGGCGCTGCTTGAGTTCGCAGTTCCGACATTCCATGTTGGCGGCGCAGAGGACGGAGGCTGCCGCGTCAGCGGCGTTGATGGGAAACACTGGCAAACCTAACACCGCCACCCAACCGCCTCTCTCCTCCCGCCACCTCCGTGGAAATCTCCCGTTCCTCTGGGAATCTTCTCGCAGGTTCGCCTACTGGGATCAACCTCATTCCGTTGCACATGGGCTCACGTGGCTCGGTGAAGACAATCAAGAGCAAATCCGCAAGACGGCAGCAAGAAACAGCTTTGAAACAGCTGCTCTAGTGACCTAGGCCTTCAACCCAAACATGTGGTGAGATGCTCACGGTAACGTCTATTTTCTCGCTTCAACTGCAGGTATTTGATCCCAGTGCTACACTAGCTCTTGCACGGCTTCCATTCCCTCTGGAGTCTGGATGGGAATTGAATGATACTATAATCTTGAAGCCCTAACTGATGGATGCAGCATGTATTAAACCTTTTGTCCAGCTCATCGCTGCGGAGCTCGCAATTGAGGTCCAACGACGTTCGTCCTGTCCGACAAAAATGGCCTGCTGGCGTGGAGTTGACGATTCTTCACACCAGGAGTGCGTTACATTGCACGGTGTGAACCGATGCGTGCGTGCATTCACTTATCCCTCTCATCATACGGTACCCGAATCACCTTTGGAATCTGTTTCCACCCTCAACCGAAATCAATTCCAACCCCAGGCGAGACGTCACAGAGCCGATGACTGTGCTAACGCGGACCTCAGCGTCACCGAGTGTGGAGGCAGGTCTGATTTAGCTTGGCGGTAGTGGCTTCAAGTGCGTCCGCTCATTATATTCATTCCCCAGTGATCCCTAAACCAAATCGACAGCCCTGTTAAGAGCGGGAGATACAAGATCGAGAATGTCGCGAGCGGGATTTCCCTCGCCGATAGCTGCGGCTCTGATAACGTCTTGTCCACAGAGTGCGAGTTTCGTATACTGACCCATCGCAATAGTGGACGGTCACCTCAGGGCCAGATGGATCATACACTTTGGCATCGAACTTTGCGGTCGGAAATCATTTGGTTTGTGATATCGATAGCTTTCACTCACGCTAATCCTGATTATATTCCCAGATCCAATCGAAGTTCGAGTGGAAGATAGTCACTACGACTGGGAAATTACTCTTCTTCGTGCGGTGGCAACAAACCGGAACGAATGCTCGGGCTATCTGAGGCCACTCTCTAACCATCTCAGACCTGGCAATGCGAGCTGCGCCTGCGCCAGCTCGTGTGGGGCTCGACAAAAGTACAGCGGTGACCGGTTCAATTCCGGGTCAGGTCTTAAGCCCGTAGGGATTTGTTTTTCCTCTGAACTAATCTTGCGGGAGTTGATTTACGTGTTTCCTCTAGTGGTTCATAATTCAACCCCAGATGATTTCGATATCCACGCAGCGCCAAACTGGTGTCGTTCGAGCTCAGTGCATTCAACCTCCCAGATGCAGACCTCACGGCGCATGGTACGCACCTGTGCGAATTCCGGCTGAAGTGGTATAGGTAGAGGAGTAACCCGTTCGACTAGGGGTGAGGTTGCCTGGATAGTGCGTCAACATTTTCTGCGAGATACCAACACATAATTGCCCAAATGTTCGAAATTATTGGCTCTGGAATAGCATGGTTCAAACGGTGCAAGAAATTAGCAGCAACACAAATACAAGATCTTCTGCTTGCGCATATGATTCGAGCTACGCCGCCAACCGCAACTGACCCAAGAAACTCGCGACGTTCTCAGTCACACACGTACCTAAACTTCAACCCCGCCTCCATCAACTCCACAACCCGATCCAACACCGGTCGACGCGTCCGCACGCCTTTCTTGCCCACAGGCGCGTTCCTCGTCGTCGAAATATCGACGTCGGCCAGCGGCGTCGCGCCCCAGCGCGACTCAACCATCCGCAGCATCACCCCCTCGTCGTACTTCTTCGTGCGCCAGCCGGGATCGACCATGAACGCCATCACCGGGGCGTGGTCCGCGAGCCCGAGGTTCTCCAGGTTGGGGAGGATAGGGCTCGCCGCCGCGGCGTCGTACGTGAGGAACTCGAGCAGCTCGTTCGAAATGCTGATGCTCATGCGGAGCTGGAGGTTCACGAGCGTGGGCATGCCGCGCAGCAGCGCGCACAGCGCCTGGAGGTTGAGGTGTACGGACATGACGTAGAGGGAGGTGAGCGCGCACTTGGAGCGCTCGGCGAGGCGGAAGAGGGCGGTGCCGCAGCCCTCGCGCAGGCGGAGGTCCACGAGGCGCGGGAGGACGAGCGGCTCGAAGATCGAGACGGCGTCGACGCCGCCCAGGCCGTTCCAGTCCAGCTCGACGACGGGCAGGCGGACGCGCTTGATGACCGGCATGAAGGGGCCCATCGAGGGGCCGGTGCAGAAGTTGAGTGTGCGCGCGCTGGTGCACAGGGGGAGGATGTAGGCGGCGTCGTAGACGCTCAATTCGACGTCGCCGAAATCGATCCGCGTCAGGCTGCGCCAGGGGAGCGGGAGGATGCGCGAGTCCATCTCTTGGCCGCTCGCCTGGATCGATATGCTGCGGAGGCGGGGTAGATTTTTGAGCATGGTGAGCGGGCTAAAATCTTCCCATAAGATTTCCTCGTCGGGCTCGCCGTAGAAAGAACCGAGGTCGCGGAAGTATTCCGAGCGAGTCATGCCGGACGCTGGATCGTAGGCGGCCTCCTCTCGAGTGATGCGAGATAAGGTCAGCGTTTCCAACACTGGGAACGACGCAGCCGGAATTTTGAGGAAGGGACGAAAGTGCGCCGCGGGGAGCGTGAGGGAGAGTTCGCCAAGGCGGGGCGCGTGCGCAAGGATGAAGTCGATGACGGGGTTGTGTGAGCTGGGATAGCAGCTACGGATGGTGAGCGATAGCGGATGAGCGCCGGTTCTCGCCACCCATTGCTCCATCAGCGGGAGGAGACGTCGATAACGGCCTCGGGAGTGGAAATCTACGACGAGGTGCGTCCAGAGTGGTTTGGTGTCGTGCGCGATCTCGCGCCAGCGGCTGCAGACGTGCGAAATCGGAAGGAGGTCGCCCATCGCGGGCTGGTATTGAGCGAGGAGGGTATCACGAAGGGTGAGGAATATCTTGGCAAGGATCTCGAACGGGATGAATGGGAGGGATACGACAGGGGAGACGTCGTGTGGTGAGTCGGCCAATGCGAGCAGAACCTCGCAGAACCGACGGGCGGCTGAAGGAGTCGCCGCTCGCGTTGTAGTGGGCTCAGTCTGCGAACCGCCGAACTCGTACTGCGCCGTCGGGAGAAGACTCTTCTTCGCCACAGAATCAAGCAGCCATTGAGAAGAGACGATGATTGGACAGAATTCGCTTAGATCGAAGGTCGTGTTCGCGTCGGCGATGAGGTGCGTAACTTCCTCGCAGAGGCGCGGAAGGAACTGTCCGCCGTGTTTGAGGACTAGAGCACCAAGGGAATCTGGCGACCGCTTCAGACGTGGCTTAGCAAGAGTATCACAATATTCAAGATGGTGCTGGCGTACCCCGGCGACCGCAACGACCACTGACGAGAGGAACATTGCGGGGTCGGCAGAGTAGTACTGGGACCTGAAGCAGAATTGAGACATTGATCAAGAGAACCAAAGGAAGAGAGCTCACGGTCGCTTCACGCCAGTCTTCAAAGAACTGAAAACCCATTCGGGCTGAAAGATAATGAGCCCAAGATGTATTGTTAAAGGACCGAGGACTGACCTGGACGATGAGAGCATTGGACTTGAGCTTTTTCACCGCCGTGAAATGCGCAGACTCGGTAATCAAGCGAGTCGCATAGAGACTGCAGGAGCTTTCCACTGCACCGTGGCGGTCAAGAAGTTGGCGAAGGACTACCTCCTCTGAGCAGCGAGTTAGGTGGTAAATGACACCCCGAAAGATATCGGTAAGGTTTTCGTCCATGGATGCAAGAAAGAAGAGGCAGCAGGCGAAAAAAGGGTGGGAACAAAGGAAGCAAGGTTTTCGACGTTTCTCGGGACTTCCCAGGTGCTTGGATAATATTTAGGTAAAGTCCAGAGGAAAGCGGGGCAAACGAGGCACGCCAGTGGTCAACAAGTTTCTGACGAATTGAGTTTGGCCGTTCGATGGGGTTGAGGTTCGTGGGCCATTACTAGGTCGGTAGAACCTCCAAACACAGATTGGGGAGCAAGAATGACGGGGACGAGTGAGATGAGGTTCCGACATGGGAGTTCGTCTGAGAGAGGACTCAGCCGAGACGGCGAACGGCGACGATCACAAATCTCCATCACTTCCGGCACATCGGCACAAATCCAAACAATCCAAAAACAATACATCGCGCGGTAAGTTGTGTACAGTTCAAGCTAGCATTTAAACTGCGCCGCGGTGAGTCCTCCGTGGTCACCCGAGCATATATATATCCCACTATTTGCCATTGCCTTCGGATACGGTGGTCCATTTGGCTGGAGGTTCATTGATTGAAAGCTCCAGCAGCTCGGAGGGGCGATGGGAAGCGGTCAGAGGACGAGGGCAGAGCACCACAAAACTAGATTCAAATAAGTATCTGTGTCTGCGAGCTTCAACTTCCGGTCGCCAATATCGAATCACCCTGCATCCTAGTGTTCCCACGGTTCAGTTGCACTAAATTCTCGAGAGCAGAGCTAAAACTACCACCGGGCCTCTGTGGGTCGACTATGTGTCAAGCTGGCTTCCGGTGGGCACTGATGCTTGACGGAAACTCAGAACATTGACTCTACCCACACTCGGATTAATCAACATGCCGCCCCCGTCGGGTTTTCTTCTCCGCTGGGCTGCAATTACTATTGGCCACGGGGGACGCTCACTTCATATTTAAGCGACCCTCAGCTGGCCGGAGCTCTACCTGGGTTGAGCAACCCGCATTCTCATTCCGTTCGCATTCCGATCTCGTCACACATGAAACCCGCCGGCAAATGATTGCCGGGAAAACGGCTTTCCTCTCACCACCATGTCCCTCGCAGCAGGTCTTTCCTCACAGTGGCTCCAAGTCTCGGAACCTTCGCCTCACGTTCTCCATATCGAGTTCGCAAGGTAACAAATCAGCTTTGACCAAGCAATTGTCCTGAGTCGACTGAATTTCACTGACAGGCCACCGGTTAACGCGTTCTCCGTCGAGTGAGTCTCTCTTCTACTACGATTGGCTGCAAGTCCTGAGAAGGGTCAGGCTCTGGTCAGCCTACGGAACCCTCCTCGACCGAATCACAACAGAGGGCCGTGACGTCCGCGCCGCCGTCCTCTCCTCCGCCCTCCCAAAACTGTTCACCGCCGGAATCGACCGTTCGTGGCGTCCTGCTGCTCATACCTCTCATCCTAAATTTACCTCACACGTAGTTGCGGACGCCGCGAAAATCACAACGGGCGGTTTAGAGGGCATCACGGCCGTCGACGGCGCGCGCGGCTCGCTCGGGTTACTGCGCGACATCAAAGCATTCCAGCACGCCATCGGCGCCCCCGAGCGCACCCCCTTCCCCGTAATCGTCGCCGTCCACGGCCTCGCCCTCGGCCTCGCCATCGACATCATCGCCGCGTGCGACATCCGCTACGCCGCCGAAACGGCGCAGTTCAGTATCAAGGTACGTACATCACTCCAACCCTCCCTCCCTGTTGATTATCGAGCCGAGGTTGAGTCTTGCCAATTGTATCGCATTTCCAGGAAGTCGACATCGGGCTGGCCGCCGACGTCGGCACGCTCGCGTACCTCCCCAAAATCGTCGGAAACCACTCGCTCATGCGCGAGCTCGCGTACACGGGCGGGATGTTCTCCGTCGCTGATGCGCAGCGCATGGGGCTCCTATCGCGCGTCGTGCCTGGGGGCCGTGAGGAGGTCGTCGCCGCCGCGCTCGCGCTCGCGGGTGTCATCGCGGGCAAGAGCCCCATCGCTGTGTCGGGTACGAAGCGCGTCTTGCTGCATTCGAGGGATTATAGGTTCGTCGGGCCTTCCTTCATAGGGAAGTTGCATCACTCACCACACTGACACCGAGTGCGTTCTTCTTTAGCGTCGCCGATAACTTGGAGTACACTGCTGCGTGGAATTCCGCCGCGCTGCAAACACAGGTGAGTTTGGCTCCTCAAAGTAAAACGGGAAGACACAGGCTAACCTTGTGCAACAGGATATTCCCGAGAGTATCGCGGCAGCAAAAGGTCGCCGGGCGCCAAAGTTCGCTGCCATCCGGACGTCGAAGCTTTGAGTATACATACACCTGCGTCGAATATCCAATTCAATTCGTGCGAGTCATCTTGCGCTGTGGCTGCGAGCTAGTTCAACAAATCAGATGCTGAGGTAAAGTGTCCAGAGTCGGGAACTTTTCAAAGAACTAGTAGGTAAAGTGTCCAGAAATCGGTCGAACACACACACCTCCCCGAGGTTCCGCAGTTGTGGTTTGGACGTGAGTATAGAGTTGAGGAGCATATGGTCAGCGAATCAGATGCAACGCTGTAATCTGGGAAGAACGCGACGACACGGTGGAGGCGCAAAGGCAGACAGCACGCCAAATGCATAGCGTATGTTTACGCCACTGGAAATAGTTGTTCATAAGCGCGGGAACTAATCCATCCGCAAAGCGTCTCAAAAAGCAAAGAGCACTGGGTGCAATGAAGGTATGCAAACTGTACCGTCAGTCTCAGTCTCGGTCCTGGATAGGATCAAATACGTTTCAACGATAGCGGCTAGCTAAACCATTGAGCAGTGCTTTGGCGGTTTGGGGAAGGACGAACCACCCACCATCCGCAAGAATCGCGGCATCGAACAAACAAAGGCGAGCTGTTCTCGCCTGGGACGCGGGCTCAGCCAAATGCTAGCCGAGTTGCTCTGGCCGGAGGAGGGACGAACAGCAGGCCTGAATTCAAGATTCAAAACATCCCCTCACCAATGTCTCCATTCACGCGACTCCATCCATTCACACAAGTACATACACTGTTCTCCTCCCTAACGAGAACCGAACCCTCACTCGCCCTCCACCCCAAAATACTCCTCCACAAGCGCCTGCTTCCTCAGCGCAAGCAGCACGGCCTCCGTCTCCGCAGGTGTGGGCAGCTTCGGCGCCTCGAGCATCGCGGGGGTGAGGAACGGGATGTACGCCGCCGCCGTCTGTGCGTGCGTCTGTGCTGCGTTGTTGGAGTCCGAGTCCGACATGGCGACGTCCCCGTCAGGTGGGGCGGGCGCGACGACGGCGGGTCGTGGCACCAGCGCATCTGCCGCGAGCCCGAGCGTCGTCCGCAGTTCGCTCACCGCCTCGTCCCATTCTATCCACCGTCCCTCGATTAGTAACGAAGTACGAAGCGGAAGGAGTGGTAGTAGACGCACCCGCATCCTGCGCCGCGCGCTCGAACGCAAGCAGCTCGGGGTCCGCCTCGTCGAGGTCGCCGTAGTACGCCGGTGTCTGGCTCTGGAACTTTTTGTAGTACGCGAGGGCGGCGTTCTCCTCGTCCTCGTCCTTCTTGCGGCTCTGGAACAGCTCGCGCACGCCTGGGAGCTCTTTCGCGCGGCCGAAGTACCTGTGGGGTACGCAAGTCAGTCTTTGATTTAAACTGGATCCGGGGGAAGCATGAGACGGAGAGGATACGACGAGACGCACTTGTATCCCTTCGTCCCCGGCACCTCCTTCCCATCGTCATCCAGCATCGCGACATTCCTCCGATAATTCGCACCCCCGAGCGCGACGATCTGGTTCTCCCAATGCCTTTTCTCGCGCATCTGCTTGTTGATCTCGTCGTTGAGGTCCCGCAGTTCGTAGTCGCTCAAACCAGCTACATGGAGTGTCGAGTCAATCCACTCATTATACTCCAGGAAACGAGTGCAAGAGCAAGACGCACCATCCTGGATCTTCGCAACCTTGCGACTAATCTCACGCAGCAGCTCCCCCCGCCAGCGCTCGCACTCGCGCAGGCTCTTGCACGCGCTGGCCATGCGCGGTCGGCGGTCCCCGCGCGTCCCGAGCCCCAGCTCGCCAGCCTGCGCCTCCCGGAAGCGGTAGAGCATCGACTGCGCCTTTTCTTGATTACGGGCCTACATGGGGATGCGGGTTAGAGAGCAGGGAGGGACGGAGGGGGAGGTGGACAACTCGCCATGGTGGTGGGAGGAGAGAAGGTGGGTGTGTGTGCCACTGGCCGCCTGGCGGCGATGTGTAATATGTCACAACAAAGCTCGCCGTTCGGCCGGAGTTTGCCGTCGGCCGAAGGCCGCTTGAATCTTGGTTGAATCTGTATTTCGACGGGTGAGGTTGAATTGGCGGAACAATATTGGCCGTCTGCAGGTCTTCACCGTCAACCGTAGCCTATGCGCCTTTGATTGACCAATAACCACGGTTTGGTTGGGTTTCTCGAATTCATCTGCGTGGCGAAGGATATCTGTTGATGGTGGGTTGCAAAGCAAAGGACCAGCGCCGTCGCACCTACCAGTATTTCCCTTCGTCATAGAGTGCAAAAAGCAGTACAAAAGTTTGACATGTGGGATCACGACCTGACCCGGACTTTGAACCAGAGACCTGCTGTGTGCCTGAAGAATCCGAGTTGAGCAGTGAACACAGTGGCGTCGAACGCGGTCAGGGCTGGCATTGTATGAATTTGCGGCGAATAAGCTGAAGCAGTCGTAGATCATTTGGCTCGGATCGCGAGTCAGAGTCCGAGGCAGGAACCACGTATGTACTTACCTTGTTACTCATATCCCGGGTTCACGCTGGAGCTCTGATCTGTTGACATTGCACCTGTTAACCCACCGGTTAGAATTCAGTCAGCAAGGTGAATAAAATTTCGCGGGCTCGATGGCGGTGGGACCGCACCTCTCTTCAGTACGATGTTGCAATTAGGACTCCTGTTCGATTCGCTTTCAAGCGGATATTCCTTTTTCTTTTTTGTTGCTTTTGCGGTAGCCTTCAAGTCGAGCTTCAAGAGCCATCATCCCCAGTCTTGAATGCGTCGACATTCGGGATGCTTCATATAAATATTGGAAGACATCCAACGGATGCATACATAAATATCTCCTGTTTGATCGTCTGCGCGGAGTTCAAAACTATTGTCATTCAATTCACCACGTAAGGAGAGTTGCCGGGTTCGGGTTGATTGCATTGGTGGGAAGATCCCGCAGGGCCGACCTTGGCAGCAATACTATTCCTCACCCATGTTTCCAATGTTCATCATTTATGAAGCCCCAGGGACCGCCAAGACTCCTGTTGAATTTTGCTTGGACCGCAATTCGGAGGGGTGACTTCCAAAATGGACACAAAGAACCCTCCACCGGCAGCCATGGCGCCGAAAAAAAACCTCCAAATTCACTTACGACCTGGAGTCGAACCGGTCCCCGCTATATACCCATAAGAGCAAAGCTCGCCAGCACAATACGCAGGTGCGTTCGACGCCGTCAACGGTCAGGTCTGGCATGAAATTGACTCTCGTCGAACTAACCACAAATCATTTGGCTTGCCCAAGGGTAGGCTTTACGTCTCCGACGCCCAGCGAGGCAGGTCCTCAGCCCGAGGTACAACATTATACGGGTACAATTTCTTGTGTTGTAGTGTGAAGTCTTATTATTACAGCCATAAAGTCTTCCTGACCCGAGCTTCATCTTCCCCCCCTGCTTTCAATCCAGCCGCACTGTTAGAATTCTCAGTCGGGTTGGACAAGCCACCGGGAAATACGTGCAACGGCTCGATGGCGGTGGGACCGCGCCTCTCTTCAATTATGACTCGAAAACCCGCATATGAAGAGGACTCCCGTTCGACTGGGGGTCGAGACATAGGACCTCGCGTAGTTTTTTTTTCAAAGAACCCTTGCGGCCTCCTTCAAATCGAGATTCAACAGTGATTGCTACAATTTCCAGCCTTGAGAGGGGTCTCAAGGTGTCGTCTACGGTAACCCATGGGAGATATATTTCCGCTGGCCATTCAAAACGGGTGCCGTTTGACCTTCCTCGCCGAGCCTACTGCGTCGCTCGGCGTAGACCGAATAGATGCACGGAACGCAGCGGTGGGATCCGGGGAGGAGTATTCCCCGCCTCGCGGTGATATATGCCCGTGTTGCGGGGGCCACCGGGTATCCGTCGTCCATTTCTTGTTTAATTTTGGCTGTTCTCACTAATACTTACTTTCCAGCGCACTGTCTTGAGTATCATACTTTTTTGCCATCACAGTTCGAGCAAGTAAGTATCCCAGAGTAAATGGGTGTTACTTTCCAGCTACGGTTTAGCTCGCCCTCGTCACGGCCCTGGCAGCGGCGTGCTTCCGTGTTAGTATCGATGTCGTGGCCAACTATCGGGAAACGGCATCGAGAAAGAACGTAGTACTCGCGCGCATGCCCCGTATCTCGAGCGCAGGCCATCCCGCGTTCCCGAGTCTCTCTCAATGAGGACTCGACTTGGATGCCGTAGATGCCGTGCCTCAAATCAGTCGTTCCCACGGTTGAAATCCGAGCCACACTCAGCCACGCACGAGAGAGAATCCGGAAAAAGGAACGATTCAAAACAGGTAGTCATTATTGGTTGGTTTCTCTCATTGATTTCCCTCTACAATGTAGACTACTACAAACGAACGAGTGATTGATTGTGATTTACGCCTCCGTGCAGAGGGTGGTTTCGAAAATGCCGGTCCTGAGCAGGCCGTGGGTCATCTACGCCGTGATACGTTAGTTTTATTCAACAGCGAGTAGGAAGAAGAGAGCGACGTACCACACCGCAGAACGTGGTAGCGCCGGAGGCGTCGGGCGTGGTGATGACGACGCGGAACTGGTTGAACGCGTCCTCGGTGAGCACGGACGGGACTTTGAAGAACAAGAGCGAGTCAGCCACCAGAGGAACGGTCGGAATGAATGACAAAGCTAGAAGCTAGACGCACTGTTAACAAAGGTCGACATGTCGACGGCCACAGTGTGCTCCTCGAGGGTGTGCCCGACGCACGCGGCGGCGATGTTGACGCCCTCGCGGTTGCCGAAGGTGTGGGGGAACTTGGCGGCGTTGTTACCGGGCACGAGGGGGCCCACCTGTGCGAGGCGGATGGCGGTGCGGATGCTGGCGAGGGGGATATTGACGAAGGTGTCGGTCTTGTCGCGGCAGTTCACGTCCGAGCTCGGGCGGTTGCGGACGGTTCCGACCGGCTACCCAGGAGATAAGATCAACATCGACATCGAGGAGGAGGGAGAGAGGCAGGGAAGGAGAGCACGCACACGTTTGGCAGCAGCGGCAGAAGCTGCGGCGGCAGAGGCCTTGGCGGCTTTAGCGGCTGCTTTCGCGACCTTGACGGCTTTGGCGGACACCTTTGCGGCCTTCGCTTCGGCCTTGCTGGGGCGACCGGCGGCGGCGGCGGGGGCGGGGGCGGCTGAGGCCTCGCTGAGGGCTGCGGTCGAGTCCGGGACGGGTGCGCTGAAGCCAGCAGGGAGGGCGGGGCGGCCGGCGGCAGCTGCGGGGGACGAGGGGGGAGAGAGGGGCGGGCATGCGGCGCCGGGCTCGGCGCGCTCGAAGATGCCGACGTACTCGAGGAAGCGGCGGACGGTAGTCTTCTTGGCGGGGAGCGCACACTTGGCCGCGGCGGTAGAGGTTGGTTTCGCGCCCTGTGAAGGGCAGTATTAGACGATGTGTTTGAGATGGAGGAAAGAAGGAAGGATGCGCATACAGTGACGGGTTTGTGCGGGACTTTAGCCACGGTGACGGGTTTCACGACGGGCTTCGCGACCTTGCAAGGGTATCAGAACGCGGTTCGAAGGAGAGTTCGAGACGACTCACCGGCCTCTTGGATGCAGGGATCTTGGCGATGGTGAGCGGCTTCGTGACCTTCTTCTGCAGCAGAATATCAGCGTGGTTCAAATGAAGGATATCGACGCGACGCACAGGCTTGGTAATCGGTACAGGCTTCGTCGCAGGTTTCGTCGCAGGCTTGGTGGCGGGTTTGGCGGCGGGCTTCGTCGCGGGCTTGGCCACAGGCTTCGCAACTGGTTTCGCGGCGGGCTTGACCACCGGCTTGACCACGGGCTTAGCCACGGGCTTCGCAACAGGTTTCGCGACCTATCGATACACGTTGAGAACAGCGTTGGGGAAACAAGGAGGAAAACTCACCGGCTTCGCAATTGGCTTCTTAGCCACTGGTTTCTTCGCGACTGGCTTTGCGACAGGCTTCTTAGCAAACTGGAAGAGAATAAGAAGGGGGGAAAGAACATAAGGGAGGAGATCGTACCGGTTTAGCGGCCGGCTTCGCTGCCTAAAAAGAGGGTAAGTTTGAATCGGGATAGATTCTGAACCGGGAGACGCACTGGTTTAGCTGCAGGCTTCGCCTTGGGCGCTTTCGCCGCTGCCTTGCGCACCTCAAGCGCCTAAAATGGGTTAAATTAGTGAGAATCGATCGACGACGGCGGCGGGAAGAACTCACGGAACTGTCGCCCCCGTTGGGCAAGGGGACCGCAATGGTCTCGATCGACAAGAGAAGGGCCAATACCACACCGTAAGGAATTTGCATCGTGTGTGTAGAAAGGGAAGGGGGGAAAAGTCAAAAGGGGGGAAAAGAGATTGAAGGGAGACAAAAAAAGCCTGGAACTGGAAGAAGAAGAAGCAAGTAAGGTCCAGCCAGGTGAATGAAGAAAACGTTGAGGACGGCTCAGCTTATATAGGCACCCTAGGGCAGTGATAGGCGCTATATCCTCCGCGCGAGGTCAGCTTGGCAATGGCCTATCGTTCCGAGTCCTTACGCGCTGCCCGTTTCATGTTCGACAGAAAATTGCAAGATGGCATCACTCGGCCGATTTTGCGACTGACTCGTTGAACTGGAGGGACTTGTCCCGGGAGAGATGTAAATCTAGTGGCAGTAGACGCTTTCCTGGCTGGAAGGCTGCAGGTCCATCGTCTGCACGCCCGTGCTGGAACTTGGTTCAACCTGCCATCAACCGAAAATTTCGTTCATCAGTTTCTTACGAGAGGATCTGCAGCGGCGGTGCGGCACCTTTCTTCCTCCGTCCTCGCCCCCGTGGCTCCCTCCCCTCACACTATCGGTTTTGGCCGGCCGAATGACTTGGGACACGTCCGACAGGATGGACCGCGCGAAATTTCTTGCGTGAAACTGTAAACATGCACTGCCAGTTGCGTTGGGAAATAATTTGTTGGGAAGTTTTACTTGCCTGTTCCACTGCCAACGGGGACCGCGAGCTGCAATATGGAGGTGAGAAGCGTCGGTCGTATTGTATTGTTTAGGCCCGGCGAGATAAAATCGCCTGCGCGTCGGCTCGTATTTACGGGTAATTGCCGCTGAAAAGCACTGTAGTCAAGCTGAGATGGTATGACTTATGGTGCGCGAGCGTACCTCGGTCCCTGATGGTGGCCAGACTGCACAGACTCAATGGGTACAACGCGTAACTTCAATTGCCCGTTAAATGCGGGATTTTAGCTGAGTGAACTTTTTCAGGCTCTTAATACACACCTGTGGAACCCGCACACGCAGTTCGCCCGTCGGGTAGTCTGAATTGAAAGAGCTTGAGTAAATATGAAGAGTTTATCGTTGGCCGATGCTGTCTTCACGGTTCCGAGATAGGTCATGCTGATCCCGGCATCTGTGCGGCATCTCAACTTTTCAACGAACTATCGCCTGCACGGATTTTAGCTTACCATAGACCAGGCAGCGCCGTTCCAGGGGATATTCGAGGCGTACTCAAGCGTTGAGTGCGACTTTGCCCAGCGGAGCGTGCATAATCCCGCCGCCGATCAGCTGATCAGCGGGTTTCCTGGCACGCTCGTTACTCACCGCGTTCCATTCAGTCCGGCAGAGGGAGTCATACAAACGCGCAGTGGGAGTGCTGTCTCCCTGGGCTGCGACGCTGCGGGCAGCAGCGGACTGCGGAGCGCGCAGGACTTTATCCGTCCTATATAACGTTCAGTACTTACTTACATCCGCCTCACACCATCATCATGGCGATGCGCGCAACAGCTCACCTGTCTTCCCTCCAACACTTCGTCCACGAGGCGTTCTGCAAAGTGGTCATCTCCGCCGACGACATCGAGGCTGAGGCGGCGCTGTGCAAGTTCTGGTCGCCGGGTGTTCAATCCAGGTGAGCGTGTGTGGCGAAGACCGACGTAGTACTGACATTCGGTGGTTCCAACCTTCCTTTCTTCCTTCCTTCCTGGCGATGAATTAGCGAAACCGAAGCCGACACGGAACCGACGCTAGCCGGCTTCCGCGCCGCGGTGGAGGCGCTCCGGGCGCGGTACACCAACCGCCAACTCATGCCCGAGCACGAGCTCAAGTTCGTACTCGCCACCCCGGAGGATCCCAGCAGTCGAACCGGGACCGTCGCCGCCACGCATGTTTTCTCCGCAGCATCATCGGAAGAGGAGAAGGGAGACGGAGCGGCGGGTATGGTCATCGTCATTGTGACTACGGTCGCGGTTCTGCGCGTGAGGTGGGTGGAGGAGGAGTGGCATCGGGATGGCGGGCGGAGGGAGCTGGTGACGGAGGCGTTTGTTGTCAATGTTAGTTCTGAACCGTGATGGGGCAGTCGATAAACATGTTCCCGAGCGCGGGCAGAGCAGAGAAACTCCGGGTGGGGGCTCGAGGCACCACATATCAGTTAGAATCACGACGAACTGGGTGTAGTAGGATCAGGCCCACCAGAAATTCGCTAGCGTTGGAGTTGGAGTGGGATCCCGCGGCGCCGCGCATGTTGCCAGGGTCCGGAGCTTCGGGCTTGAAAAGAAAATGTACAGAAGGAGCGCCAGGAAGTAAACCAGATTCAATGCGGAGAAAAACGGCCACGGATGTGCGAAAACGGCGGCGGTCTTTGGGTCGGTGTGATGCCCGAGCATTAAGGTTCAAACGAGGCAGTTAGTTTGAGATAGCGCTCAGCGCTGACGGACCACGGTAGGAAGTCGAAATACCCTGACAGGGACTCGGCTACACGGAACTGTGGTTTAGCGACAGAACAAGGACAATAGTACAAGAGCCCATGACTCACCGCCCTGGCCTCGGCTGCCCAATGCACTCCAAGGGACGCTTCCATCCCGAAATGGCGATAAACGTTCGGAACCCCGCGGGCTGGGCTCGGAACACAGATGAGCCAGCTCCCATGACGGGGACGGGGTAATGATACCGATGTCGGCACCAATGTCAGAGAAGCCTTTGTTTTCGAATGCGGTCGACGGTTAGAAGGACAGAAACATGTTGGGGCCTGGCTCCCTCGGGCGTCAGAGATTTCGCGGATCTTCGATTGAGTTCAGTCACCAGTGAGCGTTCAGAAAGTCCTGATCGACGATCCTCGTGTGAGCGAAAGCTAGTAGACTCTAGTGGGACAAGCTGTCGTCGAGTGATTTGCCAGGTGTCGTCGTCGGGTGATTCGTCAGATAACAGAGTAGCGCGGGAGAGTGCCAGGCAAGTTTTTGGTCCCCGAGGATAGAGTTCACCATCGACACCGGAGGGTATTTACTAGCGAGGTCTCGGGGACTCGGACTTGGGGAAATTGGACCACGCCTACAGAGAGTCGGTCCGACGGCGTGCAGGGTCCTTGACACATCTATGATGGAATTTAACCTAGAAGAAGTCGTCTGGCAGGCTGAGGGATATCCAACGGATGGGATCGCCAATCCGACATGGGGGTTGAGAGCAAGCCGAATAAGCCACGTGTGAGACGGTGTGACCAAGCATTGATCGGACTTTGCCGGTCTGTGCCGTCCGATCACGGCATTTTCAACACCTCCTTCTCTGTGCAGGGAAATATTATGGCAAACAACGAGCGAAGGCTTTGTATCGCGTCATGATGAATACTACGACTCGGGGAAGACACAGCGTGAATTGCTGTTCAGGAAGCCCGACCGCCACGGGATAAAGGCTGGGAAGCGAACAATCATCTACGCCAGGTACGTTTCCCGGTTTGCAGTGCTGTAGTTCGGTACGATGTCCGGATGTCGCGAGAGATTGTGAAGAGATTAACGCCGCATTTAATGGACTGTAAAACTGCGACGAACGTGGGCAGCAGGTAGCAGGCAGCAGGCAATGACGGGACTCGATATGGGCTTCGACGAACTATCCCGACGGGTTGAACAATACTGCGTGATCCACGACTCGTGTATCACGCACTACACCGAGTGTCAGAACACTCGAGTGTCCGTCGGCGTTCATTACAATTCCTTCCCAGATATTCGGGTCGCAGCTATCGTTGACTTTACGGGTTCTTAGTTTCACCTTTCAAAGAAACCCGAGCTCGAGCCCTCCGTGCTGCTCGCCAGCTTGCCTCCACCGCGTCTCACAGCCGATTAAGCGTGTCGCCTCAGACAGTAAACGCCGTCCTCGGTGATATGTTCCGCCGCCTAATGTGCGTCGACGACCTCTTCCTATTCGATGCTTCCCACCCTCTGACACCTCGAGCCGGGACTTGATGCATTGGAACATACATATACCCATGAGCCGTGGCCTCGGCGAATGCCGATGCTAGTTTTTTTGTGTGTGTTGAAATTGGCAATGCACTCACGGAGATTGTGGAGCCAAAAACGTGGTTATCGGTTCACAATGCCGAAGGTCGGGCGAGTCTCCACTCAAATCAGATTCCACTGTGGAGATGAATCCTTGAACGCTGTTGAACGCAGGCTCCAAGTTTCACTTGCCTCGTTGTACGAGGCGGCTTCCTATGCTGAACGGAAACACATGTCTCGCGTGCGAGACGCGCTTCTAGACGCGTTTAGCGCAGCATCTACACCACCCAACCTCCTCCAACATATTTGAGACGCCGCTTGTACGCCACCTCATGTTATTGAGAATGTGACTCGGCCGCCGCTACCCCAACACATAAACCCGCTGGCAACTCCCTACGACGCTGATTGATGAGCTGGCATACAATACGTTCGGACTTGAAGAATATTTTCGGTCACCGAGCGCTTCTTCTTTTCCAACTCCGATAGGACCGGGGATTCTAGCGGCCACAGCCAGGCCCCCGGTCACTCACCCATAACTACCTCCGCTGTAAGGTAAATCAACGGCCCTTGTGGCGAACCCGGTACGTCGTAAGGTAAATCGCGCGGAGCGCGAGAGATTTTTTTCAGGTGAACATGAGTTCAGCCCAGGAAAACAACGCGTTTCTGAGCGTAGCGCGCACCAGTCAGTCCCTGTTGCGTGTGGCGTGATGTAGCGGTGAAATTACAACCAACACTTCCCTCTGGGGCGAAAACTTGGTTTTCTCGGCTATTTTTAGCCCTGAACTCGCTCCGACGTAAGGTAAATCAGGGCCTGGAGCCTCCAAAATCGTAAGGTAAATCAACAATTTTTCCGACATTTGGCGGAGGTAGTTATGGGTGAGTGACCGGGGGCCTCCACAGCCATCGTTTAACCGGAAATGCCCGACATAAAATCAAAGGAATTTCTCCATTGAAATAAGTCGCAGGGCCAAGGTCGAGCCAAGTTACGGCCAAGGTTCGCTGAGGTCTTTGAAAAAACCTTAGTGCACCAGTTGAAATTGAACGCAGCCGGTGCGTGCTTGTCTTCCTTAACCCGGGTCAGACCAAAGTACCCGATACATAGCCACGTTATGTAGCTGTGCACCCTGCCGCGATGCTCGCGCCAGGGAGAGATCGGCCGTTAGCATGAGAAAAGTTGCATAATAATTTGCTGCGCGACGCAAGCGAGACATCGAGAGCGGGAGATGACCCACCTCCGGGGTTTAAGCGCACCGTAATTGGTGCCATGTCAGGGACTGAATATGTCACTGGTGAGCGTCGAGGGAAAACACCGTCGTGAGTCTCCATCTGGGTAAATGTTGAGTTCCGTATTATTATATTCACCCCTCGGCAATCTCATCGGGCGCCGTTGCGACAACGTCGCGCACACACGCCGGACAGCACCCCGATGCTCGGCATGGTCATTGGTCCAGTGCGCGCGTCGCGACTAGGACGAGGCCTTGTCCCATCAGTGGGGAATCCCGGACTTTGTATTGCTCATCATGATTCCTGAGCGATGGCTGATCCCGGCTACATCCAAGCCAGCCAGCCATCGACGGATTATCACGACATAAGAAAGTGCTTTCTGTCGGGGGCCGGGTCGAGCTACGGCCAAAGGGGATCTTATTCCCCGCATTAGTAGTACAGGTGTAACGTCCTCCAATGGCAGCAGCACTTACCGCCAGCGCATCAGTTGACGCGAGGTCGCACCCAGTTCGCGTATGTGGCGCCGCTATCAGCGTCGCTTAACGTGCTTCTCGAAATAAGTCAACCGAACCGACTGAACTGAAATCACATTCATTCAAGTCCAACAGAACTCGGGAGAACGACTTGGAGAGGCTGGGCGATGTATACAAAGCTATAAGGTGAACCCCATGATCTGATATCAACCCGCTGCACCACACGCGCTCGATTCGCTTCTTCCTGTAAATACTCGTGCTGCGGGAGATCGGAAATTCGGCAAATATTCATTTGCAAGCGGTAAACCTTTTGTCAGTCTTAACGCAGATTCGCGCCCTAGTCCAACCTACGGGAGACTTTCGGTCCCGGACGGGAGCCGTGAAGTCGAACTAGATGAGATCAAGAGATGTTTTAGTAAATATCTCCAGGCCGTCCGTCCACCGCCCACAGGTCAAACCACTCACAAAACACATATTTTTGGTGCGGGTGATTACTGGTCCGGCTCCACACAGCGTTGAGGTCTAGAATGCCCCTACGTAGATCCCAACCCGCACCATGACAGACTGAGGTATATCGCCGAAAGTGGGCTTGATTGACCGCTCCGGTGACCAAGTTGAATTTCGAACAGGATTACACAGCAGGGTGCATTGACAGCGGAAGCAAAAAAATCGTGGACTCGGAAGTCAGGAACAGGGCAGAACAGGGCAACTACGCGGTGTCAGAAAGGGAGATATCAATCTCTCGCTCCAATTGGGCACCTTCCTTATCTTGGGACCACGTACTGTTGCTAGCCTACGAGACTAGAGAGCGAAGTTGGAACTGGAAATATGTCCCCGGTCGCACGATGTCTCTTCGAAAGCCACGGACTCGCGGAGGGAGAGCGCTAGAAGGTCGTTGAATGCTGCGCATTAAATCCAATCGGAGACTCGGTACCAAAAACCGGGTCGCAGAAACAGGCAACCCGGAGGCAACAGTAGGCCAAGGGCGCGAAGTTGTACTGATGCTGCACCAAGCATTGGTACCGCAGAAACAGTGAGCGAACTGCTTGTTCAAACAGTGAACTCAAAAATTTGCGGATGAAGGTTTCAAAGTAGATTCGACAACCGTGTACAGAAACATGACTACATTCCGATTCTCCCCATTCTTACAATCCACCTCCGACTGGGAATACAATACAAGACGTGGGGCGGGCGATTAGGTGATTAGACGAGAACAAAGGCGCTAAAGCGAGTTGATGCAAATGTGATGATCTAGGGGTTGCCTTGTTCAGAACAACAACACCAAGGCTGCGGAACGAGAACAACGCACATTAAGAGGGCTGATGTCGACCATGTCAAGATCCGGTGACGATGATGATGATTACTCTGCGATGATGGGCAGTGGTCAGCACAAAGGAAGAAAGAACAAAGACACGAGGAGGCGCACTCCAGATGCAGTTGGGTCTGAGGGAATATGTCAGTCTCGCACCGACCCAATAGTTATGAAGTGAAACATACGCGTGGCTTCCACCGCGCCAGCCGCAGTTCGCACATTGGGGTCCGTTGTGGTTTACAGGGTGGGTGGCGGCAGCGCTCTTCGCCACTGTGGTGGTTGTGGGTTTAGCGGTGCGCTGGGCGACGAGGGCGGTCGGGGTGCTCGAGGTGGTGGTGCACATCGTGAAGTGGATGAGAGTGAGAGAGGTGGAGATGTGGAGGTGAAAGGCAAGTGAGTGGTAGAGAACAGACAAGACGCGCCGACTTTTAAAGGATTCCTGTGCTTGTCCCGTGATGACCACACTCTCCGGTTATTCTGGGCCTTCCGTAACTTCGTAACGCAATGAGGGCCGATGAGATCTACTTCCGTATCAGGCGGTGGACATCTAGATTGGTTGCTGCCCGGACGTTACGGTGTATTCAGGGAACAAGCGATAAGTGTGGAGGCTAACCGAATGGGCATTATCAATGGACCCATGGCTATGAATCGCACTAGCGCTTATCGAGTCGGAAACCAATAGACCGACGTCTCTTGGTGAATTCGAGAGTCGAGACCGTTTCCGCTCCACGTTTTCGTGGAGCATCGTTTTGGTTGCCAGTCCGGTCGGGCCAAACGGCCATAATGCCCATCGTCGGCTCTACAGGAAATTTCCGAAAACTGAGAACAAAGAAAGCGAGGTTTTGAATTCGATCGTGATTGATTAAGCGGCAAGTCTGCACCCTGCCGGGACCCACAAAGACAAAGGAGGGACGTCGCTTAAGTATGGGTAGACCTGTAAACAGGAGGCGTAAGCCCGACAAATGCACGCACAGGACACGCACCATTCATTTGGACGCACAGCAGGCACGCAGCATCACTGATGCACCGCCCAGAATCAAGAGGCGCGCGAACGGGAAAGGAAAATCGACCGGCTCTCGAGGAAGCGCGCGCAAAACAGATGAGATAGAGGCCCAGCCAAGAGGATGGATAGATTCGAAACGTTTGAGAGAAACAAGAAATATGCGTTTTATGTACAATCGTACTCCGGGACTCTGGAAACTCGCATCAGCGCTCGCACAAAGGGAAGTAATGTCATTCGCGTACATACCCTGCATCACTGCCCAGCCCCTTCCCCACGCGCCTTCCTCGGCGCCTCCTTGTACCACTCGGGTACCTCGTGGGCCTTCGGCACTGCCCTCCTCCTCGCCTCCTTCAGCTCCTCCTCCTCCCGTGCCTCCCTTTCCAGCCTCCTCGCCTCCTTCTCCCTCTCCTCCTCCGCCTCGCGCTCCCTCACCCGCGCCTCAAACGCCTCGCGCTCCCTCGCGCGTATATCGGTATTGAACGCAATGGGCACGGGTACAGTCACGCTCTGCGCCAACTGCGAGCGACGAAGCGCACTCTGCGCAGCCTGCGCCGCGTGCATGGACTTGAAGTCCGGGATGGTGTAGCCTTTCGCCCTCGGCTGCGTCTCGCCGGAACCCTGGCTATTATTCACGCCTCGCGCGCTGCTGCCCTGGAAGTTAAATTCCGTCGGGCCCGCCTAAAGTACACGAAGAGCGTAAACCACAATGCAAGCACGAGGAAATTAAACGAGCCACTTACGTTCCTTCCAGACGACGAGGCTCCACCCTGCCCATGACTCTGGCTCTGGCTATTATTCCTGCCATGGAAGTTAAATTCCACGGGAACAATCGGGCCCGCCTAAAGTACGCAGAGACCATAAATAAGGAGCTCCAGGCGCGAGGAAATTAACACGACTTACGTGCTTTCCAGACGAGGAAGGAGCCACATCACGTTTATCCTTCGTGTTGGCCGACGGAACCCGCGGGCGCGTCGAGTGGGCGTTTACGGCTGGGGGTCCCATAACGGGCACTGGCGCTTTCCCCCTCCTCGGCGGTTGCTCTCTGCGGACTTGCGACGGAGCAGACACGGTCCGCCCTCCGCGTCCTCTGCTCCCGCGCGCGGACTCGACGGATGGAACCCGCGGAGCAGCGACAGGGCCTGGCGCGCGTTTCTTGCTCCGGGCCATGGGATCCACAGACGCAGCGGAGGCCGGGCGCTTGACGGAAGGCCGCATCGGCGACACGCTCCTCTCGGGTTGCGCGTTTGCGGTTGCGGCACTCCTATCGCCCTCTACGGTCGTGTTTTTTCTTGGCGAGAGCTGCGAAAGCGTCAACGGGTCGTCCGTCGGCATCGCGTCGAGGTGCGGAAGGGGAAGCGCCGACTCAACGACCATTGCCATCTCAGGCGGAGGAAGCTCGCTATCGCCATCGAGAAGGTTACCCATTGCAGCATCGACGTCGACAGCGCCAGACAGCTCAGGCTCCGTCTCCGTCTCGGTAGTGTTACGAGGCGTCTCGGCGTCATCTGAGGGGCTTCATCGCGGTATCAGCTTAGCACTCCCACGAAAAGGCCGAGGACATACGGAAACGACGCCATCATCTGTGCCCCGTACATGAGGAGACGAGCCGCAATGCCGCCCGAGTCCGATTCTTCCAGATTGCTCGTAGTCGCTGTTTTGGACTTGATGACCGGCACAGTTCTGTTGGCAGGGGGAGCGGTGGTTTTGGCACGTGAAGCGGGCTTCGCTGGGACGGCCTGACGCATTCTAGGTACATGATATTCACCCAATGATGAGACGCCGTACCTTTTTGGAGTTGGGTGGGTTCGCGACGCTGGGCGCAGGTTTTGAGGCGACGGGCACGGAGACCTGAGTTGGCGTGTCCTGCTTCTCCTCCAATCGAGGGTTAACGGTCTGGTCGCACGAATTAGACTACATTGAGTGTGGGCCGTAACGACGACGTACCTTCTTAGATTTGGTCCCCGAGTGTACGTCGCCGGTGGCGGGTTGCAGGACAACGGGTAGGGCGACTTGAGTTGGTGTGTTCTGTTGCTCGGGCTGGTGGCATGAATTAAGTAAATCGATGGCAGTCGCGTCACAGAAACTCACCTCATTGGGCATCGCCTGTTCGACCACAGGGAGACTACTCGACACGGCGGGAACTTCGTCTATCGGCGCCAGCTTATCTGTAGGCTCCGAAGCGGGTTCGTCCTGAGGGTGTGGAGTTTTTTTGTCGCTCAGGGTGTCCGTGGATACCGCGGGTCTGGACATAGGTTTGGTGGGAGGAGTGGCATCGTCGGTCTTCTCTTTGCGTTTCCGCACTGACGAAACCGGTTTCGGCACCCGTGACACCGCCTGGGAGCTTGTCAGGTCTTGGATGTTGGACCTAGTCGTAGGGAGAAGCGATTTCGTGGCTTTCTGGTGCGGGGTGGAGCCGTACGGTGCCGTGGCGGTTCGGAGAGGTGTGAGGTCGTCGAGAGTCAGTGGCGCGTCGTTGGTGCGCGTGGGAGAGCCCAGGAGGCCTCCACCGGCGCCGAAAAAGTCAGGGGCATCGGCACGGAGGAGGTCATCGCTTGAATCTGTCGGGATTTGGAACGAAAAGGACGCGTCGGAGAGATCGGGCAGGTGGCGTAGACTGAGCTCTGAGCTCGACATGTGGCGGGCTCTAAACGGGTTCAGGTAGCTGTAGACGGATAAGATCGGGAGCGACGGGATAGATACTCACTGAGGGGTGGAGCGTCGGTGGTGGTGGTGGTACGAGAACAAGCGAGGACGCGTTCTGCCAACATCACGTGCGCATTCACGTAATTCCCCCAAATACAATATCAACAAACAAACAAAGCAGCGCCTCAGTTCGAAGTCCGCTCGAAGTTCAAACTTTGTGGTAAAAAATATTCCAGCACTCACAAAGTACGTTAAACCGTCGAGCTGTCTGTCCTTAGCTCTCTTCGGCATTTTCCTCGGGTCGACATCAATTTGACGCGGCCAAACCCGGGGTGAACAAACCCTTGCGCTCATATATTCCCAGCTGCGCCAGTAACTGGGGTGGGCTTCGAGTCATTCCGCTTTCGCCGTCGGCGCACAATCCCCTTCTCGGCGAACCCCGCTCACAGCTATCTCTTAAGCGAGAGATGCTTCTTGCCTACAGGAGGATCGGAGCTTTCGGAGTCGGAAGCAGAACCACGTACAACTAAATCAATATAAATCTTTCGGCGTGTTCCAGCGGGCATTGAATTGGAATTTGAGAGGCTCCCATTGAAGCCCGGGTGCGACCGCCACCGGGCAGCAACGCTTACCCCCGACCTGTTAATTGTACGATTTATTTGCGTCCTTGGGCCGTAGCTTACATAGAAGCTCGCGGCCAACGCTAGAACCTCGTGTTAGACCGGCTTCCATACTGGAGGTCTGGAGTAGCTGAGGCTTCATACGGAACCCAGAGCGAAAGCTTGACTGAGGGACGACTTCTCGAATAGGCCTGCGCCGCTTCCAGTCGTTGCTTACCCAGCTCCAACCCGTTGTCAGCACCGTACTGGTAGGAGTTAGCTCGAGATCTAATTGTTGCGGTACCCACAAAATCAGCGGAGCTGTGGGTCCACAGCCAAAGCCTCGCGGAAGCCTCGGTCGCCTTTGAACACTGGTCGTTGCTTCGTGCAATAATACATACAAGATTCATCTGGGTGGAGGCTGTAGACGGATCGAACCTGGACCCACACCCGGGCTGAGCTTGTAGCGCAAGCGGAGACGGGTAGCACCGACGGAGATTGCTTCATGAATGTATGCATATTCATACGAACTGCAACGGATGCGCATCGGCCTTGCTAATCGCCACCTCGACCCCACCGAGGCCGGGCTCTGCCGCCGTGTGCAGTTCATCCCGCAGCTTCTTCGCGAGCGTCGGGAGGTACCCACGCTCCGTGTTCGTGTGCCCACCTATTCATTCATCCACGAATAAGCTCGGTTGTCGCGGTAAATAGAAGAGACCGCTTACACAGAATGACGTGCGTACCTGCCGCGACAGCAGCCAGGACGTCGTGCTGTAAGGAATTAATTAACTTTTGAGGTCGCGGCGTAGGCATGGAATACGACTGACATGCGGCATCTCTCCCGTAAACCACACGTCGTCCGCAGGGGCGCCGAGGCCACTGAACATGGACCCACCCGCGCCAGCGCAGATGGCAACGGTGCGAACCAGACGGTCGGGCTTCACGGGCGAGTAGCCCACCTGGACTAAAGACCGACAGCGATATCAGTAAATAGTGAGTGTCGCGGAAAGATCCGACAACTCAATAAAGGTGCGGGCACTAACTCTGTGACAGACTGAGGTTCTTCTTGATACGGCCTTCGAGCACCTCCATCGAGATGGGCGGGTCGAACGTCACGCGGCGCCCCTCTCCGCCATGAGCTGCACCCGGCTTCGGGGGAATCAAGACACTGCACTTTTGCTGTCCTTCGTCTCCGGAAATGGACTTCACGAGCCAGTCGTTGACGCCGCCTCCGACCGAGTCCAGCGCGCTGTGCGGGCTATATACGGAGATCCCAGCGGCGGCGCAACGGAGGAGGGTTTTTTGGAGCGGCGTTGCCAGCGTAAGGGCTTTGAGGCCCTGGAAAATCGGGGGATGGTAGGACACGATCACAGACGCGCCGTTGGCAATGGCTTCGTCGCAGACGGCGGGTGTCAGACTAGACACGCAGAATGAATAAGTATGCATGGAGTTGTACATCGCATCCGAGCGCAATTGTGAGACACTTACTCAATGGTAAGTAAGATGCGGTTTGCGGCTGCACTGGCACTTTTGACCGGAGATTCTAATATACGAATTGGATTTCAACCTTTGGCTAGGAAAGGAAAGGAACGGAAAGGCAACACCAACCGAGGATAAGGCCGACCTTGAATCGGAAAGAAAATTTTAGACGCTAAATAAGCGCTGAGAATGGCCAAGGCTTACGTTGTCCCACGAGCCCGCGAGGACGGTGGGTGCGATACGTTGCATTGCATTGCAGACCGACTTTGTGAGGATACTGCTCGCCATGGCTCGAGAGAGGTGTAGGTGGAAGAGGAAAGAAGCGAGCGTCGTGATGTTTGTCCGTGCGTGCGGCGGCGTCTCTGCACCGCCTTTTCGGCCCTTGCCTCTTACCACGACGACGCCCGCTCGTAGGTCCTCAGTCGTCGCGGGAATCCAGTCGTTCCATCGCGCGTTGATTCTTCCCCACCGTCCCGCTGGTCCTTGCGGCTTGGATTCTCTGTCACCCGCAAATCACGTCCGACATTCAATCAGGGCCTGCACCACAATTTCGGCATGTTCTTTTTACGCACGAATCCGACGTTCAACATTCAACGCAACCGGATCCACTGTCGATCTTGACCCACTGGGATTTCCCCAAGGCACCGCTGTATCGCCGTCCTTTGGCGTGGGCTCAAGCTACTCGGGTCCCTCTTGTTCAATGACGCGGAGAAGGCCCAAGGTAGAGAGACTGCTCCTTGAATCCCCTCGTAACCACGCCTTCGAAGGTCAAGACGTCCCCGCACTAAGGATATCATCGAACTCCGGTCGCTTCCTCCGCCATCCTGCTGGTCTTCACTTCCGATTCTTCTCGTTCTTCAACTGCTGTCACCCACGAATCACGTCAAGTCACTGTGCGCGTGCAGACCGCCCAATTCAACATGCCAGTCTTTTTTTACGCTTGAATTCAACGCTCAAACAGCCGGATCCACTGTCGATCTTGATCTATGTCCACCAGTGTATCGCCCTGGTCTACCGTAGATGTCATACATATATATCTTTGGGAACTATCCTCGTCAAGTTCAACCTCAAGCTCAGGCTCAAGCTTTGTTCCAAATAAATCTCTGCTTTTTAATGACGCAACCAACGCCGCCTGCGAGTTGTATGTGGTCGTCGGCTCAACCCAATCCAATGTGGTCGACGTTCAAGACTTCCCAGCAATATGTGTATCAAACCGCTAGCCACGAAATCGCTCCTAGAGTTCCGAAACCGTTCAATTCCACAGTCAAAGTCTTCTCGCGTCAGGCACAACTAACAGCCAAGTATCTCCATTCAACGCCAAAACCCCGGTTACTCAGTCCAACCTTCCGTCGTTCACCGTTCCAATGGACTCCAGTTATCATTTACGCCGCTGGTTAATGTCCAATGACTGCTTGATACTCCATCCCATTTAACGACGCCGGTCCTCGCCACCGACTCGACCGTCGGGGAACGACAAGAATACTTCGTTCGTCCTCCAACTGAACTTTATTACGCTTTCCCCTTCCCACCGACTTCATTTCCGCGACGGTTTGAATGCAGGAACACCGGCACATCCACGGCGAAGGACTTTTTTCGCTTTTTGGAACGTCCACCATGGAAGGTTGCGGGAATCACATCACCGCAGCTCTACCCCATGATACGCTACGCCCCCGGAAGGCACGGAGGTGCCCCGTTTTCAAGCGCCGCTCCAAGCATATGATGATCTCTTCCCCTGGAATCACCGCGCCAAACCACTATCGTGATAGCTTTCAACAATTGCGCACGCCACAATCTCTATTGAACCGGTCCGATTTCCCCTTCGAACTGGATAGAACCTCAGATCCAATCTTGCGACGCAAGGTCAAATGCGCCCAGGGCTGCGGAAATCGGTCTTCCCTGGGCCTCTCGGCGGCGAAATGGGCGCGGGATTCGGGACGGTGTGGTCACCAGCCCCGCAGGCTGTGAATACGGGAATCAAACAACGGCGCTGGATCCTCCCGTGGCCACGTTTTGTTTGGAATCCCTGCGAGGACAAGGAACTTACCATGGGGTGCGCAAATTAATCAGTCTGGCTAGTCGCCGAGCACTGATACGCGAGGTACGCCAGCGCTGTCCGGCGCAGCATGGTTCTCGATTCGCCGACCTGGAACAGGCCCCAGTGCTCTCCACCCAACCAACCGAGAAGCCCGGCAATTAACCCAAGCGAACTCAATTTAGGCGTCCATGAATAAATTACATTGGGACACACAACTGGGTACGTCAACCCTTAGTTCTCCCAGTACCATTGGGCATCTTATCGCGTGGCGTTCCGTGCGTCCGCGCTGCCAGTGGTTTGGCGAATAGACAATCGCCGCAGTGTACGGAAGATGTGTGCGTGCCGTGCTATTTTCGTTTATCTACCGCTCCCGACCGCCCCGCGTGGTTTTCGCAGTGGGCGAGACATAGTTGCATCTGGGCGAGGTCCTCAAGAGCCCGTCGTTCGCCGTCCAACCCGCGGCATTTCCTCGTCGAACCCTCGGAGAAGTCACACTTTGGTGGGCGCCCGGTCTTTCAGGACTCCCGGAAGTAAGTAAGTACTCGGGCTATCTGACATCCTGCTCGCTTGTTGAATCTAAGGTTTTAGGCGAGTCACACACAAACCGGCTCCACCGTCCTCGGCCTATCCCCGGTGCACGCAACCAGCTGTCTGGAATCTGAGATTCTTTTCCACCTCGTTAATTTCCGACGCCACGGGAAGTGACTTCCCTCTCTGAGCGAATTATGGCGTGACTTTGTTCAGGCAGAGGCAAGAAGTCCACCGACGGGGTCAAGAAAGCAGCGAGTCCCTTGCGCGTTTGACGGAGGGATGGATTCAAACCTTGTACTCCTACCACCTGTTTCAGAAACCCCCAAAGGTTTCATATTCCGCCACAGAAATTCAAAACGGCCAATGCTTGGGGATCCTGGGATGCGGGGGTTCAATCTACTCGCCGTAGATCGCGATAGAACGTCCCGTCCAAGCTCGAACTTCCCGCCCAAGGTGCCACGCCAATCTGTGAGAGTGCCTCATCTATTCTTCTGCTCCAACTGCTACGATCATCGAACTCATAAGTAACAAGGGAAGGTCATAAAATTCATAGGGCATACGTCAAGGAATGTTACAGAGGGCGAGCAGGTAAGATAAAGAGAGTTTAAAATTCGCATCCATTCGCTTCCAACACCGCCTTACAGAGGATCGGGTCGACCTGGTGTCTCTCGTACAGAGCGTCGAACACACCCAGCGCACGACCAGCCTCGGGGTCGTAGATGAGGTTCGTCCAAGCCTTGTTATCCTGCATACCGAGCGCCTCACGCAACGCCTTAATCGCAGTGCACATCGGCTTGTGTGGACGCTCAGGCGACTTCCAGGACATGCGCTGATGCTATAGCAGACCGTCAGTAAACACATCGACAAGAAAGCGAACGGGCGAGCTAACCTCCTGGCTGCAGTACCGCGCAACACCACACCCAGCGCAAATATGCAGGGATTTCGGCACGGTCCTCAACTGGCAGCCCTCGAATGTGCACTTGGTCGTCCGCATCGTCACAAGGGTAGTCCATGCGGCGGCGGGATATGCGCTGCCGCTGTTCCGCTGGATGACTGCTGGCCCGCGCGGGACAAATACACCCCCGTTCACGCGCTTGCAGACGAAGGTGAACCAAGAGCGACAGTATTTCATCTCCGATCCCGTGGCGCTGATGCGGGTCTGCATTCGCAGTGCGATATCGTGCATCACCGGCAGGGTCGCAGCCAGCATGCCATCCGCGCGGGCGGCGTCGATCTTCCGCAAGCGCTGGAAGAAGTTGCCCGCGCAGGAGAGAACGGGGGCGGAGAAACGCGGCATGAGAAGCGCGTCGACGTCGTGTGTGGGGTAGTTCGCCAGCGCGCGCTCGAGCTGCGCGGTCGCGAAGGTGAAGAGGGCTGGGGTTGTGTGGATGTGCTTCGCGAAGCTCCGATAAATTGTGGCGAGCCCACCGAGGAGGGTAAACACCGCGTAGCTCCCGGGAGCGGCAGGGCCAGCTGTCCATCCAAGGATAGCGTCGCAGAGCTGAGGCGGCTCAGCCCCGAATGGTGTGAGGTCTTCGATAGTACGCGGCCATCGACTGGCAGTATCGTAGCGTTTCGGATCGAAATTCTCTATCGCTGTCGCGAGCACCTTGCACAAGTAGAAGATTGTCATCTCGAACTTGTCGCTGATGGTGGTGCATGGGGGCGCGGTCGAGTTATTGTGAAGCCAATGGACCTTGGGGTTGTACATATTGCAGTGGCACGAGATGAGACGCGTCCGTAACTTGACGTGCTCGCTCTCGGACCGTCGGGTGGTCATGAATTTCATCCCTGCCCGCAGAGCGTCGACTTGATAGGGGATTCCCTCGATGTGGCAGCCCATGATCGCAACGACTGCTGCGAGGAGACCATGAATGCAGAGCGAGTTGGAATTCAAGGGGTCGTTGAGAGAGATTGCAAGGATGTCCTGGACGTGGTGTGGGGGTGGGGACATGGTGGGCGAGAGATGAAGTGGCAAAGAGGACGACGATATTTATATGCCTGGAGGGCCATCGCGAACAATGCATTTGCGTGTTACCGGATTCGGCGGATGGCCACAGCAATCCCCTTCTAGGCTATAGTCGACATCGCATTGTTATTGTCGCTTTGGTGAACATTCCGAAATGGTCCAAGCAAGCAAAAGATGGAAGGCACCGGCGTCCTGGGAAAGTTGGAATTTAAATGCAATCGAAGGGCCCTAGAGATACTAAAGGATACGTCGTGAGAGGGTAGATTGGAATATTCAACACGAAAACTGAACAGAACCACGGGTAATTTTTACGTCACTTGGGGTTAAGTGCAAGTTAAGTGGCTGAAGTTTGAGACATCTTCACTGCTGATAATCGATATCCTGATCCCCGTGAGGTCAAGTCGAAGGCCGAATTGGAGCAGTAGTTGCGCTTTTCTTAAAGGTTCACTATGTTCATGACTTGACTTTCAGACGGGGAGAAAGTTTGTGGTTGAAAAATGGAATGCTGGACAGATGCCGTGCTCGGCATACGCCATCATTCGTGGCGGTCGGCCGTCACTCGGATCCTCCGAGTCGGAGGCCACGTCGGCGAACAAGAAAGACGGCTCCGTCTCAACACGAGACATATTTTGCGGCATTTTTGCCTTCGTCGAATGGGGTCAACCTCGGGAGGTGTATCCTTTATGCAGTCCAGTAACGGCGGCAGTTTCCCTGACGTTCAAGCAAATTACACCGAGTTCAACATTTCCCAACTCAACGTGAGAAGAGAACCCGCCATATTTAGCAAAGCCGCTCAACGGCCCGTGCTATCGCTCTTGCCATCTCCCACATCGCACACACGTCTCTGCCCACGACATGGAGTCTAACGATGTTCAGAAAGCTTCAGTCCCCGAAGGCTTTCGCGATCCCGCAGCGGACATCATCCTGCGCTCTTCCGATGACATTGATTTCCATGTCCATCGACTCGTGTTGTCGCTCGCATCCCCAGTCTTCAGGGACATGTTTGGGATTCCACAGCCGCCGGAGAAAGGAGGGGAGTTGCCCGTAGTCCGGATGGCGGAGTCTGGTGCGGTTCTAGGACGTATCCTGAACTTCTGGTACCCGGGTGGACACCCGACGGTCGAAAATCTCGACCAGCTGCGCGAGATCCTCGAGATTCTCATCTTCAAATACGATATGCAGTCTGTGGTTCCAATGGGCCAGGGACTCCTGCGTGGATACGTCGAGGCGGAACCCTTGGGTAGCTTCGCCGTTGCGGTGCGCCACGGGTGGGACAACCTGGCGCTCGTGGCGGCCAACGGGTGTCTCAAGCTCCCACTCCGATCGTCCGAGTACAAGGCTCCCAGCGAACTCGCCTATGTGCCGGCCACTGCGTACCACTCTCTTCTGCAGTATCATTACCGCTGTGGGGAAGTTCTTCGGGTCGCGGGGACTGAGCCCGGCATATGGCTGCCATCCTACCAGTATGGGGCAATCTCATGTGGCTGTCGGCAGCAGGTCAGCCTGAGCAAGGCCCAAGGATACCGTGAGGGCTGGTTACTCGAATTTTTCAAAAGTATAGGCCAGGATCTTTCCATGACCCCAGGGAGTACAAATGTTCATGCTCAGCTCTACACGGCGCTCGAGAGGGCTGCGAAGTGCAACGAGTGTCGTCCAGAGGCGTTCAAGAGTCTTCCCGAAAGCCTCTTAACGAAGTGGTGGCCCCACATTCAGAATAAACTGGCCGAGGTGTGTTTTTTTTGCCTCGAGGAGGTGGTTTTTCGCATTTCTCATCTTCCTGCTCAGGTCAAATTGGACTTGAAGGTCTAAAGAATCCGAGATATACTGACATTGTTATGCGACTATCCTCCCCGATGTCGTTGTCTGTACGATAGGTAGTAGTTTTCCGAACCGTTCTTCCAACCCATGCTATCGACTCGAATCCAGTCTGTCAACACACTTCGAGTTGAGCAGTGATTATATTCCGCCTAACATGGCGTACAAATAGACTGTGCATTATTACGCTCTGGATAATAGTGATAAAGCGCGCTCGTTGAATCCCAGCTATACGCGGTGATCTATAATTGCACTCCCGACGTAGCCGTCCGCTGCGCAGCGACCGTCCGCCGCCGCACGAGCCACTGAAACAGCGGGAGGGTGATGCACGAAATGGCTACCCACGCGAGGAGGATGCCGAAGTTCATGCCCACTGCGCGGAGAGTATCAATTAGCGGTGCTTAACACGAAGATAGAAGGAAGGAAGTAGGGGAAAGGGAACGCAACACGCACAATCATTCTTCGTCCCAAACACAATCGTCCTAACCGAGCGGGAGATATTGTAGAACGGCCACGCATAGCCGTAGCGGTACACGGGCGGGAGGACCTCGATGGGGAAGATGCAGATGGCGACGTTGGAGATGATCCAGAGAATGAGGAAGAAGGGGACGAAGCGGACGGTGAGGATCGTGATCATGGCTTCTAGGGCGAGGCCGCTGTGTAGGGAGACAAGGTATTAGGTACAGTTGGGGGAAGGGAGGGAGGGAGGGAGAGGGCGGCGCACCAGGCGAGCATGCCGATCCAGTTGAGCATCCAGAAGATGACGAGGCCGGCGGAGCCGAATCTGGGAATTTCCGTTAGTGAGTTAATGAAGCTAGCTTCGAAGGCACCGAACGCACCGCCGATCAAAGGGTAATTGGAAGGCACGACTGAGGAGGGTGTAGAAGATCTTGTCGAAAAATTAGGATGGTAGTCCGACGCATAGACGTAAGAAAGGGTGCTCACCGCGATGAAGAAGTACGCGACGACGGAGGTCAGGAGTCGCAGCCAGATGATGGAGCCGAGGGTGAGGGTGTTCTCTACCCCCGATGCCTGTCGTGCGCCGGAGGAGACCATGACGATGAAGAACTGGGGTTTGATTCAGACAAGTACGCTTGGGAGTGGTGGGGGGAGCGCGGCGCACCGAAAGGATTAACAGGTAGATAAGGCCAACGAACGTGATGGCGGATGCTACAGGGACGTCGAAGGGGTGCAGATTCGTGACAGAGAATCCGACGGGGCGCGTAATGACCTGCGGCGCGGTAGAGAGCAGGGTGGCCACGTTAGCTGCAGAAGATACGTTCTTCGCGGTTTGGAGGGCGAATTTCTGCGCGATTTGCTCGAGTTCGCCTTTGGTCTGAAGGCGACGTTAGAGATAGTCAGCGAGGAGGGGTATGGGAACGGACGATGGCGAGGTGGATGGCGCTGAGGATAGAATTATGAGCACGGGCTATCCCGGAAAAGGGTAAGTGCAACGCACTAGATATTCTCGTTCCGAGCCTCCGACCCAATGAACGTGAGTGCCGTGGAGGAATCGTACGATGCAGTGGCCGCCGCAATTGCTGCGCTGAGATTCGCGCTTGCCCCCGCATTGACTATCGCCAATGAGCATTACATTCCGAGTCAAATGCGAAGGGCACAACGTACTGCTTAGCCCGTACCATACATCCTCCCCAGCAATCGCCTCCTCAAGCTGCGTAACTCCCCCAGCGAACTGACTCGCTGGGACAACTTCCCAACGGATCCCCACGATTCCAGGGTCGATTGAGGTGAGCGCCTGAGATACCCCCTGCCCCACAAACCCGCCGTCAAAGTCCTGAAAGGAAGCCGTCCGTCAGAAAATGGCAGGAGGCATGGAGAGCGTGTCGATGCGCACCACGATCCACCCAGGCAGCGTGTGATTTGGCGTTTTGTACACCGACGCCCAATATATAGAAAAGAATGCAAATATGGCGATGGTGAGGGCCGTGACGCCGCCAACCATCGTCTTGAGGTAGATTCCGCGCGCCACTCCTCCCGCGGGTGACTTGTCGAAAAAGTGCCGCGAGAAGGGGGCGACGGGTGGGGCATGGTCGTGCGCGGTGTGCTCAGAGGAGCCCGCGGAGGAGTTTGGGCGCTCAGGCTTGTCGGCCATGGGGGGAGTGGAGGGAGAGAGAGCTTACCGATGTCGCGCGTTCCATCAAATATACCCCTCTTTTGAGGATAACGTGATCTTGCGGTAAAACGGGCACACCCGTTTTGGACCGCTTCTTGCGCCAAAGCAGCCCATTTTTCCGGGCCCGTGTAGCCGCCCCGGGGGCATAACCGAACAGCGCCAAGACAATGCGTACATGTCACCAATATTACGAACAGTCGCGGTGGAGGAGGAGGAATCGATGAGCGGTCTTCCGCGAGTTTTGCCGAAGTCCACAAAGACACTCTCCATTCACGGTTCTGCTCAAACTTCCGCCTAATCAGCGACTCACGGTGTGATTTTCAAACAGAGTCGATTTTTTTGAATGGCAACGAACTTGGAACGAATATTCTGCAGCATCAAGCAAAGAGCATAACACCCCTAGTACAACAGTCGTTATAACCTGAACGAAGATGCAGTACCGACTTACCCGACAGAACCTCACCCCCCCCCCCCCCCCCCCCCCCCCCCCCCCCCCCCCCCCCCCGCCTCCGCGCAGGCAACGCGTCGGCACGTGCCCACATATCGCGGGGAGGATTGAAGACTGGATCTTCATCAACGCCAGTTGCTGCGATCTAGAACATCGCGCGAGGACTTCCGCGTTGATGCTTGGAGCGAAACGATGGTCCCCAAGATACATCGCGGTCTCACTCAGAAGCTGCGCGCTCTTGTGTTTGACTGCGTGTTGGAGAAGACGCAGGCGCCGGGCACCCAAGCGTTGGTGTACCCCGGTGAAAGGGCGACAGGTGAATACGTTTGATCCTACGCAGAGATTTGCGGTACTAAGGAAAGTGATAAATTAACGTGGACCTTCGAGCTCACCAGGCACGCACCTGAGAGGCAGACAGAACAGAGCAGGGATACGATCCGAATGAAGGCCCGCCAGGGTCTCAGATGTCGCGGGTTCCACGTCGACAGGTAGGGCGAAGACCACGAGTTCGAGATGGGTGGCAGCCAGCGAAGAGGGAGACCGCGGGAGCGAAGAGGAGCGATACCGCGATACAGCCTATATTAAGCTTGACGATGCCGCCCCTGTGCATGTAAACCGCCTAGTGTTGAACGGAGTGGGTTCGTTGAATCGTCGTCGACTCATCGCAATGACGAATGAAGTGCAGTAGTGCGTGTAATCACAGACCAGAAACGCGCATGACAGAGAGTGCGCGAGGAAGCTAAACTGGGTACGGAATCCCTGGCCCCTGCCCTTGTTCGGGAGTTGCGCCGCGGTGCCGAGCCCAGGAAGAGCAACTTGAAGGAAGTGATTGAAATTTCAAATGAGAGGGCCATGGGTTCCCAGAAGGCCGACAGCCCAGACGATAGCCAGACAAGTCACGGCCAGCGAGCCGTGAACGAGAGCTTCAGAATTGGCGAACGGTGAAACCCTTCAGTGCGTTTGCGACGAATGGACATGGTGGCAGAAGGAGAGCGCTCTTTGTTCAAGTTTGGCAACGAGCTCTTGATCTTTGATTGGCTGCGACGTCTCGTTTAAGCGCCCGGCGCTTGTCTTCCCCCTCCATGGGTCCGCTTTCACGGCCGAACATTTCTCAAGTCTGGATTTGGATAGTCAAGCCTCTTCTCGACGACAGCAGGGAGGACGGTTCGTCCTCCCCAAAATCTTCGCAGCTCACTCATACTTCTGACAGCACTGACAATTGAGATGATGCGTCCGAAAGCGCGGTGTCAGGTCATTAATATTTGCCCCAACTTGAATCCCGCTGGAACCAGGCTGCCCAGCCCTTCAAATCCAACTGGTTCGTAAACCGGTTAGAACACAGCCGTCTCTGAACCAATATTGCAGTATCTAGCTTCAAAAGCCGTCGACCTCCTTAGTGTTGCTATCCCAAACCCCGATGCGAGAAGTGTGTGGGTTCAATGTCGGGGGGGATTTATTATACTCGCGTGGTCCAAATATCTGAACGACGAGTTTACCGAAGACAAACGAGTAGTAATGTACGGGTGGTTATCCTTACATAATACTACAGGATGCCTATTCCGCATGCGTCCCACCTTCTCTCGGTGTGTGGATTAAATGCTTGCGTTTTTTTCGACCTTAAGGAAGCCCACGTCCAGTGGGCGTGAATTGGGCATGAAGGTCGGGTTCCTCATTTCCCTCATTCCGTCTGTGAACCAAGTTTGAGGCGGCACCCTTAGACTCCCGCTGCTCCACTGGTGGCTCGTGTGGGGGTAGACTCTCCAGCGTAATGCAATCTTCTATTTAGACCACGCTAGGAGGAACGCAACCACGAAGCCTCTTGCCCACCTGGATTTACTGACATCCGTCCGCAGTGGGCACAAACTTCGGTATTCTCACCGTGTAGGAGCCCTTTCGTGCCTCACCTCCCGTTCCTCTAGCGGCGGCGGACGGCTGCGTCGGCAGACTTATAGATTAGAGCTCGCCCGCCGCCGCGTATCAATCATTATAAGCCAACGAGAGCATTTTATCGCTAGTATCCAGCGCAATGCGTCTGTTTACTTGTACACCTCACCAGCCGGAGTATAATCGTTGATAACTCGAAATGGTTGACAGGAAACTGAGGCCTATCCTACATCGCGGAGACCAATCACATAACAATGACAGTGTATCTCGGTGCATTCAAACCGTCAACCCCAATTTGACCTAGCAGGGGATGAGTGGTGGAGAATTTCTCAGAGTCACAAAGGTCACCTTCCCAAGTTCCTTTTTGATGTGGGGCCACCAATCATATGAGAGCAATCTTGAGAGAGTTTTATAGGCTCCTGGACGGCAGCTTTCGCACTGGGCTGTGCTATCAAGCGTAGTGGAGATGAAGGCATCGACATTTGTTCTCGCTGGGGTCATGGAAAGAGTATAGCCCACGCTTTCGAAAAACTTGAGCACCCAAACTTCACGGTATCCGTCGGTATCGGGGATCCGTTCTCGACAGTCACACTGGAGCGACGAGTACGAGCAGGGGGTTACCCAGACTTCGGGGTCCGCCCCCGCGGCCCGTAGAACCTCCCCACACTGGTAATGATACTGTAGGAGAGAGTGATATGCAGCCGCCGTCACATAGCTGAGCTCTTTGGGAGCTTTGTATGCGGACGATCGGAGGGGAAGCTTGAGACACTCTTTGGCCGCCAACAGCGCCAGGTCGTCCCACCCGTGGCGTACGGCAACGGCGAAGCTGCCTAAGGGCTCCGCCTCGACGTATCCACGCAGAAGTCCCTGACCGATTGGGATGACGGCCTGTATGTCGTATTTGAAGATGAGGATCTGTAGGATCTCGCGCAGCTGGTCGAGACTTTCGACCGCCGGGTGTCCACCCGGGTACCAGAAGTTCAGGATGCGCCCTAAGACTGCACCAGACTCCGCCATCCGCACGACGGGCAATTCCCCTCCTGTCTCCGGCGGCTGTGGAACCGTGAACATGTCCCTGAAGACCGGGGACGCGAGCGATAAGACGAGTCGATGGACGTGGAAATCGATGTCATCGGAGGAGCGCAAGATGATGTCTGCTCCTGGATCGCGAAAGCCTTCGGAGACTGAAGCTTTCTGAGCATCGTCGGACTCCATGTCGGGGGCAGAGGTGCGTGTGCGAGGTGGGAGATGGCAAGCGCGATAACACGGCCCGTTGAGCGGCTTTGCTAAATATGGCGGGTTCTCTTCCCACGAGTCACGGCTATCGGCCGCAGTGCAAGTGACTGTTTTCACCCTTTGGCGCGCCTGATGCGGACCGGGTTTTTGTTTCCAAATTCCTCGACTGAAGGTTGAACTCGGCAGTTTTGGCTTGAGCTTAAGCTTGCTCGAACATCAGCGAAATTTCTTCTAGTTTGAGTCGTTACTCGACTGAGCATGATTTTAACACACAAAAAGGCGCGGTGGCGTGTGGGACGCCTCAGTACTGGCAGTACTTCTAGGCAGCGACCAGTATTTGAGCGCCGAAGGTAAACACGGAGCCCCTCGAGCCGATTCCGCTGTGGTAAGGAATGTAGATTGCCTCGCCTCGGTGGGTTCAGTACTGGAATACTTTGCCGGAACTAAAGACCACCTCCCCAACCTGAAAGGGAACAGAACGAGCTCGGATCAGTAGGGTAAGTGGTCCGAGTTCGTGGACCTTGACAACCTTCAGACATGCGCAATCTAGATCTAGACGAGGATACCGACCAGACTGGTCCACTGCAACTGCGTTTGCTGAATAGGTAGGACTGAAAAGCAATTCGCGGGGAAGATTTGAATTGATTCCCCCGTAGGAACGCATTCAAGTCCCCCATCGGACCACCCATCCTGTTCTTTCCCGCCATCTCGCTCCACCTCCCCCGTCCTGAATTTCGCCGCCGTAAACCAAGCGTAACAGCTTTCAAAGCAGTTTAACTTACTCGTGACTGGTACCGCGGCTTGAGTCCGCCGCTCCCATTCGTTCATCATGCAGCTGCCCCCCATCTCTCTGTTCTCCCACCTGGACCCCAATCTGAGATTTGATATCCGCGGTTCTGTCGCATGACGCGTGCGTCCGCTGGGATCTCGAATTTCAATCAGCCTCTTCAATATTCTCCAGAATTTTTTGAAACCTCCGCGCGTCCGCAAATCGAACAACGCCGAGACCGCCGAGATAGTTCCCACGCCTTCCGTTCCACCTCAACCACCGTCCGCCCCCCGGTTCCTCCTTGACCTCTTTTGGCCTCGCTTTCAATGTCCTCCCCGCTGCCAGTCTGCTGCCCTTACTCTCGCTTCCTCGCTGCATGGGCTGTTTGATGACAAATACCGCTACGGTGCGCAAGTTGAACTGAGGCTGGTTACCAGCCGCTGGTACTAGGAACATTTCTCCTTTCCTTTGTGATGCTTCCAGTGTACCGCAAGGAGCTAGTACGTCCTGTGATAATCATTCCATGCACTCGACGCAACCAATCCAACAGCCATTGAGTTGAAACTTGGTCGAAACTGGATTTGGTATCTTGGTTTACGGTTTCCGAACCGTGCGCCCTCCAACGCGAATCCTTAATGAACACTCGACGTTGCCGCACTTCCCCGCGCCGACGATCCGATTTCTTGTTGCCTTTGGCGTTGTCACGAATGTGTCTTGGCCGTTGTAAGCTCGGGCTGACCTCGGGCTTCCTTCAATCTGTCAAGTCAATGTCAAATGCGCGTATGTACCTTCAACATTGGCGGTCGGCAGTTTTTTTATATATTGAGAATCGCAAGGCTTTCCTCCTCACCGAGTCAGCTAATTCCCCCTTGGAATTCAGGGTTCACTCACGCCAGGAAAACGGTACGGCTCCAAAATTAGTTCAAAAACTGAACGGGGTTGCGACGCTAACGCGGTATAATTTTCGAGGCTCACCCTGGCTCACCTCTGCGGGATTCGGATCTATCACGACAATCAATAAGTTGAACATCGCGACAGCGAGGGACCGCTGCCGTTCCCGTCCCCCCTTCACTGCATGCTTCTCCCGTGCATACGAAGTGCTTCTCCCGCGCATAAGTAGGTATTATTGAATGAATGGATGAATGAATGACGGCCGTGGGTTCGAACGGCGTGCGCTGCGAAGGGACTCGGAGACGGGGATAAAAGCTGGCTATCCAACCATCTCCGCGTCCACTTGCTTCCAGTCGAATAACTATCGCTACACTCAGGAAGTACTAAGAACGTTCTGTCAATACATACCTGCCTAACTCCCTAACTTGGAGGTTCAACGAGGCTGCGAGAAAAAGTCATCGGACGATAAGGCCTAAGGGCTCGACCCCGAGTCGAACGGGAGTCCCCCTTATAATAACTTGTATGATGACAACCATACTGAAAAGAGGTGCGGTCCAACCGCCATCGAACCGTTACATGTATATTTCGGGTGCTGGCTGAACGTTGAACCCTAACGGCACGGCTCGATCGAATACATGGATGGAGCACAGGAGCTGGTCTTAGTCTTCGGGGTAAGGCTCTCGCTCGGAGTCGGATGAGCCAAATTAGCGGTGGTTTATTTTTTGAAAGGAGTTTGTATCCCAGAACTCACGGCGTGAACACCTCTGTTCACGCCGCAGTTGCTCAACTAGATAATACGCAGCAAGTTCAAGTTTCCGATTTGACTCCGGATCAGGTCGTGCTGTCGCGACGATGTTTTTTGTACGGTGCATTGAGGAAGGGAGCTACTGATAGTGGTTGCGACCCCGTTAGTTGTTTGTTCTCGCGTTCAAACAACCACAAGAAAAAATATCCCTCGTCACACATACGACTCCAACCAAAAATCTTTATCGTGGGGGCGTGTTTGGAAGCGCGGCGTGAGCAACACGCTGGTGCATGGATAGATGTCCTCATAATGGACGATATCCCCCCGCCAATGTCCCCCCAACCGTCGAAATCCAAGATTCAACCGCGGACCGGCAACCCCCGGCCGAAAGCCGACCTTTGTTGTCAGGTATTACCCATCACCGCCAGTGGCACACACACTCACCTTCTCTCCTCCCACCATGGCGAGTCGGCCTCGCCCTCCTCCGTCCCTCCCTCTGCTCTAACCGGGATGCCCATGTAGGCGCGTAATCAACAAAAGGCGCAGTCGATGCTCTCCCGGTTCCGAGAGGCGCAGGCGGGCTCGGGACGCGCCAGCGGCCAGCCGCCCATGGCTAGCGCGTGCAAGAGCCTAGAAGAGCCTGCGCGAGTGCGAGCGCTGGCGGGGGGAGCTTTTGCGTGAGATCAGTCGCAAGGTCGCGAAAATCCAGGATGGTGCGTCTTACACTCGTTTCCTGGAGTATAATGAGTGGATTGACTCGACGCTCCGTGCAGCGGGTTTGAGCGACTACGAACTGCGGGACCTCAACGACGAGATCAACAAGCAGATGCGGGAGAAGCGCCACTGGGAGAACCAGATCGTCGCGCTCGGAGGCGCGAATTACCGGCGGAATGTCGCGATGCTGGATGACGATGGCAAGCAACTTAGCAAGTGCCGGGGACGAAGGGATACAAGTGCGTCTCGTTCCTTCTTCTTCTCGCTGTCTTCGATTCCGCTCTATTATGATGCGAGACTCACATGCGTGCCCCGCAGGTACTTCGGCCGCGCGAAGGAACTCCCCGGCGTGCGCGAGCTGTTCCAGAGCCGCAAGAAGGACGAGGACGAGGAGAACGCCGCCCTCGCTTATTACAAAAAGTTCCAGAACCAAACGCCGGCGTACTACGGCGACCTCGACGAGGCGGAGCCCGAGCTCCTCGCGTTCGAGCGCGCAGCGCAGGATGCTGGTGCGTTTACTACCTACTTCTCCCCCTACCTTACTTCGTTATTGATTGCGCGAAAGAATGGGACGAAGCGGTGAGCGAACTGCGGACGACGCTCGGGCTCGCGGCAGATGCGCTAGTACCCCGACCCGCCACCGTCGCTGTCGCCCCACCCGACGGGGACGTCGCCATGTCGGACTCGGACTCCAACAATGCAGCACAGACGCACGCGCAGACGGCGGCCGCGTACATCCCGTTCCTCACCCCCGCGATGCTCGAGGCGCCGAAGCTGCCGACGCCAGCGGAGACGGAGGCCGTGCTGCTTGCGTTGAGGAAGCAGGCGCTGGTGGAGGAGTATTTTGGGGTAGAGGGCGAATGATGGTTCTCGTTATGGAGGAGAAAGGTGCACTTGTATGAATGGAGTTTTTCGTTCTTCCACAGTCCCCCCTTTGACTTCAGACCCGCTGTTCCCGCCAAAGCACCATTATCGGACTGAGCCCGAGTCCCAGGTGAGAACGGTGCGTTCTATCTGGTTTTTGTTTGTTCGATGCCGCGATTCTTGCGGATGTATGGTGGTTCGTCCTTTCCCAAATCGCCGCTATCGTTCAAACATATTTAATCCTATTCAGGACTGAAACTGAAACTAAAGGCCGTCCATGTCTGCTACCACCTGTTGCTCTGGGTTGGTCTGCATTCGGCCCACGACAATTTTTGCCTGGTCTTCGAGGTCGACATTTCTGTGTGCTGCTGGGAAATATCCTGGATGGCTGAACTTGCGTGCCTCACTGCGATGGGCTGCGGATCAAAGAGAACAGGTATGAGGCCTTTAAAGTTGCCTTCACATTGAATTTTTTACAAATTTACCGGATGGGTTCACAGGCCGAGTAAAGTACAGCGTCGACACGGCCAAACACATACTGGTGGAGTTTTAATCCGCTGTCTCGCAGACCTTTTTGAAGTGTCTTCAACCACTGTTTCCTTGATGTAAGTACCGGGAGCGGCGAGCTCGGGGTGCACCTTCATGGACTACTTCGTCACCAATAAGTGGCAATAACGATCTATCGTCACTTTAACTTTCTAGTGGCACCTCCCTCAGCGAGGCGGACGGGCAACGTGGCAGATCGATCATCCATCCAGGCGAGACATCTCCTTACATCTCCTTTCTCGCCACCACTACCATGCCAGCCACTGTCGTCAGTAAAACGACCTTCGTCCATCCAGTTACTGGTTTCAGAATCAACATATTCGAGACCGCACCGACACGAGCTGACCACGGTGTCCCGGACGCCTGTAGGAGCTGCGGGACGACGGGTAAGTCGGTCCATCGATACCATTCATGCGTTGCTCTTAACGAAGTATTGCCATTGGTTTCAGCGAAGCAGCTCGCGGCCGAGATACCGAAGAAATCGCTGATGTGCTGCATGCGCTGCAAAGACAACGGCAGCATCCGCATCCTGTACTGTTCCAAGTAAGTCTGAGTCTCCCCTTTACTCGTTCCTCTCCTCGAATTTCACCCTCCCTCAGGACTTGCCAAACCATCGATTACAAGCAGGGAAAGCCCCTAAACCAGCCCCCGCACAAGCTCTCCTGCGGCAAAACCCACGTCGACGCGGAGCCCGTCGACGAATCCCTCGCAGTTGTGCCCAGTGCACTCAACGCCGAAAAGATCAAACTGTTTACCAAATCACCGACAACTGCTCTCCAGGGCCAAGTAGAGTTCCTCTCCGGGAACCCCTCCGCGCACTACGGATTCCGCCGCACGAAGAACGGAAAATATGTCGCGCATCAGATTCAGGGGATGGGCGGCGAGCTCTTTCTGCAGATGCGCGCAGAGGCGATGGAGCGCTGCGAGCCGGCGAGCATCGCGCTCATGGAGAAGCTGCTCGCGATGTCGACGCTCCCTAGTGAGCTCTACGCCGGGGGCGACTACGTCCCGCAGCTGGAGAAGGAGTACGAGGTCGATCTCGAGGCGTGTCATCGGGCGTTGGAGGGAAGTGTGCGGCACCAGGCGCTGTTCCAGGAGTGGGTGCAGTGGGCGACCCCGCGCATACGTGACGATGCGCCGGCGCTTGGGGTGCGGTTCGTGCTGCCGTGGTATTACCTCCCCGCCGGGCGGTTTATGCACCCCGTGAAGTACGGTGCGACGGGGATGCGCCGGAGGTGAGTCTTCAATCGGTTGCGGTCGGGGGTTTGCGAGGATTGTCCCGCAAATCGAGTGATGAGGACGAAACTGGCCGTTGACCACGCAGATCGGCGCGATCGAGTTTTGAATTTAAGGGAAGGCTGTAAACACAATATCTACAGCTGTGGCGAGAATTTCAGCATGTTTCTACCTTCTGTTTGCGTTTCATTTCCAATGTTTTGATTCGGTGTACATGTCTGCCGGTGATTTAGGTACGTTCATGGCTTTCCAGCTCCGCAACAGTATGATTGAGTAGACGAACCGGGACCCCTTCTCATCGCCGTGAACTTCAGCTCGCATTTACCGAGGGGGACGCCGATGAACAAGTATTTGAACCAGTTGCCTGTTGGGTGATTCCTCTGGGAATCCATGCAGGTGTACCCCGCGCCTGTGAGGCCATGCAACCCATAATTATATAAACTGTGAATCAACTCACGAGGGAAAGCTCAGCCCGAATAAAATCGAGCGGCTGAGGAATTACCATTCGTTTGTAATGCGACCAAAAAGTGCTTCCTAGCATGGTAATAGAACATTGTGAATGATTTATTTGGTGCAGATGCGCGCCACACGCCGTGAGGTCTCCTTTGTACTTGAAGGTGGATTGAATGTATTGAGCATGTTCTTAACCGCTTTGGAGAGGCACTGCGTGAGTGGTAACCCAGAGCCTGTGCTTCAATTTTGGATCAAGGGAGTCAACTTGAACTTGACAGGAAAAATGCAACGAGAGCGCGTCGAGGACCTGATCCAGATTCCCATGCTATTCCAGAACCTATGCAGTTCACCGAGTATTTAGGCAATTACGTCTTTGTGTCCAGATATGCAGGGTATAACCTCACCCCGAGTCGAACGGGTAACCCGCCTCCATTGCTTGAAGACATGAACTGAGTGCAGGTGCGCACCACGCGCTGTGAGGTCGAGATCTAGGTGTGAATCTGCTAAGCTTGACCCTCACCGATCTGGCGCTGGGTGGGTGTTGAACTTTGGTTGAAATCATCTGTGGTTGAATTTTGAACCACTAGAAGATCAAAGGAAACAGAACAACAGAGCTGCCAAGGATCTAGCCCGGAATCGAAGCGGTCACGCGCTGTATCTCGTCAGTCCCAACCTACTCGGCGCAGGCGCGCCCAACGCCGTCAGGTTTGGAATGCACTGACGCCGAACAAGTCCGAGCGTTTGAAGTTTTCACCATCGCTTGCTGCACGGAAAAAAAACTGCTAGAGTCACCATGAAGGACCTCACCCCGAACTCGAATTGAACAGGTCACCCGCGTCTTCAGATTGGTGCACGTGCGCGCCAAGCGCTGTAGGGTCTGCGTGTGTTCAAACTGTGGTTGAATACCTCTGGGAAGGCCTGTGTGGAGGCTAAAATCACATTTGAACCAATGGAATATATAAGTGGCTTGCCCTATGGAAAAATAGTGAAAAAGTCTGCCAAAGGCCCAAGTCATATAACCTGACCGACCCGGACTCGAACCGGTTCCCTGTTGTACAATACCTCATAAATTCCACACGACTCGACACACGCACCACCCCATGCTGCCATTGTCTGAACATGGCTAGAGACTCACCTCGATAAGCATAAGTAGGAGCATTTGGGGAATTACAGAGAAAAAATGTTCCCTTTTCCCAACAGGACCTCACCCCGAGTCGAAAGATATGTCTGATGTTCGAAAATTGAGAGCAGGTGCGCGCTGCACGCTGTGAGGTCGGTGTTCATCCTAGAAGTGAGCTGGATGTCCTCGACTGCCTTGAAGTTGTGCCGGTGTTCGATGACTACTCGCGCTGTGGTTGAAATAAAATTTGAACCAACGCAAGAAATCGGTAAATCGGGATGCGACGAATAACCGGTCACAGCGTGTGGACCCATGTAAAGAAAAAAAGACACTGCCAAGGCGATTGCCGCACCAGGACCTCACCCGGAGTCGAACCGGTTGCCTGCCATGCATCGTCGACTTCACTACCCAGCGCAGGCGCGTCCGACGCTGCGAGGTCTGAAATAGCTTTGAAATAATGCCGATTACTTACCTGTCTTCCGCGATTCCTTTTGGGTAGGAGGTAGGATTATATTAAAAAGAATGTCAGTATCGAGCACCGAAGACCCCACCCGGAATCGAACGGGTTACCTGCCTCTTAAGTAGTGGCTCCACGACCTATTTGGTGCAGGTGCGCGCCACGCGCTGTGAGGTCTGTATCTGTTCAAACTTTTGTTGAATACCTTTGGGACCTGCCTGGATATTGAAATGTGGTTGGGTACCTTTGGGACCTGTGCGGATATTGAAATAGTCTGCAGCTGAATTTGAACCAAGTTCAACCAACATCACAAATAAATGACTCGCCTTACGGACAAGGAGGGAAAAACATTCAAGAGGCTGGAGGCACGACCTGGCCCGGAATCGAACCGAATACCTGCTCTAGCAAACAAAGCACTTTTAAACTACACGCAGGCGCGCCCCGCGCTGGCAAGTCTGGGATCCTAGAATCTGGGCTCGAATGACATGAGCATGCATTTCTGTTTCGTGCTCGCCAGGTCTCCACGAATTCAAACTGTGGTTGGGTACACACCTTTGGGACCCGCCTGGATATTGAAATGGTCCATAGTCAAATTTGAACCAACGGAATAGATGAGCTACTTGCCTCACGGACAAGGAGGGAAAAATTTACTCTCCCCACACAAATCACCTAGCCCGGAATCGAACCGGCTCCCTGCTACAATTGGTCGAGTGCGCAAAAAGTAACTTATTAAAAGTAACTTGAGCTTTACTTACCCGCGTCGGCATACGTGCCGAACGTTAACTTGAGTGTTCCCACGCGTGGAGAAAGTAACTTATTTCAAACTCCGCTACGGCTCTTCCGTACCAAGTCAGAACCAACTAGTCCCTCTCGTGGTCGATGCACAATCAAGTTCTTGAATCCTGACCATCTTCTGCTGCACTACCACTGCTCCCTTCGACACTCTATCAAGTTTCCATTATACATTCCGCCCCTCGGGCGGCGAAGCAAGTACCGGCGGCGGATAATGATGAGTCGCACAGACACGTTCGTTCAATAGGGAGGGACTGCAATTCACTACTGGACTCTACAGGGTTGCCGAACTCCGTTCGAGTCTAATTGTATCCGGGTGAGTGGATGGATGCTTTTTCAACCTTCCAAGGTACTGCCGGCCTCGCTGCCTCGTGGATGTACGGTAAACATAGCTCCAGACCATAGGGAAGGTTGTCGAAGAGGCTGCATTAAAGCAGGAATACCGAGGAGACTGCTAGCCGTCTGTAAGTATTCTGTGTCGACTCCCTGTCAACTGCAATGTGCACCCTCACTGCGACTCAACTGAGGCTATTACAGGAGCCTGGCGAGGCGGAACTCAGTAAAATAGGTTCTCCTTGGCTCAAAACTTTGTCCGCGTCAACTTGACATCAGATCAAGGTCGCCAGAGGTGAAATTGAACCGTGGAAAATGTATCGGGCATCTCGGTGTTGCTCAACTCCAGGGACAACACACCGGTTCGTCTCACTACTCCACCACATATGCTATATTCTCGGTTTATTCAGAGAGGGATTACATTCTCCTAGTCAACCCCCGCCCAACAAGGTCAGACCCCACAGATTATCTTCCCGAATCCCAAATCTAAACTTTTTCTGTGCAGCAGATCTTCAACCTGCTGTGTTCTGGCTCTGAGCAGCATGCCTGATGCACATTGGGTGGCAATCAGTGCAGTTGAACTCTGTTTTGTGCTCTATTAGCTCGTTATACGACAGTGGGCGACCTAGATGGACGGCCGCATCCGCAGAAGATTGTTTGGGCTTGAGAAATGCAGTGAGCATAGTGTTATTGAGCTATAACCAAACTCAGATTGAGCTGAAGTGGACTTAACCTCTTCAGTGTCATCAAAGCTAAAGCCTGCAAAAGTTACTTTACCCGAACTTGCCTGCCAAGTTAGATCAGAGAAAGTAACTTATAGGATCAGATGGGATCAAAAACTTGTACTTTCCCTGTACTTTACTTGCCGAACTAACTTACCCAGCCATAAGTTAAGTAAAGTTAGTTTTGGCAGGCCAAGTTAGTTTTCATAAGTTACTTTTGTTGTCACCCAATTGGTCGAAGACATTACTCGGCACAGGCGCGCCCCCGCTGCCAGGTCTGGAGATAGTTAGAAACTTGCCCAACAGACCCGAGCATTTGAGAATGTACAATTCGGTCGGACGGTGAAAAAAACCAAACTGTGCATGGCAAACGACCTCACCCCGAGTCGAACGGGTTACCCGCCTACGTTGTGGCAAAGCCATGTATTGAGGGCAGGTGCGCGCCACACGCCATAAGGTCTGCGCTTATCTGGACTTAAGCTGCATAATCTTGATTCTTGACTGCATTGAAGAAGTTGCGCCAGTACCTATTCCACAATTCGATCGACAATTACTTCAGTGGTTGAAGTAAAGTTTGAACCAACGATGCAATGAATCAGTAAATTGGGGCCCGTTGCGTCGACTAACCACCCAGCTCACAGCGCGCGAGACCGGAAGGAAAAATCACTGCAGAAGGCCATGGGAAGACCCCACCCGGAATCGAACAGGTTACCTGCCTCTTGAGTAGAGTTGTAGGTCTATTCGGTGCAGGCACACACCACGCGCCGTGAGGTCTGCTTGGACTTTTGTTGAATACTTACCGTTGAATACGACTGAGTGATCGGCACCCGCGCGGCGGTAGAATCGGCTCCAGTAAAATGAGGAAACAATAAGTGAATCATTCCATGAGGGATTGGGGCCAAAAGGCAAAATCTGTCATGACCTGAAGTTTATGACCTGACCCGGAATCGAACCGGATACCTGCGGGACTTAGGGGTATGGTAAAAGTGACGCGGGGCGGCGCGCACCGGCGCGCATTGACGCGGCCGTGACGCGGACCGGCGCGGCAGTGACGCGGCGTCGGCGCGCGCCTTCCAACTCTTCAACAACTACTTTCTGTACTGTCCCACCCACTCAGGGGGTGTTCTCTACCTTGAATACACCCTCCAGAGGCAAAAAATCCACCCTCATTTTTTTGGGATTCCCCTCACACAGAGATGCGGCGATGTCCGACTAGTGTTTCCTGGCCTCGGGAAGACGGAGTTGGGGTTCATTTCCCACCCAGTAGGAGCAGACCACGTCGAGACGAAGGTTCGACTGTTACTTCAGGCACAGCAAACCCACAAGTACTTGCGGACAATATCTTGGACCAGTTGAAGACTTGCAGTGGTCCCAATTCATAAAGTTAGATCAAATCTCCTGTTAAACCATGCAATGTACATCATTTGAACGAAGCTATCGTAGACTAAGGACCGCATAATGTGTTCCACCGTCTGTTGGATCCAGGTTCAACAACGCCGAGATGACCGAGTTGTTTCCCACGGTTGACTTTTACTAAACCAGCAATGAACGAACATTCTTCTGGTTTTTCCTCTGACCCTTGGACCTCACCAGCTGCAGGTGAAAGTAGTTGAAATCTGAGGTGCACAATGGCAGCACTCACTGCGTTCAGACCCCTCGTAGACCTAGGGTAGGTCTACGTTGGGCTACATGAGTCTACGTGAGTCTACATGCGTCTACGTGGGTCTACGCGGTCGCGTACTCAGTTGTTCCTATGTTGGGCTACGTAGGACTACGTGACGTAGACCCACCCTTGCCTACGTTCAGCTGCCTGCGTAGACTGACGTAGACCTACCGTCTGTTCCCTTCTTCACCACTCAAACCATAAGTTCTGCTATGGTTCCTGTGCGTCTACGTGGGTCTACGGTGGAGACTGATGTAGACATAGGTGCACCCACGTAGACTCAGGTGTGTCTACGTCGCGTAGACCCATGTAGACCCAGGTAGACTCACGAGTCGGTCTACGATATTGTCTACGCGTGTAGACCCACCCTGGGTCTACGAGGGGTCTGAACGCAGTGACTCTGAGCCACACTGTGGCCCATGCGCTAATTCACATTATATATGACAGGTTTAGGACCTCCCGAGGTCAGACTCCAACAAGATATTTCTCTTCATTAAGGCTGTGTTCTGGTATACGCATTGCGAAGTGAGTCTATTTTTCTTCTCCTCTGCCTTGCTGATCTGGTGTTCAACCTGTGAGAGAGTACGTGTTCCACTGTATTCAACACATCACCACAACCCTGGTAGAAATTCCCAAATTGCAGAAGCCAAGTGCCACAGCTTAAACTCCGGCGGACCAGTTCAATTGCAATCGAACCGGAGCACCAAGATAAGTTGGTCATGGTCGGACCACAATCGTAGTATCTTGAGATATGGCGCTACCCTGCAATCCCCTCCGAGGTCTCACCCTGATAATTCTCCTTCTCGGTATCGTGTTTGAAATATGCGAGCGTCGATTCAGGGTGAATTGGGATCAAGGCACGCCCAGACCTCGGCCCTGCGGTTGATGATTCGTCGCACGGCACAGGTGGCTGTTTCAACCTCACCAAGATGACCGAAAATCAAATTGCTCCACAGTTGCTGCAGTGCGACCCCCAATTGAATACCTACTTCTACCACAGTCGTTAATCTGAGCCAAAGGTTGTCGACTGAACTTGGTGGTATCGAACTTTTAACACCTCGGCGTATCCGGCCTCAAACTCTAAGGTCAAAGTTGTGGTTACCGAACTTGAATGTAAGGCCTACATCTGCCGTGAACTATACCCACCAGATATGAACACTCTCATTCATCATCCTTGGGTAAGTACGGATATTGACGTCGTCGAGACAAAGATAGCAGATTGGCCTCACACAAAATAGGGCGCTACCGAGAAGCAGGATTGCGCTCCCGGCTTCTGGTCTTCAATGGTACGAGGTTGGGACAAAGTCTGGTACCTAGCATTGCACGGGGAAGATGTTCGAGGCTTTGAACTTGTCTCTTTTTTGGTTCTGCCCAAGTAATAACATCGGGATTACTGAACCAAACAGTCGTTTCTCGGGTCAAAAACCGGTGTGCCTGTTGAATTCCAGTTCAAGGTCCATGGCTTAGGAGCTGAATTGAACCTTCTACAGTGGTAACGCGCACCGGCGCGGCTTGATGCGCAGTGACGCGGCAACAGAAGACTTGACGCGGCATTGACGCGCAGTGACGCGGCACCAGCGCGGATTGACGCGGCGTTGACGCGCACTGGCGCGACCCTTGACGCGGCATCGGCGCGGCATCGTCGATATACAGAGAGGTTCTGGAGAGCTGTTTCGACGATTTCATGGTCAGGTAGCGTCGCTGGTCCACATTGGAGCGAGCCAGCATTTGATTTGCAGTATCATGACCCGATTTCAACACTTGATCGACACACTTAGGTTTCCATTCTTGTCTATAGACACTCCAACGGCTCTGTGGTGTCACTCAAAGCAGTTGTGCACGTTTCTGAAAGGGCAGAGAAGCAGCGGAGACAGTCTGAGATATGCCGCGTCAGTGCGCGCCGCCCGCGTCATTTTCTCCAGACCGGGGACTTAGTGGTGTTCCGGGTCAGGGCTTGGGCCCGAGCCCGACCCTAGGGCCTAAGCCCGGGCTTTTGAGCCCGACCCGAGCCCGACCCTGGGGAGGGCCCAAGTCGGGCTCAGGGTCGGGCTCAGAATTTTCCTGGGCCCGCGACCCTGGGCTTGAGCTCGGGCCCAGTAATATATGTACTGACCTGCGGTTTCAACCCGCAAATTGTTTCTCCCGACACAAAACAAGTGAGTTTTGCTTCTCCGCAAAGGTTCTAAATTCTCACATGAAAATATTGGGTCGAGCGGCATTTGTCGGTGTGTGCCTTCCCAATGTAGTTTGTCAAGATGTTCTTTGTGTGCCCTTTTGAAGGTTGGAAAATCCTGCAACACTTGGGAAGGTAAGGTACCTTGTTAACAAGTTGTATAGAGGTGAAAAAACCTCACAGAAAGCCGGTTGAAAATACTAGGCCAAAGCCCAGGCTTGGGCCCGAGCCCGACCCGACCCGGGCCCGACCCTGGTGTAGGGTCGGGCTCAGACTTTTCGGTGAGCCCAAGCCCTCTCAGGCCCGACCCAAGCCCGGGCTTTCAAGCCCGACCCGACCCGAACATCACTAGCGGGACTTTTGGCCGAACTTATCAACTCAGCGCAGGCGCGCCCAAGGCGCGCCCCGCGCTGCCAGATCTGAAATCCTAGAAACTTACCTCAATAAGCTCGAGCATTTGGAAAATTTACCATTCGTTTGGACAGTGAAATCCAAACTGCGCATAGCGAACGACCTCACCCCGAGTCGAACGGGTTACCCGCCTACGTTGTGGCAAAGCGATGTATTGAGAGCAAGTGCGCGCCGCGCGCTGTGAGGTCCGGGTTTACTGTATCTGGAGGTGAGCTGAATGTCTTCAACTGGCTTGAAGGTGTTGTGTCATTGAGTCTGACTGTGGTTGAAGTTTGACCCGACAGAAGTGAATACTTAGTGAATGAACTTTCGAGGAAAAAGGGGTGGAATCTTCACGTAGGGCCTCACCCCGAATCGAACGGGTTACCTGCCTCTTAAGTAGCCTATGATCTATTGGGTGGAGGCGCGCGCCACACGCTGCGAGGTCTGCATGTATTCAAACTGTAGTTGACTACCTTTGGGATGCCTGGATATCGAAATAATCCGTGGTTGAATCATGAACCATTAGAAGAAAAGCCTGAATCGACACGATACTATAGTAGGTCAAAGGAAAAAGCACAAGACCTGGACAAGACCTGACCCGGAATCGAACCGGTCACCTGCTGCTGCAATTGGAAGAGCACAGGTCACTCGGCGCAGGCGCGCCTCGCGCTGCCAGGTCTGAAAATGGTACAAGTATAAACCGAGCATCCATTCCTGCTTGCTTCCGGAAAAAAACCATGTAGGAGACACGATGAGGACCTCACCCCGAGTTGAACGAGTTGCCTGCCTGCGACCATGTTACGTCCAATCAAGTAGTGGAGGTGCGCCGCGCGCCGTGAGGTCTGTGCTTATTCTAGAGGTGAGTTGGATGTCTTCGACTGGCTTGAAGATGTTGTGCCAGTGTTCGCTCGATCGTTGAGTTTGACTGTGGTTGGACCTTGACCGCACAGAATAGATTACTTAGTGAGTCAAGTCTCGGGAGAAAAGGGATTCCAGATTGCAAACAACACCTCGAACGGGACACCTCCCTACCTTGTTACAAAGCGATGAATTGAGAGCGGGTGCGCGCCACACGCCGCGAGGTCTGCCTGTACACATAGGTGGGTTGGATACCCTATACATTCAATATCTGGTCTGGAGCTGAGCGAGTGCTCAACATTATAGTCTGTGGTTGAAGGTTAACGTTGAAGTTCGAAGTTTGAACCAACCAAACACTTAGACTGGTATATCAACCAGGGGATGGCTTGGGGTAGGAGTTTTTCAAGGAGTGGTTGGAGTTTGACGCCGTCAGTCCAGAACGGCTGCGAGTTGGTTATCAAGCCCAAGGGCACACAAAAAAAGCCCTCTCCCCAGTTACGACCTAACTCGGAATCGAACCGGTTATGTACCCGCTGTACTTATATCGAACCCCACACTACTCGGCCCAGGCGCGCCCCGCGCTGGCAGGTCTAGAAATGATTAGAAACTCACCTCGATAAACATTCGTTGGAGCATTTGTGGAATTACACCGAAAAAAAATGAACCCTCCTCTGTTCCAGCAGGACCTCACCCCGAGTCGAACGGGTTATCCCATGCCTGCGAACTTCGTCTTGAGTTGGAATTGCGAGCAGGTGCGTGCCGCGCCCTGTGAGGTCTGTGTTTATTCTAGACGTGAGCTCGAGATGGCTTCCTTTGAAAAGTTGCGCCAATTACTTGAGTCGTTAAAATGAAGTTTGAACCGAGTCTCAATTTAAATGAATGAGTAATTTGGGGTCTAGGACGGCACGACTAGGCATTCAAAGCGCGCGAAACCGGAAGAAAAATCTGCCAGAAGGCTATGGGAAGACCTCACCCGGAGTCGAACCGGTTGCCTGCCATGCAGTTCAGCAACGTTGCTACTCAGCGCAGGCGCGTCCGACGCTGTGAGGTCTCAAGTGGGCTTGGAATAATGGTGACTATGTTACTGTGCTCTGGGATTCCTTTTGTGCAGGATCAAAAACTTCAGTACACCGGAATTTCGGAAGACCCCACCCCGAATCGAACGGGTACACCGCCTAGAGCGTGCGAGGGATCGAATTGGGTGCGGGTGCGCCCAGCGCAGTGAGGTCTGTACAGTATGACTTCTTTGTCTTTAGCCCGTGTTCACCGCTTGATTCGCAGAAGAGCGTTTTGACCGACGTCGGCCGATCACGCCGAAATTCAAACTCCGCATTCCCGTCAAACCCCGCCTTACACGTCACTTCCGCCAACCTCGTGCCCAGTTCAACTTGAACCGCGCAACCAACCCAGCCCCCCCCCCCCCTTCTGAGGTCCTCACTCGCCTTCAAATACCTCGAAAGCGGACACGGAGAACTCACGCCGCATCACCGGCGGATCCACTCACTGCCGATCCCTCGCCACTTTCTCTAGATATCACTGCGCTGTTGCTCCCGCCAGATGGAATGGATGGACCGGGCGTCCCGCAGTGTTTAGGCATCCTTCCCCGCATCTTTCGACATATCCCATCACATGAACGCGTCTCCTGACGATAAACGCACATGCATACCCCGCTTCTCGTCTTCCGCCCGTCGACCTCAAAACCAAGTAGTAAATGAGCGAGGGCAACTCTTCGAGGTACAAACGCAGTACAGACGCCCACTATGCGCGCACCACCACTGTTCGCCGTCCTCCTTAGTGGGGCTAGTTTATTCCTGAGGGCTGCTTATGCTCAAGGTGCGTCGTATTCTATGTGTCTTCTGTGAGTTGGGGGCTGACTGAGCTGCAGTAACGCTCTCGCACCTGCTCGTCGAGAACAAGCCCGCCCCGCTGGGCATCGACGTCTCCCCGCGCTTCTCCTGGACCCTCACCTCCCCCTCACGCGGCGTGTCCCAATCCACCTACCGCATCACCGTCTCCGCCAAATCCGCAGGGGGCACCGACGTCTGGGACTCCGGCGCCGTCTCCTCCCCCAAGCCCTACCTCGCGCCCTACACAGGCCCCGCCCTCGCCTCCGACACCACCTACTTCTGGGCCGTCAGCGTCACCACCAACACCGCCGGGGGTGCGGGTGCGTCCGCCTCGTCGACATTCAGCACGGGCTTCCTGCACGGCGAGGCCGACTGGGCGCCGAGCGCGTGGGTGGGGAAGAACACGACCGTCGTCCCCGCCGCGCTCCTCACCGCCTTCACCTCCGCCTCCTGGATCTGGGCCCCCGAGCCGGGGCAGACGGCGCCCAACGCCCCGCCCGGGGACGTCGCCCTGCGCCTCACCTACACGCCCCCCGCAGGGAAGGTGCCTGCAACCGCGATAGTGGTGCTGACGGCGGACGACCGCTTCACGCTGTACGCCAACGGCGCGCTCGTGGGCTCCGCGCCCAACACGACCGACGTGTGGAAGAGCGCGCAGATATTCCGGGGCGTCGACCTCACCGCGTCTACTAGCAGCACGTTGTTCGCGATCCGCGCGACGAACCTCCCCGACGTCGCCACGGGCGGCGCCGGCCCCGCCGCGCTCCTCTTCAGCGCGCTCATCAGCTTCACCGACGGCTCCTCCGCGGTCGTCTCATCCTCTCCCCCCTCCTCCGGTGCGAGCTGGAAAGCCCTCGCTGCGCCCCTCCCCCCAAACTTCCACCTCCCCACCACCTCCGACGCCTCCTGGCCCGCCCCCCTCGTGCTCGGCGCCTACGGCATCGCGCCGTGGGGCACCAGCGTCCTCGTCGCCGCCCCCACCCCGCCCACACCCTCGCTCACCTCGTCCACGTGGATCTGGGACACCCCCAGCGCGGCGGCGGGCGCGCCCCCGGGGCCCGTGGCGTTCCGGCGCACCTTTGCGCTGGCGGCGGGGAAGCAGGTGGCGAGTGCGGTTGCGGTAATTACGGCGGACGATTATTTTACGTTTTGGGTGCAGGGGGCGGAGGTGGGGAGTGCGCCCGGGGAGGCGAATGAGTGGCAGACGGCGCAGCGGTTCTCTTTCGCTATCAATGGTACTACGGAAGGGACGCTTACGCTGGCGGTGCTCGCCACTAACGTGGCGGACGTGAGCACGGGCGGGGCCTCACCCGCGGGCTTCCTCGCTGCCATCTCCATCTCGTATACGGACGGCTCCTCCGACACTATACTTTCCGATACGAATTGGAAGACGCACGACGGCGCGGCGGGATCATTGCCTAGTGGGTGGCAGGACGTAGGATTTAATGATGCGGGGTGGGCGGGGGCGAGCGGACAGGGGGTGTATGGGGTGCAGCCGTGGGGGACGGGGGTTAGTGTGAGTGACCCGTTGGGGGAGCATCCGGCGCCGATGGTGCGGGGGGTGTTTAGTGTTGCTGGGGGGAAGACGGTGCGTGTTCTTTGCTTTTCTTTCCTTTCTTGCTTCCTTCATTCTCTCCCCTCTTACCTCGTTCCTCCGCGACGCGACTCGTACTAACGCCCACCTGCCGCAGGTCTCCCGCGCCCACCTCTACTACGCAGCAGGCGGCTACGCCGCCCTCGCGCTCAACGGCAAGCGCGTGAGCGACCATGTGCTGTCGCCGGGGTTTACCAAGTATGATGCGAGGATGCAGTATGTGGTGGTGGATGTTACTGGGTTGGTTGGGGAGGGTGCGTACTGTGTTTTCTGAGTTTTGTCACTCTTTCTCGCGACATTGCTCGTTACGAAGCACGATACGAGTACCCCACGTCCTCGTCGTTTGCTCCCACTCTACTTTCCTTCTTCCCACTCACCCAGCGCACGCATGTTACTACCCCGTGCTCTCTTCCTCTATGGTCTTCCTCGTCGTTCGCTCCCACTCCATCCTCACCCTCCTCCTTCTTCCTCCTCACCCTTCCTCTTCCACCCATACTAACCCCTCCCCTCCCTAGGCACCAACGCCCTCACCGCCACCCTCGGCCGCAGCCACTACGGCGTCACTCAAGGCTCCGTCTGGAACTGGGCCGGCGCGCCCTGGCACGGCGAGCCCGTCCTCCGCGCCGTCATCAGCATGGTGTTTAGCGATGGGACGAGGGGCAGGGTGGGGAGTGGGGACGGGGCGGGGTGGAAGGTGTGTTGCGGTCGTCTGTTTCCTCCACCTCTCGCTAACCCTGCGTTAGGTCGCGGAAGGCCCGACGCGCTTGGACGATATATTTGGGGGGGAGAATATCGATGGTGTGTCCACTCACCCCTTTACTTTGTTCGGTAATTAACGGCGCGCAGCGAGCTACGCGATCCCTGGGTGGGAGCTGCCCGGCTTTGACGACAGCGCGTGGAACGACGTGTTGTTGGCGGTTGCGCCCAAGGTGCGTCTCGTCTTTCATCTTTCATCGCGCTTACATTCCAAGCGATAATAATGCGAATGATGCAGGGCGCCCTCGTGCGCGCGCGCCAGCCGCCCACGCGCATCATCGGGAGTCTAACGCCTGTCTCGATTACGCAGCCTGTGCCTGGGTGCGTTTGTGTTTTCTTCCGCTCCCTACCTTCCCTCCTTCTATCCCTTTCCGCCATTCCATCCCTTCTTCCTCCCTCCCTTCATCCCTTCTTCCTTCCATCCTTGCAAAGGAGTTACTAACGTCAATATAAATGGACAGCCAATACGTCGCAGCCTTCGAGCGCGTCGTCGCCGGCTGGGGGCGCATCACGGCGCAGGGGCCCAAAGGGACGCTGCTCACTGTGCATTATGGGGAGAAGCTTAATCCGGATGGGACGGTTATATATCAGGGTGCGTCTCCTTGCTTCCGGTTCCATGAGGTTAATTGATTGAACTTGCGACTAGATTTGCAGCACTACTACAGCAACAACTTCCAGACGGACCGGTTCTGGCTCGCGGGGACGGGCGCGCCCGAGACGTTCGAGGCGCAGTTTTCGTATAAGGGTGCGTTTACCTCTCCTCCCTTCCTCCTTCCTCCCCGGCTTTCCGCGCTAACTACTACCGGGACACGCGCAGGCTACCAATACATCCAAATATTCGGCTGGCCCGGCTCCTCGCCGCCCACGCCCGCAGACATCATCGGCCAAATCGTGCACGACGACCTCACCATCACGGGGGACTTTACGAGCTCCGACATGTTGCTTAACCAGCTGCATACGGCGTCGGTGTTTACGATGCTGAATAATGTGCATTCGATACCGACGGATTGTCCGCAGTTTGAGAAGAATGGGTGGTATGTCTCTCGTCCTGTTTTTTTCTGGCATTGCAAGGGGCCTGATTGAGATGGTGTTCGCTAGGTCGGGCGACGCGATGCTGGCTGCAGTGAGTCGCTCAACGATTATGAGATGGATGGACTTGGACTGACGGAGGTGTTTAGGAAATGTTCCTAACGAACTTCGACTCGTCGGATTTGCTCGCCAAGTACACCCAAGATCTGGGCGACTCGCTCAATGGTGGGCCGCCCGCGGTTATCGCGCCCGACAGCGGCTGGGGCGCTAATAACCAGGCGGATCCGTGGCAGTGAGTCTTCTTCCTCTTTTCCCGCCTCAAAATCAGCGGTGCATGTGAAGCTGAGGCCGTCCTCCCCAGCTCGGCGTTCATCCTGATCCCGGCGTGGATATACGCATACCGCGGCGACACGCGTGTGCTGTCGGATAACTACGCGGGGATGAAGGCGTATATCGAGTTTGAGCGCGGTCGGTCGCCGAATAATATTGCGACTACGGGCTTGGGCGATTGGGATACGCCGGTGAGTAGCAGTTATGTGTGCTTAGACCTCTGCTCATGATCTACTCAGGAAACCTCGCCACTTGGAGGTAACCCGCCTGAGGATCCGCGAGTTCCCGCTACCGCCTTCTTGTATGTATTTCTCGGTGTCCGCAATGTGCTATCCACACTGATGTACTGTACAGGTACCATATGCTAGACACCATGAGCACCGTCGCGACCGTCCTCGGCAACACCGCCGACGCCTCGACCTTCGCCTCGCAGGCCGCCGCCGTCAAGACCGCCTTCAACGCCGCCTTCCTCAGCTCCTCCGCAGGCCACTACGTCGGCTCCAACGACGACGGCTACCGCCAATCGCACAATCTCCTCGCGCTCGCGTTTAACCTCGTCCCCAACGCCACCGCGGCGCAGGCGGTCGCAGATAGCGTCGTCTCCGACGTCAATACGCGTGGAGTGCATCTGAACACCGGCGCGCTGAGCACAAAGCAGCTGCTGCCGATGCTGACGCTGCATGGGCATGCGGATACGGCGCTTGCGCTCGCGAAGCAGACGACGTATCCGAGCTGGGGGTATTGGATTGAGAATGGGGCGACGACGATGGTGCGTTCTTCTCTTGACCCAATTTTGGTTTCGCCTACTTTGGGCTAATTGGGATTGTACGTTAGTGGGAGCACTGGCTCCTCACCGCGCGTTCGCATGACCATGTACGTTTATATTTCACATAGCTTCTGCGATGGGCTGCTGAGTCCTCCCGCAGATGTTCCTGGGCACGTTCGAGGATTGGTTTTACAAGCACGTACTCGGGATCCAATCCACCAGCACGGCGTTCCAGACCGTTACCATCGCGCCGGCGTTCACCACCACCCTTGCCTCCGCGAGCGGGTGGACGCTCACGCCATACGGGAACCTCACCGTCGCGTGGTCGAACGCGAATGGCGTCGTGTCGCTGAACGTGGGCATACCGGTCGGCGTGACTGCGACCGTGGCGTTCAGCACGGGGACGGCGCTGCAGGAAGGCGGGAAGCCCGTCGCGCAGAGTGCGGGGGGTGGGCAGCCGATGAGTGTGAAGGTGACGTCTGGCAAGTATTCGTTTGTGGCGAAATGAAAGTCTATGAAGCTACGTACTTTGGGAATTGTAAAAGGGCTCTTGACGATATTTATGATAGTTGACTCGAAACAGCGATTGGCTCGAATTACTTGCACTCTGCGTCCCAATTCAGGGACTTCTCTGCTATCTGCTACCTCCGTGGGTGGAGTCTCGAGAAGAGAACCGCGGACATGTGTGCTGGTGACGCATATCCTAATTGCATCCTCCCTCTTCCTTTCACAATTATAGCCCCCACTGATTCTGCGCGGTGTCAAGAAAGTGACGCCGGGAACGGAGGTTCTCCATCGCTTCGGTCGCAGATTGGCCGGGGAATTCACGACGTCCGCAGGAATCTCAGCGGCTTGAGTGCGGGCTCACTGGGTCGAAACTGGGAATCCCCATCCTTTGCTTTGCGATTTTCGAGGGAAGGTTGAATTTTCGCAGCGGTGCCGGAAATAATCGTATCACTAAGAATCGTCGGCGAATCTCGGCGTATCCCTTCCTGCCTCGCACCCTCATGGCTCTTGTCCGGGAGGATCGTTTCCGCTGGAAAGATGTTATTGAGAAGGAAATCCTCTCTTGCGACTAACGCGCTTTGACTGCTGGGAGGTCTTTCGGACGCTTTGTGACGCTTCAAGAAGTTGCGCGGTGAGAAATAGAATCGTGAATCCGCCTTCTCGCTGCCTTCTCGTCAATCTGGACAGACCAAGCTTCAAGTACTGACTGGCATCTGGACTTCTCTCCCCGGGCTTCCGTTCATCCCCTGGAACCTGCGGCCTGCCGCCGTTATGGTCTTAAACCGGTCCCCGTCCTACAATTCGGCAGTCTTCGCGATGTTACTCCTCAACCCCCACTGTATTCTGCTTATCGCTGGTCTCGTTTTCGCCAGTGGTAGTCCTATTCCAGAGCCACGCACCCTAGTCGCAAGAGCATTCAATGCCTCGGATCCCTACGCCAACTGGCCAACGTACGACCAGCTCCCACTCCATCCATCCTTTCCCACCAAGGCGGCGTGGTGCGTATGGGTACGTCCTCACAGTCTCTTCAGCTAATCGCCTACTGAGGTGAGCATAGGGCGCTAGCGACGAGTTGGGTGCCCTGAATCACATCAACACGACTACGATCCTCGCTGCCAAGAGTGAAATTCAGACCGGGCGCGCATTCAGCTTGAATCTAGTCTGTAGTTGAACGCGGGGCCATAACCGCTCGCCTGCTTATTACCAATCATGACCAATCTTTTTGGCGGGGGCTTACCAAATCACTTTGCTTCTCAACTCCTGCAGCAGCCACAACACATCAGTACCTCATGCTTCCACAAAAACAGTGAATTTCAAGTCCATCCCGAGCCATCCAGTGCTTCAAAATATTTTTTTGCACCGACTTCAAGTTGAACCAAGAGCTCGGCCGTTGCGGCATGCCGGGGGATCAATTTTCGGCTTCATTCATACGGAGGTTTTACACTACATAGTGGCGGAGAAGATTACTCAGAAAAGCCTCCTGAACATGTAGAGACGTTGAAACACACGGTAAACACGTCGTAGACACGGTTTTGGCACCCAGGAAAACTGTGATTGGTAATAGGCAGGCGAGCGATCGAGTGATGGGTTTCATTAACAGACTACAACATAACGAGGTACGAGATAGATTGTTGTAGCGTCTGTCTACGAGAGACTAGCTTGAATCTCAATCTCGCGATGCCTGATCCTCCCCTGAACCCGCTGAGGCACCCACTGATTCACGACATCGAACCATACGAAGGTGAGAGGACTATCCGCCGATGTGCGTTGATATAGTTCTCACTATTTGAGTTGAAAAAGGCTACCAAGACGACATCATCACGTTGAATACTCAGATCTCAACCCAGTACGATGGCTTGCGACACTTTCCGTACTCGACAAATGCCTCGCAATCGTCTTACCAGTGTGGTACCATTATTCCACTGCCCCCGTCATGGTTAACGGCCGGTAGATTTTACAATGACTTGCTGACCTTCAGCGATATCATGGTGCCTGGCGGATCGTCCACTCTGGGTATTCAAAGTGCGCCTCTTATTTCCTTGAGTTTCTCTGCACTCAGTCAGAGTTCACAGATGCCGCGCAAAAGGGAGTTGCGGGCCGGGGCATTCTTCTCGACTGGGGAGGATGGATGGAATCGAAAAATGCTAGTTTCGATGCTTTCACCGTGCGTTGAACTTCCCTCGAAATCTCTGAGACTGCGATAATCATACAATTTCCTCCCCTTTCCCTCCAGACAATTAAAATCCCACCCACAGACCTCGATGCTGTTGCACAATGGCAGGGTCTCGATCCGACCTCGTTCACTCGCCCCGGGGACTTCCTTGTCGTGCGGATGGGCTTTACAAAGCAATACAATGCCTTGTCTGTGCACGAGCAGGATGTGTTGCCGTTCCGGCAGGGGGCCGACATGCAGTGGGTTGGTGCGGATGCATCCGATGCGACCTTGCGCTGGCTCTGGGAGAAGAAGCTCTCCATAGTCGGGAGTGACAATCCCACCTATGAGAGTGCACCGCTCATTGGAACAATCGAGAGTCCTGTGCCCCGTTCCCTGCACCAGGTTTTCATCGGTGGATGGGGTCAGAGCATCGGTATTCAATATACTATTTTCCTTTACCGTGACATAGAGTTGACATCTTGGACAGTGGAATTCTTGGACCTGGAAGCGCTCGCGGTGGCATGCCATGATCTCAAGCGATACTCTTTTTTCTTCACCTTGCAAAACCTCAATGTCATTGGGGGTATTGCGAGCCCGCCGAATATTATGGCAATCCTCTGAAGCAAGTTATGTGTACACATCTTGTGCTGGACACGTCAATTGATATTTATTTAGACCAGCTTTATCTTATCGCCGGTAGTTGTCTTTCCTCCCTTGTTCTGTAACCACCAATTAGTCTGTCCATAATCTCTGCCATCCGCCTTGTTTGGCTACCGTTGCATTTCACTCGCGAACAATGATCGTGGTGTGTGTCGGAGGGATGAACCGACTAGGTGAAGTTTTAAGATGGATCAGTACAGTGAAGGTTAAGTAGCTATAATCCGGGTCCTAGTTTCCGAACTCCCTCGTTCGTTTCGAAGACGCACCACTGAGTGTCAGTTAATGAAATGCGTCCTTATCCATATCTTGCAGCCGCTCCACATCAGCCTCTAACCCAGCATAATTCACCGGCCCTTCTTCGTCACGCTCCATACTCCGACCGAGGAGAAACAGCCCATCGCGAACGACCGAGCTACGGCGACGGAAGGGGAACACCCACTTCCACAATTCATTGCCCAGATACAGGCTGAACAGATGCACCTCCATCCGCCCATCGCTGCGCATCGCGCGCCCGCAGCAGTCGCGCAGCCACGCATCCCAGTCCGTGAGGGGACCAAGTTTTGGGTCGTGCTCGCCGGGGAAGGGCAGCGGTTCGAAGTTCACGACCCCACCGCGGTATTGGAAGTCGACGCAGACCTCGTGCTCCAGCCGCAGACCGGCAGCGAAGATGTGACGCGTGAAGATTTCGTTGCTGTGCGCAGCGTAGTCGTAGTCCAACAGGGTTCGAATGAATGTGATATCACGTTTACCGACGCGGGGGCTCGCTGGTTTAGGTTGATAAGTTTAAGGAGGGGGGTCGGTGAGATTGGGAATTGGCAGACCAATTGAATGAGCACGGATATGACGACATATCTTCCGGTGCCCGCCCTCCCTCCAATCGATCCGTTGGCAATCCGGTGAACAATAGTACGTACCGGTACATGCGGAGCAGCACCGGAATTTGCTTTTTGCACCGACGAAACTACACTGTATCAAGTGGTTGGTTGAGGGCCAGGGTAGACTGGGTCTGGGTGGTGGGACTTACAGCAAGGTTATCGCAAGCCTTTCGCGAAATATGTGTCGTGTCGAACAATTCCTTGATTTTGAAACGCTGCTGGGCAAACTTGACGAATGCACGCCATTCGATGACTACGAGTGATGTTGCAAGACGCTTGTCCGTCGCGTCAACGTCAATCTCAAGGAATGCCGCCTCCAAGTGGATCAACAGAGAGTAGTACACCGTTGAATTCGGCAGGATGACGCCGAGGAAGCTGCGTAGCGGGTCTAGGTCCATGTCCGCCCCGGCTCTGGCACAGGAGAGGATAATCGCCTGTAGGAAGCCATTCTGGAAAGCCTCCTTGAGATACCAATATCCGCCGGCCAGGTGTAATTGCGTTCGCAGAAGCTGCAGGGCGTATGGTGAAATAGTATTTCCAGCTGTGGCCAGAGGAATCTTGAGGATAGTTTGTACCAGCGCCGTGATGATGCCATGTGAGCGCAGAAGGGCGTGAATGGGGTGGCCGGAGTTGATACTGCTCATAAACGACAAGACACCGGCGAGGTCTAGGTAGAGCTCTGGACCTGCCAGTGAGCGATATATGAACTTGACAACGAGTGCCGCGAAAGCGTGGGCTTCCCCGACTCCCTCCATGTATTCGTCGACGTGCCAGTCGGGCATACGACCGCGACCAATGATGCTGGTAAGGTTGTCGAGACTGGACGGCTCGTCGGCATCATCGATGAGGCATGACCAGGCGCGACCAACAACAACTCGCACTCCTGGTGTTGCGTCAACGAGCACCGCAACCTCAGGGATACTGACGAAGTTCCAAATCACTTCGACAAAGTGGCGGCAAAGGGCGATCTCCGAGGGCAAGTCCGACAGAACGTCGCGATAGGAGAAGACAAATTCGATCCATGCCCACGCGCGTGGCCAAATATCGATGGAGGCCGCTGGAGATGTGGGAAAAGTGCACACCGCCGTCAAGGCGAGGACGACCTTGCCGAGGAGCGGCCTAGCAGAGATCCGGGCAACCAACATTTCGTCCAAGGCGGCTGGGGTGGGAATGGCAGAGGGGTCAAGACAAGCATAGAGCGCCGGCAGGAAAAGCCCCGCTTGACGGTAACCCTGGCGCGTCAGCTCGTTTAATTGTCGCCAATCCGTGAGGGAGCCTTTCGAGGCAGCCAGCACATGCTTCTACCGGGGATTCAGTTCTTTGGGTAAATGCTAAAGATGTCATGCTCACTCGGAAAGACGGGGGTAGCGCTGCTGCTGCCTCCAGACGCAGCGAAAAGTGCATGATGGGAGGGAGAAAGGGGTTGGGTGGCAGTGTTGAGTTTGCCAGTGTTTCCCATCAAGGCCACTGACGCAACAGTGCTTTCTCTGCGCCGCCCAATAAGCGCCGCCAACATGAAATGTCGGAACTGCGAACTCAAGCAGCGCCAGTTCTACTGTGCGAATTGTATCGGAATACAGTGAGTCCCTGCCCCATATTCATCCCTCACAATGAACTTCTGAGTGCGCTTACTCGCCTCAGGAAGGATAACGATAAAAGTAAGTGAGAGATCGAGGACATGAGCTGCGATATTCAAGGTATTTGAAGAACGCGATCGATTGCGCACTTTGCGCGAGTCTCAGGCCACCCGCCGTCGAACCCTCGCGGCGGCAAACCAACTTCCCAGTCCATCCAACGCGAATACAAACTCAGCTCTCGCCGCGCCACTTTGACGCTCTCTACGCTCATAACCCGGGCGCGCGCCGGACTTGTGCAAGAGCTCGTTGAGGTTTTCAATATCGTCCAAGTCGGCGGACGTCCCCCACTAGGCGGCAAGGCCGGCTCCCAGGGCGAATGGACCATCGGTGACCTCATACTCCCTGTCCCAGGCGACGTGCGACGATATCCCCCGCAACATATTAACGCCGTCCTCCGATAAGCGGTTCATTTCGTTGGCCTGCTGGCGTTTTACCTGGGTGTGAAGCTCCCGTTCGTGGTAAACTGGGACGGCGGCAAACTGGGTGTTGGCGTCCCGTGGATCGGGCCTGGGCTAGACGGCTGGGGACGGCAAGTCCTGATTTTGTTTCCACCCATTTCTTGACATTTCTAACACCGTTTTCCGCAGATGGCCGGCGAGCCACCCGCTCCACCTCTCACTCAGCCCCTCCCCCGCACCAACCGCCTCCGGTTCCCCCAGCGCACCTCACTTCCCCACCGAAGACCTCTCGCTCTCCCAATCCCTCTCTCAATCCCAGCTCTCCCAATCCACCGCCACCCTGCGACCTGAAGCCGCCGCAGCTGCACCCGAGCCCGAGCCCCCGCACTTCACGACCGCGCTCGTGATGCTCCTCTACGACGTCATGTATCTCGCGCACACGCAGGGCCTCGCGCTCCCACTCGCGCAGGCGGGCGACATCCTCGGCAATCTCTGGGCTGTGTGCTGCGCGCCCGAGCTCGGGCGCCGCTCGCACGCCACCTATACCACCGTAACATCGCTGCGCGGGAGCCCAACAGCGTAAACGTACCCTGGGCGGCGATACCCGCCTGTCACCACCCGCGCCTGGGGCGTTCGCGCTGGATTTTGGGCAGGTGGTGCAGGCCGCGGCGAGCAGTGGGGGCCGACGGGCGGGTGCGGCGCAGGTGGGGCGCGACGTGTTTCGGTGGACTCCTTTGGGGCTAGTGCGACCAAGGGCACGACCCCGAGTCACGCGCGGGAGACGCCTACGCAGGAGGAGGAGGCGGGGTGGGATATCATTAGTGAGGATGGGTATTGACGCTGCGTTTAGTGTGCCAGACGTGCATCGCGAGTGCAGTAGACTTAAGGTATGTTCGAAATAAACAATCCAACAATGACGATTGACGTTCGAGATTGTCGCCTTGAGTTGCGCCCCTCCTCTGACAATTCAAGGGTTCTATTTTGCCTGCGAGACCATGCCCACCCTGCTCGTTGGGGTGGAGGCTGTTCAATATCATGTGCAGCAATACTATCTACGGGTGCGCACACTCAGCTATTGAGGGTTTTTTTCGTTTGTCCAAACAAAAAGAAAACCCTCGATCTGACCCCAGCGCGCACGCAAGTTAAATCACTGGCAGTTCCAAAACCAGCTGCTAGGTTTTTAGTGCCTCAAGATTCCACGTCGTGGGGTATGATAATACACATATTAAATACCCATCCAGCAAAGCTGTTTCGCCCCGTGCCATCTTTCGGCGTTCTCGGTAACAGCTATGGGGGTGAGTTGTTGCAGGTCAGGGAGAGGGTCGTTAGGACTGGCATCTATGAGCCACTAAAGTTTACTGAGTGCTTGGGCCGCTTCGGTCACCTAGGTCAACCTTGCCAAAATGACTTGCGCAGTAAGCGGAATTAAAATTGGCAAGTCAGTTGATGAACCTCATCCTACAATAATTCATTGAATCCCGGGCCCGAATGAGTTACGGATAGCCAATGGTACCGCCCAAAGTCATGAGGTTCATCACAGTCGTGCCATTCATTTCAGTGTCGTCAACGTTGTTCGGCTTGTTGGTGGGTCTGGGTGGACGACCACATTACTACATTCGAGGGGTGGTGTTCCCACCATTGGTAGAAATCCGCGACTGCGGGACGCCTGTCAACAGCATTCAGTCGTGGAGCCTGGCAGCCCGCCTCGCCGCTCGCGGCGGACTCAGACTGCGCAGGAAATTGGCGCTCCCCAGCCTCAACGATTCACTGGCACTGCACAAACGCACTGCAGACGGAGTGGATCGAATGGGTTCCCTGTGAAGAAGGTATCGTTGCCAAGTGCAGGTTGGCTTGGGGTCTGAGAGTATCCAGAGTTTCAACAAGCGAGGAACGAGGTTGATGTTGAAGCGTCTGGCTGCGAGAGACTAATCCAGAGTTGGGCTCAATGCGCTGAACATGCGACAGCATGAACTCAGTTGTAGGTAGGCCTTGGTCGAACTAGAACTAGCTCACGAGACTAGGGTCAAAAGAATAACGCAAAGACCTCGCCCAAAATTAAGCCGGAATCGAACCAGTTACCTCCTGTAACTCATCTTGATAAGTACAGGCACACACCGCCCGTGAGGTCATGATCGGAAATTCAATAAACTACCCAATTCATCTAAAAATGAAAGGTCTCCGAGCGAGCAGGGATCTCATCCCGAATCGAACGGGTTGCCTGCCTCCACGGGGGTTGAAGTTGAGTGCAGGTGCGCACCACACACCGGCGTGAGGTGAACTTGAGATTGGAATACACTGAAGCATATATTTGACTACAAGTTGCGAGCCAGGAATACATAGAAGAATTGGCACACGATGACGGGGTGAAACGGAGGAAGGAAGATGAACAGAGTTATACAAATACACATAGTTATACATTGGATTGCGAGCCAGGATGAGTCGTAACTCGACCGATGATAATAATATTATAATAATGGTGTCCGTATCGCAAAGCGTCCATATCACCCAAAGGAAAGAAGCCGTCGATACCGCCCAAAGGAAATCAAAATCATTATCAGTCCCGCATTCATTCAGTATCGTGGAAATTATTGTTCAGCTTATTGGTGAGTCTCAGTCTCGGTGGGGACGAGGACCTCTAAGGGATGGTGTTTCCACCACTGGTAGAAATCCGCCACTGCCGTCGCCGTCGCCTCAGCGCCTGTGAACAGCATTCCGTCGTGGAGCCAGTCCCCGTCGCCGATCGCGGCGGACTTGGGTTGAGTCGGAAATTGGGTCAGCCTCCCAGCATCAACAATCCGCTGGCACTGGACCTCATAATCTACTGCGAACCTACGCGTCAGTTGAAGTTCAACAGTGGAACCTAATAGAAACTCACAATGCCGACTCAACGCCTCGACGCTTGAGAACCCCCGCCCGCATCCCACGCACGTAAACTCCCGTTCCCGCTCCCGATGCCGCGCATGCAGCTGCTCATGTCGGCGGCAATCATGCTGCCGCGCAAACGCGCGCGCGCACCCCGCCCAGCCGCATGCAAACGGGCGCTCGTCGTTGTGAGAGTGAACGTGGCCTGTGAGGTTGATACGGCGCGTAAAAGTGCTGCCGCACCCAGGGACGGGGCACGCGTAGCGGGGGCGCACCTTGCGACGGCGCTCGGCGGCCGCGCGCGTGGGGTCGCTCGTGATGGTCTGGCGCAGCACCGCACCGGCACTGCCAGATGTACTCTCGACGGGGAGCTCGGTGAGGAGCGTCTGTGGGGAGACGCTGGGGCTGGTGTAGGGGCTCCAGTGGGCATCGCTGGCTTGGTAGTCGCTGCCCGAGGCTTCCGACGACATGGGTGCGGGGGCGGAGTGGAACTGGAGCACGGAAGGCGGATGTAAAGAGGGGAGTTGCATTTCTGAGAAGGTGAAGTTGCCTCCGTGGTGCATGTGGTGGTAGTAGAGGTCCGCGGAACGGGAGTGGCGAACATGAGTGGGGAGCGCGGCGCTTGAGCGACGCGGATACATGTGCGCGCTGTCGGTGTCGGTGGCGTCGGAAGTAGCATGGGGAGGGAACGAGAATTGGCTGAGGCGTATCTGGGGGATCTGAGAGTCGAAGGACGCGTGACGCGGTGGGGGACTGTGGTCGAAGTGAGGCGGGAACGGCATGTCGTCCATGGTTTTGTCTGTAAGGGTGGCGCCTGTGGGGATGTGTGTGCGACCAGCGAACTCGGATCTGTTCTTCGAGGTGAAACGTGAAGGGGAAGTCATAGGCCTTTGAGGGAACGAGGGGAGGTCTTAAGTGTTCGTGAATTGCAACACCATCATCCATTGAGACTCTGAGTCAAGCCGGCTTCCATCAGCAAAGTCTTGAAGCTGTAAACAACATTATTAGCTTGATCATTGTTAGGAACTTGCGTCCCGCAGCGCTGTTCAATAAAGATGACTGGACAAACAGGACCTAGGCGCGGGAGAACACCTTCTAGTGTCTTCAATTATACCGCGCGTTACTGCCAATACATCCAGAAAGTATCCGGGTGCATGAAAAACAAGTTGTTGCATAGGAAGAGTCCCAGAGTTCTAGAAAACAGAGCAGGGCGGTGAGCGGTTGGAGACCCCGATAGAAATGAAGTTCCAAAGCGTGACGAATTATCTGGGGCGATGTTTTGGCGATGATCGTTGCGATCTGGACGGCTGGCTGTACGATTATTTTGTCGACCGGGTACGTTGCTCTCCATTCAGTTCATTTCTAAAACCGCTCAAATTTCCACTGCATCGAGCGTAAATACGCAGGATAGGGGGCTCAGAGTTCTGGCGCAATGCTGGACTGATGTTTGAACTGAAACACTGCCGAATATTCTGAGCACCTGCCATCCAAAGCACTGGATGATTGCGACTGCGTTGTTCTCCGGTCATCTCATTTCCAGAACCGCTCACCCTTCCACAGCATCATGCAGAAATTGTCTAAATCACCGACCGACCAGTTAGTTCCGTGAAGAAATGCAGCGACAAGATACGGGACTGAGCGCTCAATGTGTCACAACTCTATTGCAATTTGCGATTGGACGCAGGTTGAAAAACTTTGGGACGAAGACCAATGCTTTACTAGGTCGAACAAGTATTGAGCAACTTAAAGTAAACGGTATCTTCTGCGCCATCATTTCAACCATCAAGATGGTTTTCATCAAGGGGTTCAACGCTGTGGCACAGCTCTGCTTACACGTTTCTGAGGGAGTTCATGCTTGCGAGCTTCGGCTCAGGATTTTAAAATACATCTTCAACAATTGAAAACCTTACATAGGCCGATGGTCGGCTATGTTCGGCCGCGGGACTGACTAACGCTCTCACGCTCCATATATAGGAATATATCATTACGTGATTAATTGCCGGACCCTTTGTTGGACGTTGAACTCGGACATTTCGGTCGCAATTGTGTAGAGGCCCACAACTGAGATGGTATGTATCTAGAACATGTGAGGCACAATCAATTTTGTATGGTCCCTAGTCGGCGGGCGAGAACCAGATACAGAGCAGGTCCAAATGGGTGCACTTCGCCACAGGCAAGGCGATATTGAAGGTTGTGAGTTCAAGTTCAGACTCGAGTGAACGTTCACGCAGCCCGGCATTTCCGCATCGTCGTTCAGCGCCGTCCATACGCGGTGAAGTAACGTACACACCTTGAATATCTGGCAGTTTTTTGCTGAAGAGTGAGACGCTTGCGGTCTTTTCGAACAGGTCCTGGGTGAAGGGTTAGTGCCGAAAGCATATGCGTAAGAAGGAGATGGCTACGAAGAAATTTCCGGTTGCGCCGGCATTGACCGCGATACCTCCGTTGACCGCCACGCAACCCCCGAATGATGCGCTGTTCTCGCGCGCCAGTGTAGCGGTGTCGTCAGCGCCGGCGGGAGCGTCGACTGCGGGAAGCGAGCCCGGGTGCTTCATCTAAATGGGGATCACTCTCCTCGGCCTCAATCAATGCACTCTAATGTGCATACCACAGGCGTGAGTAGTTTCGCAACTTTGCCTAGAATCAATTAACGCCACTCGGGCGGGAAAGCGACGTTGAGCGGTCGGCGGGGATCTAAGTGTCGGGGAAGGTAGGCCATAAGCTTAGCTTCGTTCGTTCGTTCGTGTCAGTAGTCCCTCGCATCTCGCACGTCGCACGCCTAGTTTACCACAGTTATCGCATTTATTTCACGAAGACAAGAGGTTTCAAGCTGTTGTTCTGACCGCGCTTAAGCGGGGAAGAGTTGACGGCGTAAACGGGTTAGATATCCTACGCTCTCTCGTTTCGTTGGTTTAGGCTAGTGGATCACAGTTAATTTCGGCAATCCGACTCCAAAAAAGAGCACACACCGATTCTCGGCCAGTGGTCATCAGTTGCGCCAAGGTACTTGAACCGCTCAATAATAAGTCTCCCGGTACTATCGAGCACTGGCAGCCCTCGCCGCAGATTCCTGGCGAACTCGCCGAACGAATTCTCCGCGCCGTCTGCGAATTCTAGCCGCCAACGGATCAGCGGGCGTTGAGAGGCCGCGGCGAGGAGACTGTCCACGCCCGTCGTCGTCTCCGGCGCTAAGGACGTCGACGGCCAGGTTTCCTTCATCGAGAGATAGCATACACATATCTCCCGAAGATTGGGTGGGGTGTGCGCCAGGATATACTCGATGAACTCGATGAAACCTGGGGCGTCTCGCTCCGTGAAGTCGAGATCGATCACGACGGTTTGCAGTCGGGGAAATTGGCAATCGGGCAGAAGTGCAGGTCTGCCTTTGAAGTAATCGACGACTGGAGGGTAGGGAGGTAACCAGAGATCAGCGGGGGGAATAAAGCGGTCAGGATGGGTTTACCTTTGCAGGCAAGTCGGATGTGGGCGAGCTGTGGGGCCAGTCTAGACACCAATATGTCGCCGTAGGGCTGCTGTGGGGCTAGCCACAACCTCTCGACCGTTATACGCGAAAGATACTCCTCCGATGCGAGTACGTCCATCAGACCGGGACATCCCAGGAGGAAGAGATTTTTGACCGGGAATGCGGGTAGAGGATGGGGCGCGTCGTCGAGGGTGTCAGTAATATCGCACTGAAGAAGAGCGAGCGTCTTGACGCCACCAAGGAAAAACGAGAGCGCCCCGCGCGTAATGGGCCCCGCACCAGTAACAAGCAACTCCGCAAGTTTCCTCCGCCGAATAAAGTCGATGAAGGCAAGAGGCAGTGGGGCGACAACCGGCCAAGGTTGGAACAATGGGTCGTTCCCTCCGACGTAGGCGCTGGAAAGGATACAGAAGCGGCGCACACACGTCAGTGTGTTCAACACTCCGAACATGGCGTGATGCTCGTCGGCTGCGACGTCTCTTGCGCTGAGAATCCAGATCAAGGACTTGACATAGTCCGCGATATGAGGAGATTCCTGGAGGAGATTCCAGGCGATGCGGAAATCCGAAGTCCCATGGCCCAGGAACAGCGCGCGGAAGAGGGCCTCCTGGCTAGGCCGACGAAGAACCGACGCGGACAGAGCGCATGCCTTGAGGGCTTGACGTTCATCTGCGAGTTCGTGGACGATAGCGTTGAACAGTTCTTGGGGGAGCATGGTGGTGAGAGAGTAAGGTTGGAGCAAGCACGTGGTGCGTCACCGGATCAGTCACTGATCCAAGGTCGGAGTCTGGCGGAGTTTCAAACCGAAGCCAGAAGTCGACTACTACCATCGCTTTGGGGTCGGGTCCGGTATGCACTAAGAGCAGTTTTTGTCAATTGCCTGCCGCGAGTCTTCTCCCATCACACTGGCCCAAAATCAACGCCGAAACTCCCGGAAGTCTGAAGAAACCAAGAAATACCAAAGTAAAACTCCCCGCACTCAAGTCAGTGGTTTGCATGTGCAACAATTCCTTCTTGTCCCATGTAGCCCAAATAAAAGGCCATGACGTCCTGAAATCTGAACTTTTGCAGGATGCAATTGAACCATGAAAAAATATTTCCCTGTATCGAACCCAGATCAAGAATGAAAGAAAATCTACAGCAGTAGAGGTTGTAGCGTGCCGTGAATCCCAAGGTTAAAGAGTCAATGGAGTGTGGTGTGTGGCTCACTGCTGCGATAGCTATGATATTCCCCGAAATCTGGAGGTTTAGGTAGTACGTCGAGGTTCCACTCCCCCTGCTCGATTTTGAAATGACCGTCTTCAAGTTTTTATTGCGTACGCTGACCTAGGTGGACCGTTGGGTTACTTAGTAGCATCTCTTACTTGCTTTAGATAGGGAGTGCCAAAGAGTACACGGGAAACACGGAGTCAAGAAAGCACATTCGAACGGCAGAACTTGGACAAGAAATCAACGACACATACCTAGCTCCGCCCGCCACAACACGGGCATATATCCACGCGAGGCGAAGGATACTCCTCCCCAGCGGTTGCCGTCAACAGTCTCTGCCGCAAATACTCTTGCTCCTCCTCCAACTCCATCTTCGTCGGCCACGCATAGGGCCCTGCACCAACGACTCCACCATCGTGAATTTTGACGCGGTACTCCGTCTCGAGCTGACTCCTAATTTGCTGCAGAGTGAGATTGCCCACCAGGCCGTCGCGCCATTGGGAGGTCAAGATTTCGAGCATCACGTTGACGGCGGCGGGACACCCGCTGGCCATGGCACGGCGACGGGCGACGAGGAATTCGAGTTCGACTGCAGTTGTGAATTATAATTCAGGTGCGAGATCAACTGTTGGAGACGCAACCTACCACCGGGCTGAGCGAGGATGAAAACGGAGCGTGTGCGGTCGGGCGCAATGTTGAACTGTGAATGTCGTTAACGAAGGGCATTGGGCAGAACAGCAGAATAACGGACATGGTAATCCTGATTCTGTGAATCTGGTTTACTCAGGTATCCTATCTGGCGCCACAGCGCAGGCGTGCGGATATACCCTTCGACGGGAGCAGGGCAGCCGATGAACTGCGCGGGAGGCTCGGGTTCCGGCATAAGTCTCGCAGGGTCGAAGTCTTCGCGGCCGCAGAACTTCTTGTGCTCTTGCCAGTCGCTCTTCTGACATTCCCTGACTGTCGGGTAAGTCTACCGTCGAATATATGCGGGCTGCAAGGGGCTTACCTTGAGCAGTATCGAACCCGAAGACAACCGGCACATTCCTTGAGCTCGTCCTTCGGCTTTTCGCGGCGGCATCCGTAGCACGCGTACACGGCGTTTGCCGCCTCCTCATCGCACTGGGAATTATCGACATGCAATCCGGACGCCTTGAACGCCTTGTCGAAGGCGCGTCTTCCCTCCTTGCCGCCGTGGTGGCAGGTATCGACGAGTTTTGCGGGCTTGATCACTCGAGCGGGACGATTATGCTTCAACCTCGGTCAGTTAGCGCGAACGATGCGAAGGTGTGGACGTACATATGCCTCCAGCACGCCCTGGAGTGTATCAACAATATAATAGTTCCGCAGCATACGCGCATGGTATAGGAATGCCCTGATTCCGTCCGATGCTGCCTTGGTGTGTCGGAGCTCGTGCTCGACGTAAGGGTGAGAGAAGATGAAGAGTTCCTTGACGCGTCCATTCCCCGTCGGGTCGTGTTTGATCAGTTTCTTCAGCTATATCTATGAGTGAGCGAACGAACCAAACCCGCATCGGCCTTGAAACGCACCATGTTGATAAAGCCATACTGCCCGTCGCCCGCGAGGAGCGCAACGGTCATCTCGGGACAATGGATCCGGCTATTGTCGCGCGGCGCATAACAAGCACCGCGATAGAGCCCTTCCAGCACGATATCGCCTCTCTTCTTCGCGCCGAGGGCCGCCCAATCCGCCTCGAGCGTCCCATAGTTAATATCCTCCACCGCCTCCGCGATTAGTACTCCCTCCGCCTCCATCATCTCGCGAATCGACAACGCGACGTCCTGGTTGAGCTCCTCCACGGTCTTCCCCGCCAGCGCGAGCTTAGTTTGGGTGGAGTTCTCGAACGGCGGCGAGGTGTACGAGAATGCGGCGTATTTGCGGGAAATTTCGCGCTCGAAGTGACGGTTCCAGGCGGCGCGGTCGGTGTGCTTGTTGGGGCGATCGTCCTCCTTCCCTTTGTTGCGTCTAACGGCGCGAGGAACGGACGAGGCTGAGGCGGGCATTGCAAGTGGCAAGATGGGGAATGAAAAAAAGAAGCGTTGGGTTTGGTCGAGTTTGAAGTCGTAGAGCTTCCACACGTGAGATGCGCACGGACCTCCTTCGGGTTGTAGCGTAAAGCGAGAGTCTCACTGGCGAATCCTGCCAAACTGCAACTAAATCAGTAGTAGTAGAGATGGCGAGAAATGTCAAACTCACCGCGGAGGTCGACCGCGCTCAGCGCAGTCTTGTGGGGGTGGAACTAGTCTCGGAGGGATTTTAGCGTCCCGGCGAGACGAAGAATTTTTGAACGGACTTAATTTATGGAATGGAAATGTCCAGCGGAAATCGGAGTTTGAGTCAGCGGGTAAGATCTAGGAAGGACAAGGGACACACCAAGAGACGCAACCTAGCAGCAGAGGGAACGAGACGAGAATACGGACGGAACGAGTGCGGCTGGGGTAATGTCGTGGCAATGCTGAAAACGTGAGTCTGGTTTGCTCAAAGATCCTAAGCCAGAGCGCGGGTGCGGGTATAGCCGTCGACCGGGGCGGGACAGCCGATTGACGGCGAAGGAGCCAGGGGCGCTGGCACGAGTCTCGTGCGGTCAAAATCCTTCGCGGCCTCCTTCTGCAACGATGGTACGCAGAAGTGAATCCAATCTCGTGTTAACGTTAGCCACAGAGACGTCCCCGTACGACGAATAGTGCTTGCGCGGAAGAATAACCGTGAGGAGAAGGACAGTATCTCCCTGAAGGGAAGCACACAGCGTTTGAATATTTTCTGCGGTCGGGTAAGTTAGCGATTAAATCGAGGGAACACAGGAGACTCACGAATCGTCTTCTTCACCGCCAGTGAAGAATTCCAACGGGGGAAGTCTGATATTCCGGGAAGAGCCTCCCATACTATACTGTTCCTTGACCGCATTCTGCGCCCGCCGCATGCCCGCCTCGCAGGTCGAGCAGATGCCACCTCTCGCGTCATACCAGTTCCCGTCGCGCAACAAGCCTAGCTGTAGGAGGAGTGCCTTCTTTCAGAGAGGTGTGTAAGTGGACCACTCGCCATTTGGGCTGAGGACCCCATATCGTGAAAACCCAGGAATGTCGGCGCCGCGGTCGCCTATTTTCGCGGCCAGGACCCCGGGGAAAGACTCTGCAGAGGCGGATTTCGGCCTGGAGGACGAGAGTGGCATCGGTGAGCCAGAGAGTATTCTCCTCGTGAGCTGTGAGGCCGTCGACTCGTCCATCGTCTTTTTGGTGATGGCTGTAGGGAGCAAGTGGCTTGCGGGTATCAATCTCCGACTCCGACATCATTTCGGCTTCACCTCGTCCGGCCACGTCTTCCATCGTCTTCGTCCAATTCGTCCACTGCTCACAAGTCCCAGGATACACCCGACAGTCCACTACAAGCCTACTCAACTGACCGCGATCTACCTACTCCAGAGCTTGAGAACGGCCGCACGGGGGCCTGGGTCGACTGGGCGGCGCAGATCGATCATCGGAAGTAAGTAACCTGCGAGGGGCAGGCGACGAAGGCGCTCGAAACCATGGAGGGGGGCCGATTCCGGAGGGCGAATGTTGCACAAATCCAGGGTACGCTGGATGACCGTTAACTCCTGACTGTGCTTACTCGCCTCAGGAAGGATAACGATAAAGGTAAGTGAAAGATTCAGGACGTGGGCTGGGTGCGATATTCAAGGTATTTGAAGAACACGATCTATGGCGCACTCTGCGCGAGTCTCAGGCCACCCGTCGTCGAACCCGCCACCGGACACATTGCCGCTGCAAGGGACTTCCCAGTCCACCCAACACGAATGCAAACTCATCCTTCTCCGCGCCACCCGCCGGAGAATTGACCCTCTCTTCGCACATAACCCGGGCGCTCGCCGGACTGGTGCAAGAGCTCGTCGAGTTCAACATCGTCCAAGTCGGCGAACGACCCCCAGTAGGCGGCAAGGCTCCCAGGGCGAATGGACGAGCGGGGACCTCATAGTACTCCCGAGTCCCCGTTCCAGGCGACGTGCGGCCCGCATCATATCACCGCCGTCGGGCACACTGTTCACTTCGTTGGTCTGTTGGTGTTTCACCTGGGTGTGAAGCTCCCGTTCGTCGTAACGTGGGACGGCGGCAGTGTCGGCGGCCCGCACCCACCGTCGGCTTCTCCCATCTCCCCACCATTGCCAATAGCAAAGACCTCTCGCTCTCTCAATGCCAGCTCTCCCAATCAACCGCCACCCTGCACCCTCACTTTCACCCCGCCGCAGTTGAGCCCAAGCACCCGCACTTCACGACTGCGCTCGCGATGCTTGTACCGCGTCATGTACCTGGCCTCAGGCTCCCGCTCGCGCAGGTGATGACATTCTCAGCGGCTTCGGGCCGTGTGCTGCGCACCCGAGCTCGAGCCTCGGGCGCTGCTCGCACGCCACCTACGCCACCGTGAACATTCCCGCGTGGGAGCCCAACAGCGCAAATTGAATTTTACCTTATTCTATGCCGACTCTATCTCGGAGGCTATGCACCATCCTTGCCGTCGTTCCCATGCACTCCCTTGTTTCGTTGTATATAAATCAGGCCGCTCCTGGGGTTGGATCCACCACTGACGCCAGTTCCCTCCCGTTTGAACTTCTGCCGGATCTCGACGTTCCTCGCATCCGTCACACCCACCCGCCATGTCGACCTCCCCGCCCCCCGGTGCCCCACCCCCCGGTGGCCCGCCCCCCGGTGCCCCCGATATCACCCTCCTATTTGGCCCGCTTTTAATTGGAGTCCTGCTGAACGCGATATTGTTCGGAGTGAGTGGACCCTCAGTCGAATCTCTACGCAGTTCGAACAGAGTCTAACCCTGCCCAGGTTATGGTTGTTCAGGTAAATTCCCGCATTGTCCACTTCGCCCTTTACCTGCGTGCCTTACACCGCCCCAGGCCTTCATCTACTACCACCGCTATCGGAGGTGAGGACCATCAGAATATTAATTAACCTGCTTGTTCATCTTTATTCAGTGATCGACCCTGGTTCCGCTACCTCGTGCGTTACACCGTTTACCCCGAACGTCGGAGGACTGGCTTAGCCAGCCACTAATTTGGTGTCTGTCCAGGTTCTCTATCTTGTCATCATCGAGACAGCCAACCTGGTCTGCGACGTGGGCCTGATCTACGAACCGCTGATCGTCCGTTATGGTCAGCCTCGCGAACGGGACGAGATGATGGTGCTAATGCGAAAGTTTAGCGACGCTGGGGGCATTGATTACTTCGCCGATTAGTGAGTTCTCTCAACCTTCTTCCCTCCCTTCTCAGGTTTAATTCGCGATAATACAGTGCTCCGAGTCGGTGCGTTTCAACACTAGTATCCAACTGCACCTCATTTACTGACGTGCGGCAGATGCCGTCCTCACGGTAATTACCATCCCCTCATATGATTATCGTACTCAAGCCGGCGACCGCCCCAGGTCCTTATCTCCACCCCGATCCAGCTGTTCATCGCATGGCGCCTCTTCGTAGTCACCAATTCGAAGATTCTCCCCGTAATCATCTCCATCCTCGCCATCATCTCCTTCGGTGCGTCCCTCCAGTCCACACTCCGGAAGGTGCAGCTAAATTCAAGCTTTTAGGCGGCGGCATCGCCGTGACCACCCTCGTCACCATCCACCCGGCGTTCGCCAGCTTCCCCAGCTTTCACCCGGCGGTGTTAACCTGGCTCGTCTCGACGACGGCGTGCGATGTGCTCCTCACGGCATCGCTCGCGTATTCCCTCGTGCGTTCCCCTCTTTCTATCCACTCTGTACACGATAATGAACCGAACACGCTGGGAAGTGGACCCGAAAGACCAACATCGCGTCGACGGACACCTACATCAACAAGATCATCCGCCGTGCGTTTCTTCCCTTTCCACTTCCACTTCCCCTCTCCCTTTCCCCTCCCTTCCTCCTGTACGCTCCACCCCAACTGCAGCTCACTCGCGCCCGACCGACAGTAACGGTGCAAACGGGCCTCATCACAGCCACCGCGGCCATCCTCGACATGCTGCTCACCATCCTCTCCACCGTACGCCACTCATCCTTTCCCTTCGGCTCGGTTATTCATCGATAATCGGCTGTAGGACACGAGCCTGAACTTCATTTTCGACTTTCCCCTCTCTAAACTTTACACCAACGCTCTCATCAGCACGTACGTCTGCGTCTGTCTTTTCTCCCGAATCCCTGAACGCGTTTATTTACGTGGGTGACGGTGCGACGGTAGATTGAATGCGCGCCCGTGGCGTGAGGACTCGCTGCGGCACGACGCGCCCAACGCGCTCTTCGAGCCCTCTGCAGGTGCAGGCCGGCCAAGCTTCAACCTCCAGAGTCGTGGGGCGGTAAGCTTCGCCTTTCTGCTTACGCTGAGACACCCAACTCACATCGCAGTCGTTTAGGGGCAGAGTGCGCTCCAGAGCGCGTCGTACGGCGCTAACGGCGGCGACTCGCGGAACTTCCAGTCGCCGTCCAAGTACAACTACGATATCGCGCCGTAGATCTTTCTCGGCGGGGAGCGGTGGTAAAAGTCCTTCCTCACTTGAGCGAACTTGGGATGTATATAGCTACTTAGTGAAGCTGAGGCAGTAAGGTGCGTATAATTAAAGTTCCTGCAGATACTCTCCCCAAAAATGGCGAGAGTTTTGGAAATCTCAACCTTGCCTCAACCCGATACGAAAGGTCGACATGGTGTACTCACCGTGGAGGTCGACCGCGAACAGGAGTCAAACAGCGCAGGCCTGCGCGGGGAATTCAGCAGATTTAGGCCCCCGAAAGCGGATTTAATCTCGTAGGGGAAATAGCGTTCCGGCCACACGAAGGATGTTTGAACGGGGTCGGATACGAATTTATTGAAGGGGATATACTGCGGTCACATCTTGAGATTTCTGAATTCGAATCGGCGAGCGAGGTATCGAGGTAACAGGGAAACGGGGACAGGCAATGAGTGGGCAATGAGCATGCTTGTGGGCGCTTGTTCTCACGGCTCGAGTCTGGCGAAAGAAAGGCCAAAATCTTTGTGTCGCAAAGATCCGGTTCAACATATGAACATCTCCACAAGCTCCACCCAGCGGGTTGAAATCGCGATTATTCGAATGAGAAACGACATGAGAGCAGTAGGTTGAGGCAGAATGGAATCATTGTCCTATCGAACGCGGGTAACAAGGAGCGGAGCACCTTTACCGCCGTTCGCCATCCAAGGGATTAGCGTGTTCACGAATTGAATGCTGACCGTGTCATTTTCCGGCAATGCGAACGAAAAGTTGGCGACCAGCTCGGAAATGAAGACTTGCATCTCCAGGATACTAGGGCGTATCAGACAGGTCAGCAAAGGGTATAGTATGCCATCTGCTTACGCAAAGCGCCATCTACATAGGCAGAGAGGATGGTCTGAGTGTTGATTTTCGAACGGGTTAGGGGCAACGCACGCAAGACAGGTGTGTGGGCCGCCGAGGAAGGTAAGACTGCACGGACGGTGAACTCTCAAGCCGCAAATAAAGGAGGCGGGACTAACAGATTTGCGTACGGGCCCAGCGCCTCTCCTCCCTTGTGCGCCCGCCCATCCAGCCATCGGTACGGGTTGAACTCCAGAGCATCCTCGCCCCAGCGTGACTCCAGTCTGCCTGAAGATTAGACAGGGGTTTTGGATAGGTGAGCATCACACGAGCCGTTGAAATGAAGCGATCGCTACACTGAGGATCTGCCCCTTCTGGAGAAAGAGTTGGTTGATGTGTTCGCCTGTAGACGTTGTAATTTCGTGCCCCAGAGGAATACTCGTATCCTCGATTGCGGCGAAGTCGTCGAGCGGAAGTGTGGGGTACAACCGGAGGGTTTCCTTCATAAATTTAGCGTCTAGCAGATCGCGGCTAAACACCGACATACCTTGATGAAGGCATTCAACAGCGGCATGTTGTCGTAGGCTGTGTTACCTCGGTTTGCGATGATTTCGGCACGAAGCTCCTCCTGCAATCGTGGCATTTTCGCGAGCACTCGGAGTCCGATGGCCAAGGTGCTCGCCTACGAAGGAGTAGAGTTCGACGGAATGTCGTCGCGACTCGGAGGGCTCGCTCACCGTCGTCTCCTGTCCCGCAATCATCATGGTGGCCGTCTGCGCCGCGACAACATCCGCTGGTAAGCCCTTTTTTGAAGCTCCCGCCTTGTCCAGATTCACTGAATCAAACGTGAGGGTCGTGTACTACGTGATCAAAGTAAGCACTCACGAAGCACACCGTAGACATCGCCGTCGATATCCAGTCCGTTCTTCGCTGCGGCCACCTTCTCTCGAACGACTTTGGTTCCAAGCTCTTCGGCGAGACGTCTCGACTCCCGGAGGACCTTGAAACTTTGAGTCGGTAGGTGGGTAGCGGCGTGAAACATCCACGTTGGAATGTGTGAGGCGATGACGTCCGCACCAAGTTGTCCACGGGATCGACTCGCCGCCAAGGCCCTAGAGTATCTCCGCACTCAGCGGCGCTTCATCAAGCGCAACATATACTTACACTATGTCGAGGTTATTTTGCATGAATTCGACTCCCAACTCATCTGGCGACTGGCCCAACACAGCTGCGGATGTTCAGATAAATTATGAGCGCGAAACTGAAATTACCTTCACCGATGGTGCTGAGAGTTGCAAATCCTAGGAAGGGACAGATATTTATGGGTCCTGCGTCTGAGCTTTCAAGTTGTTCGGTGAGCTAGGCGGTGACAGTAAGTCAGGGAATAAAGCTGCGAGTATGGCCGAAGAACGTCACCCTGTAAACCGCCTTTTCAAAAACCGCCTGGTAGCTGCGTACGGCGGCCGCAGTAAACCCCACGTTCATGGCCGCCCGAAGCGACCTGTGCTCATCGGCTGTAACGTGTTGTTGAGAGAACTCAATCTGCAGGGCCGACTGAAACGTACCGTTGACACAAACGAAACTCTTGGGTCCATACAATAAGTGCATGAGATTGTCCAGCATGGGCGAGTGCTTAAACCGCTGGCTATTCAGGATATACTGGATCGCCACGGGATCAGAAATCATCAGGCGGTTTTGCTGTCGATGAATGAGGTTCTGGCGGACAAGCGGATAAAGGGCACTCACGCCGAAACAGCCCTTGATTCGATAGACTGTGCCGTAAAACTTCTGCCATTCAACCTCGTGTTCCCCGTATTCCTTAGGCAGGATTAGTTGGAGTGTATGCCCTGGCTGTATATTCTAGTATGCGTAAATGCGGGAAATGGAAAGCCGGACCAAAGATCCAGGACGGTGAGGGGGGTCCGGGAATGTCGCGGATGGCGCTTCGTCGACGTATAGCAGCATAGACCAGGAGAAGGGGAACCAGACTTGCGATGGCGAGAGGGGACAGAAAAGTGGGGAGAGCGGACATTGAGAGACCAAGGCGAAGGTGGGGATAGAAGGGGGCTTGAAGGGAGCCCTTTATAACTCCCGGAAATGGTCAGCTGGAGGTGAATCAGCCGCAGTAGCCCCACAGAGCTCGGTGGAAGCTCCCAGCGGAAACGATGGTGCGAGAGTAAGTAGATCCTGAAGTAGATTCATCAGAGCCATAAGCTACTAAGTAGTATCAGGCACCGGCCGAGGGAAGGTGGGAAGGTACAAGGGTGGATGGGCTCGATCGGTTGAAGTGCGAAGACCCGTTTGCCGAAAGGGTAGACATGGTGGCGGAGGACAAGAAAAAAAACCAGTCACATGATCTGGACGCGTCTCGAAGGGTGAACAAACTGAAGACAACAATACCGATCCAACTTCTTCCAGTGTGGTGCAAGTTGCAGGCCTTTGGTGGAAGTAAACTCCAGCCGTCGAGGGATGATGTATCTTGGGATAGTCGAGTTCGCCGGTGCGCACCTATAGAATAAAAATTCAAGAAACAACTGGATATTGCCGGAAACTTTGAGCGGGAGAACTTGAAATCCGCTTGTTGTGCTCCTTCCACGCCTTCTTCGCGCACGGTGACTGAATTTAAGTACTCTTGGTCCTGATCTCGACGATCACTCGGTGACTCGCGCCAGCGAAGACGTGTTGTAAATGTTACTGCGCGATATTTAGCGGAAGGATACCGCATTGTCAAATACATGGAGGCGTACATCCTACCCAACGTAAGGCGGAGGCTCCCGTTCCCTCGCGAGGGCGTCCATCCTCGCCAAAATTGTTCGCAAAATTCCCGCGGTGGCTGTCTCCTCCTGTGCCGCCGGCGGCGTATCCGATTCGTTCGAACCGCCCGAACGAGCGATGGCGGGCGGTGGGGATCTGACCGATCTTTTTCTAGAAACCAGCCAGGTTCCTAACGGAACGGTCAGTGAATCGATGCGCAGTCAAGGCGCCAGGCAACACACGAGGTTGCGAGACAGGAGCTGTCCCATCCTCTGTGATACTCATGTGTTTAAATAGCTGTAAGTGAGGTTGAAATAGGGTATACACACCTTGCTCGAAGGGCGTGATTGGTCGCGAGGGCAGGGGTTTCTGGCTCCGTCTCCGCATCCAAAGAATTAGGAGGAGGAGGGCGGTCATCAGGGCTCCACCAACAACCCCGCCGACTACCGGGCCCGTAATGTTGGGATGCGACTTCTGGTTCGAGCCAGATGAATGGTTGGAATGACTGGGGGAACTGGGCGACGAGCTAGGGGAACTGGGCGACGAGGATGTCGGCGGTGTGGCTGTCGCGTTCGATGCGATAGCAGCCCTGAGCGTGTTTCCCGGCGTAAGGTACAACATCCCACGAAAGTCGAAAACCTGCTGCTCCGTCACCTCAGTCACCGTAATCTCGACACGGTGTTGCGCCGGGGCCAACGAACTGTTGCTGTTATAATAGCTGTAAAACGAGTTCGAGCTGACACCGCGTCCGTCGCTGATGAAGTTCTGGGGCGACGGCGCATCGTTGTCGACGGTCACCTCGAGGGAGACGTTGCCTTGCACCGTGGTACTCGTTTTTCCAATCACAACCAGCGAGTATCCTATTGCACCTGTCAATACTATAGTGATTAGAGATTTAGTGGTCGACTCACCAACGAAATCAAAGCTTAACGAGTCGCCAACGGTGTTGCTCTGCATGACTTCGGCACCGGCGGTCGCGTCGAAGACTTTGTTCCATGCACCATGGTACGCAATAGCCGTGTTGGTCAAGTCGGCCCACAGCTGTCCTGCGCTCTGTCCTTGGAGCAGTGTGTCAAGCGGCGCATCGACGATGGCATAGTCTATGGTGAGTGCATGGGTGTTCATGTTTGATACCGTCAGCGTATGGTTCTGGCTCTGGTTCCCGAGCTGGTCCGCCGTGAGCTGAACAATGTTTTCATACGAAGGCGAGGATTCGCGCCTGACCGGTCCCCCGTCCACCTGGAGGTCGAACTGGCACGGGGGAGCGTCGCAGAGAGCATGTCCGAAGACATTTATCGCAGTACCTGCACCCATGACTATCGCCGTAGGACGTGGAGGAAAAAATACTCACCCGAGAACCGCACCGACCAGGCATTTGCGGCGAAATTGACGCTAAGGCCAAGTCCATGCAGGGTCTGATCGAGTGCCTCGGGAACCGTGGACGCCCCCCATTGCGCGCCGGTATAGGTGAAGCAATTGTTTGAGGATGATCCTGCACAGAGGAAGTTATCGTCAATGAGAATTTGAGGTGGAGTTGACAGGGACATGAGAGGGGGGCGGAAGCGTTTCACCGCTTCTCTCCCGATTTTTAGAAGAGGGCACCTCCGCGACCATGGGAACTTTGGTGGACGATCCATGATAATCTCCCAGTCAAAGGTCGTTGCGAGCTCATCGGCCTAAAATTATATCAGAGTTGGCGGTTATAACAACCAGAAAAAGCTATCAACAGTCAAGGCTGCCTTCTTCGGCAACCTATATCTGTCGGACACTAGCATATTGCGTCGAGAACTGCTTCGAGGTTGATGGGTGGCGGCAGAAGAACGATGAAAAATGGAGGTTGTCTATGTGGCTCGCACGATATAGTAGTTGAGCGATGGATAATCACCTGAGCATTCCATCGAGAACAGTCTTTTGCGGGAGATGAACAATGAAAGATGAACTGAAGTTCCAGGCACTCACACGGCAATTTAGACCACAGGAGGTATGAGACTCAGACGCGCGCTGCAGACGCACGCTGATTTACGACGGGTTTACTGCGCCGCTGCGGAAGGAACTGAATCTGCACTCGGCGACCGCCGCTGGAAGCGCCCAGTCGCCTGAGACTTCGTATGCGAGGTTAACGAGCTCGATGGGCTGAGCATCATCCGAGTCCTAGTCGTCAAGCTCCTCCGCCTTCTCCAACGAGGTTGCGCAGCGTTCCGATAGGTGAATGAGGGCGCGCTTCCAGAGGGGGTCGACTTGGTACTTTTGGCTGAGTCGCAGGATTCCGGCGACGACACGAAATTCTAGGGTAGAAGGCCAAGGCTCAAAGAAGCTGTGAATGCCACCTCAGCGTTGTCTCGCGGCCAAAAAAAATGTATATTCTTACTCGTAGTGAAAGATGGCCTTCAAGGAAAGGTCATATAAGTGGGCACCCATCGACGGTTTCACCATCCTGAGGCTGAGGAAACGACAGCATATCGTGCAAGAGTCAGCAAGACGGGCGATTTTGCTGCCAAGATCCCAGGTGGGAGTCCGTCTAAAGAGGCGGTTTTCTGCCCGGAGCACGAGAGTGGTATCAGTGAACCAGAGATTCTCCTCCGTTGTGAGCTGGAGGGCCGTAGACTCGTCCGTCGTCGTTTCGGTGATGCTTGTTGGGAGCAGGTAGCGTGCGCGGATCAGCCTCCGACTCGGATCATTTCGGCTTCACCTCCTCCTGCCACGTATTCGATCGCCTTCGCGAGTTTGTCCACTGCTCGAACGTCCCAGGATCGTCCACTTGAAGCTTACTCCATTGACTGCCGTCTCTACTGTCTCAGCCGTTTCATGTACCTACATACTCAAGAGCTTGGGAACGGCCGCACTTTCGCCGCACTGGGCCGATCGGGAGCAACCTGATGTAGCCTGTCTCCCTCTTTGCCAACACATACCAGCTTGAACAGCATCGCTGTATGTACACTGCAACTGACGCTATCTTGTAGCATCTTTCTTGCTAGCCTAGGCCTGCTTCGTCCTGCCGACTTGATTGTCGATCCTTCTTGCGGTTCCCTTGCGTCGGTGTAACAAACCCGGCAGATCTCCTGACTCGTCTTATTGGCTGCTGCCAACGGCTAGTGGATCTTCGTCGACGGAAGGCTGTTCGGCAGTGTTCAACCCGCTCATGCCCGGGCCAAAAATCCACGGATCATCCAGTTGCGATCGGCCGTTGACGATCCGTCGATCCCTCGTGTTCTGAATACCGTAGGCCTGCTTCCTACTGCTTCCCGGTCAAGCCACACATGGGTAGCGACTTCTGTCGCCTTCCCAATTCGCCGGCGTCTGAATACCTCTCAATTCAATCCTCTGACCGTCGTTGTCTTCGTGGCGCACGCCACACTTCATCGCCATCCCATCAGTCCCTGGCCGGCACGGCATTCACTCTCACTGTTCACTTCCACTAAGCGACAACCACTGGACTGCCGCGAGAAGTCTCTCCCGAATCGAAGCTTCCCATGTTTGACAGGAGCGATTCACATGCATACAAATTCCCTGGCATATAAACGAACGAACCCCCGGCTGCAAATCGCATCTCGACCCCACCATGTCGACCTCCCCTCCCCCCGGTGCCCCCGATATCACCCTCCTGTTCGGCCCCCTCTTAATCGGAGTTTTGCTGAACGCGATATTGTTCGGAGTGAGTCGACCCTCAGTTTGCAGTTCGAAAAGAGTCTAACCTTGCCCAGCTTATGGTTCTTCAGGTATATTCCCGCATTGCTCACTTCGCCCTTTCCCTACGTGCCTTACACCACCCCAGGCGTTTATCTACTACCACCGTTATCGGAGGTGAGGACCATCAGAATATTTTAGGCTCCTTGTTCATCTTTCTTCAGTGATCGACCCTGGTTCCGTTACCTCGTGCGTTACACTGTGTAGTCCGCACGTCGGCGGGCTAGTCAGCCACTAATTGGATGTCTGTCTAGGTTCTCTATCTTGTCATCGTAGAGACGGCCAACCTGGTCTGCGACGTGGGCCTGATTTACGAGCCGCTGATTATCCGTTACGGTGAGCCTCGCGAACTGGCCGAGACGACGGCGCTAATGCGAAGGTTTAGCGACGCCGGGGGCATTAATTACTTCGCCGATTCGTGAGTACCCCTCAAGCTTACCTATTCTCCATCCCCCAGTCTAACCCTGTAATTCAGTCCTCCGAGCCGGTGCGTTTCAACCTTAGGATTCAATTCCACTTAGTTTGCTGACGTGCGGCAGATGGCGTCCTCACGGTAATTACCATCCCCTCAGATGATTACTGGTACTGAAACGACGACGACTAGGTCCTTATCTCCACCCCCATACAGCTGTTTATCGCATGGCGCATCCTCGTAGTTACTCATTCCATGATTCTCCCCGTCATCATCTCCCTCCTCGCCATCATCTCCTTCGGTGCGTCCCCTCAGTCCAGATTCATGAATGCAGCTCAATACTAGCTTCTAGGCGGCGGCATCGCCGTGACCACGGTCGTCAGCCTGCACCCCGCGTTCTCCAGTTTCCCGAGCTTCCAGCCGGAGGTGATTACCTGGCTCGTCTCGACGGCGGCGTGCGATACGCTTCTCACCGCATCACTCGTGTACTCCCTTGTGCGCTCCTCCTGCCATTGCGTCGACAATAATAATACTAATGAGCTGTGTAGTGGACCCGAAAGACCAACATCGCCTCGACGGACACCTATATCAACAAGATCATCCGCCGTGCGTCTCTTTTCCCCTCTCCCTCTTTTCCGCGCCAATCAAACTCACTCGCGCCGGACAGTAACCGTGCAAACGGGCTGCATCACGGCCGCCGCGGCCCTCCTCGACATGCTGCTCTACATCCTCCTCCCCGTACGCCCCGATTCGTCCTTTTTGCTAGGTTATTCATTAATTGGCTGTAGGGAACGACTTTGAACTTTATGTTTGACTTCCCGCTCTCAAAATTGTACACCAACTCGCTCATCAGCACGTATGTCTGTCTTCTCTCCAGAATGAACTTAAACCCGCTTACTGACGCGAATGGCGCGACGATAGATTAAACGCGCGGCCATGGCGGGAGGACTCCCTCCGGCACGACGCGCCTAACGCGCTCTTCGAGCCCTCTACAGGCCGGGCGAGCTTCAGCCTTCAGAGTCGTGGGGTGCGTTTCCCCGTTTATGTCTTTTCATCTTCCTGTTCTCCTAACGCCTCCCCCTTCGTTTAGGTTCACGTGGTGAGCCTTGCGTTTCTCGTGCGGAGAATATCCAACTGACATGATCGTGTTCCTTTAGTCGCAGAGCGCGATCCAGAGTACGTCGTACGGCGTCAACGGCGGCGACTCGCAGAACTTCCAGTCGCCGTCCAAATACCACTACGATATTGCGCCGTAGATTTTTTGGTCGTGTGGTGCGGTGGTAAAAGTGCTTCCCTCATGGGGTGTATGGGTGTAACTTATGTATGGTTGGAACGGACGCGGGTCAGTGGGGAATGCAGCCTACATGCGTTGATAATCCTGTAGATAATGTCGAGGATCTGGTAATAGAGAATCGACCCACCGGTGGAGGATTGCATCGAAGTGAGACTTGTGTTGAAACCAATCAGCGCAGTGACGAAGGCGCTTACCATTCTTCGACCGAGAAATTAGTAAAGCCGACAACTGAGGCAGTAGTATGCCTTTTACTGAAGGATAGTACTGGCCCATATACCATGCGCGTAAAAGTGATACGAGAACTGACGAGATGTGGACGAGTGCAGGCGTGTTACAGATCGCGAGCGTACCTTTATGGGGCTCATGATCCACAATGACTACCTCGAGGCGCGCCCAAGGATCCTGCACTCATTCTTCACCAACCCCAGCGCTTCTTTTGTCGTTTTTGACTACCGCTTCCCGGATATTGCCTCCAGCATCGAAATCTACCCCCTCTCCGACGCCAACGAAAAGATCACAGTCCCACAGGACGTCTTGGCGGACTGGGTCCGGCGTACCGCCAAATCCGAGGGGCGTATTCAACTACATGTGGCGTTACTCCGCAAAGGCGCGCTCGAGAGATTTTGGATCTTGCCCCCCCGCGTGAATTCACCCCTCCTCCCGCTGGTAACGGCTGGAATGACGCCAGCTGCCTTGGATCTTCCAGAGGACTATGTAGGCGCTTCGACGGGATTTTCCGTTGTTGGCATCAAATCCAACAGATCCGAACTACGACTGTTTGCCGGTGTTTCCTCTCCTTGCTTCCCGCCACGACACCGCGCCAGCCAACTCTTATTATGCACCGCGCCTTGGGAATCCCGGAGCTGGTTGAACTCATATGCACCCAGATGGATCGGGTTGATAGCACATATCCACTGGACGAGGAATCATCCGCCGCACTCGCTGCCCTGGCCAGAACGTCCAGGGCTTTTTCCGTTCCGGCACTTGATTGTCTGTGGTGGCGCCAGGATACAATCACGAATATTCTCCACTGCATGCCTGCTGATTTGTGGGATATCGATTTGGAGGGTCACGAAAGTTCGGACGACGAGGAAACGGGCTACGAAAGGAAGCCTTCCATCGTCGTACGTCGGAACCCGCCCTCGTTAAATGTGCAACTCACCTGGATTGCCCCTAGGCTTTACAACGACCGATTACGCACTCCGACTGGGACCGCGCGCAGCTCTACATATATCGTGTCAAATGTTTTGTCTTGGATCGTGATTTTCAGACACCGGATGTCTTCGACGCCCTGGGTGCATGCCTTCCTCGGCAATGCATATTCCCTGACCTCCAGATTCTTCATTGGAACCCACATTCCAGTGTCGTGTTCCATCATATCCGCCTCTTTCTCGCGCCCTGCATCATCGATCTTTCCATTGGTTCAATCGAAACCTTCTCGCACCTGTCCATTCTTTCGACTCTCGCACTCAAATATCCACAGTTGAAGAGGCTTCACATTCGGGTCCGCTCGCACAAACTTGTAGGCCCCGCGGTCCCGTTCATCTCCACTGTCGTCTGCGATTTCCAATGCCTGGAGTCACTCCAAGTGGGCGGCTTGGACGGGGCGTCCTTCACACATATTTCCCGACTTCCGAACCTCCGACGTCTACTCATGAATCGGCCCGGACTGTTTCCCTCATTCCCCGAGACCAAACTCCCCGACTGCAGTTGGTTTCCCGCACTCTCCCACCTAGACGCCCACTCAACCGAGTCGGCTATCGCCTTTATCGCGACGCTCCCCCACAAATGTCGCCTCGTTGAGTTTAACCTCCCTTACCAAGAATCCCCAGGACACACCACGGAAATCACCCAGCAGCTATATTCTGCGCTGCAGACCAATTGCGCCCAATCGGCCCTGCGTTGCATAAGGGTCAGCGCCGGCCACCATGGGTGTGATTATTATTCGACACCAACCGCAGAGCAGATCAGCTTATCTGCCGTGGATATCCGTATCCTCGCGCCCCTGCTGTCGTTCCCGAACCTTACCTGCGTCTACCTATTGCATGCAGTTGGATTTTCTCTCGACGACGCCGCCATCCTCCGGATAGCCCGAGCGTGGCCGCGCATCGAGGTTCTTGTTCTCAGAGCACGTTCATGTCGCGATGCACCCTCGCAGGTGACGTTGGAGGGGTTGATTGCTTTGGCGGTGAACTGCCCCTCCCTCCTCACGCTCGACCTTGTTTTCGACGCCACCGTCGTCCCCAAGATCCCGTGCGACGAGCGGGGACGGCTCGTCCGGCACAAAGCACTGCACTTTCTGACCGTCGCTGCCTCCCCCGTGGGGGACGTCCACCGCGTTGCCCAGTTCATCGCTGCCCTGTTCCCGCGTATCAAGTGGATTCAGACGTTACAGGCGGAGGCTGCTGAGTGGGATGGAAAAGGCATTGTTGAGCGGCTCGACGCGGAGGTGAAGGAGTCTCATGCCGCGTGGAAGCTCATCGAACGGTTAGGCAAAGAGGTGAGTCGCGCGGCCCATTCCGACCTCGGTCTAATGCCTCAGCTGCAGTATCAGCGCCGTCGCATCGAGCGCGAATGAACGCAATGGTCCCGTCGGTATTTTTCTTGTTCTCTAGACCGAGGTTTTATTTCTTGTCCTGAACATCGTTCCCTTCACCGCGTCACTGGCCGAAGCTCCCTTACACGCAAACCGTGGTTCACACCCGGCCGCCACACAAGCACAACCACACACTGCTAGGTTCAATCAATTCCCCGTCTCTACACGCCTCACCTGAAGTTCAATTGGAAGCGTCCGATTTACAACGACTGTGATGAGTTATTACAAAGTCCCCTGCATCACAGTAAGGAGTCCGAGTCCGCGTCAGCAGAACAATAAATCGGTAACGAGAAGAAATTGCCCTTTTATTCAACTCGAACTCAAGCGTCCTCGCCGACGCGCCTTACCCTCAACGGCATCTGCGGCCCCTTGTGCTCCTCGCCGACGACGACGGGGCGCTGCACTGCCGCGCGCGCTGTTGTGATCTTCTCCACTGGCAGGGCGAGCTCGAACTCGAAGGTGCGGATGAGGATGTACAGGAGGGATTTCATCCTAGTGGAATCAGCTCAGATCTGCGGCGTCTTGCGGTTCAAGTAGAAAGAACAAGAGCTCACTCAGCGAGCGAGAACCGCCACCCAATGCAGTTATGCGGTCCGCCGAGGAAGCTGAAGAGATGCGCCCAGACGCCCGGGATGGCGCTCGCTGCGTCTGGGATGGCGTCCCAGCGGTCGGGTCTGGATTACCGAGCGAGTGAGTATCCAGGACAGTTCAATGCAACGCGACATACTTGAACTCGGCAGCATCCGCGCCCCAGATGCGCGGGTCACGATTCAGCGCGGCGATGGGAACGTAGATCCCCTGGCCCTTCTCCATCCTGCATCGCAATCGCAATTTTGTCAGTACATAGTCCGCGTAGACACCGAGGTTTAAGGAGACTCAGAGACGCACAAAACACTATTCCTTCTCACCCCCCGCCTATCCGTATACGGCGTCCCCAGCGGCAGCACATCGTCCTTCATCGCCATCCGGCTCGTGAACCCCACCGGCGAGTGCACGCGCATCACCTCGCGCACGACCTTCTCTAGGTAGGAGAGGCTGTTTAGCGCGTCGAGGGAGGGCGCGTCGGTGCCCATGCTGAGGAGCTCGGCGCGCAGGGTTGTTTGGACGGCGGGGTGCTGAGCGAGGGCGAAGAGCGCCCAGGTGGTTGCCGTGCTATATACGCACTCAGTCAGTGGATGTGGTTCCTGTACTTGAGGTGGGAGAGGCGCACCTGGTCGTCTCGTGTCCGGCAACGAAGAACGTGGGCAGTTCTGTGTAAATATTAATATTCGGCAGATAATTAGTGTTTATTGGAGTAGCGGGATCGATCACACACGTACGGGCAATGACCACTGCGTCGCTGAGACGCTGGCTCTCCGCAACCTCCTCCGACATATTGGATCGGATGAGCAGGGAGAGCAGGTCCCGGCGGTCCGACGACTCCTTCTCGCCGGACAAGATCTCTGCCTTCGTGTCGTGGAGGAGCTGTAACCCGATGCGGTCCATAACGGCTCGTGCGCCTGTGGTGGCTTTTCCCTTCGGCTGTCGCGATTCATCAGTTATGGATAATCAATGTGCAGGGCGAAGCAGGGAAGAAAGACACACCACGAACAGGCGCGCGATGGGGAAGCGCGCGCGCAACATCGGCCAGATGCTTATTTCCGTCGTTTTGAACAATTTCTGAAACGCGGTGTCGAGATCGGTGGCGCTCTGGGTGGTGTCAAGGGCGTTGAAGTGGTAGTTGAAGCCTGAGATGAGGGAGAGAGACAAAGTCAACCGCGCTGCTGAACTGCGGGTTTGGGCGGACGTACCTGCTAGCCCGATGACATCGAGAGTCATGGCCTTGAGACCAGCCATGACATCGATGGAGGCCCACTCGTTGGTTTCGGGGAGTTGGTTCGCCCAGAACTCGCTCAGCTGTGGAGACGGTTCATGGACGTGATAGTGAGTTCGAATGGAGATTATAGTTACCTGGACGGATTTATCGATGAAGAGTTGCGTGAGGCCGCGGACCTGCGACGGGCCAAAGGCGGGGCTCTGGGTATATTGAGCGTTGAGGGGGGAAATGCTGAGAGAAGCGGATTTCGTACCATGATCTTTCTCTGTGACATCGAAGGTGAACATCAGAATCAGCGGTGGACGCGACCAGAATCAGTGGTGGACGCGACAGCTTAATACACACCAGCTTCGCGTGCTCGTCGTCCTCGGTAGCAAGAAGCCCTGCGACACAATCCTCCTTCAATAACTCTTCCAAACCCACAACCAAAACTATCTCACCTCGGCCAAGGAGGGTATCCATCCGAGAGCGCACCGGCGGCGACTTTTGGTAGACGTCACTGTGATTTACGATCCGGTGCAAGGCGAGGGTATCGATGGTATACAGCTGTATAGCCTGAGTTGCGGGTAAGTACCCAGATTTGAACAAGAAAGACATCGCGCGACTCACACTGAAGAGACTGTGAATTTTGAATGTCGGGCCATACTCTGTTTGCCATTCTTGAGTTTTCGCAATCTGTTGCAGCCATTAGAGTCAGCTGAATTATATTATAAAGAGGTTTGCTGAGAAATTCTACGCACAGTAGCCTCCTTAAAATTCCCCAACGCCAGCTGTGACTCGGTGGTCCGGGGATGCGGCTGAACTCAGAGAAGAAGTGCCAGCGAAAGGATTGGTAGACAGTGCGAATCACTTGAACGCCGACGAGAACGGCTGCGAGGGATGTGAGTGCGCGCAGGAGCATGGCAGGTTGTGGGGGAGTGGCAGTCATTGCCGCGTTTATATACGCGGTACCCGGCCGTTGATCACCGTCGGATCAGGAGACACTGTCAAGCTATTTGAGTGTCCAGTCGCGGGCCGCAGCGGCGCAGGGACTCTACGAACCTTGGTGGTGGGCGGCGAGTGGACGGTACCCTCCCGGTCGTGGTGGCAGGAAGCAAGGAGATATCAGCTACAATACCGAGACAGCGGGAGGTGATGTCTGATTTTTGTCGTCGTTGCACTGCGGGCGTCTCGAGCACAGCCTAGTAAATTTGGACCAATACTGTGAGGAGTCAACGAAACTCAGTGAACCCCAAGTAATGTTCTCTGCGGAGGAGGCTGGAATCATGAGCAGAAAAGGTCAGTAAAATGAAAGTAAAATAAATTGAAGTATTGAGTTACTGGGAGGGTTCCCTCCAGGTGTGATTAACTGTGAGCCACTCCCCTCAAGGTGGCGTTAAGGAATGGGCCTGCTGCGAAGGTCCTCAAGTACTGGGCTTGCCGCGAGGGTCCTCCGGAGATTGCAACCAAGCCCGCGTAATGATCGAAAGATTCGCGAGAACCAGAGACACCGCACACGCAAAGATCGGACTGAGAATGAATGCAAGAGTGCAAAGCCAACATAAGATTGTCCATCGTATAGAGAGTACGCACATAATAAACCCATTACAATTCAACCCACCATACTCCAGTGTAACCGTCTCCCTCGGCCATGAGCCGACTGCTGATGTGGAGGAGCCGCCAGCAACCGCTCCTGTATCTCGATATCCCTAATCTCCCGCCGGAAGTTGAATATCACTCGGTTGATCAACGCCTTCAAAAAATCTGAGACCCCATGAGTGATAATACCAGCAAACGCACGTACATCCAAATAATATCCGTTTCCCGACGCGACGAAGCTCTCCAGCAGCCGCGGCTCGTCCTCCCTTGCCCTCTGCGCGAGCTGGGTGCGAATCGTCTGCGAGAGTGGGTACCGCGCGGAGGGGCCGGTGGCGCAGCGCTGCACCGGTACGACGACGCCACACGATCCGTCGGCGTACTGCCGGTAGAACACCATATTCGAGAGCGTCTGCGGCGGGCCCTGGTGCGGGACGATGTCGTACATACTATTCTGCAGGTCGAAGAGGAAGTAGCGCAGCGCTTGCATGAGCTGCTGCACGCCGGACGCTGGGACGCCGGGGAAAGGTGTCGTGGCGAGGAGGCTGAGCCTGTCGAGCGGGTCGCTGGGCGGCAGCTCGCGGCTGCCGCACGTCCCGTCGCCGGAGGGGAGGTACTCGAGGAATGTACATGTGGCGTTGTGGGCGCGGTAGAGGAGCACGCGTTCGTGGATTTGCTGTGGCGACTCGGCGTTGAGGTGCGCTGTGCGGAGGGGGTCCATTGGGATGGCGTGGCGGGGCTGCGGGGTGTATGTACGCGTCGGTACCGGTAAGTAATGCGTGCCACGTATCGGTCGGACTTACCGCGTCTAGGCGACGTCGACGATAGACAGGCGGCACGGAATAATGGGGTTCTCGGTCACCTGCACTGAAGGAGGAAGGCGCACTAGGTGGTAGGAGGGGGGAGGGAGTGAGAGACAAACGAGGGACAATGGATAGAAATACCCAGCACAATTGGAATTGGGCGGAGTCACTGATGGATGCGGCGTCTGCGGGGATCCTGAATCAGAGATCAGTGAGTATCAACGCCGCGGAGAACCGCTCAACGGGCAAGTACGCGACTGCCGTTGTGCACCCGCCAATTCAGTTGTGTTTCAGTTCAAACCCTTTGCCAGAACTTGGTTCCAAGCAGAGAGAAAGACGAGGAACTAATACGCGTCTACGATCGCGCTCCGGATCTTGGTGGGCTTGGGACAAAGGAGATGCAAATATGCCGCCAACAGGAAGGAGAGAGCCACACGCACGGGCCACGGTGCTGTGGAACACTGTGGAGCGGGGGTAGGCCAGGCGGTTGCTGCATGGCGCGGCACATAAATATATACCGGCCATTAGCACGAAATCGGCGACCAGTGCGGGAGTTCTGGAGGTGTTAGTCAACTGGAGCCTCAAGTGCTGTTGAGCGCTCGAATTGGATCTGACGATATCTTGTGGCTTGAGAATGCTTTGCACCCGGTCGCGCGGGTGAACTTTGGACCTAGCGTAGACGCGGACTTGAGAGAATCAGTGTAGGAAATCAGTCTGTACTAGTGGGTAGTGCCGAGGAAAACAAATACCTGAGTCGTCTTCGCGCTTCACCGAATCAAAATACCACTCATGCAGGAGGGTTGTTCTTGGTGGCTATGATTCCGGTCAGTTGGAGTTCAAGTCAGCTTCCCCGCATAGTCTTTTATGGGGAAAACGGACCATTGGCACTGTGGCAGCGCATGAGAGCGCAATCTGCGGCCGTCGACAAAGTCGATCATGACTCCCACCGGCAGCTCGTGAGACAGTGGAGACGGTAGCCAATGAAGTGCGTTTTGAGTCGTGAAAGGTCTAGGTTGAGTTACCCTGAGGCTTGCGAGGCCAAATGGATAGAGGGGAGTGAACATTTGGTGCAGAGATGGAGGCGGAGGCAGAGGTGAAGCCGGGAGTGATCCGTGTCGGAGATTGATCGTGACTCGCAAGTCACAGGCTGCCAATAGGCTGCTCCCAACAACTATCACGATGAACGAATCTACGGCCTCACAGCTCACAAAGGAAAAGTCTCTCTGGTTCACCGATGCCACTCTCGTCCTCCAGGCCGAAACCCGCCTCTTCAGAGTCTCCCCAGGGATCCTGGCAGCGAAATCTCCCGTCTTTCACGATATGCTATCGTTTCCTCAGCCTCAAGATGGTGAAACCGTCGATGGGTGTCCACTCGTACGCCTCACAGACTCTGGGGACGATATGACCTTCTTCTTGAAGGCCATCTTTCACTACGAGTAAAAATATGAATTTTCCTATGACAAGCAGACGCTGAGGGTGGCATTCACAGCTTCTTTGAGCCTTGGCCTTCTACCCCAAAATTTCCTGTAGTCGCCGGAATCCTGCGACTCAGCCAAAAGTACCAAGTCGACCCCCTCTGGAAGCGCGCCCTCATTCACCTATCGGAACGCTGCGCAACCTCGTTGAAGGAGGCGGAGGAGCTTTACGACTGGGAGGATGCTCACCCCATCGAGCTCGTCAACCTCGCACGCGAAGTCTCAGCCGACTGGCTGCTTCCAGCGGCGTTCGCCGGGTGCTGCTGGCTCGACCCGGCCGTCCTCGTGCACGGGGTGCCTGCGGGTGTCGGCCGCACGACCGCTCTCACCCTCTCACCCGCCGATGTCGTGCTTTGCCTCCGCGCCGCGGTCGCACTGCATACCACTTGGAGCTCGAACCTCGTTGATTTCATGTGGGAGCCGCTGCGCATCCCGGGGTGTACCGCACCCGACGAGTGTCTCGAGGCACGGCTGCGATGTCGGCGGGAGGTTGAGGAGTCGCGGTCGAACAAGGTCTCTGTCCTGTGTTTGTGGCACGACGGGAACTGGTTCGACGTGACAGGTGATTTTTGCGCGACCTGCGTGGCGGCCATGCGGGGGATGCAGGATGCGGCGAATGAACGGTATTGGCAAGCTCTTCCCGGGATATTCGACTTGCCTGGCTGGAGCGCCTTGCTCGCAATGAAGAATGCGGCGCTGAAGGATGAATGATTGATGTGCCTCCTGTGCCCCCTCGATCTTACTCGCTGATTCGAACCCAGGAAACCCTTGACCACCGTATAGTTAGTTCCCTTCAATGAAATATTGTCCTGATCCTCACGGTTGTTCTCTGAAGGATTATTCGTAGTACGGGGATGTCTCTGTGGGTAACGCTAACACTGACTTTTTTCCACTCCTCCGTCGCCTACGGCTTATTCCTCCCTATTTTCCCCTCGATAACCAGGACTGAGATCACACCAAGCATTCCCGGAGCGGGATATCGCAGACCGAATGGCCCCACCACCATTTGGCCCCACCACCATTTGGCCCCACATCCGTCTCTGAAATGCGTCCTCGCGAGGATTCACAATTTTTAAAACTGCGCCACCGACGTCCAGTCGACAGTGAGTTATTGACCGTCCCACAATCTCTACAACTCATCTGAGAAACCTCCTGCCCAGAGAACAAGTCTCCAACTCGAACCGAACCATCCCTGTACTGGGAGATCGGGCAAAGTGAAAGTGCCGCCAAATGCCGCTACTGCCGCCATGGCGGCAATTGTGGCGGCGCTCCTTGGCGGCACATATTCTGTAGATCTGCAGTGTCTTCGTGCTGCGATCCAGCGTTTCACGGGATGAACTGTGGGATATGTAGCCTAGAAAGTAGTTAATTGAACACGCCTTGACCTGGTTTTTGCTCAACTCAACACTTTGAAATGTTGGATGGCGGCAAAGTTGGCGGTAGTGTGAGTTTTCGTGGCGGCAGTTGTGGCGGTAGGCGGCAAAGTCGGCGGCAGGGTCGGCGGCAAGGTTGGCGGCACAGGTGGCGGCGGGTGGCGGCAGTTCAGTGGTGACATGGCGGCAATGTGACATCTTGGCGGCAGTTTGGCGGCAGTTCAGTTTCGACTGGTGGCGGCACTTTTGCCCTCGGCGGCAATTTGGGGTTTTTGGGTTGTGGATGTCATGTACAGCGGTTACTGGGACGGAATGGTCGTTCCTATTGCGAGTGGGGCTCCGGTTTCTGAACACAAGTTATGAAACTAAACACATTTGGCCCTCGACAGTTGAAATGTGCGCGGTACTGTGCTCTACCCTCTATAAATCCTGGAAAAATCAGACACAACTCTTACGTCCTACCTGGGGAGTAGTGAACTGCTCCCGTAGTGCATTTGCGCCAGTAAATTGCAGTATGAACCTGCCGGGGGAGGTTGATTTGCCATCAAGTTATTGCAATTTTCAAAATTAATGGCACTCACCGAAGAAAAAAAAAAGTTTGAGTTGGGGAGGGCGGGAGTTCGAGCCGAGGTGCCGACATCATTTTTGAAATAAATACGCAACAACAACGCGTCAATTTCGTTGCGTCGGCGGATTCTGGGGTCGAAGGACACCCGGGTGCCCTCAGAGTACAATATGAGCACTCTAGACTGAGTCTGGACTGGTCTGACACGTAACAATCGCAGTAATCACCACCAATCTTATTATTTATTGATTTTCTGCGGCAGACCATTTCTACCCGCGAAAGGGGGCGTAAAACAGCTCAAACACGGCGATCTTCCGGGAAAACAAGCACTAGACATATAAATCCGTTCTCGCCAGGGATATGTGCCCCTAGACTGGGTTAAACAGGCTGTGGAGGACTAAAACTATATTTTGTACTCAAACCTGAGAAATACCGCCTGTGTGTGGTCTATACAGCTCAGAGTGGGGAATTAGGAGTGCACATGGCTACCATATGTAACTCCTGGCAAGCCAATACTGTAGTGGCCCCCGTAATGGACCTCCGCTTGCACTTTGAAGCTAGGTCAATTATTTACTTGTCTACCACCAGGAGGATCAGAAATGGCTCCCTTCAGCCTATGAAGAGTTGTTAAGATGATTTTGGTAGTGAATCCTCCATTTGGGTGCAAAGGGCCTTCGCAGATTCCTCAGAATCCGCCGACGCAACGAAATTGACGCGTTGTTGCTGCGTGTTTATTTCAAAAATGATGTCGGCACCTCGGCTCGAACTCGCGCCCTCCCCAACTCAAACTTTTTTTTTCTTCGGTGAGTGCCATTAATTTTGAAAATTGCAATAACTTGATGAGGACGAGCAGCAAACCGCCATGTGGAGTCGATAAGTCCCAGAAATAAACGTGGGAGATCCTGCAACGTTTGTGAGTGCCTCCTACCTGCTGCTACATCCTCCATTTCAGCTGAGGTCAAGCTGAGGTTATAAATTGAACTGGGATTGAGCCGAACGCAACATCAATCAATGCCGGCAGCCCCTCTTCTTCTGACGACCACCATCCGCTCACCCTGTCTCGCGCCGCGCCATGCTCAATTCAGTCTACATTGCACTCATCCTTTGTCTGGTCGCTAGCAACCTCAACAGAATCCTCTGGGTCTGCCGTTGGCTCTACCGCTATCTTGACTCCTCGCAAAATGACGGTCTAGTCCCTTACTTCAATCAAGACGGTTGGTTGTACGACCTCTCGTGGTTTTCGTTCCTATAATCAACTTGTGCAGGGATCCTCATTGGAATGGTTAGAATGCGTCCAGATGCAGACCTCCCCCACAGAACGCTCGCAGACGACTCTGAGCTTGAGCCAGAGTTGCCCACCAACGGTCTCACCGAAGGTAAGCAATCTATAACTTCCTCGCTGGCACGGTGCTAATTACTGTAAAGCGTACACTTCTGGTGCACGACATTCAGCTACGATGACCGCTCCGCTGGTATGGGACTTTTGGCCGAATGGCGATTTCCAGCGGCTCTTCTCAGTGGAGGAGCTGGCCGACAACAGTGATCTCGCGGTAAACTGGGTGCTGGAAACGGTCCGAACATCGGGATCCCCTACCGCTCTCGCCTGGCACAAAGGTAAACAGACACTCCGTCGATGCCTCGGTGTCATTCAGTGCCGGAGCAAAACCTGTTCGATGCAGCTACTAGTAGCCCCGGCAACAAGGGCCGTGGAGCGTCACAAACAGCTTCAGTACTCCTGCCCCACATGCGACGAGGACCTGATTTATCGGCCATGCGGAATAGTACCGAATACAGTGCTGCTTACCGGTTGAATCTTGCAAACAAACAAAAAGAACTGGACACTTGGCGGCAGTCCGGCGGCAGTAGCGAAAAGCGCGGTGACACTGGCGGCAGTGTGACAAAGTTGCCGCCAAACTGCCGCCACTGTGGCGGCAACTGGCGGTAGTATGGCGGCAATGGCGGCACTTTCACCGTGCCCTGGGAGATCCGTGCGCGTCGCACGTGGTAGACATCCTTCGTGTCACCAGAACGCTGAAATCCGCTTTCACGGGCCTAAATCTCCTGAATTCCCCACGCGGCATTGCGCTGTTTGACTGCTGTTCGCGGTCGCTTACTAGGTGCGTTTTGCCTCCTCTCTTACTAAAACAAAATACTGAGACCTGCCCACGTAGATGGCGTTTCGCGTAAGTACTAGTCTCAATACTCCCTCCCTCCGTCTGCCATCTGATTCTTTCCAGTGTTCTGGAGATGCAGGTCTTCATCTGCGAATTGGTCGGTAAATTTTCTTTAGCGCTGCCGGAGAACGACGCGGTTCGCGTTCAGTTCGCCAGCACTCGATGGCAAACGGCCAAAGGGGCGCCCCGCCCGTCGTTACTCGCATCCTGTAGGATTTCGGTTCAATCTTGGATCAACGTGAATTGAGTACCACTGGTTTCCATCGATTCCTAGTAACCTCAGTCAGAAGGACTTGTCGCTTGACTGGCTGGGACTCTGAATCGATAATAGCATTCCGCTCGTTGTTGTCTTGGACCCGGACCACCCCACAATGCTCTATCCTTCGGCAAATGAACTCTCCCTCCACAGGAGACTGTGCCTGAATCTCCTCGCAATGAAAGATAATATTCCTGCGGTCAGGATCCAATCGGGATTGTTGTTCTCAATTTGTTCACCTTCAAAGACGCGTCCAGGTCATGTGACCGACGTTCGCCACCATCGACCAAACGGACAGTTGTGGTGCCCGTTTATTGTGGTGCCCGTTTATCTTCGCACTTCAACCCATACTGAGCCCATCTTTACCTTACCTCGGCCAGTTTCGTAGCTCACGGCTATGATGATCTCCTCTCGTACCATCGTCCGTCCCGCCTCCTTTTTTGCGCCGCGAGAACTTACCTTGCGCGCAGTCTTACCTTCCTCGGCGGCCCACACACCTGTCTCGGGTGCGTTCCCCCTAACCCGTTCGGAAATGAACAGTCACACCGTCCGCTCTGCCTATGTAGATGGCGTTTTGCGTAAGCAGATGTACATAGTCTTCACTGACCTTTCTGATATTCTTTAGTATCCTGGAGATACAAGTCTTCATATCCGAGCTGGTCGCCAACTTTTCCTTCGCACTGCCGGAAAATGATACGGTCAGCGTCCAATTCGTGAACACGCTTATCCCTTGGATGGCGTAAAGGTGCTCCGCTCCTTGTTACCCGCGTTCGATAGGACATTGCTTCGATTTTGGTTCGATTTGCTGCTTCCCATATGGTTCGTTTTCATTCAAATAATCTGGACTTCAACCATCGGTGACGTCGCTGGGTTGAGTTTGTGGAGATGTTGAGATGTTCAACCGGATCTTTGCATTTCGACCTCTTTGTCGCCGCAGCTGTGAGAACAAGCGCCCACACGCATCCCACTCATTGCCGCCAACGTTGTCTCCGCTTCCCCGTTCCCTCAACACCTCGCTCAAGTTTCAGCCCACTCGGACCGATGCGGAGACGCTCGGAAGGAGACCGGCGACTGAAGTAGGACTGGTGGCTGTTAGAGCGGTGAAGCCTATAGGTCCGCCCTTTGTTCTCTTTTGTTACTGCGGAGAGCTAACTCACGATCGGCGCCGTTATCACGATGGTACAACCTAATTTTATTTTCTGCCTCGCGTTATCGATATTTTCTAGCGCCGTAGACCGTACCCTTGCCCACGGCTCTTCATTTGTCTCAGCACCACGCCCTAGGCGTCCAAACTTGGGTCATCCCCCATCCGGTCAGCGCTCCTGGGAATGCTGGGCCTCAACCTCGATGTCACCACCGCATTCTGTCGTCCACTCGCGTGAACTGAGGACGAGTGCCCGTTTGGCGCAATACGCTGATCTCTGGGCTTGTTTTTTGGCCGCAACAACTCCCCAATTCCCAAATTTGCTCCCGGACAATGAATTCCGCATCTAGGTCCTGTTTCAAGGTAAACTGGCAGGTCTAAGTTGTTGGAAATGACTCTTGGATGCTATACTTGCCAGGACGACACGACATCCTCTCTCTCACCGCGAGTATAAATCGCGCACCGAGGAATGTCTCAGCATCATACTTCCCCGCATCATGGCGTCCAAGAAACAGCAGGTCGCATTCGAAAAAGATGTGGTCATCCTCGAAGAAGTCCTCCTCCCGGACGACACCCTCGACCCCGCGCTACGGCCCCAGGAGTGCGTGGAGCTCGATTTCTCCTTGCCCTCCTCTGCCTTTGCCCCTGGCGAGCCCGCAGCGCTCCCTGCGGAAATACTTGACCGCCCGGCACACACCTCGCTCATCACCCGCGTCCTCATCCGCATCCCCTCCGCGCGCGGCGGACGGGGTCTCTGCTCGTTCCATGTCGTCCACGACGGCGCCGCGGCCAAGGAACCGGTTACTGTCGGCGATGTCCTGACCACCATCCACCGCCGGTTGCGCGAGGCTGAGCCGAGCAACGACCCAGAGGTGCTCAAGTTTTGCGCCGACCGTATTGCACAATCCGCGCAGCCCGAGACGGAGCGCGCCTTTGGCACTCGCCGCATCGACCATCTTCTTGGAAAGGTGCTGTTTGCCGGCATTGTGATACCTCCACAGCAGCAGCCATGGCACGTCGAACTCGACTAAATTCCGGACTCCGTTCGTTGATGGACATTTTCCCGTTTTCATCCGATCCTCTGCCATTCTGTCGGAAAAATCTTTGTTACCTGGTCTTGGAAAATTTGGCCAAATTTTCCAATATCAGGTCGTCGGGCTGGAGGGGGGTTGATATTATCCAGAAATGTACCATTTTCGAATATCAGGAATGACGAAGTGACCAGGTAAATTGGGGAATATCAGGCGTGGTCAGGCACTTCGTGCCGGTAATGGAAAACTCTTGCCACCCATCCAAGGATGGTCGGGACTCAGTACTGTGTGTTGTATTAGATTCTCATACGGGTAGTAGTAGTAGTAATGCCATGTAAGTAAGTAAGTGTGGAGGTCGGGCAACTTAGCACAAGTCAGTCTCAACTCGCAGACGCGTGTATACACATGGGAAGTCGGCTAGAAGGACATGACCTGAGTTCTGTACCTTGCTCCGGGCAACGGGTTGAGGCCCCACAGTAGCTCCACAACTCCGCGAAGTCCGAAAATGGCATGGTTGAAGTTGAGTAAAATGAATGCTTGTCATCTGTGAACATTCAACGATGGTCCTAGCTGAATACCGAGGGGAACTGTCAAAGGAAAAAAAGAAGGGGAGGGGGGCCACAATATATGAACCTTTCAGACCATATCAGACGTGAAATGGCTCCCACCGAAGCAATTTCAGCCTATTTCAGGCCAAATTAGGTCGTCGGACGGTTTCAGACCTGATAGGTCAACAAATCTTTTTTCCGACATCGCCATACTATACATAGCTTTTTCTTTATTCGTCTCTCCCATTCCTCTAGAACTTGCCGCGTACGCTATCGTACTTGACTTGCTTCCGACTTGTTCGTGACGACTCTACTTTTGGGTTGAATTCAACTTGAACCTTTGTTTAAGTTTGAACTAGTCCTACGGTCGTGTCGATGGAAGCTCTCGACGGCGATGTTGAAGTGAGGCGATTTTCCAGCAAAATGTGACTGCTGTGCCATATCCGAGCGCGGTCATGAGGTTGAGTCTTGAGGATCGGCAATCGGAATATGCCGAGATCAATGATCGCCGGGTGCAGACAGCGCCTCCTGCTCCTAACATCCACGACCAAAACGACGTACCGACGATGGAAGAGTCTAACGCCCCACAGCTCACGAGGGAGGAGACTCTCTGGTTTCCAGATGCCACCCTCGTCCTTCAGGCAGGAAACCGCTTGTACCGAGTCTTTCCTGGGATCTTGGCCGCCAAATCGCCCGTTTTTCAAGACATGCTGGCGTTCCCGCAGCCAGCGAACGGCGAAACTTTCGACGGATGCCCACTCGTGCGCCTCAGTGACCGCGCGGACGATATGACCTACTTCCTGAAAGCCATCTTCCACTACGAGTGAGCAGTTTTCCATTTTCTTATTGTGTCGGACGACGCTGAAACTGGACAAGTTTCTTCGAGGCTTGGCCTGTACTAGAGGAGTTCAGCACCTTTGCCGCAATCCTACGACTCAGTCAGAAGTACCAAGTTGATCCCCTCAGAGCGCGCGCGCTCATGCACTTGTCGGAGCGTTGTGCGCCGACCTTGGAGAAGTGGGAGGAATTCACCGAGTGGGGCGTACACCCCATCGAGTTGATCAACTTCGCGAGGGAAGTTTCGGCCGATTGGGTTCTTCCCCAAGCATTTGCCGCCTGCTGCTCGCTCGATCCGACCGTTCTGGTGTCTGGGCTGCTCCCGGGTATCGACGGCCGTACTCACGCTATCACCCTCGAACCAGCCGATCTAGTTCGCTGCATTCGCGGTGCGATCGCGCTGCATTCAACCTGGACCTCGAAGGTGCTCAGTTTCCTGTGGGAGCCCCGTCAAATCACCGGCTGCATGTCACCCAATCGATGTCTGCTCGCACGAGTGAGTCGTCAGCAGGAAGCAGACACGTGGCGATCGCAGCAGGTGCCCGTCCTAGAGCTGTGGAACTGGTACGATTCGAACAAATTGCAGTCCTCTGTGTGCCCCATCTGCTTTGAATTCATGGAGGAAGCCCACGCGACTGCTAAAGAAGAATATTGGCAGGCCCTTCCGAAAATATTTGACCTACCCGAGTGGAACATCCTCCTCGAGCGGAGGCGGGCGGCGCTGGATGATTTCGAATGATTGGTGAGTCGCTATCCTTCGTCAAATTCGGGTTCTCAACTTCTCTGAAACTTCAGGTTATATTTTCCGTTATAGATATCCGAGTCGAATAAATTGCTGTTCCACTGCTCCTCGCAGCCACTCCGTACGTCCGAGCGTCCCACATATTTATTGTGGCAGGGGGTAAGTTTTCCATGGCATTTTATCGGCCCTTCCCTCGTGTGGAAAAACCGCGCGTTCACTCCCCACCGAAGCGCGCTTCCTCGTTCGCATGCCAATGTTGGGCCTTTCCTTGAACTCCCCACTCCCACTTCCGATACCTTCGCCTCCAGGGTAAAGGTCGTTTATATCTCCGGCATCGCACGTCCAGCGCTCAAGCTCGACTCACGCCTACTCCCACAATCGTTTTGGAGGACCAGCCTGCGGCTAAACGCACAAGACTTGAAGGAGAACAACGTCCGCACGTTCCAACTCATGTCGAACAACTTCAGCCCGACAACTTCGCCGCAGTCATGGCCCGTGTCAGTCCCACTCGATGTATACGCTCGACTTGCTTCTGACATGTCCCCCAGCTGCGCGATCTCACTGGACGATACAATCCGTCCGCCCTTCCTTTCCCTGGCCGCACGTCTTCCTAACCAATCCACAATGGCGGTAAACCTCCCCAACTCGATCTTCACTGTGCGCTCTAACACTTCCCAGGCGCGTAAAATGAATAAACCCACCCACCCGACCCCAAAACATGTCTTCCTACTGTTTTTCTTTCTATTACCAAACCCTCGGACTCTTTTCGCATATCCAGATCCCACGTTGAGCATGGCTTTTCTTTGTAAATTTCTCTCCTCCCCCGGGCCTCTCGCACTTCTGTACAATGTACACAATCTACCGTCCGTCTCTCAAAGTAGCACGAGTAACAGAGAAGGTCCAATGACAGAGAAGGTCCAATAATATACTTTCTCAGTCCCACTTCTTGCTCTGGAAGAAAAACTGGTCGTCGAGTGGGTTTGCTCCGAATGCTTGAAAACGTGACCTCGGGTTTTGCCGCGCCACGCCAAGTTGCCGAGCGCTCTCTCTTCCCGCCATCATCCACTCCAGCCCATAAAATGGCGACTGCACTCGTTCCGGACATGCAAGCTCCCACTGCGGCTTTGGACACGCTCCAACAGTTCTTGCAGACCTCGTCGACCGAGATAACGCGTCTCAGGCGCGAGCTGAAGAGAACGCAGCACGCACGCGACGAGTGGCAAGAGCGGTATCTCGGCTGCAGGACCCAGTTGAGCGCGGTGGAAAAGGCTCTCGGGGACGAGAACTTGGCTAGGGTGGACGCGGAGGAGGCCTTGCGCACCGAACGCGAGGAGCGCGAAGGGCGTATACGGGAGGAGGAGCAGGCGCTGCGTGATGAGAGGGCGCAGTTGGCGGCGAAGGTGAGGGCATTCGGCGAGAGCCTGGAGCAACCCGTGCGTCACCAATCTGGGAAGCGCCCGGAACGCGAGTGGGAGTCGGGCAAGGCATTTTTTGCCGCAATGTGTAAGTTCTTTCTCTCGGTCCTTATGCTCCCGTACAAAACGACGTTTCCCTCGAACCCAGCCGCTTCAGAAGATCACCCGCGTCTGCCGAAACGTGCCAAGATCCAAACCCCACATCCCGCTGCCTCGTCGTCGAGCCGCAAAGTGCTGCCCTTCGATCCGGCCAAACTCGACGACGCGCTAGAGGATCGCTCCCCAGGAGCATCAGAACGCGATGCGCAACAGCTGGTGGTAGGTTTCCGCGACTCGGGTGCAACCACCTTCTAATTCTTCCCCAGATACACTCCCAAAAGCTTCTCGAATACGTTTGTGCACGCGACTTCTCTCCAAGCCGTGCTGTGAATCTTGCGCCGCTCGGATCTCCAACTCGCGCCCCGCTTGGTCCACCGCCTCTTTCACCCAAGTTCCCAGACTTCTCCAGTTCTGTTTACGCTACGGACGCGTCTCTTGCGGTTAAGACACCTGTAAGCGAACGACATTCCCTCGATGTTATCCCAATTTACCTTTCAACAGACGAAGACACCTTCCAAATCCCACGCCGAATCCCTCCCTCAACCCGCCCCGGACCTTTCTCCCCTCCGCCCGCTCGACCTCTCGCCCTGCGAATTCCCAGATTCCCTCGCCCCTGTGACGCGCCGCAGAAACCCGTCTAGGAGGAGCACATCTTCGACGACGGCCCGCTCCTTGTTCTCCTCCTCTGGTAGCCTTTCGTTCCGCCCGACCTGATCCTCTCTGTTATGATAATGTATGTAGGTTTCCTGTCTTATTTTGTTCATTCTACTTTGACCTGACCATCGTCGGCGCAGAAACGGGTCCAAAGCATTGCGTGAAGATCAAAATAACCAGTCTTGATGGCCGGTCGTAATTAACATTCCCTGGATCTTACCAGCGTTCGAAGTACTGGAACGTTTATTCGCTGTTGATCTTTCGAGAGTTCATTTTAGATTGAGCGTGCAAGTGAGGTATTCACATTCTGAACTATTCTAAATCCTTCTTCCACTTTCCTTTATTCTAACAACAACGACGCCGCGCGCCTTCCTGATCCACCCAATCATCTTCTTCACGAATCCCTTTGAACGGGGGGCAGCCGTTGTCGGCATACACACGAGCGATGGCGCCGGCGCCGCAGAGATCGTCGTCACGGCCAGCGGCGACTTCGTCGGAGTAAGGAAGATGCTGCTCGTGGGGCGTAGCGAGCTCGCATCGAAGGAGGCGGAGGGGAGGAGGTGTGATGTCGGGGCGGTGGATGGCGCCAGCGCCGAGGTGAGTGCGAATGAGACGGCGGCGGTGGAGAGGGTGGGTGGCGCCGAGAAGCAGGCGGGGCGCAGGATGTGGTCGTCGAGGGGCATCGCCGGCGAGGTGTCAGGGCTCGAGAAGAATCGCTCCATGGCGGCGACCTCGGTGCGCAGCTGGAGGAGCGTGGGGCGCGCGCTCGCGAGGGGGCGCAAGCAGCGCTCGAGGAGGTCGTTGAGTGGGTCGGAGATCGGGAAGACGCTTTGCAGATAGCCGGCATCTGTGAGGAAGGCGTCGAACCCGGGGTCCTCGTCGACGGCCTTGCGCCATGGGTAAAGACCCGAGATCATGTTGAGGAGAATGATGGCGAGGGCCCAGACGTCGCTCTGACGCGGTTCGTGCGTGGATTCGGGCGTGAGGGACTCTGCAAAGTGAATGAGTTCGGTGGTAGATGTGGGTTGAGAGGGTGAAGCTTACCAGGCGTCATATAGGCACGGCTCCCTGCCGCGCAGCGGCTCCGGGATGCGGATTGCGTCGCCAGCCCAAAGTCTGCGATGCGGACATTCTCCCCGCCGGCCCCGCAGAGGATATTCTCGGGCTTGAGATCACGATGGAAGATTCCGCGGTCGTGGCAGAAGCGCACGGCGTCGACGAGGTCGAGGAAGACCCGCCGCACGAGCTCATCGTTCTGCTCGAAGACGCCCGTGTCAATGGCGTCGAAGAGGTGTCCGCCGCTCGACAGCTCGAGAACAATGAAGAGACAGCCCTTGTGGCAGAATCGGTGGTGGAGGGTGACGACGTTGGGGTGGGAGCTGCATGCCTGGTGGAGGTGGATCTCGCGCTCGTCCTGGCGAAAGCCCTGAGTCGTACCGGGGACGGCGAGGCCGAGGCACTTGACGGCGTAGTAGGTGGGGGAGACGGAAAGGGAGGTGGTGTCCAGCGCCTTGTACACGACGCCGTAGGTGCCCGACCCAAGGACCTCGAGGAGATGAAACCGTCCCTCGTCAACGAGGGCGCCGGTGAAGTCGGGAGTGTGGTGGGAGAACATTGTGGTGGATAGAACTTGTGGCGGTTGCAACGAAAGCAGGGAAGAGTTGAGAGCAGCGAAAGCAAGATGCAAAGCGAATTCAAGCGATAAACCACGGTCGACGTGGTGGTAGGAGAAGAGAGCGTTTTAGGAGAAAAGCCCCTCGAAAGCGGAGATTTTGCGTCCGCTGGTGTCTGAGACATGGATTTGTTTCCGTGCAGGAGACCCCAGATTTTCATTTGGATCGACATGAATTGCAGAGAGATAACTAGTTTGAAGAGTGCGTAATCAGTTTGAGGAGAGTTGTACACCAGGAGGCGTCAGTCTTGAATCCAAGATCTTGCAAAGATCTTGAGTATTTGCCGTTCATCTGCCAGGCCTGGGCTCGCGAAGACTCCAGCCCACCAGGGATGTCTGGGATGCATCGCATGCGGTCGCCAGTAAATTTTCCGGGCGTCCACCAGAAAGTGCCGATTGAGAACATGAGCGCTGAGAGCAAGAGGGTCTGGACCGCCGCAGGCCATCATTGATGGCCATCACTGATGTTTCGGCCGAATCCACCTTGCTTCCTGCGTTCATGGCTTTGTCGGTCTGGTATCCACTGGATAACCCGTAATGTCTGCCGCTCTCGAAAGCCCCAGGAATCTGTTGAGCTGACGCAAAGACCGGCTTGCTCGAGACCGGCTTTGAGCCTTTGACTTTGCTTTGAACGACTTTTACTCGAAGTCTGCCATCTAGAGAGCCTGCTTGCTTATCTCGTCCACGACGCATTTTCCCTGGATCTCTGCGGGCTTTGTCATCCCTGCTACACCAGATCTGGCCAGGATGGAACTTTCGAGCCAAATTACCCGCAGTCCGAAGATGCTTTCCACGCTTACAGGGAGCGGCGAGCCATGGATTCTCCGATTCCGACGTGAGTGTATTCCTGAACGCAGCTTGTCGCTACTTCTTTCCTCATTACCCGTCGCAGGGTCGCCCGCCGCTTCGGAGGCGCGATAACCGGTTTGATTTCGACTTTGCGCGACTCAATAAAGTACTGAGCCCATGGTCAGAAGCGCCGGTAACGACAGATGTGCACACGGTTCCCGTCTAGCACGCGGCAGCATTGCTGTCCCCGGTCCGGATTGGGTTCTTTCGCGACATCTCACCACGTTTTCCATCAGTAAGTACGACCCGCCGTTGACCCGTCTACCGCATAATTTCAAAGTCGGTTAACCAGAGTCTCAGGAAATGTCAAATAATCACAGATAATCCATCTCAATGCCGAGAGATAGGCCTGTGCTCTCCGCTGTAACCCACTCTCCCCGCCGAACTTGCCCATTCTCGGGAGTGTGGGCGCTTGTATGCTTTTGTGGATTATTCGCGGATCAGTTCGAAATTGCAATTAGGGCTGCTTCCGCGGAGGCATCCTTGGCTCCCATCCACGACCCCTTTCCCCACCTCACTGAATAACGAAACAGCGCGGCAAAAGAACGCATCTGGGAAAATTCACAGGCGGACACGTACGGTATATATTAAACCACCTGTTGGTGCCGATACCCTCTCCTCTTTTCCCATGACATCCATAGACGACTACGCAGAGATACCCATAATGTGGGCCGTCTTCCCCGAGCATTCCATTCACGCTCCTTATCAGCCGCAGCGACCTGTCCTCAGACTCGGACACCGTAATTGGCGAAGTACAACGCGCCTGCGAGACTGCGGGGCTATTCTATGGTGAGTTCGGTATCGCATCATCGGCGTGCAGATGATGACTACGTCTAGTCACCAACCATGGCATCCCAGAGGCCGTTCTGGACCACTGTCTCGCCGCCTCTGCAGACTTCTTCTCCCTCAGCGACGAAACAAAGCTTGAGGTGTGTCTCTTCCCTCGCTACCCGTCCCATCTCACTCAGATCGTATACAGCTGCGGCAGGACGATCCAGTTGCTTCTAATATCGGATACCGCCCACCTCAACCTGACCCACACGGCCCCGCCGATCTCATGGAAACGTTCACGCTGCAGTGGGAAGAGCCAGATGAAGGAGAGACACCCAATGCAGCAAATACGTGGCCCGTGGACGTGCCAGCGTTTCGTGAGGCGGCGCTGAGATACTAGTGCGTCTCCACTCATTCTTCTCCCGGTTTGAATAATTGTTCAACGCAGAGTATAGTGCCCACGCGGATGAATTGGGGACGTTGCTACTCCGACTGATCGCACTCGCTATGGGTCTGGAGGAGGACTTCTTCCTGGACGTGGTGAGTTCCCCCTCTTCGGGATGAGCCGACGCTTACTCAACATGCGCAAGGCCGAGTCTAACGAATCTAACTCGTCACGGATGCGGCTTGAGAAATACCCGCCACAAAGCCGAGAGGTCATCGCTGCAGGCTCGCATCTAGAGTGAGTAGATGGCATCGTACGTTCCGTGTCCTCATTCTGAATCAATGCTTTCCAGTCCCGGCGTGCGTCTTCAGTGTTGACTCGGCGCGAATACAATCTAATAATTTCGCAGCTTTTCACAATCCTCCTCCAGCAGCCAGGGATCGAGGCGCTGCAAGTCGCGATTCCTAAAACTGGATGGACATTTATCCCACCGATACCAGGGACGTTGGTTGTAATGTGCACTGTCTGGCTCTCCTCCTGACGGAATCAACTGAAACTCCAACAGACTGGGCGAGCAAAGCCCCCTCATTACAAGTGCGTTTCCATTTACTTCAGTGCTTCGTTGCATGGGTTGACCCTTTCCCAATCGGCAGACAGAGTCTTTCGCTCCCCGCTACAACGCGTCGTGAGTCGGCCGGGCCCCGAACGACACTGTGTTCCGTTCTTCATTTTCGCGGATTCGGAGGTGTTGTCGCAGGTAAGGTTGAAACTGTCCGTATTACTTACCTGCGACTCTCTTTTGAATTCTCACCACAGCCGTCGTGAGGCTTCAACCCGAATCAATCATCAGTAGGAGGCCGGTTTCAAGAACGGATGGCTTGGGTCTGCGATATAGCGTAGTAGATACAGACGGATGTACTGTCACTTCCCTCATGCACAACGGTCGCCTAGTAATTGGACGTTTTCGTGTCTTTTGGGGAGTAAATGGAGGTACAAATGACATTGAATGTGATGGTACAGTTGCAAGGGGACTACAGTTGGGTAGCGCGGAAGAAATACAGAAGGAAGGAATGTGCGGATGGAAAGCATAAGATAGAGAGCATGGGGCATATAGGCATGGGGCATAGATGGGGACGAGGAGGAAGAACGTAGGGAGGAGAGGGAGGGAGGTAACACAGCGGGTAGGGGTACAGCAGGTCAAAACGGAGAGAAAGTCTACATCGCAACCCCAATCGCATTGCCATCGGCATCGACATTAAACGCGTGTATGAGGGCGGTACGCAACGCCTCAATCTGGAGAGCGTCGGCCTCAATCTGGATAGCGTCGGCCTGAATCTGGAGAGCGTCGGCCTCGTCTTCGTCATCCTCGTTGTCAGCGAGCTCCGTGTCCGCGAGGTAGCCGGAGAAGGAGTGGATCCGCGGGCGCGGGCGGACGGGGAGGGGAGGCGGCACGTTCTCGACGTCGCGCGCCTTACCCTTGCCCTTGAATTTCGTGGATTTGAAGGAGCGGATGCTCAGAGCGCGGCTTCGCTTCGACGACGAGGCGGTGGAGGGGGACATGGCGGGGATCGAGCTGGAGCTGGCGGCGGTCTGTGTGCCACCGGCGTTGAGGTCGCCGAGCGGCATGATGGGTGCGCGCTCGGTGGCGGCGTTGGGGCGGGGAAAGAGGCCCGGGACTAGTTTCTTGAGCTTCTTCCATCCGCTCACCGGCTTGACCTCCTGCCCCAGCTCGGACGGCGACGAGGGCTCGATGGGCGTGAGCTCGCGGCCGACGGTCCTCAGCGCGGGGACAGTGGTGGCATTGTTGCTCCCCACGACGTTGAGCGTCCTCATGCTGCGGGCGTAGCGCCGTCTCCTCGGGGGTGGGGGCATGCGGAGGATGGGTACGACCGGTGTGATGGGGGGGAAGACGGGGGCTATCGGTGAGATGGCAGTGGCAGCAGCGGCGGTCATGCCGAACTGGGCAAAGGCAAAGTCGAAGGCGAGACTGTCGAAGGTGGCGCGGGGGAACTCCCCGATGGGGCCGTCCATGGAGGTTGGGCGGGAGCGGGCGTAGAGCCCTCTGATTGAGCTGCCCGGGGAGGGTGGCTCGAACTCGGCGTCGGTGGTGGCATCGTCAATGAGCTGCGGTGTCGGGGGGATATCGGTGAAGTAGTCGTCGAATTCTGCCATCGTTTCGAGTCGTACGGTAGAAAACTGGCGGAGAGGTGCTTGCGGACGGAAGGTGGGCAGCAAAGAGGGTGGCACGGCGTGACTGCCAGGTTTTATACGTTTCCAGTTTGCCATTGTCCCACTAGAATGGATGATGGTGGCCGGCCATGGTGGTCCACTTTAGGAAACCGTCCAAAGCGCAAAATGATCTCGACCTGACAGCCACTCTGCGTGAGAACTGCAAATGGATGGTCCATCCGATTCGGTCCTGTACAGAGCTATACCTCACTGCAAAGGACAAGGAGCTGGGCAAGGAAAAACTCACAATGATACCATAGATGTCGCTCGTTGTCCATTCCCTAAATCCGACGAATTGAGTGCCTCATCCGAGAAGATAAACCACCAGCGCGTCGTTGATTCCAACAGTGGATGTCCGTGAATAAAATGCATGCGAGGTACGATGCAGTCGAAGGAAGCCTCCCGGGTCGAAAATCGACGGAAGAACTAGTCGGGTGTAAATTAACCTGAGCAGAGCGCAATGTCGATGATTTATCTGTCCACTCTTGCCCAAGTACAGAGTCAACAGCGAGGAGCAGCTGGACGTCCAGAAGGTTGCTGCGCCTCCGGAATCCAGAATCTCTTCCGGGACGTCCAGGAAGTTGCGACGGCGGCCAGATCCCGTCCGAAAACCAGAATCCCCTCACGAAGGCCCTCACGAAGGCCGTCCGACTCGAAAATCGCGGTAGAAGTGCTCCGCCGTAGATGAACCTTCAGAGAGAACGTCGACCCGCAGAGTTGAGGATGCCTCTTTGAATTTTGCGTACAGAACCTCAGCGGGGACAGGGACGTTCAGGGAGTTCCCGTTATCCGGATCCCGCTCCACGAGAATTTTTCTTCCAGGCTCCTCGTCTGCGAGCATGTTGAAGTGCAAATGGAAAACCGGGTGAGGGATCCAGGGCCAATCAAGGGCTAAAGCTTGACTCTCGTGGCGGAAGGTTGGTGGGAGGAGGAAGAAAGACGCCAGCGGATTGCCAGCGGAGTTTGTTCGGACTTATCAGACATCAGCGGATCTTTTGTTTCCTCCCACCACCTCGTCTGGCTCGCGTTCCTGCCCTGCGTTCACTGCTCTGGAGGTTCCTGCTGCAGCAAACACAAATGACCTTCACTTGCGTCTCTGAACCGATCACTTTGTTGCTCTGAAGCATCCACGCACTGGACGCCTTGATTCGCTGCGACACAGGGAAGATACGCTTCAAGATGATGGTATGTAATACTCTCCAGCTACCATTCACGGTGTACCTATTGTTTCTCCTCGTGTCTTATATACCTGGCGAGCAGACCCTCCCGAATATCTAAATGCCAGTCACAAGCAAGTCCTGTACTGCCTATGCCAAGTCGACGAGGGAGCAATAGCCTGTCAGTCCGTGATATGATCTATGTAGAGCCTGTGTGCTGTTCTCTTCGCCGCACTCCCTCTCCCCCAGCCATGCCCGTCATGTTAAAGTTCTTTGTGGTTACTCTGTACGACGCCAGCCGCTCTGTTGACCCGCCATATTCACCAATGACCATCCCCCTTCCTTGTCTAGCCTCTCCACATGCGCCGCTAGCATCTCGCTGACCGCCCCCACTGCCGACGTCCTACTATCCACGTCCATCGACTGTGCATGGAGCGCAACGCCGCCGGATCCAGTTTCCTTCAGGCTGGCGGTGCAGTACGGCGTCAACTTCACCCAGATCGCGCTGGCATCGATTGTGCATCGTGGAAATGACACGAGCGGAACGGTGGAGAACGTAGCGACCGTCAATATCCTCGGGTGCGTGGATCTGGCTCTAATCCAACGACGCTAACCCTCAGTACGACCTAGACCACATCGATTAGCGGCTTTTGCGGAGTAAGACTCCTCACCCGAATAAACGAAGCATACTGACACGCAATTCAGCCCGTATGACGATCAATTACCGCCCTTGGCGGTGTCGACAACGTTCCAGGTCGTCTCAAGCTCGGGGTGCGTGTTATATCTCGCATGTACTCCCACTTATTACTGATATTCATATAGTTCCTCCCCATCCTCGTCGTCGTACGTGTGCGACGTTCTGCCAAAATACAAAGACTTACTTGCTCAGAATCATCCCCTCCTCGACGACAAACCCCCGCAGGTGTGTGATACCGCGCACCTCACCCTCTCCACGACATTCATTCATCGATTGTACACAGCCCGTCGAAGATCAGGTGAGACGCGCTTGGCCCTCTACAGCATTAACACTTAGACGCGTACAACAGTGAAAGTCGCAAGCAGATGATCATCGGCGTCTCACTTGGTACATGCGCTGCGCTGGGACTCTTAATCCTCGCCTACTGCTTCCTCCTTCGGCGCCGGAAGGCGCGCCGTGGGGTGTCAGTAGGTTCACCTGTGCGGGCTGTGTCCCCGTTCCTCCTCCGTACGCCGGTGGTTACTGGGAGTGAAGACAGCTCGAGTGCGCCTGCAGCGCCGACGCGGGGCGCGGAGGGACTGAACGCCCGGAATGAAGCGCCGCCGCCGTACGTTTCTGGGTTCTAACGGGCACGAGTGTTATTCGAGTCGATACCAAATCCGCGATTGTTCATGCTTTTAGTCTCGCATTCTTCAACGTTGCCGCCAGTTGCATACTGGCGTTCCCTTCGCGTCTGAATCTGGTTCAACCTCCGCATCATTCCCCCAATTTCCCTATCGCACAGCCTTGCTTGTCGTCCCACGATGTCACCACCTGCGCTCTCCTCCCACTCTCATGGAAGCTCTCCCCGTCGAACTGCACTCCAAGCTCTACCGCCTCGCCTGCAAGGACGACGGAACCACCGGTCGCGCGCTGAGTCGCGTGTCCAAGCGCATCAACGCGGTGTCCGCCCCGTATCGATACCAGTCGGTTGTCGTCTGCGGGCCCACCCAGATCCAGAAACTGGTCGACCGTCTGCGGGCCGTTCCGCGTGAGCTGCGCCGTGTTCGGTACTTGTTTCTTTACGACCAATCCACGCTGCGGGACCTTCCAGCTCCCCAGGCGTCGACTTTGACTCTTCGGGAGGCCGCCCGTAAACAGGTCGAGGCGGACAAGGACCCGTGGGTTTATCCAGCTGTTCTGGCCAGCAACGTGTTGGAAATTCTGTCCATGTCGGAGGAGACGGTGGAGATTCTCTTCGTGGTTAGCGTCAAAGACGGGACCGAGGGGCCACCGCTCTTTCAAGGTTCCTTCCCTGCGCTCGAGCATCTAACAATCCGCGGTCCACACCCAATCCCCACCACCGCGACGTTCGCTCCGCGCCTTACTACTTTACACCTCACCGGGGATGCTCTTCCTCCACACTTCGGGGACTCATTGGCGCAGAACCACCCCGCCCTCTCCCGCCTCCGTCTCTCCCGCTTCAACATCAACAGGCGCATCAACGAGGCGCTCCAGATCGCCGGCGTTATGGGGATTACCGCGAGTACCCAGCCCGCGGCTACGCCGCTACCCCCACGCCTGCCTTTGGGCGTCGAACGGCTGCTGCTGCTAGAGCCCTGCACCCAGACCGAGTTTCGCGGTTTTGATCACCGGATCCGTCTCCTCCCCGTCTACCACCGCCAGCAGCATACCAGAACATCAGAGGCCCAAATCGCGCTAATAGATTGGGGGCTCTGTCTACGCGGGGAACCGATGCCCTGGGGTGCGGGGGAGCCCGCGTGGGACGTCGGCGAGCCACTTGTCGGTATGTCTCTTCACACTTCTGCAGTAATGAGGAACTCGGTATTGAAATGTACTATTTAGAGCGGGCAGGTCTGGAACCGCAGCGTTATTCCGGTGTTTCAATCGCGGAAATGCCCTTCTACTATTTCAATCGTCCAGTCGACATGCCAATAATTGTGTGGATGCGTCCGTGAAATCGAACTACACCTCTGAATCGACGGGGCGAGGATGGTGCTTTGACAACACTGTATATACCGATGGCCCGTAGGTAACCTGAATTCACGGGTCCAGGAATTGAAGTTCTACCGCATCTCCCGCATAATTGCAGCTAAACGCGTTTACACATCTGCTTCGACATGTTTGTTTTTCCGCGTTGTTCATTATGCAGCCGAATTTTCTTTTAAATCGAAGCAATTATACTCAGGGACCATCGGTATGTCTTGTCAATCACTAACGATTTCGATATTGGCATGGAATCCAGGGCAGCCAGCTTTGGAACCGCAGCGATATTCTGCCATTTCCTTTTCATTATCGCACTCGTTATGCCTACGATTATGATGCTCCTTCCATAACCCGAATCGACGGCTGCAATAATTGGCTTCTGGTGGTCTACTATATTGCAACGATGGCCATAAGGCATTTTGAATCTATGTCTTCAGCGTTGAACTTCGAACGCACCTCCCGCCTGGTTGTGACATTTTGAATTAATTTTCTTCGGAGTGTACTTGCACTTCTTCTTCGAGTCTTACGAGCTTCTACTCCTCCCTCAGCCGATCTCTGGCCTACGAGGTGCGGCCAAGACCACCGTGGGATGATCGAAACCGTGGGAGATCACTGTGCCGTTACTCTGCCACCTCCTCCTTCGTACCACCACGGTGTTCGACCATGGCCTCGACCCATCCCACCTCCCACGGAGGCCCGATGCTACCACCCGAACTGGAGCGCGTCGTCTTCGAAATAGCTGCCAGCAATCTCGGGGACATTTTCAATATGATGCTGGTGGCATGGCGCGTCAGGGAGTGGTGAGTTTCCTGGAGAGGGCTTCAACGTCGTGAAATCTCACCTGGACTCAGGGTAGAGTCGTATCTGTATCGTGTTGTCTCCAACACCCCTTTGGAATCCGAAATGTTCGCCACGCCCTTCAACGTCTATACAATTCCGATCGACCAGAAACCAGTCGGCTTTTGGTCAAAGAGTGTCAAATCCGTTTTCTTCGAGCCCGAGCCCACCCCAGAGGCGAATATAACTCGCCTTCTCACCGCATGCAAGGGAATAACGAGACTCTTCTCCCATCTTTCACTTCACAAACACCTCGGCCAACTGGGCGCACTCCACGACCTCCGCCGGCTTAATATCGAGCTCACCGGGCTCTTCCGAATCAACAGTCTAATTGACCTCGCGCACCCGCTCTTCAGAAACATCACCCACCTGGAGGTACTATGCATACCCGAACTCGAAACCGCCCCTGCGCTCTTTGCGGGGCTTTCACTTGTCCCGAAGCTTGAACACCTCGCGTTCAATGATACTTCTCTCTACGAAGCCATGCTTCCCTTCTGGACTTCTTTCACGCACCTGCGCTCAATTGTACTCCTGCGTCCGGAGAGTGTACGAAAAGACAAGCCGGTCAATTTCCCTCCCGCGCTTGCGGCCGACGACCGCTTCGTCCTCATCGGCCAGACGGACTACTCAGCGGATTGGTTCCGGGGCGCCAATGGTGGTGAGGATTTTTGGTACGTCGCAGACGCGTTCATTAAGGCGCGACGGGCCGGACTCGTGGATCGTAAGCCTTCGTTTCGTTCTCCCCTGATAAATGATGCTGAGTACCTGTAGGTACCCGTTCTAGCATTTGTGACACGGACAAGACCTGGAGACGAGCTCTGTGATGTCGCCTGTTCTCAAACCGAGTAAGTCTGTTCTTCTTTGGCCAGCGGCACCTGTTCTGAAACATTGTTTCCACGTCAGCATTGTTAGACGAAGTTTTTGAATGTTCAAACCAGAGACGATATCCGACGATCGTTAACGCGAATTCCTCCTCCTTTCGTTATGTATCCTATTTCTGCCTTGCTGGCGCAAAGTTAAAATCACGAGCTGGACACTGGGGGCAAGTGCCGTGGGCGCGGGTTCATGGCAGATGACCGACACTTGCCATGGATTTGCCGCGACACTTGCCTTGGCATCTTTCGGAACCCACGGCCCCGGCGACTCACCTTCTTTTCACACGTCCACTCTGTCTTTACCATCCATCTCTCTCTTGCACCCACTCGGACCCCTGCCCCTCGACGATACTTGAGGATGATATCTGCCACAACATGCAACCCTTTCAACTCTGTACCACCCCTGTTACTCTTTCTTGACCTCAAACCATCCATCCGAGATCCGAGGCCGCCTCATTCCGAGTTCGTGAATTTGCAGCCATCAGCGCATCGACTGGCACTCGTTGGTGCCCTTCGCTGCGTCGATGGCTGAGAACGAGGAGGCAGACCGCAGGATACTTATTGCTTGGCCCCTAGTCTTGTTGAACTGCCCGACGACGTCCTCGGCCTTGAGGCAAGCCACACGGCATCAATGATCGTGCGCTTATATTAGACTCTCTTTCACTCTCTTTCATCGTCCTTTCAGCTTCATCTTTGCTCATACCAGTCCACTAATGAAGAAGAACGACCGCAAACCTCCTCGTAGGTCGGCACGAAAACCTAATGTCAAGTTCTCGAAAGGACCAGCCCCGGGTAGCAAGCGCGCGGGCGGGGGCGGGGGCGACGCCGGGGCGAGCAGTGCTGGTCCCTCTCGCAAAAAGCAGCGCACCAACACAAACACCGATGGTGCTACTCCTCCGGGGAGCCCTAAAGCCGGTTCTTCGGGGTCGAACAAGGCTCCAGCTGCCGATGATCCTCCCGCAGCTGAGGACGAAGACGCTGCGCCCGGTGCTGCGGGTGCGAACGCCGACGCCGATGGCGACGCGGACGATGAGTCGGACACACCTCCGCAGCCGCGTGTGCGCAATACTCTAGGGATTCGTCCGAAGGAGGTTTCTCGGGAGGCTAAACCGACGCAGGTGTGTGTTATGAGTTCGTTCTCTCGCACCTTATTCACCATTAATTGCAGAGGGCTTTCCAGCGCGTCATCCGCGCGATGTGCGGTATGATCACCCAGAATGACGTCCTTCCTTCTGCCATCGAGGCGCGCGAGCACTACGACAAGCGATTCGACAAAGTCAGTGACCAACGCGCCCACATGCGAAACCTGGTCGATGAATCCAGGACCGCGGTCAAGGAGGCAGCTGACATGGCCTCAAAGCTCATTAAAGATGCAAAACGAGTTCCTGGGCCCATCGCCAACGACATCGCGCGCATTTCCGAAGTTCACCTTGCGACAGTTTTCACGATGGTCCAGAAGGCTGGCCTTAAGGGCTTCTGTCCCGATATCGAGGGGCCAGTTCACTCGAAGTACAACGAGCTTCATCGCCACCTGGCGGTGTCCGGGTTCCAGTACCTCTCCTCTTCGTACGCGCTCATGGGCCTCAACGTCAACAACCATATCGCGCAAGACCATAACCTGATGTGCGACATGTATGACAATTTTTTGCATGGCACCCTGGCGCAGAACACGCGAAAGGAGAGGCGCCAGCCAGGAAGCCTAGGCGAGTCGCTTGTGCATAGTCTCGCATTCAAAGGTCGAACCCGGGTACGCCTCTATTCCTTCCTTTGTTTTTTGCCTCCCGAGTCGGTCTTTTGCTGTGCTCACAGTTCGAGTCTAGGTATCCCAAGCCCGATTCAAGACAACTACAAGACTGAATTTGCGAAAACCTGTGAAGCGTATGGCCTTTGTCAAGGAAGCCCATTCCGATGATGACCATACTCCGAATGGACGAGTTGTTCGAGACAAACCGGGCCGCAATCCCGTTTGCGGTCGATTTTTTGTTGAATATATCGACAAGGAGACGGAGGAATACAGGCAGAGAAATGCAAAGCGGGGACAGAAGTGCGTTTCACACATTCTCACCTTGACTACCGATTAACATGTTGTTCCAGAAAGCCTCAACCCCGCCAACGGGATGATCCACTTCTCCCAGCATCGGGGCTCGGCCGTATTCTGCCTCCCTTAGTCCCCATCGACTTCTTCACTCCAGAATTTTACAACGCCCTCACAGTGAAGGAACGTGCCAGGTATGCGAATACTGGTGTTGCATTCCCTCTGGAACAATATGCCTTCAACGAGGCACACCAGGGTTGGATGAAAATGGGGAAGTCGGAGTTTATGAAAGCGTATGGGAATGAAGTGCTAGCGCTGTACAAGGTTCCCTCCGCTGAGGAGATGGCAAACCTGTCTGACTCCGATGCTGATGACGATGACGAGGAGGAGGAGGAGATTAATCTTGCGGACACAGAGGATTCCGAGATGGAGGTCGATGAGGAGTTGGACCCGTAGATATGCGTTCTTTGTACCGTTTATGACTTCCCGTTCATTTGGCCTGATATATGCCTGTTTCTTCTGGAACTCGAAAATCTCCCGGGCTATCGGATGAATAATATCTGTAAAGGTGGGATCAAAACTGAACCAGCAGCTTTCTGACTCGGTAAAACTTTGGTAAAATTGCATGCTGCTCCCCTGTTGAAAAATAATAATGTGAGTGGCATGTCGGATTTGCCGGGGCTCGAGAAAGGTTGAAGAGGAGAAATTGTAGTGTTATATTAATGAGAGAAGAACATGCGGGGGGTGTCTGGCTAAGGAATTCTGAATGGTACAAACCAATCATAATTGTTAAGAACTCCTTCTCGGACAGAAAAAAGCTGTCCCGGAGCATTCGTGTGGGCGTAAAAGCGCTCCAAAGTTCACTAACACGTCATGTGACCCAGACTTCGGAGCAAGGACCACAACAAACTACTTATCAGTGCTAAGTGGGAAACATGTTGCAAATTCAGCCAGGACAAAAAAGGTGATATGACACAAATACAACCGGTAAACTTTCAAGATAGATAGGTACAGGAAGATTCAGAAGCGAACTAGCGACGACCTCGGTTCAGTGCCCAACAGACTACCATTACAGGTTTCTCGGTATTATAAATTTCTGGACCTCTCGTCCATGCTGTTAAATGGGTAATAACATGTTTTGGCTCAATGACCATCTGACCAGGCTCGGGGTCCGCGTATACTACCGAACTCATTAACTCGGGATGATTTGAGTAGGGTGGGATGACCAGGGCTCGATGTTTGCGAACAATGAGGAATGTTCTTAGTTTGTTGTCGAGAGGGATTTTGAGGATGGCATCAATGACCCCAGTGAAAGTCTCATTGTCGCTCCGTGCGGTTTCCGGGTGGTAAAACTGAATCAAGCTATTTCCCCGGTGGGAGGAGTGCCGGCTATAGGTTCGCTTGTCGATATTGCATTTTCGTGAACGCTTGGCACGAGGTGGCAAGATCATGGATCGATGGTCAGGATCGGGAAGGGTGATAACCCCTGCAGCATTGCGAGTACCCCAAAAGTTGAGCTTGTGCTCTCCAACTGAGGTCAGGTATCTCAGCAGCAAGTTGTAGGCCGGCATGGATAATTCCTGGTTCTTGTGTGCCAGAAACTTGGCCAAATCTGCTTCACTAAGGATTTGAGCTTTCCCTTCTCGTTTTTTCATAGGATTCAGGATGGTATCAAGGGTCTGCATAGCTCCGGGGTCATCAAGGATGCCACTATCATGCTGCCGGGCAAGTAGGCGGCCCTGGCGAGCCATTTGCCTGAGCATAGTATAGTCCATATCATCTACAATTAGCAGTCAGTTCACTATTGATCCTCAGTCTTGAGCAACAGACTCACAGATGTGGTCATTTGTCTTGATCTTCTGCAGCAAACCATTCATACGTTCACCCATGAACTCGTTCTGACTTGGAAGAGGTCCCCAGTTTCTTAGAATACCATCATTGTGGAATGCATAGTGGTGGTTGGGTACAATATCAACATCAGGGAAGAGGTTTTGAATGGAGATAAAATAGGCCTCATAATAGTGCAGGAATGTATCAGCTGCAGAGTTTGAAGTTTTAAACGACGCCAGAATATTTGTTGCTCCAACCACACTGTAGAAGCTTTCCAGCATAGCTTGCTGGCGAGTGGGATCATCGTCCAATGTGATTTCCGGCAGGACAAGAGGGAAAATCACAGAGAACAGGGTCAAAAATTCTTCTGCTTTCAACTTCCCGTGTTTTTTTTCGCCAAGATTTTCTGGTGGGCGCGAGACCCACGTAGGGAGTGAGACTTCTCTGATACAGCTGTGAATTTTGGCCAGTTGATCTTTACTGAATTTCCAGGAGCCTCGTACTGCAACATCTATAAATTCATCATCGTCACTGTCTTCTTCTTCATCATCACTGTTGTCTGTGTCGCCTCCAGCAATAGACTGTGGAACGGGTGTGGCCTCAGATCCAGAACCGTCCATTGGGTCATCATAATCTGGTGCTGGAGTTCCCTTCGGGGTATTCACATCCTCCTCCTCAGCGTCAGATGGGTGTGCGCTGTGAAGATAGCCTGCCCTCCATTCCTCAAAGTCACCTGCGTCAAAGTTTTCTTCATCATTCAAAAGACCCTGTGCCTCTCCTTCTGCATCGGATCTGTCCGTATCTGTCCAAAGATCCTCATCGTCTTCATCGAGCTCCGCCAGAGACCTTGTCCGCCTTGCATCACGACCTATCCCCCAGAGCACCCGGAGCTGATGTTCCAGGACACCTTCAAGCCAGTTGTGCATAAACCCCAGCATTGTGTCATGCACAGGATCTCGGTAGGGAAGGAGATGAAGGGAGCACCAACGGACCCCAGTTTTCCGCTGTTCAATAGTCCTTTCCTTCTTGGTGGGAAGTCTCAACCACTTTTTGGCTTGCTTTAGCACGACTGAGCTAATCCGATTTGGCCATGCCCAATAGTCCGGTCTGTGCCGTTCACTCTTGGTGAGAAGGCAAAACGAGCAGAACATATTTGCAGCGTGTCCCAGGAATCCACCAGTTTCTCTTGTAGCAGGGAGGTCTGCAACAAGAGGAACAATTCGAGCAGCAACGTTCACCCCTTCCGGATGCGAATATGTGGGTATGACCTTCCCCGGAAGATCATAAGGTAGGGAGCAGACATATTCGGTTGCCCCACGTGATGTATTTCCTTTTCGGGTTCCGGTGGTACTTTTTGCTTGCCTAGGCTTTTCTTTCCACGTAAATAAGAAATCTGGTCCCACAATTCTGTTTCTTTTCTCCTCAAGACACCTCACAAATATTTCCCCGGATTTAAGTGAGGAATTGAGGGACGAGTTCCAAATCTACAGAAATTGATGGGAAATGCGGGGTCCCATCAATTTTGGAACTAGTCCTTCATTTTTTGACTAAAAGTCCTGAAAATATTTGGGGGGACTATTGTAGGGCATACACACAAATCTATGGAACAGATTTGCCCTCGTCCGTCGGAAAGCTGAGATCGCTCGATTTGGGTCGATCACGTGGGGCAACCGAATATGTCTGCTCCCTACCTTACGAAAGGATAGTTTTCATGATTGGATCAAGCAGATTCAGTAATGCCCTTGCAGTCGGCTTGTTGGGGGATGGAGTCAATCCCACCACAAAGACATTTTCTGGCAAGTAGCGAACATCTGCTGGGAGGTTTAGGCAGTAGAGGATAATTGCTCCGCATGAAACTTGCTTTCCTGCAAAACATGTCAGTAATCAGCGGGGACAGCCTATTAAAGGACATGCCTGCCATTCTGTTCCCGCGAGGGTTGAACCAATCAATGTAGAGGCCAAAAACCAAATTATATTTGTCTGTTTTTTGGTTTTTGAGATTTTGCCACCGAGGACTGTCTTGGAGGTCAGACATCTCCTCATCATCCGTGGGAGCAGTCCTTTGAAATCCTTGGGCCAGGTAGTCCTCAATAGTTTTCCGCGAAAGGAACCATTCCAGCCAAGATTCAAATTTCTGTGTATTGAATGTTGTTTTTGGAACACGTTTATCCTCCGTCCCAAAGCGCTGTGTCCGCCAGAGCTCAGCCTTGCAGCTGATCTTTGATTTCTTCGAGATTTTTGCAGTGCATCGTTCAGGCATTGCATCCAAGGATGGGTAAAGTGTATAGCACTTGGGACAACAAGCAGTCCGAACAATTTCTGGCTCCCAAGTATAGTTCCTGTAGGCTGTGCGAATGTCCTGGGGGATTTTCAGTTCCGAGAGCTGAATTGGAATGCCATGCGCTGTCAGCTCCACTTGGACCAGGAGCAAAGCTGTTGTCAAGATGAATTGCAGAGCCTTCAAGACACTGTTTGCAGTTTCTCGGCTTACACCGGCCTTCAAATTGAGCCATACCACCAAAGCAGCACAGAGTTGGACAAGAAGACTGCTGTCGATGACAATATCTGTAGTCCTATTAACGTAACGTGAACAGGAAAGAACAAAATTAACGCACTCTGTGAGTCTCCAGCTTTACCCTTTCCAACCCCTTCATCCTCTTCCTCATTTGCAGATCCAGGAGGAACTGTTGGGCTCGGGGCCGGGTGATCTTGTGATCGGCGTGCCGCTGCAGAGATTTCATGTCGGCGGCGGATTTGTGGACTGATTTTACGTCCTGGGATGCGCTGTCCATCCACCATGACCCAGTGCTTCAAGCACTCGGGACAGGTGCAGACAACCTTTGCACCTGGCATGAGGAGGGAGGAGAAGGGGTGCCTTGCATGACCATCATCCGAGTCTCTACTTATCTGTTCTGTATTGATCACTCATCTGCCAAAGTTCGGATATCTATCACAATTACTGTGCGGTACTTCCACACCTGTGTGAACAAAATATCCACATATATCAAATGAATCCGCGGTGATTTCTCAGAGTGCGGAAAAATCCGGACCGGGTGTTCTCATATGTGCCGTGGCAAGTATCGGAAATCTGCCGTGGCAAGTATTCATGTACCGGCGATCAAATGCCATGAACCCAGGCCCGTGGGCCTTGCCCCCAGTGGGAACACCCACCGAAACGCCGAACCTGTGGGACTGATATTATTGGGTTCTCATTATGTCCTCAGCCACGAGGTTCTCCTCTTTAGTGCGGCTCTTTTGTCTTGCCACCACCATGAACGACGTACCCCCAGAGCTGCATTTCAAGATCTATGTAGCCGCTTGGACGGACGATGGAGCAACTGGGGCGGCGCATCTGCGGATCTTCCACGCCATCTCAATACCAATCCATTGCAGTCTGTGGGCCTATCCAGATCCACCGACTGGTAAACCGCCATTAGAAACCCTGAAGAGCGAGTAGCCAGTCGCCGCTAAGCTCTACTGAACACCTGACACCCGGGTCCTCTTGTACCTTTCCTCCACCTTCAATGTATTTCCTGCGCAACTTGGTACGAAACGTTCCAAACTCTACATCGATGGCAGAGTCAGAATCAGACCAGGCAGACGGAGTTTGGACGCAGATTGCATCCGGAATTGATCGGATTTATCGGAGCTGCTCCTTGTTTCCTCCCACCACAATCCCACCACCTCGCCTGAGACTCTCGCTCGCATTCCTTGTGGATGTACCATCGCGTTGCATTAAAATCGCAAATCTCCTTCACGGCTTCTTGAAATGGCCTCTGTTGCTCCCCCAAGCCAGCGAATCATTGTTGCGAACACGCTCTGGCTTTTTTTTGGCGAACTCGGTAACAAGATCTTACCATGATGTCCCCAGTAAACCGACTGGACGGTAAAAATGGCCCCTCCTACGGCAAGCAAGTATCAATCTAATCCCTGATATGACCCACGCAGCCAGAGTCGTCGCAGACACGCTCTGCGCTGTCCACTTTCTTTAAGTTCTTTACCCCGGCCCCAATCATGGCCCCAACTTCGAGGCTCTTCATAACCACCGTGTACAGTGCCGTTTACTGTGTTGCTCCCCCAGGGTATTTACCACATCCTCCCTATCTAGCCTCGTCAAATGGGCCGCTGGCATCTCGCTCTCCGTCCCCACCGCCGACGTCGTGCAATCCACCTCTATTGACTGTGCATGGAGCGCAACGGTGGTCGATCCGGGCTCGTTCAGCCTGGCGATGCAGTTCGACGTCAACTTCACACAGATCGCGCTGGTAACGACTGTGCGCCGTGGAAATGAGACGAGCGGGACGGTAGCCAAAATACCGAACGTCATTCACCCGGGGTACGTATGCATGGTTCCGGTCCCCCGACACTCCCACCTCGTACTCATCACGAGGCAGACCGCATCGACTGGCGGCGTACGCGGAGTACGCCCCGCCGTCTTCTTCATTTGAATAGACGGTCTAACTCACGCGCAATAGTCCCTTTGACGATCAATTCCCGCCTTTCTCGGTGTCGCCGACGTTCCAAGTCGTCCCAAACTCGACGTGCGCCTACCTTGTGTTGCAGTTTTCTCCATTCTAATAACTTACCTGTATTTCCAGTCCCTCGCCGGCCTCTACGTCGTGCGTGGCCAATACTATCCCTGAAATATCTCGCCGCTTATCCTTGGTCAGAATACTCATGTCGACGAACGAACCCCCATCGATGACAAACCCACGCAGGTTTGTGATATCAGCTTGATTGTCATGCAGACAATGAATCTCGATGTAGTATATCGAGTACAGCGAGTGCATCGAGTAGACCGACGAACAGGCAAGCGTCTATTCTGGTCCATTCCTATCCAATTAACCCAGCCCCCCAGTCGTTCCTCGAACAGGTGCGCCCCTCCGCACCTCCGAAAAGGAAGCAACCAGTATTGACCCCCGGACGCGCGTAGTAAAAACAGCAGAGCGGTACTCACCATCGCCGTCTCAGTCACCTGCACCGCGCTTGGACTCATTTTCCTTGGCGCCCTGACCTATTTCCTCGTCCGGTGGCGCAGGGCGCGGGTGCCCCCGGTTCTCCCGGTGCGGAATTTGTCCCCCTTCCTGGCCCGTGCGCCGGAAATGTCAGGCAGTAGTAGTTCAACTGGGGCGACGTCAACGCGATACCCGAAACGCGGCGACGGAGAATCAACGCTGGGAGATGGGGCACCGCCGCCTTACGTCCCTCTCTGATGGACGCCGTGGCAGAATTGGTCGCGAATCGGACAAGTCCTTGTTTATAGCACATCTTTTCTCCGATGTCGTTGGGATCCAAACACGGTCCTTAGATTGATTCCCGTGAAGCGGGAGATGGAGAGGACGGGAGCCCGATGCCTGGTTTGAACCAATCCTTCACCTAAATTGAACCAACCCTTCACGACTCAGCCAGATGAATGCCGCCGCCTGATTCTAGACATTTTGAATTAATTTTCTTCCGAGCGTATCTGCACGTCCTCTTCGATTACGGGCCTCTACTCCTCCCTCAGCCTCGATCTCTGCCCTATGGTGTGCGGGTGAATAAATCCAAACGCAAGACCACCGTGGGATGATCGCAACCGTGGGAGATCACTGTGCCGTTACTCTGCTACCTCCTCCTTCGTACCACCACGGTGGTCGACCACTTCGAGCTTGGAAGCGCCATGGCCTCGACACAGCCCACCTTTCACCGAGGGCCGATGTTACCACCCGAACTGGAGCGCGTCGTCTTCGAAATAGCTGCCAGCAATCTCGGGGACATTCCCAATATGATGCTGGTGGCATGGCGCGTCAGGGAGTGGTGAGTTTCCTGGAGAGGGCTTCAACGTCGTGAAATCTCACCTGAACTCAGGGTAGAGCCGTATCTGTTTCTCGTCGTCTCCAACACGACTTTGGAATCCGAAATGTTCACCACGCCCTTCAACGTCTACACAATCCCGATCAGCCAGAAACCAGTCGTCTTTTGGTCGAAGAGTGTCAAATCCGTTTTCCTCGACACGGATGACACCACAGAGGCGATTATTACTCGTCTTCTCACCGCATGCAAGGGAATAACTAGACTATTCTCCCATCTTTCACTTGACAAACACCGCGACCAGCTGGCCGCACTCCATGACCTGCGTCGACTCCACTTCGACCTCGCCCTACTATTTCTCGACGACGTGATGGACCTGGCACACCCGCTGTTCCGAAACATCACCCACTTGGAGCTACTAACCCTGCCTTCACCCACGACCACCCCGGCGGTCTTTGCGGGGCTGGCACTCGTCCCGAAGCTCGCACACCTCGCGTTCAATGAAGCTGCTCACTCCAACGAGATGCTTCCCTTCCTGGCCTCTCTCACGCACCTGCACTCACTCGTACTCCTGCATCCGGAGAGCCTCCGCGAAGAGGAGGCAGGCCATGTGTCCCCCGCGCTTGCGGCCGACGACCGCTTCGTCCTCATCGGCCAGACGGACTACTCTGCGGATTGGTTCCGGGGTGCCAATGGTGGTGAGGATTTTTGGCATGTCGCGGACGCGTTCATCAAAGCGCGACGAGCTGGACTCGTGGATCGTGAGGTTTCGTTCTGTTCCTCCTACGATCTATGATTCTGATTACTGTTAGGTACCCGTTTTAGCATTCGTGACACGGACAGGACGTGGATTTCGGTCAGTGTCACCGTTCTTTATCCGCCATCCCTACTTACTGACATCATTAGTCAAGCAACGGATAGCTGTTGTGTAGCGAAAGTAGTCTAGAGAACTCGAACAGAGACCCTCTCCCAATGTTCAGGAAAGACGCTCAATTGTACCTCCACCGTTCCATCAAACCTCACTCGTTTCTGGCTTCAGCACTTATCTGTCGAGCGTAGCTGGTATTCCCCTCCATCCACAGCATTCGCATCGGCTTCCTGGACAAAAATGCCTTCCTGACCCACAGACGGAAGTGAATTGTGCGGCCTAAGCTGCGGGGATTGGGTATCCACCTAGTGACCCGTTCGGCGTTCTTCATGGCAGCTGCCACCAGCTGCCAGTCTTAAAAGCTGTATCGTCCTCTCAAATCGGCTTCCCCCCTCTTCATGCCACCTCTCACTCCCTCAGATACCATCCACAGCGCACATAGCTACTGGTCGGACAGTCGCCCCGTTGGGCCTACCATGTCTATCCACGCCGCTGCGAAACCGCTGATGCGGGTGATGTACCACTCCCAAGCGCGGAAGTTCATCCGGCGGAATCATCATGTCGCGCTCTCGGGACGGGTGATGGACGTGTACCTTGGGTACCTCGCGTACGATCTTCGCTCTTCCAATCCCTTTTCATTCCCCGCGACTAATCGGGGGTACCATACCGCAGATATAAATACGTCGCGGCGACGACCAAGGTGTTGGTTCTGCGGGACCTGTGCGAGAGGGTGGAAGACGAGTCACCCATTATTATGGACTCGCTGACGGTGGATTCGTATCTCGTCCCGGAACTACTGGCCTCGCGGAGCGCAGGAACACGACTCTGGACATGCCACTTACTCGGCAGACTGGCGAATGCGGAATCATTGACCAATGCTGTTACGGCTTTGGGTGTGTTGCGGCGCCTTGTGGACCTGGTCAGGTAGCGTCGTTTCCCAGTACTTGATTCCTGCTCACCCATAGAATGATGTAGCGATGCTGCGGCTCGTAGCGAGGCCATATACGCGTTGAGCCAAATCAGTCGATGGGAAGCCGCGGCGCGCGGGATGGTGGAGGAGCATATTTTACTTGACGTTCCGAGCCTGCTCGACGCTTCAGACCCTGAAGTGCGGGGGTGGACCGCCCTGCTCCTGGGACACCTCGCGAGCCATGACTCTATCGCTGGCCTTGTCTTAACGCTCAATCCCTGTCTGCAACTCGTGTTGTTGAGGTACGTTTGCTGACTTTGGTTACAAATTAAACTCCATTCACGATTGATCACTCGACTAGTAAAACGGCGGACGTTACGACCCCATCTGTGATGTATGCGCTATCCGTGCTTGGCCGAACCGACGAGGGAGCGCTAGCCATTTTGGCGGCCGAGGAGGTGCTGGAGTTATACTGCCCACCCGGAATACTGGATCCATCCATTGGTTGGGCACGACCGCGCACAAGCGCGATGCTTGGATACTTGGCGCTTGGTTAGTGAATGTGACACAACTGTAATTGTACTCCCTGCGTTTCGCACTCGGAAGGCTAAGAGGGCGAGTTGTAATGATAACTGCACGTTGTCTTTCTCGAGCTAGTGACCTGAATTCGGATTAGAACGGTAAAGGATCCCGAGGGCCACAGATTCCGGACTTAGAACTTGTACTTTGAACTTGTAATCGTTAGAAAGGGAGGTGAACTCGGTACTTATATTCGGTTAACTCTGTCAGCATAGAGGTGGACCCTGACGTGATACATTGTGGGCATTCCCTTCATATAGTCGTTCCTTCGACAAGGGCGGCGAGGTCCTGAGATCGCGGCCGAATTGAGCACTTGAATGGGGCCGGAGGACTAAAAAACGAAGTCAACCTAATACTGATTAGATCGACCCCGGAGAACGTACCTGATAAGCTCAGATAGATATTCGTAGGTGGGTTCGATTAGCCTCCCGTCATCTCCCTTGGGTTTCGTGATATCGAAAGCCGCGAGAATGTTTGCAACGGTGACCCAGATTGAAGATGTCGCCATATATCGTCCAGGGCAGATTCTGTACATGAAGTTAGTCCTGTCGGTATTCAGAGTAGCTATAACGTCGAAGACCGTCTGCCGAAACCGAACGCCACCTGTGGGTCTCTCACATCGGGGTCGAGTTTCCCATCTCGAAGGAATCGCTCTGGGTTGAACGCGTCGGGATCGGGGTACATCGTCTGGAGCAGTTAGAGCGGAATGAATGAAGGTTCAAACTACCTACCTCATTGCGAAGAATGGCCCTGCGCACGCGTGAGCTTCACTCAGTACCACGAGAGTGTGATATAAATTTACCAGACATTCCCGATGATAATCGAGTTCGCAGGAAGTCTGAATCCCCGATATTCATCTTGGACAGGAAGGAAATGGGGAACACCTGGAGGGATATGAAGTGTCAACACGCGGGCTAGAGTGAAGGTGGAGTCCCAGAACCTAGCGGTGTTACAGGGCGCCATCGAAGGACCTCTTTGACAGTAGCGGAAACATAGGGCAGGTTATCCTCGTCGCTGAAACCCGGTAGCCGTGTCCGCCCGGTGACAGAATCAATTTCCAGTTGAGCCTTGCGCTGCGCCTCGGGATTGGCTAGCATCGCAAGCACGAAGGTAAGCAGAGCAGCGACAGTGGTATCAGAGCCGGCAAGATACATCATCACTGCCGTGGACTGGACCGTCTCCTCGGTATAGTAAGGATTCTCCGACTCGGCCAAGTTCTGGAGGGCTTGAGAGGAAAAGGAATGAGTTGCAGTTCCCGCTGCCTAAATAGATAGCACATAAGTCTGACTCGGAGGTGGCGGAAGCTCAAAGTTACCATCTGCTTCTTGACCTGGGCGAACGGTACTTCCTTGGACCTTCTTCCCAGCTCCCGCCATTCTCCCGCCAGTCTTTTGAAGCCTGCGCCTGGAACCCACGCAGGGATGTATTTCAAAAGCGGAATGAAATCCTAGGAAAAGTAAGTGAGTTAATTTCGTCGGTTTCGTTGTCCGCGATGTGCGGCACGATAACTCACGACCCAGAACTGGCCCGGAACGGTCGCCGCGGCTCCCGCATGCACGGTCTCCTGGGCAAGGGAGATGTATGGATCGTTTACGGGAAGGACTTCGATACCGTAAGTGAGCGCCATGATAACCTCCCCGGCCATGCTGGCATTGTTATTCTTAGAGGAAAGCCCGGATGGTGTTGGTGAGAATGGCGTACTGTCGGATGTCACGTCTGAACTCCTCGGGGTTGTGCAGAAGGCGGCGGAGTAAACCACGAGTCGCCGTTGCTTCCACCGGGTGAAATTTGCGCGCCTCTCTGCTGTTGAACATTTGCCCAAAGAGTCGTCGATGTATGCGCCTGTGCGCGTGTGAGGGCGGCCAATTGTTTGAGCGCATGTACCGACGTACCATTTCGGACCTGCGGAGAGTGAAGAACGTAAAAAAGTATTATAAGCTCATGCTTTCGGTCGACAGGTGGAAACCGACCATATTTCATCAGCACTGGTTTACTGTCAGCGGGTAAAGCACCGAGCCCAGGCTGTCGCACTCACCGATATTGAAGTGCCACTCCATGAGATCGAGGAGCATCGGGAAGAACGCCCTGTTGATTTGAGCAACGACCTGCGCAGGAAGAGCCACCGCACCTGTCAGAGTATATCGATGAACGTTTCTCCAGCAGGTCGTCAGCTGCACCCCACGACGACAAAACGACGATGGATTGTCCAGCGAGACTGAGATGAATGATATCGGAATCTTGAACAACGGAACTGGTCACCGAGAGGGTTGCGAAATTCAACACGCGAGAACTGACCATATTTCTGGCTCCACTCTGTGAACGTCTTCCACTGAAACTCGAGGGGCAAGTTAAATAAATTGCCGACGAGTGGTAGCTTCGGCGGTCCGGGAGGCAGCGGTAACCTGGAGCGGGTCGTCCGCAGGCGGCGTATGAGCGCAAAGACTAGCGTTAGAAGGACGAGATAGACGGAAGTGGAGGCCATGAGCGCTAACTGTATCGTTCTGGCACCTGGGCTGTATTTATGGAAGTGACTCCCGTGGGAGGCCCTCGCACGCCATCCATGCTGAAGCACTTGTGGTTGGTCGGGAGCAAGGAACATCCACGGCTCGCAGGACCCGGACCTGTTATAACGCCTTGGTCCTGCGAGGACGTCGGACGACAGTCACGAGTGCCAAAAAACTGGCTGCAGAACCATGCCAAGTGGCAGGAAAGAGGCATTTCACGACCTGCCGTTCAATTCGTTGTCGGCGGAAGCACGATTTTCTGCGTCTCGTATTGATTATCTGGGCAGTGGAGCAAACCTCATAGAATTCCAGAAGTACCCAGGAACGAACCGCGAACCGCGAATCAAGCCTTTGCATTGGCGGGGAGGTGGCCAGATGAGAATGATAACGAGGTCGGAAGCAGAGGTGGACATCGTGACAGACACCTCGTGCGACCAGCGCAAACTCTTCCGGCTCCCGAGCGGTCACTTGCGCCACTGAGAACGTCTACCGTGGATGTCGGAGTGGGATGCATGCGACTATATCCACTTTTACTGGAAGTACAGTCAGCGTCGTCCATTGAGATCAGAGCACGCTCACATGGGTCAACATTTATTCTGTCCCCAACGCAAGCCCTCGGCGCGCACGGCCACGAGCAGCGGAATCTGAACCTCCACCTCCTTCCACAGCTCATGGTACTGATACAGCGCGAGATCGGTGCCCTCGAAGTCTTCCTCAGTTTCGCCCTCCTCGTACTCGCGCTGAGTCGAGATATTCTGCAGGTTGGGGAACACGGCGGAGAGGAAGCGCGCAGCGGCAGCGGTGGAGACGGCGTGGATGGGTGAGTGCCCGACGTTCAGGTCCGTCAGGCTGGTCTGGGAAGGCGGTTGTTGCGTCCACACGGGTATTTCACCATCTGTGTCGAACGTCATGTGGAGGGACCGAAGGCGCGGACAGTGCTGTGCGATTATAGAGATACATCGAAGCGTAGGAGATCGCATTGCAGACCGCATCGCTGCCTCGAGCCGGAGGTCTTCGATGAGGGGCCACGCGCGCGCCAATCCCGCTATTTCGCTGTCACCCAGGTCAAAACCAGCAAGGGTCGCGATATTGAAGTGGGTTAAGTGGGCGAAGCAATTGAGGTTGCGGAGGAAGTTGGTCGGGATAATATACTGCGCGCCGTCGTCCGTCGCCTCGCCGTCGTTTGAGAAGTCGAGATCGCAGGCGGTGAGCCGCGGGTGCGCGGTGTGGCAGGCGGCCAACGCGGCGGAGAAGAGGACGCACGCCGCAGCCGTAGGGACGCCACGAGTGACTGCCTCCAGGCGCTCCAACGGGGATTTGGTGCACATACCGAGGAGGTCGATAGCCTGCTCGACGGTGACATAGTCCAAATCCAGGTGGCGAAGCTGGGGAAATCGCGGCGCTATCACCGCAGGGGTAGGCAAGATCGTCGGTGGAAGCCTTATGGCTCGAATGGACCGGAGGTTGGGAAGTTGCGCGACATGCTCCAGGGCCGCCATATCGGTGATGCGACTAGCGAGTGAATGAAGATCCCTCTGGGCGCAGAGAAAAGCAGAAATAGCCCTGCCAATCATCGGGGACACTCCCGATGGCTCAACAGGATTTTGCTGGACGAAGAGCGAAACATTCTTCAGTGCGGGACATTTCCGATCCAACAACGACAGAAGGGAAAGGTGGTGGGCAGAGTGTTCGAGGGAGATTGCGATTGATGTGAGGACCCGCGTGAGGAATAGACGGAGGTAATGGAAATCGTCGCCGCGGGTCAGCGACCAGGTGAGGCTGGTGAGCTTGGGGAACACGGCGTCAAATGGTAGCGACGCAGCCAACGCCGGGAGAATTTGGGATAAGGACGTGTCAGAGAGCCCAGGAGAAGTCAGGACCCTGACGCGATTCATATAAAGTGCCGGACGTTCCCAATCTGCGGCCATGATAGGACGCAGAAGTCGCTGAAAAGAAGGAGGAGAGAAACGTCAAGCGGTGCGAAAAACGAGTGCCACCGACTCACCATCTCACGCTGACGCCGATATATCCCATCTACAGGGTTAGGAACGATTCGAAACACGTCGGCGGGCATACACCGCAGGAGATTCACGGCGGAATCTTGCGTTTTCCACAAGATATCCAGAGCGGGGTCCTGGAAGACTTTCGCCGTCCGTGCGAAGGAGGCCAGGGCTCTACTGTCCAGAGGCTCCTCAGGCGACAGGTTTCCCAGGATCAAGCTCAGAACCTCCGGGATTTCGAGGCAGCGATGCATTTTGGCGGGAGGAAAAAAGGGCACGCGTCACAGTCGGCATCTGCCGACGTTTGCTGATCGGCAGTATGATCCAATCGGCCGATGGCTGCCGGGCGGGATTTCCCGAGCGTTGGTTGAACTTTGGAATCACCGCGTAAACGTTGCGTAAACGTCAGATATTATGCGTACCAGACCAGACCAGACCACTACCGTTGTACCTATCTAATCTGCCGCAAAGGCAGGGCAAATACCACCACGAGGAAGTTCGAATAAAAATACAGGGAGCCGGTTCAGTAGCTGGTAAGTACGAGGTCACTTCCCGTTGGTTTCAATAGTATTTCCTCACACGTTTGAAAATTTCCTTACCAACCACCTGCTGAGCAATGCCCCAAGCGGCACGGCGCAGACTTCAAATGGATTTATCCCGGTCCGTTCATCGGCTCTGCGCAATCAGGCACGGACTTCCATGGCCGGTGTAGCTATTGGTCCACGCAAGGATAATTATGAGGCTTCGGCTTAGAGACTGGACGAATAGGCTCGGAATAACCCTCCCGATCAAAATCGAGTCAATTCCGGCCGCCCGCGGTTTCACCTTCCCACCTCCACTTGGCGTGCCGCGTGTGGTTCATCGCCCGAGTTTTTTTTTTGTACCCTTTCAGGCTGCTGCCAAAATCTACTTGAGAAGTAAGGCAGCCTAGGAGAGGCAAGTCGATCAGGGATCGACCTTCAACGGAAGCAAAACCATAGATCGGAGCAAAATGAGGAGTGAAGTGAATAAATGTTGAGATGTTGAGATTCTGAAGCGACAGACGGTGAGACGATCAGATGAAACACTCCGAAGTGGAGCTGATTGGCAGCGTAGAAACTTGACGTTGGTTGAATTCCTTTTCAAAGGCTTCGGTTCTGGAGGTGGAGAGCGCTTCCGCGTAGTCATTCGCATCGTTCCCGGGTAAGTACGGATTTTCCTTGTATTTTCCTGGAATTTCTGGAGATCCTCCGATTGTGTCAGTAGAAGGCGCAACGGTGCCGATCGTGATGCCGGGTAGCGTCGGTTAGGTCTCGACGCGTGCAGGAAGCATGGATGTTTCAATCAGTTGACAGTGAAGGATCTCCGTGCGTCGAAACGCGGAAGTCACCAAGCTCGCTCTTTCTTTCCCCTTCCTTCCTCTGTTTTCTCCTTTGCTTTCGCTGTATCGCCCGCCTGTAAATCATGTCCACGCCCGCCACGCCCACAACGCCCTCCACGAGCCCCACGAGCCCGACCGTGACGCTGGACGCCGAAAGCGATTTCCCGCCCTCTATGCCGCGGGACCATCGCCTGCGCCTCATGCGCTCCATGCGCAAAATCACCGCCATCCTCGGCGAGACCCCCGTCATCGAGACGTCCTCCGGTGGCCTCCTCGCGCCCTCCAACCCCGCCAAGCGCGGTTTCTTCTACCACGCATCCGCCTCCCTCTCGTCCCTCGCGCTCCCCTTCCAGAAATCCGATACCACCAACCCCAACGCCAGTAGCAGCTCGCGCCCCTCGTCGCCGCAGCCGCGCGTGTCCCACCAGGAGGGCCCAAACCCCTCACGCCCCTCCCTCTTCCTCCGCCTACCCGACAAATTCGAGCCCATCCCCTCCCCCATCTTCAGCCCCACGCTCGACCTCGCGCTGAGCCCGGAACAGGAACAGGACTTCACGCGCCGCCTGCGCATGGCCAAGATCACGCGCACGCTCGGCGAGAACGTCCCCCCCGCGCTCATCCTCTCCACGCCCGCCTCCAAGCGCCGCCGGCGCGCAAGCACGCTCATCATCCCCGAGTCCGCGCGCGAGCAGCTCATGTTCCAGCTCGAGGCCGCAGGCGAGCCCTCCACGCGCCGGGCGCCGCGCCCCGGGAGCGGCGTACGCGCGATGTCGTCGTATGAGGTGACGGCGGCCGCGCTGGAGCGGGAGCGGGAGCCGACGTCGCCGCTGCACGTCCACCCCGTCGCGGGCTCGCCCGACGCGCTGCTCTCCCCGTCGGAGTGGGTCCGCCCGCTGTCCCGCGCCTCGTCCGCGCGCCCGGCCTCGATGCGCCGCCGCCGCAGCGTCGATGGGCCGCGGGATCCCGACCCCGAGGGCCTCGACGCGCCGCCGAGCTACGACGAGTCGCACGCGCATGTGCCGCCGCATGAGGAGCCGTTCGCGCAGCTTCCTCAGCAGCCGCGCGAGCAGCGCTCTTTCGCTGCGAGCCTCAACCCGAACCACGCCCCCGCCGATTATAACTACAGCTACGCAGGCGGGGTGGAGCAGCGCGCGCCGGCGATGCAGCGGCAGGAGAATGACTGGACGGGCGAGTGGGGCGGCGCGGTGGGGAATATGGATGATGTCGTGCGCGGGTTGAGGGGGTTGAAGTTGAAGTGAGGTTGTGGTGACAGAAGTGATTCCACGGACTTGAATGTAGACGAAAATATCATTACCTTAGAGTTCCCTCCTGTAATTCGCATCGCATCGCAGCATACCTGTTATAATCACATTCGTTTCGGCTTCCTTGCGTTGAGGAGTTAGCGAGATTTAGTTCAACAGTCTCAGTCTTAGTGCTTCTGGTTTTGCAGAAGGCTAGCTGAACAGGCCCCGGTAGCCTTGATAGACACTCAAGTTGTCCTCGAAATGATGCCGCTGCATGAAGACAGGGCAATGGGGGAATTGAACCGGGGTATTGAAACTCCGACCCAGCCGAGCAACGGCCGAGTTCCAACTCTCAACATTTTCTTTGAGGTTTTGGTGCGGAAAAAAAATGACTCTTTGGGGCCCATTGTCTTCAAGGTCATCTAGGAGAACGATAGCTAGCAACCTGCTGTCTGTGAAAGAACCGATACTCCCACCAAAAAAATGCTCAGCAGAGTTACTAGCTACGAGTTCAGGACGAATTTGCGCAAGATCTCAACACTAATGCCGCTCTATTTCTAGGCCACACTGGTTTGCAACTGCTTCTTGTCTCGTTTCCTAACGAACCCCCGGACTTTCGCTGCTCATATTCGGCGTCTAAACCCGCGTTCCCGTGAAACAGTCAAAGTCGGATCGTCGCTACACAAGGAAGACCTGATAGGCCGGCGCTTCTTGATGGAGATTTGAACTTCGACGTTGCGGCGGGCATCCCGTTCGACTCGGGCTCAGGTCGTGACTTCTTCGGTTACAGCTTTTTCCCGGTGTTTGTTGCCCTCTTCCTCCTGGTTGAACATCAACAACTCGCAAGGACTTTATTTTTGCAAGATCTGATAGCCTGCAAAAGCCTCTGCGCATCGTATCGTCTTGGAAATGAATACCGCAAGCAACTCGTTCGACTCGGGGTCAGGTTGTGCTCGCGTTGCGATGGGATATTTTATGTTCCGGACAACTTGAAGCTGGTCTGCCGTGTCTGGTACATCCTCGCGGGGGATCACATCGGGATTTAACCAACAGGTTACTTATAGACAGTGTTGTACTTAAAGACGTCAAGGGAAAAGGGCAACCGTAGCTCCCTTGTCGATTTGGACGCAAAAGGCTTGGTGCCGGACGTAGTGCGGACTAGCATTACGGAATGGATGTTGTAACATGAACAGCACGCAAAACAAAGACAAGGAGTAAATCGTAGATGATCATTGATGGAGGCAGCACGATTGAGTCCCGCAGCAACAGAGTCAAATGGACGGCAGTAGCAGTAACCTTCTTCTACCTACCTACCTACCAACCAAGCAGTAGATGCATAGTCTCTCTAGACAGACGCTCTATCAAATGTAGCTCGTACCTCGCATGATAGAGTCTGTTAGTTACCGCGTCAGTTACCCGGTATCCTGCGTTATTATATAAGCTTTCCATTTCGGGCACTTACCTCCGACGCGACTTGACGCGTCGTGGGGTGCCTCCGCTGGCCAGAGCTGATTTGAGAGTCTAGTTATCTTTGTTTCGGAGAAGGATGAGTGTATGATTTTTCTCAGACCTTTTTTGAACCTCCCGTGTGGAATATTTATGGTGTGTTTTGTGTGTTTCTCGTCAACCTGACCGAAAGCATGGTCTGAAATTCAGAAAAATCACACAGGGGCCCTGTGAGGCCTCAGAGTGGGTCTGGAGGGTCTTTGTCCACTGAAGGCCACGGGGAACACGAGAAACGCGTCAAGTCGCGTCGGAGATGAGTCCCAAAATGGATGGCTTACATAACAACGCAGGATACCGGGTAAGTGGGCGTGGTAACTAATAGACTAGTAGATGCAGGGAGAAACACCATGAGAGGAGACAGTGGGAAGAACCGTGGAGCATAAGTATTCATGGTGTATTCGGTTTGCCACCTGTCGTGATGTCTGATAAATTATACTGGGACACACGTGGATGATTCGAGTTGCCATTTAGCATTTGCCATTCACCATGGTTTTCCTTAGCTCCCAAGTTCGACTCTGCTTACTACGCTTTGCGGAACTCTCCCCGACGCCGCAGTGGCCCAACTATCGGGAACAAATCCGAACAAACCACTGCTTGCAGTTGCCTCACACAGTCTCGCACAGCTTCGCACCTTTGTTCCCAACCAGGACATTGTGTTGTACTCCTTCGTCTTTGTCAGTGTCGTAATCACCACATCTGTGGCTGTAGATCTGTTATAATGTAGCGCGGACACAACATGGGCATCTTGAAACCGCCTCTCATGTTCCCTGTCCAAAATGTCTTCTCGCTACTCAGTTCCTACCGGCTGGGGTATACCTTGCAGCGTCGTGAGTAATCAAAGAAGTCAGTGTCCCATTGCTCATCATCATGTTCATCAGCTTATCCATGGCGCTGGGCAACACCCTCCATTGTGGTTGGCTTCCTAGTGATGTCTGCCTTCCTCACCCTCCTAAACAGTGCGTCCGGGTGTTGCCCACTGAAGCCTCGACACTAACTCATCTTTGGCTCAGTTCCACTTGCCGCCTACGAGATTGTCCAGGAGGCAACCTATCGGCCCAACGATACCCTTCCCCCTCTACTCTTCAGCAGCTTGGTACCAGGACTCCTCCAAAGCCCGGAGACCTCTTTTGCCCCGCAAATTTTGACAGTTGGCGAAACCCTTGTCGTGAATGGCTCCATCTTCAATTTCACCATTGCCGGCGCATGGGATGAGAACAAGTCCCCGGTCATGTCCTTCTCATATTACAACAACCCATTCTCAGACGGTTGTGACATTGTGAGTGTTGGCTTGCCGCTTCCAGTCTATCTGACCCAGTCCTAGTCGAACATGACATGGGCCTTTTGGGGTTCGGACACTGGAAATGGGATGGCATCACCCACTTTGTCGGTCAGAGGCGCCTCTTTCTCGTGCCCTCCATGCTGATGTCGGGTGTCAGCTTGATGTGTTATGTCTTCACCCCACTCCCTTTCTTCTGAGGGCGCTCGCCACTAACTCAGTTCTCTGGGAAGACGACGATGACGAGTCTCCCCGGCATATATTCACTAAACTATGGCGGGACCTTCTGGTGAGCAAGCAGCACACTCCCTCCTGCACAAATGATAATCAATAAGACTTAAGACGCGGGTGTTCAGCGTGGATCGGTATGTGCAGTTCTACTTCAACAGCCAGTGGCAATACCAACTTCAACATCCAGTGGCAATACTGAGACACCTATCACCAAGATCGCATTCAGCAACCTCAGCGCACTCTCTGTGACTGTGGTGCCCTGCTGTGATTGTGAAAACGACCCTCAGTCCACAGGATCAAACACCCCACTTCCTACGGAACTACCCTGTCGACGAGAGGTGACACACCTTGTGGGATCTCAGGTTACATTTCAAAAACAGTCGGTACGAGCCTCGTTGTTCCAGCGAATGTCAACGAGTGACTAAGTTTTCAGGGTGAAGGAGGGACACTGCCGGGGTCCTCCTCCAGTGTCCTCTTCGACTTGGGCAGCACTCAGTCCATTGGCATCTACAGCAATTATTTCAATCAGCCATGGGTCAATGACGCCGTTCAAAATGTTCTCCAAGCACTTTATCACCTCGCTCGGCTGGAACTAGGAATCATCTTGGAAAACCAGATTTTCGCTTCACCCGCAATGTTCAATCAAACCATTTCAGCCATTTACATTCCCCCGACGGCTGACCTGGAAGGATACGAAAATTATCAGCTGAACCAATCACGAACATCCACCTCCAATGCAACTCTGATGAACCAGTGGATGGACATAGTTAACGGCTTCAACACCACCGACAGGGTCCCTGTCATCAGCTACCTACGGCCGGTGCCGCGACTGAAACCCTTGGGATCAGCAGTTACCAGTGTCTTCGTGTCTACATTTGCCATGGTCTCGGTGCTGTGGACAATATTTTCTCTCCTTGCCGGCGTCATCGCAGCAAGGGCGGAAGGTGTGAGCAAAGGTGACTGATCATGTTCTAACTGTCCCTGATATATTCTTATCTTTCAGGGGCAGATGTCCCATCCATGGAGGATCGTATCGGCACATATGGGGTCGCGTTGTATCGGGTGGAACTCTCGGTGCGGATGATTCAGCTCGCGTTGAAGAAACGGGGACTATTTGAGGAGGATGATGACGAGGATGGACTGATGGAGGCAGCCAGCGCAGACCCATCCACAAGTGCGTGAACATATTCTCCTTGCACCATCACGCACTGATTTCCGCTCAGGTCACCACGTAGATCTGGAGAAGTCCACACTTCTAACGCATCGCAGACAGCCGGACACTCAGTCGGCAGTCTGGAGTCATTCCGAACAGATGGTCTAAGGGCATTTCTGTCAAAATGTTGCGTTATATTGCACCCTAGGAGCCTGTTAAATTATGAACAACGGGCGCTTCGAATGATCATGATTTTTGCGGCGCCCGATGACACCCATTCCATGGCAGCCGAACAGTGAATCACAAGAAAGACCTGATAGACCGCTTCCTAGTATCGCAGGGTACCTACGGCAAGCATCCCGTTCGACTCGGACTCAGGGTTGTAACTTGTGATTTGTTCTTGCATCGCAGCTTTTGTTGTTTGTTGACCTCTTCAACATCTGCTTCTTGTCTCGTCCTGACGCCTGCACAGGTTTATATTCGGCGTCTAAACCTGTCTTTCCGCGACACGGTTTGGACAACGGTCAAAGTCGGATCGTCGCTACAGAAGGAAGACCTGATAGGCCGCGGAGGCACCTGCGCTTCTTGTTGGAACTTCGAAGTTGCGGCAGGCATCCCGTTCGACTCGGGGCTCAGGTCGTGACCTCTTCGTAAATGTTTTTTTTTTTTTTTGTCTTTGTTGAGCTTTTCCTCCTGGTTGAACATCAAGAGTCCGCGATCACTTCACTTGGGCAAGACTTGATAGCCTGCAAAAGCACCTGCGCGTCGTAATATCTTAGGAATGAATACCGCAGGCAACTCGTTCGACTCGGGGTCAGGTTGTGCTCGCGTTGCGATGAGATATTTTTTGTTCCGGACAACTTGAAGCTGGTGATGCAGGACACAGAGAATAAACACCTCAACCTGTCCAACCCTGCTCAAAATCTAGATGAAGTGTTCGGCCCTACTCCTCCCCGAGCTATGCCTACACAAGAAATTTGAAATTTCAAGACCTGATAGCCTTCGGAGGCCCCCACGGCAGATCATGATCCCGAAGACCACCGCAGACATCCGGGTCGAATCGTGGTCACGTCGTAAGTTGGCGCTTGTGGCCTTGAAGTTTTGTCCATCGCTTTTTCAGAGTTCGTTGATTTTTCATAGTAATAGGTGAGGCGAAGGTGAGGCATTTGCGCGGAGGGTGGCTCATCTCTTAGGTTGCTTGCATTAGCTGCACAGGACCTGATAGCTCGCAGGGGCACCCACGCTCCTTGTGGTTACGCTCTTATGGCAAGCAACCCGTTCGACTCGGACTTGGGGCCAGGTCGTACTTTGTCGATTTTTTTTTCTCGTTGCCCAGACGAGTGACCACGGAGACAAGGTGCGAACCTCCAGCCCGCCTGACGACTGTATGTAATCGTTTCTCCTCCGAATGATTGTCTTGAGGAGAATTCATCAGAAGTTCAACCAAAATTTCCCCCAAACAGTCAACATCGAACGGAATTTGTTGGCTCCCAGTCTCAAATTCCTGTGTAGTCCTCCTCGAGCCGCGCCTGCCAGGAAGCCCTGACCGTGTCCGGATAACTCTCGAGCTCCGAGACTACAGCACAGATCCCGTGCCAGTCGGGGTCGGGGAGTCCTCGTGCGTCGGCTTTTTCGTGTCCCCCTCGCGACGATTGTATCTGCAAGACCTGATGGCCCGCGGAAGCACCTGCACGCCGTGTGGAATTCCTGGCGCTCAAGCAGTCCCTCCCGTTCGACTCGGGGCGAGGTCGTCCTTGACTGCCCCATTTCCTTTTTGTTGGTTGCCAAGTGAAGTGAATTGTCAAGGGTAAAATGCGAGGAACTCTCTCCCACTTGACGGCTGCGAGTGTTTCTGGCCCAAAGTAACCTCTTGGGACAAAGAATAGGACCGCTTCGTCTGCTTACCATATTTGAGGTACACTTTTTTGCTGTGGAGTCTGTTTAGGAGAGACCATACATGTACTAAGATCTCATGCCTCATGGTTTCGTTCTTCCCCGAGTGTGGCAAGACCTCATCGCCTGTGGAGGCACCTCCTCTACTTAGTACTCTCAGGCGCAGATTACAGCAGGCACCCCGTTCGAACCGGGGTCAGGTCGTACATTCACGGATTTGGTTGATTTTTCGGTGACCGTCGATTTTTTCCCCCATCTCCGTCAGCTCGGCCTGGCGGTCCAGACCCAGATACACACACACGGAATGGCAAGGCCATTTGTTCCCTGGAACCATAGTTCAGCTGGTATGTAGCGTGCGCGCACCTGCACCTCAATCTCAACCTGAGCACGCAGATGCCTCGGTCGAAGCGCGGTAGGCCTGGGCTACCTTTTTACAGAGTTCTTGCCAGTACTTCAATGACCCGCGTCAGTTGCTCACCTGGACTCATTTACTCAACATTTACTCGATTCTTTTACTCCTCAAGATACGAATCCTCTTTATGTTACCTCGAGAACTCTGCGCGATGGATGACGCCTGACTCGGACGACAGGAGTGAGTAATCGTCGGTGTTAAACCCGCGTTGCCGCCAAACGGTCAAGGTCGGCCACCAGGAAGACCTAATAGGCCGCGTAGGCACCTGTCCTCCCTAGTAGGAATCCAGGCACACTTGCAGCAGGCATCCCGTTCGACTCGGGGGTCAGGCCGTGAGTTGCGGCTGATTAGAATTTTTTCGTTCACCTCCTCCTTCCGGTTGAACAAGGACTTGACTTGCATACTTAAGACCTGACAGCCTGCAAAGGCACCTGTGCGTTGCATATTTACTATCCGCAGGATGAATGCAACGGGCAATCCGTTCGACTCGGGATCAGGTCGTAAGTCGTTCCATCGGTTTGTCGTTTTGACCCTCAGGCTAGCGAACTAGGTAGGGCACACAATTTGAACCTACTTAATTCCATCTGCAGTGAATGAAATGGTTTCTCTTGACGTTTTTGCGCAGAGGTCAACTCTGCCGAATGGGCAAGATTCATCCCGGTTTCGCGGGCTCGTTCTTCACACTCGCATTCATTCGGATCATTACCACCCAGAACCTAGCTGCAGGAGACCTGATAGCCTGTGGAGGCACCTGCCCGACATACCCAGATTCCGGTTTGAACTATGCTTTTTTCATTCCTTTTCCAGGCCAATGACCGCGGGCACATTGCGAAGAGTGCCACCCAACCTGACTAGCTTGACGACGGTAATATTAATATTTGTCTCGCTCAACCTCAAGTCGTGTGCAGTGTTCGTTTATTCAACCACACACCCAGAACTTTGTCGCTCGTGGTTTGTTCTTCACCCTCGCACTTGTTTTCCCCCATCCACGAGTGTACAAGCCCTGATAGCCCGGCGCTACCTGCACGCCATGATTCCTCACCAAGGTTAGTAAGCAGGCATCCCGTTCGACTCGGGACCCAGGTCCTATGCTCTTTCATTTCGCGTTTTTGCGGTCTTTGTTGCCCTCTTCCTCCTGATTGAACATCAGCAACTAGCGCCGAGAACTTACTTCCAAAATCCCTGATAGCCTGTGATCTGCACAAGACCTGATGACCTGCAAAAGCACTTGCGCGTCGCATCGTCCTCGGAATGAATGAATGCAGGGGCAATCCGATCGACTCGGGACCAGGTCGTACGTCGGGAATTCGGTCTTTTTGTCCCCAGCGAACTAGGTAGGGCATAGAACTCAAACTAATTCCATCTGCAGTCCTTGAAATGGTTTCTCGCCTGACCTACTTTGACGTCTTTGTCACTCAGACTTCGAGTCCGCCGAATGGACAAAATTTATACCGCCTTCGCGGGCTCGTCGCATTCATTCAGATCAATACCAGGACCTGGCTGCAGGAGACCCGTTAGCCTGTGGAGGCACCTGCCCGACGTAGCTCAGGCTCCCGGATTTACAGCAGGCATCCCGTTCGACTCGGGGTCGGGTCATGGCTCATGGCTTTTCCGCGGTATGCTCAGTTTTATTCATTTTCCAGATGAATGTCCGGGGGCGCAATACAAGGACTCCATCGCCCAGTTGCAACCTTTTGCCCCCCCCCGCCTGAAGTGTTGCGCAGAAAAATGATGCCGTTCGTCTATTTAATTCAACCACACACCCGGATCCGGAACTTTGTCGCTCGTGGTTCGTGGTTCGTCGTTTTTCACGCTCGCACCTGGTTCCCCTGATCCATGAGTGTACAAGACCTGACAGCTTGTGGAGGCACCTGCTTCACTTAAATCTTCGGAGCTTAGGTTATGGTAGGCATCCCGTTCGACTCGGGGTCAGGTCGTAGGGCCCAGGTAACACGGTTTTTTTCCGTGGCGCTTTTGATATTCAGTTCGGACTTGTTCAATGAATCCTAAGTACCATAGATTCGACCCGTATCACGTTCACATTCATTCCCGCCCAGGACCTAGCTGTGCAAGACCTGTTAGCCTGTGGAGGCACCTGCCCGACGTACACAGTATCGGTTGTCGAGCTTACAGCAGGCATCCCGTTCGACTCGGGGTCAGGTCGTCAGTTCCAAGCGCCCGATTTTTTTTCGTGGGCTTTTGGTATTCGTTTCGGACTTCTTCAATGAATCCTAAGTACTATTCGACCCGCTGTCGTTTCTGCTTCGTATCGGGGTTGAATAAATATATATCGGCTATGAATTTAACTTGATCGAAAGAAGGTGATCTCAGTTCCATCGAACCACAATTCAGCAAGACCTCGTAACCCGTGCGCACACCTGCACTTACATACGAGCGGGTACCTCGTTCGAATCGGGGTGGGTCGTGGATCTATGGCGAGAGTCTTTTGATATGCTTACTATTGCCAGTAATTGGTTTGCGGCGTAAACTAAACCAATGTTGAATCTCAGCAATGGTGCAGATAAATTCCTTATGAGCTTCAGGCCTGGTGTCATACAGCCCTGCGTGCCATTCGTCAGTTCTTGGGGCGCACCAGTGTATCCCGTTCGACTCGGGAGTCAGGTCTTATGAAGTTCTAGAACCTATCTGGGTTTTTACTCCTCGTTCATGGTCTTCATGGTTGTCTTTACCTCTCCGCGGGGGGTCGCAACCCAGCGCCCGATTTTCCTGTCTGAACCGATACGCCGGCCGCGGCCAACGCCCGGCATCTTCCGCCCCCGGCAATCACACATGACTGTGGACGGCGTTCTCACCGACTCCACGCTCACAGCTTCAACTGATAGAGGATGCAGGTACGTTTCCTGCTCCTTCTCACCATCCTCACCGTTCCAGCCCTGTGGCAGATAAAGCCAGGCTCTCCCCACTCGCCACGTACGTCCCTCGCTTCTCACAGCTGGCGCCGTCTTGAATCCGGATTCCCGCGACTGCAGCGATGCGCTTCGTGACCTACAACCTCCGCTACGACACCCAGCCAGACAACATCACCGTCCAACAGTCGCTCGACTCGCTCCCTGACCCCCTTATCTCGCCAGGGTATCAGCGCAAGAGCGGCGAGCAGCCGTGGAGCCTGCGTCGCCTGCGCGTTGCGGAGCAGCTGCTCAGCGAGGGCGTCGTGCTCGCGGGCTTCCAGGAGGCGTTGGTGCGACAGGTGCACGACCTCGCGGAGCTGTTTGGGGACGATTGGGACTGGGTGAGTGGCCGCGGCGGCGTTGCTGCGGACGGCGTCCGCCTCACGACTTACATATAAATAGGTTGGCGTGGGCCGTGACGACGGTAAGGAGGCGGGGGAGTATAGCGCGGTGTTTTACAAGAAGTGCGTGGTCTGTTCTATCTAAGTGCTCTGACCGTTCATTCTAACATACGCTGATTGATATTGTGGTTAGGTCCGAATTCATCCTGCGTTCATACGACTCCTTCTGGACCTCGTAGGTCCTTACGATATATCCCACGCAGCGAGTCCGCTAACACAATTCCTAAGGCATACTCCCTTCACCCCCTCGCGCTTCCCCGGCGCCGGCTCCGTCCGCATCTGCACCGCCCTACGCCTCCAGCGCCGCTCCGGCGGGCAAGAATTCACCGTCCTCAACACGCACATGGACGAGCGCTCCGAGCCGCAGCGGCGCCACGCCGCGAGCATGCTCCTCGCGCGCGCGCGGTACGAGGTCTGCGTGACTGGGGGACCGGTGTTCGTCATGGGGGATTTTAATAGGTGCGTCTCTGCCTCCCTCTCCCCGTCCCTCACCTCCAAATATTAACACACGTACTTGCAGCCCACCCACAGGCCCCGACGCGGGCGCATACGAGATAACCACCGGCCTCCGCCCGCCCGTCGCCCTCCCCGCGGACTTTGCCGCCAAGTACGCTGTCCCCCTCGATTCACCGCCCTTTGTGCTGGACGATTTGCGCGCAAAGACGCCGCGGCGCGCCGTATCGGCGAACCACGCGACGTTCACGGGGTTTGGGGCGCCGAATGATACGAGGATGTGGAGTCGGATTGATTTTGTGTTTGGTGCGGGGGTGGGGTGGTGAGTGTTGCATTTATTCCTTGCATTCCCAACCCTTTGGCATAGAGGAGTGTGATGGTGAGCGGGTGCTGATTTTGACTTTGTTTCGCAGGGAATCAACGGCGTACAATGTCGGGAGCGCGCTCTCGGACGATGGGGTGCTCGCGAGTGACCATCGGCCGGTTTTCGTGGATGTCAGAATCTAGTGGATGTGGTGTGAAGGATGTACTGCAAGTGTAATAATGGACACACGAACTGAGAATGATATCACTCTAGTCCGAGTTCAACAACGCTCGGAATCTTACACAGTTCAAGCCCATTGCGGAATCGAATTGTGCGCTGCGGATGGATGTATCCAAACCACCGTGAAGTATATTTTTCGCGCGACCGTGAGCCAGCGCATCGCACAGCGCGCGAGAGCAAAAGAACCCGAAACCTAGCATCCTGGAAAGACCTACCCTCGAGTCGAACGAGGTGTCACAGTGTGCAAGTCTAAGCAGGTACTTGCCCCGCGAGCTTTTAGGTTTCATTGAACAAAGATCGATACTACTAGTACTCAGCGTTACAATCTTGAACCAAAGTACGAGCTCAGGCAACTAGTACTGGAAGATCTCGCCGAATGGGATGCGCCCGCTGTGTACGCTCGCCGAGGAGGAGAAACATGGATATTGGATATAGCGAACGGTAGGGAGGAGCCGAAGCGAAAAAAACTCCACCAAGTACGATTGATGCCTAACCCCCGACTCGAACGAGGTGTCTTCTCCATGATCGCAGGCGGCACGACGCGACGCGAAGGCAGGTAGATAGGTGCCCGCGGGCTGTCAGGTCTCGTTCTCCTTAAGAAAAAGCTCAGTACTTATATTGCAACGGATGATGTTGAACAAAAGTACGAGCTAACGGTGTAACACCTCAGGCCTCAGGGCCAAAAAGCCAAATTCGCAAACCCAAGGCCTACCTCGAGTCGAACGAGTTTTCTTTTCCATCGCAGGCCGCACGGTGGACGCGGGCCCGGCGAGCTTTGGTCTTATCCTTCTAGATTGAACGAAGATCAACACTACTCCGTTACAATCCTATGGAAGCCCAAGTACGAACTCACGCAACGGAAAGATCCTGCTGTGCACGCTCGCCGAGGAGGAACCGAAGCAAATCACCGCCGCGGGGGAAAAAAAACCACAGTTAAGAATTATGCCCAGCCCCCGACTCGAACGAGGTCTCTGCTCTCTCCCAGGCGGCGCGGCTCGACGCGAAGGCAGGTATGTGCCCGCGGGCTGTCAGGTCCTATTCAACTCTTGAATTGAATAAGTAAAGATTGATGATGATGGTGAACAAAAGTACGAGCTGAGTGCAAGAAAGGGCGGAAAAAGAAGCTTCTAGGTCATGGAGGAGGAATGTGGGTATCAACCGAGGGATTCGCTTGAAAAAGCAACTTTCATAACTTGAACGAATGCCTAACCCTGGACTCGAACAAGGTGTCAGGCTGCTCCAGCCTCCGAGTCCATCGCAGAATAAACAAGTGCCGGCGCGCTGTTGGGTCCTGTTCTCTTTTAAGAAAGCTCAGGAATAGTGCGACAATGTAGGAGGTAGAACGGGAACTCGGCCTCGTAGTGCAGAAAAAGAACAGGAGCCTCAAACAAGATGGTTCCCAGCACATGGAAGAGGAAGTCAAATGTCCAGAACGGTAGGGCGGGAGGATCTGAACCGAGTCTCCGACGCGGGGAAAAAACAACCCAGAGGATACGAGGAATGCCTAGCCCCCGAGTCGAACGAGGTGTTTGCGCATGCTAAACGGGTCGCATGTACCAGTGTTACTTGCCGGCGTCCGATTGCATGGTTTTCTACCTAGATCAATCGCTCAACAGGCAATTAGTACTCCCTTTTCCATTCGAGGACATGCATATGCTCGCCGCCGATCTGTACCTTCAGTTACTTACGTGGCCTCATGTACTTGAGGCCTCATGTGGTTCAGTCGTAAAGGATGCGTTCGAAGTACGCATGCCATGAGGGTGACCGTCTCCCCATCTTCCGCACCATGGGAATCAATCGTGTTTGGATTCCAACGGCAGTTGAGATATGTATACACCTATGATTTGCAACTGATTTTATAGGCAGCTGCCACGGCGTCACGGTCCATCATAAGGAGACGTAGGGCGGCGGTGCCTCATTCCCCCGCGCATCGCTGCGTTTTGTGCGTCGTGTTGACGTCGTCGCACCCGAACCACTACTATCCGGCGCACGGGCCAGGAACGGGGATAAATTCCGCACGGGGAGAACCGAGAGTAGCCGCGCTTTGCGCCACCGGACGAGGAAGTAGGTCAGGGCGCCAAGGAAGATGAGTCCGAGCGCGGTGCAGGTGACTGAGACGGCGATGGTGAGTATCTGGTTGCTGTTTTTACTACGCACGTCCGGGGGTCAATGCTGGTTGTTTCATTTTCGGAAGTGTGGAGGGGCGCACCTGTTCGAGGAACGACTGGGGGGCTGGATTAAATGGATAGGAATGGACCTGAAGAGACGCTTGCCTGTTCGTTGGTGTACTCGGTGCACTCGGCGTACTCGGTACACTCGGTGTACTCGCTGCACTCGGTGTACTACTTACATCGAGAGGAAATCAATGTCTGATGCAGGGTCAAATGTGTCCCTCACCTGCTCGTCGGTGTGCTGTGTGAGATGGATTAATTGTCTGCGCGACAATCAAGCCGATATCACAAACCTGCGAGGGTTCGCCGTCGATGGGGGTTCGTTTGTCGATACGGGTCTAGGTCTGACCAAAGATAAGTGCTGAGATTTTCTGTGATAGCATTGGGTACGCACGACGTAGAGGCTGGCGAGGGACTAGAGGTAAGTGATTAGAATGGCGAAAACTGCAACATAAGGTGGGGAGGGGGGGGGGGGGGGGGGGGGGGGGGCGCACATCGAACTTGGGACGACTTGGAACGTCGGCGACACCGAGAAAGGCGGGGATTGATCGTCAACTTGGAAGGGACTACATTGCGTGCGAGCTAAACCGTCTAATTCAAATGAGGAAGATGGCGAGGCGTACTCCGCATACGCCGCCAGTCGATGCGGCCTGGCTTGTTATAAGCACGAAGTGTGAGTGTCGGTGACCAGACCCAGGCATACGTACCCGGGGTGAACGACGTTCGGTATTTTGGCTACCGTCCCGCTCGTCTCATTTCCACGGTGCACAGTCGCGACCAGTACGATCTGCGCGAAGTTGACGTCGAACTGCATCGCCAGGCTGAACGAGACCGGATCGGCCACCGTTGCGCTCCATGTACAGTCAATGAGGGTGGATTGCACGACGTCGGCGGTGGGGACGGAGAGCGAGATGCCAGCGGCACATTTGAAGAGGCTAGACGGCGAAGATGTGGTAAGTAATTTGGGGGAGCAACACAGTAGCCGGCACTGTACACGGCGGTTATGAAGAGCCTCGGGGTGGGGGCCATGATTGGGGCCGGGGTAAAGAACTTAAAGAAAGTGGACAGCGCAGAGCGTGTCTGCGACGACTCTGGCTGCGTGGGTCATATCAGGGATTAGATTGATACTTGCTTGCCGTAGGAGGGGCCATTTTTACCGTCCAGTCGGCCTACTGGGGACATCATGGTAAGATCTTGTTACCGAGTTGGCCAAAAAAAGCCAGAGCGTGTTCGCAACAATGATTCGCTGGCTTGGGGGAGCAAGAGAGGCCATTTCAAGAAGCCGTGAAGGAGATTTACGATTTTAATGCAACGCAATGGTACATCCACAAGGAATGCGAGCGAGAGTCTCAGGCGAGGTGGTGGGATTGTGGTGGGAGGAAACAAGGAGCAGCTCCGATAAATCCGATCAATTCTGCCTGCAGTCTTTTCAAACTCCGCCTGCCATCGAGTTTGGAACGTTTTCTGCCAATTTGTGCCGCAAAATTTCATCGGACGTTCCGCAGCTCCTAATTCCTAAACCTGGTCTTGAGGGACGAAGTAATCCACGTTCTACATCAGCATCCTCGGTTCAAGTTCAACGAAAACCTTCTTTCTGTGACGATTTAGTCCTCATCGAAGAGTGGCTGATTGGTGAATTTGCAGGACCCAAATGTATCACTGTGTATGAATATACCCTGAATGAACGAACAGTCCGTAATGATGTCTGAGAGAGACAAATGCGATTGAAACCCGAAGGGCTAGTACTACAAAAGGACATAAATTGAAAGTGGAGGGAAGATGCAAGAGAACGCGGGCGTAAGGTGATTCAGTAGAGCGGCGACTGGCTACTCGCTCTTCAGGATTTCTAATGACGGTTGAGGTTAATATCTCGAGGACAATCGAAGGGGCGTACGGAGCATAGGGACTCCCAAGGTCCACTTCTCTAGCGCACACCGAGCCTCTTTCGTTTTGCCGTGTCCCGGGTGTGGGGGCAGGAGCTGGAAGCGGGGACACCGAATAGTGAACTTCTGCAAGATCTCCATTGTCATGCGGAACCTGAGGGCCCCGCCGCCCCGTTCGAGGTCGCACGGTTCGAGGCGCAGCCTCCTGGGCCTGGGGAGCAGCCGCGGGGGCGGGTTGTTTTCTGTGGACGTGATGATTCCCATGACATGGGCAAGCTGGAAGACGTCGGCGATACGGCCGTTGGGATCTTGACATCGCGCGATGCGAAGGACTAGGAGGGAGGGATGGTTCTGCGCCAAGGTGGCCGCAAACGCGTTGCCGAGAGCGTCGTCGGTGATATCCAGAGTAATGAGGTTGGGGGCGAAGGTTGGGTGCCTAGGCAAGGGGTGTGGACCTCGGATGGTTAATCGGGTAAGAGACGGGAAAGTGCCTCGCAAGAGCGGTTGATTGTCGACCGCCTCATTAAAGCTGACCAAGGAGAGTAGTTCAACCGTCTGCTGGGCCACCGACAGGATTTCCACCATATCGAGTCGCAGATTTGCGACACTTTGATGCGCCAAAAGATCGCGGGGATCGTCGAAGATCGTGGAGAGATCCATGCTCCCGACCAGCTCCGCTATGCTGTGGGGAACGATCTCGGGTCCCGGGAAATCCAAAAAGCCCCGTCTGCGACGGGGTCGGGAACGCGCAGGTATTGGGCCTACGACACCCTGCCGTTTCGACAACGACGCATGGTCGTACATGAAGAGGAATCGGATTCGCCGCAACTCTGGCGGAACAGCGCTCAGAGACTCTGCCAGTTGGTGGATCTGGATGGGCCCACAGACTGCAATCGATTGGTATCGATATGGCGCGGAAAATTCGCGGATGCGCCGGGAGACTCGGCTCAAGGCGCTCCCAGTTGTTCCATCGTCCGTACAAGCGCCTGCATAGATCTTGAAATGCAGCTCTGGGGGTAGGTCGTTCATGGGTGCTGGTGGTGGAAGCAAGACAAAAGAGATGCACTAGAGGCGGGAACCTCGTGGCTAAGGACATAATTAGAACCGGGCGCACAGGTTCGGCGTTTCGGTGGGTGTTCCACCTCGTGATTTTAACTTTGCGCCGGCAAGGCAGAAATAGGATACAGAACGGAAAGGAGGAGGAATTTGGGTTAACGATCGTCGGATATCGACTCTGTTTTGAACATTCAATAACTTCCCCGTCTAACAATGCTGAGGTGGAAACAATGTTTCAGAACAGGTGCCGCTGGCCAAGAACGAGAGACTTACTTGGTTTGAGAGCAGGCGACATCACAGAGCTCGGCTCCAGGTTCTGTCCGTGTCACAAATGCTAAAACGGGCACCTAACAGTAATCAGAATCATGAATTGTAGGGGAACAGAACGAAGCCTCACGATCGACGAGTCCGGCTCGTCGTGCCTCGATGAACGCCGCCGCGACATCCCAGAAATCCTCACCACCATTGGCGCCCCGGAACCAATCCTCTGTGTAGTCTGTCTGGCCGATAAGGACGAGGCGGTCGTCGGCCGCAAGCGCGGGAGGGAAATTGACCGGCTTGTCTTTTCGTACACTCTCCGGGCGCAGGAGTACGATTGAGCGCAGGTGCGTGAATGAAGTCCAGATGGGTAGCATGGCGTAGAGAGCAGTATCATTGATCGCGAGGTGTTCAAGCTTCGGGACAAGTGAAAGCCCCGCAAAGAGCGCAGGGGCGGTTTCGCGTTCAGGTATGCCTAGTACCTCCAGGTGGGTGATGTTCCTGAAGAGCGGGTGCGCGAGGTCAATTAGACTGTCGATTCGGAAGAGCCTGGTGAGCTCGATGTTAAGCCGACGGAGGTCGTGGAGTGCGCCGAGTTGGTCGAGGTGTTTGTGAAGAGGAAGAAAGGAGAAGAGTCTAGTTATTCCCTTGCATGCGGTGAGAAGACGAGTTATATCCGCCTCTGTGGTGGGCTCGGCGTCGAAGAAAACGGATTTGACACTTTTCGACCAAAAGACGACTGGTTTCTGGTCGATCGGAATTGTGTAGACGTTGAAGGGCGTAGTGAACATTCCGGATCCAAAGGTCGTATTGGAGACGACACGATACAGATAAGGCTCTACCCTGAGTCCACGTGAGATTTTACGACGTCAAAGTCCTCTCCAGGAGACTCACCACTCCTTGACGCGCCATGCCACGAGCATCATATTGGGAATGTCCCCGAGATTGCTGGCAGCTATTTCAAAGACGACGCGCTCCAGTTCGCGTGGTAGCATAGGGCCTCGGCGGAAGGTGGGATGGGTCGAGGCCATGGCGCTTTCAAGGTCGAAGCACTGTGGTGGTACGAAGCAAGGAATGGCAGAGTGACGGAATAGTGATCTCCCACGGTTCCAATCATCCCACGGTGGTCTGGGTGGAATAATTTGTTGAATTTATTCTTCCGCACCTCACAGGGCGAGAATCGGGTAGGCTGATGGGGGGTAAGAATTTGGAAAGCTCAGAAGACGCTTAAGCGTGCTCAGAAGTGCCTAGGAACTAATGCAAAACATGCGGGAGGAGTTCAATGCTGAACCCATAAATTGAAGATGGCCATCGTTAGTACATATACAGGACCTTCAGAAGATTTCTAAAAAGAACGGTAACACCTCATCGAGCATAAACCGAGCACGTTGAAGAGTATTTGACTGTGGACAACGAAATGACAGAGATATGGCAGAAACCTACAACAAGTAGTGATTGTGGGGACATTCAACTAGATGTGGAGCCTGAACCCACAAATGGAAGATGTATAACGGCCCATCGTTAGTATACAAGAGCGAGCAAGCGCGGTCTAGTACGGAAACAACATCACAATTATAGGCATGTCGTCCGGACGAGTGTGATAATGGAAGGGCATCTCCATGATCGAAATGGCAGAATAGCGCTGCGGTTCCAAAGCTGCCTGTTCTGAATTCCATTTCGGTGTCGAGATCATCACTACAGAGTTGTGAAGACATACCGACAAGAGGCTCGACGACGTCCCACGCGGGCTCTCCCGCACCCCAGGGCATCGGCTCGCCGCGTAAACAGAAACCCCACTCCCTCAGCGCGACTCGGGCGTATGCCGTTTTGCCATACTCCTGGTAGAGGGGGAGAAGGCGGATACGGGGGTCGAAGTTGCGAAACTCGGTCTGAGTAGAGGGCTCGAGCAGCAGGAGCCGTTCGACGCCCAAAGGCAGGCGTGGGGGTGGCGGCGTGGCGGTGGTCTGGGTACTCGCGGTAATCCCCATCACGCCGGCTATCTGGAGCGCCTCGCTGATGCGCCTGTTGATGTTGAAGCGGGAGAGACGGAGGCGGGAGAGGGCCGGGTGGTTCTGCGCCAATGTGTCTGCGAAGCGTCGAGGCAGAGCATCCCCCGTGAGGTGAAGAGTGGTAAGGAGCGGAGCGAATGTCGGGGAGGTGGGTATTGGGTGGGGTCCGCGGATTGTCAGATGCTCGAGCGCAGGGAAGGAGCCTTGGAAGAGCAGTGGCCCCTCGCTTCCTTCCTTTACACTGACTACGGAGAGTATCTCCACCGTTTCCTGCGCCATGGACAGAATTTCCACCAAGTTGCTGGCCAGATCAGCTGGGTAAACCCAGGTGCGGAGCTCCTCCTCGTCCGCCTTGGCCTCTTTACGGGCATCCTGCAGAAAAACGGAGGCCCTGGGAGCTGGACGGTCCCGCAGCGCAGACTGGTCGTAAACGAACAAGTACCGAATGCGACGCAGCTCGCGAGGAACCGCCCGCAGTCGGTCGACCAGTTTCTGGAGCTGCGTAGGCCCGCAGACGACAAGCGACTGGTATCGATAAGGGGCGGATACCGCGTTGATGCGCGTGGATACACGACTCAGCGCGCGGCCAGTAGTGCCGTCGTCCTTGCACGCGAGGCGGTAGATCTTGGAGTGCAGTTCTACGGGGAGCGCTTCCATGTGTGTGAGAGGAGAGCGCAGGCGGTGACATCGTGGGACGACAAGCAAGGCTGTGCGCTCGCCGCTCGGTATCGGGCAAACTGCGGGCGCCGGGAATGATGCGGACGTTGAACAAGCTTCATGGGCGGCAGACTATCACTGTATGGAGACCAAAAAATAAACCAGAAGGTGAAAAGCATGAAATATATACACTACTGACTCCCGTGCCGGTTTGGAACCGTTTACAACCCAGAAACGTACGGCGGGGGCGCTTCATGCCTCGGGTTCAGTCCTTCCGCGCCCCGTGTCGACGTTGCAGCCGCTGCTGCACTCGAACTGTTGTCACTAGTCGCCGCAAGCATCGGAGCACGGTCGAGGAACGGCGAAACGTGCCGCAAAGGTGGACCTACTGGCACCCCACGGCGCGCCTTCCGCCGCCAAAGGAGGAAGCAGTAGGCGAGAGCGAGGAGTCCCAGCGCGGTGCATGTGCCAAGTGAGACGCCGATGATCATCTGCTTGTGACTTTCACTGTTGCACGCGTCTGAGTGTTAATGCTGTAGAGGGCCAAGGGCATTGCTCACCTGATCCTCGATGGGCTGTGTACAATCGATGAATGAATATCTTAGAGGAGAGGGTGAAATGCGCGGTATCACACACCTGCTGGGGTCCGTCGTCGTCGATGAGGGGATGATTCTAACCAAGCACTAAGTCTTTGTACTTTGGGAGAACGTTGAACACGTACGACGACGAGGATGGGGAGGAACTATATGAATGTCAGTAATAAGTGGCAGTACATGCAAGATATAACACGCACCCCAAGTTTGGGACGACCTGGAACGTTGCGGACAACGCCAAGGGCGGTAATTGAGCGTCGTATGGGCTGAATTGCGTGTCAGTATGCATCGGTTATTCGGGAGAAGAGTCTTACTCCGCAAAAGCCGCTAATCGATGTGGTCTAGGTCGTACTGAGGGTGAGGGTCGTTGAATTCGAGCCGGATCTACGCACCCGAGGATATTTACGGTCGCTACGTTTTCCACCGTTCCGCTCGTGTCGTTTCCACGGTGCACAATCGATGCCAGCGCGATCTGCGTGAAGTTGACGCCGTACTGCACCGCCAGCCTGAATGACACTGGATCCGGCGGGGTTGCGCTCCATGCACAGTCGATGAACGTGGATAATACGACGTCGGCGGTGGGGGCGGTGAGCGAGATGCCAGCGGCGCATGTGGAGAGGCTAGACAGTAGGGTCCTGTTTATAATTCCCGGACCCATTATAAACAGTTTTTAAATTTTGGTTTACAAACAGGGTGTTTATAAACCGGTTTATAAACGCTCACCCATCGGGCCCAAAATTTGGCCTTTCGGCGTGTTTCTGACAGCTTTTGCACTGCCCTGACCCTAAGTTGAGCACAGGAAACACTTCCGATGGCTGGAAGTAAATCTGCGACAATCAGAACCCTGCAGGCATAAATTTGTCAATAATTGACCTTGTGAGAGATGCTTGCGACCTTTTTCTCTCGCGGGACCAACGTTCGCAACAGCAGGTGAGTTGGTTGCTCATTTTCAGTCACTTTTGGTTCCGAAACTTCGTTGAAATTGGGCCAGCCGGAGACTGCTGAGGCAATTAAAAACCGGGGGTTTCAGCTGAACCATTATAAACCGGGTTTATAAACGGCTGTTTATAAACCGGTTTACAAACTGGCATTATAAACAGTACCCTACTAGACAGGGAAGGTATGGTGAGTACGGTGGGTCAACAGACCGGCTGGCATCGTACACGGCGATTACGAGGATTCTTCGAGCAGGGGCCATGACTGGGGGAGGCGGATTGCGCAGTGAGCAGCGCACAGGATTTGCGAGGATTATATCAGGACTTTTGACTGACAGGTAACAGCTCCCTCGTCGATTCGGCCACACGAAGGACTTGGCATCGGGAGTAGTATGGACTAGTACGAAATAGGCGGTTGACCCTGCCAGGGCTTGAATATGCAGGAGAATCTTGTGGCCAGGTAGAAACCACGTTAGAAAGGCAAGGAGTAAGGTTGAGAATCGTAGATGAAGACAGTCTTGAGGCGCATTTTCTGAGTGTCTCGACGCGATGAAGGCGGTCCAGCAACAGAGCAGTCATTTCGCAAAGATAGGTGGACGGCAATAGTGTTTGCTGCAGCAGTAAGCTTCAGAGCGGCGAATCCAGGAGGAACGCCAGCGAGACGAGATGATGGGAAGAAACAAGGAGCGTATTCGGGTCTGCCCGTGATGTCTGATAAATCCGAACAAATTCCGCCTGTCTTCCTCCCACCGCGACAGTCTCCCAATATCGATGGCTCTGGGTTTTCCACCGCTCATAATCCGGAGGCATACTCCGACCAAAGGGCCTCGAAGATACATTAGGACCTATTCTCGATTCTGGACGCTGAAACCGCCGATTCCCGAAACAACGCGCTGACTTTTTCCTGGCATTCCCTGGCATTGATTCCCCGATATGGCTCTCTATGCAAGACAGTCCTCATCTAATAAAGCCACGAACTTATTGTTTCTGAGCCCACGGTCGCCCTGCCTTGTCTATGAGCCCACGATCCTCCTCCTCTGTGTTATTTCGTCGGATTGCAAGCGTCGTACTGTGTAATCAGGGAATGGGCAACGACCGGCGACACTACCGTATCGTCGGGTGGTCCCTTCCCTGACCTCCGCTGAGCCCGGTGCATTGGATGGCAACTCCGCTGGATTATACACACAATGCCCCCGCGGACTGGTGATTGGGCCGGGACCTTTTTGCGCTTTGGACGGTTCCCTAAAGTGGAACACCATGGGCGGCCACCATCATTCTGGTCGGACAATGGCGAGTTATAAAACGCTGGTGGTCACGCCGTGCCACCCTCTTTGCTGCCCACCTTCCGTCCGCAAGCACCTCTCCGCCAGTTTTCTACCGTACCACTCGAGCCATGACTGAATACGACGACTACCCCACCGACATCCCCGCGACCCCGCTGCTCGTTGACGATGCGACCGAGTTAGAGCCTTCCTCCCCTGGGGGCTCGATCAGAGGACTCTATGTCCGTTCCCGCCCCACCTCCATGGACGGCCCCATCGCCGACTTCCCCCGCGCCACGTTCGACGGCGCCGACCTCGACTTGGCCTTTGCCCAGTTCGGCATGACCGCCGCCGCCGCCACTGCCATCTCCCCAATGGCGCCCGTCTTCCCCCCGATCGCGCCGGTAGTACCCATCCTCCGCATGCCGCCACCGCCCAAGAGACGGCGCTACGCGCTCAGCGTGAGGACGCTCAACGTCGGGGCGAGCAACAATGCCACCGCCGTCCCCGCCTTGAGGACCGTCCGCCGCGAGCCCGCGGTCATCGAGCCCTCGTCGCCGTCCGAGCTCGGGCAGGAGGTGAAGCCGGTGAGCGGGTGGAAGAAGCTCAAGAAACTCGTCCCGGGCCTCTTTCCCCGCCCCAACGCCGCCACCGAGCGCGCACCCATCATGCCACTCGGTGACCTCAACGGTGGCACACAGACCGCCGGCTCCAGCTCCAATCCCACCATATCCCCCTCCACCGCCTCATCGTCTAAGCGCGGCCGCGCCCTCAGCATCCGCTCCTTTAAATCCACCAAATCCAAGGCCAAGGCGCGCGGCGTCGAGAACGTGCCGCCTCCCCTCCCCGCCCGCCCGCGCTCGCGCCTGCACTCCTTCTCGGGCTACCTCGCGGACACGGAGCTCGCCGACGGCGAGGATGACGACGACGAGGCCGACGCTCTTCAGCGCGAGGCGTTGCGTATTACCGCCCTCATGTTCCGCGAGGAGTACGCGTTCGCGCATGTGGATGCCGACGGCAATCCGATTGGAGTTGCGATGTAGACTTTTATTCTGTCTTGACTTCCATTTCACGTACTTATCCCCGCTGTGTTACCTCCCTCATCCTCCTCACGCCGCTTCTCCTTGTTCTGGTTCCCACCCTTCCATGCCCCATGCCTATATGCCCCATGCACTCGATCTCATGCCTTCCATCCGCATATCCCTTGTATTTCTTCCGCGCTACCCAACTGTTTTGTAGTCCCTTTGCAATTGTATAGTACCATCACATTCAATGTTCTTTGTATTTCCCCTTACTCCCCAAAAGACTCGATAAGATTCAAGAATCGGTGTATCTACTGCGATGTATCGCAGACCCAGTCCATCCGTTCTTGAAAGTTAAAACTGGTCTTATATTCGGGGGTTGACCTCACGACGGCTGTGGTGAGAATCCAAAAGTGAGTCGCACGGTAACACGAACAGTTTCAAGCTTACCGGTGAAACCACCTCGGCATCCGCAAAAACGAAGAACGGAACGCAGTGTCGTTCCGGCCCTGGTCGACTCACGACGCGTTGTAGCGGGGAGCGAAAGACTCCGTCTGTTGAGAAGAGGATGGGTCAACCGATGCAACCAAGCACTGTAGTGAATGGAAACGCACTTGTGACGAGGCCGCTTTGCTCACCCAGTCTGTTGCATTGTAAGTCCGTGATAAAAGGCAGAAAAGTAGAGATGGGACGGCGCACATTACAATCAACGTCCCTGGTATCGGTGGGATAAACGTCCAACCAGTTTTGGGGATCGCAACTTGCAGCGCCTCGATACCGGGCTGCTGGAGGAGTATTGTCAAGAGCTGTAGTATCGTTAGATCATATCCGTGCCGAGTCGAGGATGAGGACGCACGCTGGGACTGGGAACCATTGATTCAAAAGGAGGACACGGAATGCAAGATATACGTACTCTAAATGCGAGCCTGCAGCGATGACCTCCCTGCTTTGGGGCGGATATTTCTCGAGCCGCATCCGTGACCAGTTAGATTCCGCCTTGCGCATGTCGCGTAAGCGTCGGCTCACCCTGAAGCGAGGGGGAACTCACCACGTCCAAGAAGAAGTCCTCCTCGAGACCCATCGCGAGTGCGATCAATCGGAGTAGTAGCGTTCCCAATTCATCGGCGTGTGCACTATACTCCGGGTTGAACAATCTTTGAACGTGAGAGAAATGGGTGGGGACGCACTAGTAACTGAGCGTCGCCTCACGAAAGGCTGGCAAGTCTGGGGGCCACGTATTTGTATTCGTCGTCTCTCCTTCATCCGGCTCTTCCCACTGCATTGTGAACGTTTCCATGAGATCGGAGGTGCCGTGTGGACCGAACTGAGGTGGCCGATATCCGATATCGGAAGCCACAGGATCGTCCTGCCGCAGCTGGATACGATTCGGGTGAGATGGGAAGGGCTAGCGAAGCGAGAGACTGACCTCGAGCTTAGTTGCATCGCTGAGGGAGAAAAAGTCTGCAGAGGCGGCGAGGCAGTGGTCCAAAACGGCCTCTGGGATGCCATGGTTGGTGACTGGACGTAGTCAGTATCTGCGCGCCGATGATGCGATAGCGAACTCACCATAGAATAGCCCCGCAGTCTCGCAGGCGCGTTGTACTTCGCCAATGACGGTGTCCGAGTCTGAGGACAGATCGCTGCGCTTTTGGTTAGTAGTGCGAGGTGGGGGGTTAGAGGTATGGCGCACATTATCGGTATCTCTGCGTAGTCGTCCGTGGATGTCATGGGAAAGGAGGAGAGGGTGTCGGCACCAACAGATGGTTCATTATATACTGTACGTGTCTGCCTGTGAATTTTCCCAGATGTGTTCTTTTGGCGCGCTGTTTCGTGATTCCGCACTGCAGAGGAAGGATTCGTGGCTGCAAACTAAGGACGTTAGTCACGTTAATGCCAGATACCTCCGCGGAGGCACCCGAATTGCAATTTCGAACTGATCCGCGAGGAATCCACATTCGCATACAAGCGCCTACAGTTCCGAAAGTGGGCAAGAGCACGGAGTGTCGGCGGGGAGAGTGGGTTACAGCGGACAGGATAGGCCCATCTTTGGGCATTGAGATGGATTATCTGACATTTCCTGAGACTCTGGTTAACCGATTTTGAAATTATACGGTAGACGGGTCAACGGCGGGTCGTACTTACTGATGGAAAACGTGGTGAGATGTCGCGAAAGAACCCAATCCGGACCGGGGACAGCAATGCTGCGCGTGCTGGACGGGAACCGTGTGCACATCTGTCGTTACCGGCGCCTCTCGGTACTTAATTGAGTTGCGCAAAGTCGAAAATCAAACCGGTTATCGCGCCTCGGAAGCGGCGGGCGACCCTGGTGCAAATTGAGGAAGAAGTAGCGACAAGCTGCGTTCAGTGATGCATCACTCACGTTGGAATCGGAGAATCCATGGCTCGCCGCTCCCTGTCAATGTCAGGGTGGAGAGCCTTTTCGCACTGTGAGTAGTTTGGCGGACGAGTTGCATCCTGGCTAAATCGTGAAGGAAAGATGACAGACGGTGCAGAGATCTAGAAAAATGCGTTCAATGGACGAGATAAGCAACCACTGGCAGGCTCTCCAGACGTCGGGTAGAAGTCGGTCAAAACCAAGTCAAAGCCCGGAGTCTCGAGCAAGCTAGTCTATCAGTCACCCTCTGCGGGAACCTCGAGGGTTTATAGGGAGCGTTGGGAGCATCAAATGGAGAAATCCAAGGGTGTACCAGAGGATACCAGACCGACAAAGCCACAGTCGTCAAATGGACATGAGCGCAGGAAGCAAGGTGGATTCGGCACTGAACATCAGTGATGGCCGTCAATGATGGCCTGCGGCGGTCCAGACCCTCTTGCTCTCAGCGCTCATGTTCTCAGTCGGTACTTTCTGCTGGACGCCGGGGAAATTTACTGAAGCCTGGATGCACATCCCAGACATGACTGGAAGGCTGGATTCCTCCCAAACCCAGGCCTGGGAGATGAACGACAAATACTGAATATCTTGGATCCAAGATTGACTCCTCCTGGTGTACAACTCTCAAACCAACTACACCCTCTTCAAGCTATTTATCTCTTTGCATGGGGTCTACTCCACGGAATCAAATTCATGTCTCAGACACCCGCGGACCCAAAATGCCAGATTTCGAGGGGCTTTTCTCCTAAACGCTCTCTTCTCCTATCATACCACCGCGTCGACCGTGGTCTATCGCTCGAACTCGCTTTGCATCTTGCTTTCGCTGCTTTCCACTCTTCCCTGCTTTCCTCGCACAAGTTCTATCCTCAATGTTTTCTCACCACACTCCCGACTTCACCGGCGCCGTCGTTGACGAAGGACGGTTTCATCTCCTCGAGGTCCTTGGGTCGGGCACCTACGGCGTCGTGTACAAGGCGCTGGACACCACCTCCCTTTCAACCTCCCCCACCTACTACGCCGTCAAGTGCCTCGGCTTCGCCGTCCCCGGTACGACTCAGGGGTTTCGCCAGGACGAGCGCGAGATCCACCTCCACACGGCATGCAGCTCCCACCCCAACGTCGTCACGCTCCACCACCGGTTCTGCCACAAGGGCTGCCTCTTTATCGTCCTGGAGCTGTCGAGCGGCGGACACCTCTTCGACGCCATCGACACGGGCGTCTTCGAGCAGAACGACGAGCTCGTGCGGCGGGTCTTCCTCGACCTCGTCGACGCTGTGCGCTTCTGCCACGACCGCGGAATCTTCCACCGTGATCTCAAGCCCGAGAATATCCTCTGCGGGCCCGGCGGGGAGAACGTGCGGATAGCGGACTTTGGGCTTGCGACGCAACACGCATCCCGGAGCCGCTGCGCGGCAGGGAGCCGTGCCTATATGACGCCTGGTAAGCTTCGCCCTTCGCACTCACCTCTACCATCGAACTCATTCCCTTTGCAGAGTCCCTCACACCCGAATCCACGCACGAGCCGCGCCAGAGCGACGTCTGGGCCCTCTGCATCATCTTCCTCAACCTCATGTCGGGACTGTACCCATGGCGCAAGGCCGTCGGCGAGGACCCCGGGTTCGACGCCTTCCTCACAGATGCTGGATATCTGCAAAGCGTCTTCCCCATCTCCGACCCGCTCAACGACCTCCTCGAGCGGTGCCTCCGCCCCCTCTCGAGCGCACGCCCCACGCTCCTACAGCTGCGCACCGAGATCGCCGCCATGGAGCGGTTTTTCTCGAGCGCGGATGACGTCACCCCCCCTCGCCGCCGCCAACGACGACGACCTCCTGCGCCCCGCCTGCTTCTCCGCGCCACCCACCCTCTCCACCGCCGCCGTCTCGTTCGCATTCAGCAGTAACTCGGCGCTGGCGCCCTCCACCACCCCGACCTCCCTCCTCCTCCCGTCCGCCTCCTTCGATGCGAGCTCGCTGCGCCCCACGAGCAGCATCTTCCTCACCCCGACAAAGTCGCCGCTGGCTGCGACGACGATCTCTGCGGCGCCGGCGCCATCGCCCGTGTGTACCCCGACAACGGCTGCCCCACGCCCAAGGGGCTTTGTGAAGAAGATGGTACGGTGGATTAGGAAGATGAAGGGAAACAAAAATGCTGCGAAAGCTTGAACCCTCGAACGATTCGGACTGCACATTTAGATTATTAGAATAGACCTGACCCAATGAAATTTCATCTTTGCTCTATACAAAATGGTGCCGTTTTGAGCGGAGAGCCAACAATCAAGTTGGACAGAGGATCTCGAATGGCAACTACAGGCTCGCCATGGTACAAGAGGGTCGAGTGCAAGTATGGGTTACAGGGGGGTGGCTTCGACATAAACTCGCCAGAAAGAGTTTCTTCTACGGAGGTCGTTGAGCGTCGCGCTAAACGGAGGAGGAATTCGTACAGCATAAGGAAAATACACGGTGCTTGAGTGCGGGGGCGTTGTGAATAACGTCTCAGTGACGGCCCGTGGAATGGAGATGGCTACGATGGGGGGTTTCGACGACGATTTTCGGTTTTGTCTGCGGGCCAAGAGTCAGTACGGCACAAACAAACTCGGGGAAACGTACGTAGCTTGTTCGTAAAAGGAACTGAGCCGTAGTTCTTTGGAAGTACAGGATAATTACAGGAGCGGTTCTCCTGAGCTTCAAGGCGAATACAAATTTGGGCACGGGAACGAAGAATCACGGTCGAGGATCTACGAAACGAGGTCAGTGCGGAACCAGAGGGAGGAGATGTTCTCACCAAAAGAAGAAATACACGATGCTGAACCCCGGTCCGCGGCTTGGGAGGTTCTACCAGTCGTATGGTCTGCGTCGACGGACTCCCTACGGAGCAGTCTAAGCCAAAGCAGATGCTGGATGAATCGAGATTAACCCACAGTGGATGATGCAAATATAAGTTCGGACTGAATGAAAGGCTGCCGGAGGACGAGGCGCGGTACTGCAGAGGGTGAGCACTAGGTTTGAATGCGTTCAGCGGAATGGGCCTTACCAAAGGCAGGGACGCGGCAGAGAGTTCTTCGCGGCGCGGAAGGGGAGCGAGGGTCTCCGGGAATTCGCAAGGGGAAAGGTCGAGAGGGCGTAGGGGAGAGAGGTCGGGGAAGCCTAGCGAGGGACGATCGAGGGATTCGCGTGATCTCTTCATCTGTCGCCAGAGTCCCATTCAAGACTGGTAGATCGTCATCGGGATGTGGCTTACAGGTGTCTTGACTGCATGAGACGGGGCGGAGGGGGCAACAGGAATCGGGGAGGCTGGGAATTTCAAGGTGAAAAGATTCGGCGAGCCAAGCGGGGAGAGATTTGGAGAACCGAGGCGCGCAAGAACTGGAGACCCGAGCGGTGCGAGATCTGGAGAACCGAGCCCGGAGAGGTCGAGGCCCATATGGCGCTGGGGGAAATTTACAACTGGCCGCACTTCAATGACATAGACCTACCAAAAAATCCCTCATTGTCATTGTCGGTCGGAGTCGAAAGGTGCGACTCTTTTCTGTAGATGACGAGCCGGCGGGACCAGGGGTTTCGATCTTGGATCGTTTCGGATGCGGGGGATCCTCTGAGGACTGAGCTGCGGGTGTGATCTTATGTGCTAAAGGGATGCGTCGTTTTGAACGGGAGTATAAACGCTCAGGGAAAGGACTTACGCGTCGTTGCCGGCAAATCTGTCTTGTCCGAGTCCCACTCACGTTCCGAGCGCTTCCCAGATTGACGAAGGGCGGGTTGCTCCAGGCTTTCGCCGAACGCCTTCGCCTTCGCCGCCAGCTGTGCCCTCTCGTCACGCAGCGCCTGCTCCTCCTTCCGCATACGTCCCTCGCGCTCCTCGCGTTCCGCGCGCAACGCCTCTTCAGCGTCCAACCTAGCCAGCTTTTCCTCCCCGAGAGCCTCTTCGACCGCGCTGAGCTGGGTCTTGCAGGCCAGATATCGCTGCTCCGACTCGTCCCGCGCACGCGCCACTGTCTTCAGCTCGCGCCTGAGGCGCGTTATCTCGGTCGACGAGGTCTGTAAGAACTGTTGGAGCGTTTCCAAGGCCGTAGTGGGAGCTTGTATGTCCGGGACGAGGGTAGTCGCCATTTTATGGGCTGGAGTGAATGATGGCAGGAAGAGAAAGCGCTCGGCAGCTCGCGTGATCCCATCACGCGGAGTGGCACACCGGACTTCATGGTCAGACTCACTTCCTTTGCCGCTCGGTGGAATAGCGCAAGTACGTAGGACACAATTGAATTTGGACGGGAGGTTCAAACTTGGAAGTCAACGAAAACAGAGAAAAGAAAGTGCGAAACACGTTTATTGGCAGCAAGGGGACGGTCGAATATCCACGTGGATGTGGGGAAGGAATTTCGAAACAAAAGCCGTACTTGATGAGGTATCTGTAGTTGCGAAAGGAGTCGGAGGGATAGGTCCTGCGAAAAACACATTGGGAAAACAAGCTTTTGCGTCGGTTGTGCGCGCCTGTAAACTTTCAACGCAGGTGGGTCTTCCGAAGGGGGTGGACTGCGATGAAGTATTGTAGTCGGTGATTTCGCTTGGGGCGGGAGACTGAGACACGGTGTCACCAGAGGGGGATACGAATGTCCAATGATTACCACCGCGGTCACAGCCGTGTGTATGTCGGTAGGCGTTTCGCGAAGTATGCACTCCCCGTCTCCGCCACAATCTGGAAACAAACCAGGGGAGGGCTAAGATACGTCCCGGGAAACCTAACTGCTCCAACAATGGATCAGACGGACGTAGTGGCCTAGACGGAAAGTGGGAGAGCAATTTATTCGACTCTCATATGTACAACGCAAAATATTTCCTTGAGTTTCGGAGAAGTTAGAGACCAGGATTTGACGAACTATATCGACTCACCAATCATTCGAAATCATCCAGCGCCGCCCGCCTCTGCTCGAGGAGGATGTTCCACTCGGGTAGGTCAAATATTTTCGGAAGGGCCTGCCAATATTCTTCTTTAGCAGTCGCGGGGGCTTCCTCCATGAATTCAAAGCAAATGGGGCACACAGAGGACTGCAATCTGTTCGAATCGTACCAGTTCCACAGCTCTAGGACGGGCACCTGCTCTGATCGCCACGCGTCTGCGTCCTGCTGACGACTCACTCGTGCGGACAGACATCGATTGGGTGACATGCAGCCGGTGATTTGACGGGGCTCCCACAGGAAACTGAGCACCTTCGAGGTCCAGGTTGAATGCAGCGCGATCGCACCGCGAATGCAGCGAACTAGATCGGCTGGTTCGAGGGTGATAGCGTGGGTACGGCCATCGATACCCGGGAGCAGCCCAGACACCAGAACGGTCGGATCGAGCCAGCAGCAGGCGGCAAATGCTTGGGGAAGAACCCAATCGGCCGAAACTTCCCTCGCGAAGTTGATCAACTCGATGGGGTGTACGCCCCACTCGGTGAATTCCTCCCACTTCTCCAAGGTCGGCGCACAACGCTCCGACAAGTGCATGAGCGCGCGCGCTCTGAGGGGATCAACTTGGTACTTCTGGCTGAGTCGTAGGATTGCGGCGAAGGTACTGAACTCCTCGAGTACAGGCCAGGCCTCGAAGAAACTTGTCCAGTTTCAGCGTCGTCCACAAGAAGCAAATGGAAAAGTGCTCAGTGGCAGTGCTCACTCGTAGTGGAAGATGGCTTTCAAAAAGTAGGTCATATCGTCCGCACGGTCACTGAGGCGCACGAGTGGGCATCCGTCGAGAGTTTCGCCGTTCGCTGGCTGCGGGAACGCCAGCATGTCTTGGAAAACAGCCGATTTGGCGGCCAAGATCCCAGGAAAGACTCGGTACAAGCGGTCCCCTGCCTGAAGGACGAGAGTGGCATCGGGGAACCAGAGACTCTTCTCTCTTGTGGGCTGTGGGGCGGTAGACTCGTCCATCGATGATACGTCGTTTTTGTGGTGGATGTTAGGAGCAAGCGCTGTTTGTCTGTGCATTACGCGATCATTGATCTCGGAATATTCCGATCGGAATTGCTCAAGGCTCAACCTCACGAACGCGCTCGGATATTGGACATCGGTCACATTCCGTAGACAATGGCTGCACTTTAATGACATCCCCGAGAGCTTCCGTAGACACGTTCCTAGGGCCGAGCGGCGAGCACATCAGACTTTCTACACATCTCTTGAACGCACTTGAACGCGCTTGAATGCCCCTGAATTGGCGTAATAAGTGCTCAAGTTGCAAGCAATCAAGCCAGGTTCGATTCCCCACAAGTGAAAAAAAAACTTTTTTCTATGCGACGCTCAGTCGTTTTCATGCCCATTGGAAGGCCCTCTTTTTCTGAATTTTTTTCATTCAGGCAAAAAAGTGCATTCAAGGGCAATCAAGGTTCAAGAAATGCGTTGAAAGGCTGATGCAGTACTGGTTCAAACAAGTGGCTTCGCAAACAACAAAACGGCATACAATTCAGTCGTAACAGTTACACAGGCACGGTGAACGCAAGATTACGGGAGCCAAGTACAGGAGCCATGATGACGGAGTAAGTCCTTGAGTTACATATTCGAATGCGCTCCTCAGAGAGTGATGGGGATGCAGTTAATGGCGATGAGGCCACCTAAGAATTCGCAGTCAGCTCTACGAAACTTGGAGTGAATGAATAAAAGCGGCACTGACCCCACTCCTTGTCGGGCGCGTCGCAGGTGACGGTGGTGCTCCCGCTGAATGACACAGTCAATACGCGGCGGTCGAGGAGCGGAAGGGAACCTACCAGTTGTTGCCAACGACGGTGATGGGGCTGCAGCTCAAGCCGATGGGGACATCGAGGCCGGTGAGGTCAAGCCCGAGGAGGGCAGCCACGGCAGAGGCAGCGCTGCTGGTGGACGTGACGACGCTGTTGCAGCACTGGGGCGAGTCAGGGGGAGTGACCGGGGGAGTGGTGGTGGGGATGGCGGCCGCAAGGGTCTGTATAGTGCAAGTAAGGTGGTGAGCAAACAAGCGCCTTGACCTCGTTGAGAAGAGGGCACGTACGACGAGCACAGAGGCGACGACGACAGAGAGCTTGGAGAACATGTTTAAGATGTAGAGAGCTTGAACAGATGTGAGTGAGTTCGAGTGAGGATTGAGCTGCGCCTTTTATTGTGTTTCGCTCCCCGCTTCCGGCTCGAAGAGGAAGGCATTGCGTAGTGCACTGGGCATGTCCAAGGGGAAGATGGCATGTGGTGCGGTGGAGTCTCTGGGTATGTTTTGTAAGAGACGGAGGGGAAGGAGGACCGACTATGAGAGCGAACTCAATTACGCAGGGTGTTCGAGTCTCACGTCGAGCAGACCGAACGACTAGAAGTCCGTCGAGGAGTGGAGCTGTGGAGCGATCGATATTGTCAGCGGAAGAATGGAGAGGATGGGGGGATGCTTGGATGGTTAGGCGGTGGTTCGATAATAATACCCACCTGAAACTGTCCTCCCACGTCAGTTTGTTGAGGCTGTTGAGGTGACGGTAATTCAGCGCTGAAAAGGCGGTGATTGAGAGCGTCATTGTCCGGGACACCGCATGAATTATCGAAATGGCCGGACACGAGCGGGAAAAGCGGTAAATTTCGGAGAATCCAAGACTGAGGGCGAGAGAGTACTTTCCTTTTCAGAATCAACCTATTTTGCGTTGCTGCCTCCGCGTCCTCGTGGAGCACGGTCATCGAATCGGATAGTCCCAAGGCACACCAACCCACACCTCTCAATCTCAGTGAAATCGTGGCGTTAGGCGTGCCAACAGACGTCTCGTTGGAATCTAGCCCTACGGAATGGGAACGTCATTTCTGCTTTAAATTAAAGATGAAACAGAAGGACTCACCCGAGGGTTTGGCGGTGCCATATGTTTTGTGCGAGGCGGGTATGTAAATGGAGTCGTCGAACAACAGATTCCTACCCGCGGTCCCACCAGGGCTGCTCGATTTAGTGCGTAAGATAGTCATTAGTGGGGAACGCAGCGGAGAACAAGAACTCGTTAGATGAATCACGCACGAGTGACCTCTGCGCGCATGCAGTACTCCGCGGGGTGGAAAGAAACGGGAGCAGGTAACATTGCCGGAGACACTTGACGGTCACGTTCAGCCACCAACAGGACGGCGAGGTTCCACCTTCTTGGCGGTGATGGTGCGGGGATGAGGCGGACGCACGAATTTAAGAATTTTGTCCCCTCCTGCGACACTTCCAAACGGTATAGACGCGCTTGCGAATTTGCGAAGGTATGTTGGCATTTTCTATCAAGTTTAAGAGCCTTCGTCCGAGTTCGAGTCGCCCTGTCAGATATTCTGAAGACACAGAAACTTCCGCGGACCCGAGGCGGAGAATGCGCCGTCTTAGGATCGGACAAGCACTTTCTCCGAAGGTCTCTAATTTAGAACCTTGCTGCATGGTTGATCAGACAACGAGTCGCCTCGAGGTGCACGGGTTAGATGAACTCACAGGAGATCAAGCCAAGGAGTGCGTTCCACCTGGTGCTCATGATCCTCAGATAGGCGAATCTTCGGGGCGGAGAGCAACGGAACTGACCCAGGGTGCCCATAGTTGGGATACAAAAAGCTGAGGTACGCGAGGATCTTGTCCGGCGTGGTTTATCGAGGACGTAGATGTATGATCGTGAGTTTTCGGGCGGAGGAGTTGCTGAGGGGCTAGTTGGACCGTATTTTTTCGCTGACTTTGGAGGGGAATGTGCAGTCGCTGTGCGCTGGCAGAATAGCATGCCTCGAGCGGCCAAGAAAGAGTCCCAGAGAGTCGGCCAAGTATCGCAAACGGTCATAACCGAAAAGAGGCACGAGGGAGTGCACATAGTGCCTCGTGTTCCAGAAAATACCGTCCAGTAGCTCTAGTGGGAAGGGAAGGATCGAGCTGCGTAGCTTGTGGATTGATCGTGTACATCGCCCGAACGGCGAAGAGTGAAACTGATGCAGAGGCCTGCGTGTCGGGGTGCGGAAGGGAGGGGAGCAGGTCACACTTGGATGGTGTCCTTCTCGTCTGAAGAGCAGCAGCAGCGAGAGCCGTTTGAGAGCCGTGGCGGTTTGGGAGCAAGCCCGAGTTTGATGGTGCACGTGGATGATGAGGTGATTGCCGCCCGTGTTTGCGCCAGCGCTAAACATTTCTTTGCTTAAATATTTCGGGAAATAATCGCAATTTTCAAGCACGTAGGGTTCAACGGAAACTGCTCTTGGTGTTACGTCGTGGCAAGCAATGCACAGGACCGAACCGTCACAGAATCCACCTGGGCCCAAGGCGTTGGTTGAAAATCAATTGTTGAAAGTGTTATGATATTTTATATTTCTTCGATTTTATCCATACAACTTGCAGTACTAAATACAATCCAACGCAGCTCAAGTCAAGCACTGGAAGAAGACTGCAGGACCACGAGCATCAGCACCATGCGCTCTCGGGGTGGGAAAAAATAAAAGAAAGGATAGTACTCACATGGGTTCAAAACCTGACACGTCGTCCCAGCGGCGCACGAAGTGCACCCCGTCCAGCCTGTCCCACCGCATTGACCGAATTCGGCGGAGACGCTGCACAAAAGATCACCAACAATGGCATAAATTATGTTGTGCTACGCACCAGCCGGTCGGACCACTCGGCACCGAAGTCGTTGAGGAACTTGCGGTTGTGGTTGAGCCGACCGTTGAGGAACCCGTACCAGTTCCGGTAATAGTGCACACAGTGGTCCCAGAGGCCGTCGCGCACGGCTCCGCGCCGCCGTTGGCGAAGTTCTGCAGCCGCGCGGCGACCTCGTACGCTGCGGGCTTGGGGTTCCCCGCCGTGTCGAAGAGCGTGGCGGCGGCAGCGCTTCCGCGCCAGGAGAGGTCGTCACTGTGTATGTAAGCCGCTTTGTGAGTCCGAGGTATACGATGGAAGGGCACAAATTGCGCACCGAGGATCCCAGTTGATGAACTCGAAGCAGTTGGACGCGTAGAGGCAGGCCTGGAAATAAAGAAATGAATCAGTTGGGTTAAATGTGCTGGGTAGGATGAACGAACATCGAGGTAGTCGCCCCAAATGGCTGCCTGATACCGAAGGTTCGCCGCCGTGTTGCTGTTGACGGCGATGTCCATCTCTGTGACCATCGCGCTGACGCCGAGCGCCGACAGCGTGGAGAACGTTGATGCGAGCGCGGACTTGGCGGTGAAGCCGCCCGTCGAGGCTGTGAGGTGGGATTGGAAGCCGACCGCGAGTCTGAGGTTGAGTTGAGTTGAGGCGATTTGAGAGGGAGTAGGTGTGGGGTGGGGTGGGGGTGAATAAATGAGCTAAACTCACCTGTTGAAGGGGATGGTGGTGTTGGCCTGGATACTTTTAACGAGGTTGATAACGCAAGCGGTCTTTGCATCCTGGCCTCCAGTGCTGCGCCACAAATGAGCATCTCAGTGAAGAAATGAGGAATCAAATACACCCACTTATAATCGTTAACCGCCAGCCGAGTGTTCGCCCCCGCGAACTGGAACGCCGTCTTGAACGCAGCAAAAACGAACGACAGATCCGTAACGAGCGCCTTGCCCGACCCGTCCGCCGTGACCGTCGGCCAATCGCCCTTGTTCTGGACGCATTGCAGCGAAGTCATCCCGTTGCTCACACCGTCTCCAACCACCTCGTTCACCACGTCCCAGGAGGTGACCGAGGTACCCATGCCCTGAATTTCGGCCTGGACGTGTTGCGGGATGATCGTTCCAACCACTTGCGCGGCGGTGAAGCTCCCTGGAAGCCACGACTGAGTAGGCTCGTTAGACCGTGACAGATGAATCTCACAGAGAAGGCTAGGTACTAACGGGTGTTTGTGAATGCCAGAATGTGTTGTGACCGCGGAAGGTGTTGTTGAACTGGTTCGCAAAGCTCTGCGCTCCGAGACATTCCGTGAGCGAGCTCACCCCTTGACTCGGCTCCGTCGCGTCCCACTTGCATCTATCAACGTCCTCAGTATGCGAATATCCGCCGTGCAGCAAAAGGACAAGACGCACCCATTTTCGGCGACGACATGGCGGTAAAACGTGCTGAACACGCCGTCGAACCACGACTGATCGGCGTCGAATGTATCGTAGGTGGAGCCAAAGTGGAACGTCCCCTTCTTGGCAGTAACGGCCGCTAAGACGGTGTTTAGGTTGAGCGTTCCCGTCGATGGGAAACCGTGGTCGATGAGGAGGGATACGGCGGGCTGTGCGCGGGCCACAGAGGCGAGGGACGCGAGAGCGACGACGGCGCTGAAGAGGTTGTTCATTGCTGGACGGTGGAGCGTATGTGTATTCGACGCGTAGACTTGGCGCGTTTAAAGGCTGAGTGGAAAATCGTATACCAGAAAATTCCGAGCTTAAACCGGGTCACCTGGTACGCGCATGCCCGCAGTGTTGCCGACGTGTTTCGCCGACAGCTTGCGCTGCGACGCAGGTGACCTTCTCTCCGAGTCAAATCAACAGCGGATGCCCTTGAGCGAAGGCTGCCACGTCCCTTATGGTAAGAATATCTCACCTTCGTTGCGAACTGTCTATTTTTCGAAGCATACTGATCAGGCGGGCGTCCTATTCTCGAGCGTTCTATTTCAGAATCGTCACTTAGGCCTCATTGTAATAACGGAAGCTCACATTTATGGTTCCTCGAATGAGCCCGCCGAGCGAATGACCCGCTAATGGCTCCGCCAGAATCACGATGTGCCACGACTCGCGACCGAGGATGGAATTGACGCCGCCTGTGTGAGCGTGCGGGGAGTTGTCGGCGGAGCACTTGCGAGGCGCTACTTTCATCTCACCACCGCAGCTCCCGCTCCCATTTTAGCGCTCTTGCGGCGATGAATTTGACACGAGGTCAGCATTGAAAGTCACAGAGACGGAGGTTATGCGGCTGGCCTATCCACCTCAAGGAACGGAGAGGTCTCAAATAAGTGCCAGTACAGGCTTGACCAGGATGCAGACGCACAAAAGACTCGAGAGGAGCAGACCCGCTAGCAAAAAGAATACTTAAACACTTCAGTGATCCAGTCTTGGTCTCCTGGAGCTGATATCGGAGGGAGAGCTAGGTCTGCAGCAAGTCGGCGAGTTGGTGGACGAGGATGAGGGCGTCTCACTGCCAGAATGGCAGAAACGCCAGTGGTGGTCAAGTGGTGGTGGCATGCTCGCAAAAGGCAGTCCGTGACTAAGCAGGGCCGGCACCGGCTATCAGCTGTTGCCGGTAGCTGCGGCGCTTCTCTGGCGCTTGTCCTTCCCCACCAGCTGTCTTCACGCCAAAATCGCTCTAGAACACTCGCCTTTCAGCCTTGAGTGTACTTCATGCTTGGGATCCACCAGCCCTCGTCTGCGCCCCCGATAAGGTGCTTTGTAAGTGGTTCTGACTTGGCCCTAACTGGAGGGAATGCTCGAATATCCGGCACCACGAATCGACATCGATGCATTCCAGACTGTACAGACTCGATCCCGTCGAAGGCAAGTAGAGCTGGAGGGCACTTCTTACCCGGGCGGGGCATTGTTATCGAGATTTATCATTTATATCCCCGGCTTCATCCATCCACAACTTTGACACGCGCCCTTTGCGCGCCCTTGCCCCGCCAGGAAGCGGACCATGCCGCCCGCCCACCACTGATCCGTCAAAATCGTGCCCGCTAGCCGCGGCTGAGCAATCCATGACTAGCTGGATCCCGCCCTTGGTAAGCGATTAATCATCGTCATCTTTTTTCTTCTTCATCCGGGCATGTTACCCGATATAAGACTTCCTTCCCGCAGTTACCAGCCAGAATATCCCACCTCGATATGAGTCCGCCCACCACGCGCCAGTATTCGTACCCGCAGGTTGAATTTCTTACCTCAAACCTTGGGAAAGTACTGATTGATACTTGCGTCCAGTTTGGCTCGTACGGGAACCTCGTCATGGAGGAGGTGCAGCTGTCCCCACCGAAACCAAATGAGGTGCTCGTGAAAACGAAGGCTGTGTCGCTCCAGGTACGCGCAGATCTCAGCATGCATGTCCGCTTACCGACAAAATTACCCTGCAACCAGTTCCGCGACCTAATGATCGCCAATGGGAAATACCCGCCGCCGTGCGTCCCTGCATTAACTCTCCTTCTTACCATTCAACCTCGCTCAACCCGCACCGACCTAGACTCGCAACCAACCTCGTTCCCTGTTCCGACATGGCGGGCGAGGTCGTCGCGGTCGGCGCGGACGTCACGCAATGGCACGTCGGCGACCGCGTCTGCGCCAACTTCTTCCTCCATAAGCTCCACTCGGAGCAGACGCTAGCCACGCGCAACTCAGCGCTGGGCGGCGCCTCGCAGGGTGTGTTGACGGAGTACCGGTCCTACCCCGAGCATGTGCGTGCAAACATTCATTGCGGCATTCGATATGCTGACGCCGTGATATTTACATCCAGTCGCTAGTGGCTATTCCGAAACACCTTTCCTACGAGGAAGCGTCTACCCTCCCGTGCGTCTCCAATGCTCTTCATTCAACCGCGAGTTGAATGGGGCGCAGATGCGCGGCACTGACCGCCTACAATGCGCTCCTCGGTGGGTACGAACCCCTCAAAGCAGGTGACACCATCCTCGTCCAGGGCACCGGCGGCGTCTCCATGTAAGTCGTCACCCCCTCTATCCCCTATCCCTCATCTCAGTTCACTGACATATACATCCCACCACCACCACCACCACGCACCTAGTTTTGCCCTCCAATTCGCCGTCGCGTCCGGCGCGACCGTCATCGTCATCTCCTCCTCGGACGAGAAGCTCAAGATCGCGAGCAGGCTGGGTGCGAGGCACGTTATCAACTACGCGACGACGCCCGCGTGGGATCAGGAGGTGTTGCGTATTACCGACGGGCGGGGGGTGGATCGCGTTCTTGAGGTTCGTTTCGTTTATCATTGCCCTCCCGCTCTCCTCCTGAACGACGAAGACAATGTTTAACTGAGAGATATGTAGGTCGTGGGTCACAGCACTGTCAGCACGATCAAGCGCTCCGTCGCGGCCGTCCGGTTGGGGGGCAGCATCGATATAATCGGCGGTGTAGGCGGCTCGGTACGTCCCTCTCCCCTCCAGCCGCCCACCATCCTCCGGGGAGGTATTGATATTGATTGAACGCCAACTTCCATCAACAGACGGCACTCCCCGACATCCTGCTAGACACGATTCTCAAAGACCTCAAGATCCGCGGTCTATACGTCGGCTCCGTCACGCAGTGAGTTGTTTTTCAATTTCAATTCTTCTTAATTCTACTTTTCCGCGGAGCTGAATCGCGAGTCGTGTAGGTTCCAAGCCATGAATCGCCTGCTAGAGGCCAATCCCGAGGTCACGCGGCCCGTTGTAGATAAGGTCTTCCCATTCGAGGAGGCGAAGAAGGCGTTCGCGTACTTGGAGGCGCAGAGGCATGTTGGGAAGGTGGTTATCGGATTTTGAGGCGTCGCTGTTGTTTCTGCGATAGAGTGTTGCGATGATGTCTACGCAATTTTCTTTTTTTCAAGACATCTTGTATTCCGTCTGCGGCGTCAGAATTCAACCGTGGGAATTACGAATTGCCACTGATCGAGTTTCCTGTCGGGACACTGAAGAAGGAAAGCTACGTAGGTTTCGCTGGTAGCCCTGAGAGGTGTCAAGGTCTTGCGGGCCGGACGTCGAGGCTTGAGGGGAAAATTGATGTAGTGGATGAGGAATGACCCTGCAGTCGTGGATGAAGAAGGAGAGGAGAGACTGGCTTAAATGGACTTAAACGTGGGCATATTCAGTGCAGATTCTCAGCACAGTGTTGGGACTGAGAGCATCTTTTTGGGTCGGCAAAGGGTTAATATCATTATTTATTTCTCTCGAGGTCGCGCCTTTAGGATGCTGCTTTGGTTCAGATCAGTTGAGCAACGGGAGTAAAATCAGTCTCTTATCGGCAAGGTTGAACTTCTCCTTGAGCTGACAAGAACATTCGATCGATAATGGAATGAACGCAGTTCAACCAAGAAACTAACCGCAACATCTAGCGTTCCCACGGTTGAAGTTTTGGTACTGCTGTCGGCATCGATCAAGCCGAGCTGATCATCACCACGCGGTACAAACACAGCCAACGCCAGGCGCTTCTTTTCTTCACGTCTTCCACGTCTTCCACCACTGCCAGCAAAGTCGCTTCCCCGCTCTCCCTTGCAGCTCCTCCGCTCCGCCGTCCCGAAACCCACAAGGCGACCACCAGATGCCTCCAAATTCGTTGTATCATCTCGACCGTGAGCGAGTGCGCAGGCTCATCGAGAGTCAGGAAATGGCAGAGCACTTCAAGACGAAGCGGCCGAACAAGCACACAGATCGCGTTGCGTGGAATAACCACTTCGAGCGAGAGATTTCGTTCGTATATGGTGTCCTCGAACGCAAATCTACGGTCCTCCCTTTGGCAACGGACCCGGCGTTGGTCGACTACATCTGCAAAGCCATGTACACTGCTGATCAGAATATCCTCATTGCCGACATTTCGAGGGATCTTCTTCATGCAGAGGGGCTGCTGATTTCCATTGCGGTGGACAGCTTGGTTTATCGCAATTTCGAGGCAGAATGGGAGGCACTGGACGCTTCCAGACGCAGGGAGCTCGCATTAGAGGGTCTGTATCGTGGAGCTTGTATGGCCACGCGTGACGACAGCCGCGAAAGCTGCCCGGAGCTCACGATAGACAATCTCGTGGGCGATGGAAAGTATAATCTCGTAAATCTGGTGCGTCAATTTCTGAGCTGAATCCCCGTCGAACCGCTGAACTGTGGATACAAGCTCAAGAATATTGTGGCTCACGATCCCACCGGCAATCGTCGCGTGAAGGAACTGTTCCTTTTCCGTCATCACATCGTCGACCAGGAGTATGCAGTGAGCGAGGATATGCCGGATGCCGTCAAGGCGGCTCTGTACACGTCAACTCTCCTCCGGACCTTTTGCATTGTGGCAACTCTCAGAGGTCTCCTGGAAGCATATGTGCGGCGTCCTTCGTCCGTAACCGCGCACGAACGATCTACTGAACCCACTTTCGTTTTCGTTGGCAGCAAGGGTTCTCCGGGGACTGGATCATTCCGATGGAAACCTCCCACCCCACTCGCACGGCAGCACGAGCAGAAGCCAATCGTTGATCATCGAGACCGACAAAAAATTACCACGTCGCGTCGATCAATCCCAGTGCAAAGAACTCGCAGCCATCCGCGTAGCAGGCTGCCGTTGCTGTCGGACCATCGTGGACCGCGGCCGTTTGATGCGATGTGCGAAATGCCAGAATGTTTGGTACTGCTCCAAGTGCGCCTCACCGGCATCATTTACTGCCAGCCTGCCTCTAATCTCATTCAGGGAGTGCCAGAAAAAGGATTGGACTGAGCACAAGAAAGTGTGCGGACAGCAAAAGTTCGATCCCAAGCTCGTCGCACCGATTCCGCAGGCGCCTGACGAGTTCATTGGATGCCCGGCCGTCGTTCCTGGCTTCGTTCGTACGCCCGCGCTGTGGCGTCAGATTTGGTATCTCAGTAAACCGGATTCGCAAAGAAGCTATTACCATGTACGTGTGTTGATGCTCTCCGTTCGATTTGACCGGGTTCTGACCGTAGACTCGATCAGTTCGACAAGAGTCCCGGTCACACTAAGTCCATCATTGTTGCTTATCCTCCCGGGGGTTGGTACTTCCCATACTTCGCCCCTCCACACCTCTGAACCCCGACAGCTGAGATAACCTTTCTGGTCGCGCGCCGCCGCGCCATGGCGTCCGGTTCGGTCCCCGCCATCAATATGATGCTCCGTATCCTCGATTACCAGGAGGAGTATTATGGACTTATCCTTGGACACGACAGAATGCGGCGCCAGTTCGAGATGGAGTACGCGATTGAGATCACACCGGAGAGCATCGCAGCGGCGGAGCCGTTCGCGCAGGAGCGGGCGGAGGAGACGGCGTTCTTGAGACAGCGGCTGGCCAGCGTCCCTGCGTAGCGGATATCCCCTCTGCTCCTCCGGCGCGTTTCTTGGAAGGTTGAATTCCACGTCGCGGTTCAGGTAGACGATCGATTTGTTTCTTGCCTCCCTCGACGTTGTTGGTACGGCCGACGACGGAGAGTTCAGTCACAAGTCTTGGAGATGTTTTGGTATTTCCTTGCCTATATTTATTTTTTAATTGACCACGCTTCCTTATGCCTCCGTCATGTTACCCTTGGTACGTTCTTGTTTCAGTGTCACCCATTCCATGCGCTCCTGCCACTCCATTTGTGGGTAATTGCGCGCCGCCTCGTGTCTGGGTGAGTTCTTTACCGAACTCTGGGTTCATACTTGCTTATTTAGATTTCTGGGGCAGCTCAGCTCATTTGCTCTCGACGCTCTGAGACGAAAAGAGCGAGACTCTATGGGCCACTTTATGCTAATGCTCCGCGTCTCCCTGACTTCTAAGCATGGCAGTCAATCTTGAATACACGATACCCTTCGCGCAAGGTTCAATCACGAAACTCGGGTTGCCGAGATCATCCCTGTCACGCGTACACTCTCTTCTCTAGCCACGTCGCTATCGGATGGCCCCTCGCTCATCTCTCCCTGGAATGCTCACCTTACCGCTAGAACTCGTCGGGGAGATCATCTCGTTCCTTTCCCCGACGGATCTGCGATCCCTCGTCCAAGTCTGTGCCACCCTTCGGGCACTCGCGACCTTGCCACTGCTCTGCGCCTATGGAATTTCGCCGTCGCAGATCCACTCTGGCTCGGTCTGCGTCGCGGACGGCGTATACTTCCTAATCCCCATGATATACAACATCCACCCGATCCAGAAACTGCAGATTCTGCCGCTATTTCCGCTCAGGGTTCTCGCCGATGTTTTGGACACCCTTCCACCAATCCCGGACGTTCTCGTATCTGGCCGGCTCATCCGCGAAGATCTGGGTGTACGCAGGGTCATTGCAGCCTCGTTCCGTGCTGTAGATGGGCCTGCGATAGTTGTGAACGAAGGCCGGTTTTGGGCAATTCACGGGGCACAATCCCACTCTCGCCCCGTGCAATCCTTGGTGGGGTGGAACGCCCGACCTCGTACCGCTTTCGCCAACCGAGATTTCCTCTCGGTTCTGATCCTCAACATGCCGTTCGTACTCATGTCGATAATCTCGACTGTTTACCACCTTGTCCTCGACATTCTCGCGCCGGAGGATCGCAAATTGCGCATACCAACACACCTTCCCAACTCCATGTCCACCCGGTCCACCGCAATGCACATACAAATCGTCTCCGTTCCTGGCGGTGGGCAACTTCTCCTCGTGCTTTTTTCCTCTGACACGCGGACGCGCCTCTCCATTCCCCGCCTCCCCGGGATATCACCAGCACAGATGACCGCCGTCCTTGCTGCCCTGCAGATCGAGGATCGAATGCCGTCGCTCACAGTAACGACGAACGCCGCAATCAAACCTCATGCGCTGTTGGACTTCGTCCGACGACATCCCTCCCTCCGTGAGGTCACGCTCGAACCAGGGGCATTATCACTAATCCCCGCCTCACCTAACGAGACATCTCTTATAGACGCAGGATCTTGGGTGCAATCCGTCTGCGCGCCCGCCGAATATATCCCGCACATCCTCCCCATCGTGCGCTACCTCGAGGAGTTCACCATCACCTTCCTATACCCCGCACACCTTGCATCCGCCCTCGCGAATCTCACCGCCACCCATCTTAATCTCCAGACGCTGACGCTGAACTTCGGCCGCCCCTCTGCGCACGCGCCGATGCCGTGGCACTCAGCACCGCATCCCATCGCCGTCGTCGCGGGAGAAGGAGGGATGCAGACGCTCCCGAGCGTCCGGTATCTCGACCTCGTCGGTGAATTCGACGGCTACAGCCACGCTCAAGTCGACGTGACGGGCCTGCCGCTCTGGCTTGCGCGCTTCCCTGCGCTGGTGCGGCTGCAGCTCTGGGGGAGGTGGGTGCGTCTGGAGGAGGAGGAGCACCTCGTGTGTGCGATCAACGGCGCACGAGCTCGGTCCAAGCACAACGACGCGTGGGAGGGTGTTCTGTTTCTTTGAAGCGATCTGAGCAGGTGAAGCTGGATCTTAATCTTGTTCGGTCGACTGACTCAATTGACAGGCGCTAGAACCGCGCTTGAGCCGCATGCGCAATCCGGGGTGCCACGCTCAACATTCCGGGATTCCCATAATCCCCTGCGTCACGTCTAAGGAACGGTACAACGACGTTAACCCGAATGAACCGAGTCACGATAGCCAGGATACTGCTCGAGCATCGACGAGTCGACTCTCGCGAGTTCCGGGCACGTCACCACCGCCAAAATATCCCCCAACGCACCAATCACTCGATCCAGCAATTCCAGCACGATACCCTCCAGCCCGACGAGTCCGAGCGGTAGCAGCAGCTGCGTCGCCTGCAACAAGAAGCACGCGGCGTTGTTTCCCTCGAGGAGTGACGCCGCACTGTAGACCCCGTTGCTGAATGCACCGACATCGAGCGGGGCGAAAGTGTTCGGGCCGTTGGTGTTCCCGCCGAAGAGTACTGTTTCGGGGTAACGGACCGCCATGGAAGCGAGATCGTCGATGAGGTCGAGGGCGCTGTAGGGAGCATCGAGCGGTCGGCGGTACCAGTCGTCTGGGATTCGCTCGGCGCCCCGGTGGTAGACGAAGGCGCCAGTGGGCCTGGTGATCCCGTAGAAGGATTTGAGGACGTCGTTGGAGAGGATACCATCTGGGTTCTCGGTGGAGTGGTTGGACATCATTGCGTACACGAGGCAGTTGGTGAGGGATGAAAACACCTGGTGAACGTTAGTATCCCAGATAATGTCGGTGTGCGGAGACATGTAAGTAGTAGAGGCGGCGAACCATCTGCAAAGGACCTAGGAAACACCGAGGGTTCTGTTGTTTGCAGTCGCGTATTCGTTGCACGCGGTGCGCGAACATTATATCTCTGTTATAATTCGCTGTTGGTGATTCGCCTTGTCTGTGATACAGACCCACGAAGGCGGGCATCTGCAGGTCATAGCCGTTTATGCTAAGGAAATTCTCAGGTGGCTTCATCGGGGGTCGGAATAAATATACCCACTCGAATTGAAAGAAATCTCCACGCGTTGGGGACGCATCGGCCTCAAACTGATTGTGTGTATAGGAGAGCCCCTGCGGTGGTCCTGGGGACGGTGGGTATTAGTCAATTCAATTCAGTTAAGGAACGGGTTCCAACCGAAAAGACCGAGGGCCCCCAAAAGCCCGCCGATAAGTCCAAACGGAGGTGGGCCGCCGATTGAATACGAGAAGCTCAAATCGGCCAGTTTTCCGGCGTATAATGCACCGAGGAGTCCTGCGGCAGTAGCTACAACGGGTGACATCGCAAAGACTGTAAAATTCTAAGCGTGCTGGTAGAATGAGGACCCAGGGAACAAACCAGTCATGGAGGCAGCGATCGAGTTCTCCAGCGTCACAATGCCGTCGTGCGGGATAAAATTATGGTTCGCGAGGGCGTTGAGGCCGGGGCAGGGTCCGCGCATGTCATGTGGGCCGGGAGGGACGTACTTGTGCGCGCCAGTGACGTCGATGTGCTGTGCCACACTGTCGAACCCAGAAGCTCGACGGTGGGCATCCTTGACGGCGGAGGCTGGGAAGGCTGCAAAGCTGGCGAGAAGGACAAGAGGCGTGAGTGGGAAGAGCATCAGTGGAGCGGCCTGTCCCACACGCGCATATAAGTAGTTCGAGCGAGATGAGAGGTAGAATGACAGGATGCTGAAGGCTGCTACTCGCAACAAGGAGATCGGAGGCCCGCGAAAGGTATATTTCCTTTCACAGGGGCGCGTGGCAGATTCATTTCGGGCAGCTGCCTGGCGAAGAGTGTAAGTCCGCAGTTAGACCGCATTTTAGGCTAGAAGACGTACACATCGTATCGAATCGTGGGTTGAGCTTGGTTAGCAAGTCGGGGAGCCCGGCCAAACGGGAATATTTCGAGGCGCATGAGTTGCAACTCCTATTAGTTGAAAGATGCGCTGCATCCGATAAAGTTTGGAGGCAGGCCTCCATCATGCTCGGGCCGAGTGGCCGGATGTCCAAAATTCAACCGTGGGAATACTCGATTCTGCCGTCGGTCTTCACTGCACAGCCAGGTGACGCCAGCTCTAGAAAGCCGGCGGGTGTGACAGGTGCTAGTGGTCTCAAGCAATGGAGACTTCCCGAAAATAGACCCGAATTGGTGTGGGGGTCACCCATTTCGGCGCCCAAATTTCCGCATTGGTGTATGGGTCAAACCTTTTAACACAGAGACGATCGCTGACACCACACCACGAGTGTGGAGTGGGAGGAAGACCAGGCGGACAGGTGGCCGTTAGAATAAAGTGCGCCACAATGTTTTTCCCACCCGAATCCGCGAGCGATCGAGGTTCGAATTGGTGCAGGGGTTAAGATTGCCGCTTCATGATCGACCCGAATTGGTGTAGGGGACAAAATTTCCGAGCGGTTGAAATTGGGTTTGGCCTTGGTCTGGAGGAGGTTTTGGTTAATTATGAGGTACAAAGCCCCCGGACGTTTTTTCAAAGCTATTTGGTGGATGCAAGTGCCGTCTCCGATCGAACGTAAGTTGACCGGAGCTTTGATTAACTTGAGGTTAGCAGACAGTATGTCGCGAGTCGACCCCGAAATTTCCAGCCTCCACCTGGAAGCTATACGGCTACTCCACCATGCATACTAATAGCGATACAGCGTCAAGTCATGCGAAAGCTCAGATTCGCACCGCGGCGATCTGTGTTCGGCTCGCCACCAGTATCAATTCACCAAGTCCCTCCGGGAGCGAATTCAGGTGTATTCCGAAGAGTCCACAGGGTCTGGGGTGTGTATCTGCATCTAATATTGGCGGAATATACTGACAAAAATGACGATTTTGGAACTCCCCGTTACAAAGAAAAATTGCCAAAAAATTACTGGGTGTCACGGGGGACACCTAGAAGGGCCAGACCTACACATCGATAGACAGACTGCTGACAGAACGAGATGAGGGGGTGGGGTGCGGTTGGTATTGTCAAAGCATTGCCACGAATGCAAGTCATTAAGCTAGGTTTGTTTACCCAGGTTTGAACCCAACAAAGATCGACTCAGTGAGAGCCATGTGCACAATATGTCTTCGGAAACAAATGCCCTGGTGTACTAGAGATGTGTGTGCATGCCCGTCACCTTGGAGCTGGTCTTTCGAGGTCGGTTTGTAGGAGGTACATCAAATATAATGACTGGGTTGCAGTCCTTGGTTTAGGAAATAAAACAATCATCTGGAGAAAGGATCGAGTCCCCAGGCGAGAAGCCATATGGGTAGGAAGGTAGACGGAGAGCGGGGGAACCAGTAGAGGGCAAAAGAAAAAAAGCTATAGGGAAAAGTCGCCGCCGTAGGCCAAAAGGAAGAGCAGCAAAATTCCGAATCGGGGAATCGAACCCCGGGCTGCCGCGTTCCAGATTACGTTAAACCACAAGCTCATGTGACGCTGAGAGGCGGCAATGTTAACCCCTACACCAATTCGGACATATTCGAGCTGCAGAACAACGGGACAGGTCGGGGAATGCAAGTTTTGCGAAAGGAAACGAATGAACCGTTGTAGAGTTGGAACGGAGTTGGGGATTTCGTTGGAGTACAAGAAGTTGAAAATGAACTGTAGTCTACCCTGGCATGCCCAATTTCACCCGCTAACACTGTCCATCTCGGGAGTTTGACGGTAATCAAGTTTCTTGGTTGTGTAAGGGCAACCTCGAGGCCCGAGAATACTCAAGAGTCCTAGCGAGGGGAATCCAAAGTATATTAATAATGTACACTAGAATACAGGAAAGCATAACGCACCTAGCGAGGGGAATCCAAAGAGAAGAAACTCTGAGGATTCCCACGCTAGGTCGGGACTCTAAATACGTACTATACAGGCACATGTGACCGGAGTGATCGGCAGAGATCCCGGGCTCGGTCACAAGCGGAATGCCAACGGGAGATACCGGAGGGCTTAAAGGGGCGTCGGGAGGGGGTTCCCCTGACATCATCCCCCCCTTGGAATGCGGCGCCTCGACGCATAGACCGGACGTGGAGGGCAGGGTCGCGGAAGGGGAGAGAGTCGAAGGCTGCGACTGAGATGGACCGTGGAGCGGTTGGATGAGTACGATAATACTCCGCAACGGCTTCCGGAGCAAAGACATCGGAATGTTTGACCCACTGATTGTGTGAAGCGTTGTACCCTTTGAAAGACACCATATAATATAATGGCTTCCATCGGATCTTAGCATCCAAAATCTTGTCGATCTCCCATTCCGGGGCATCCCCAGGCTGCTCTGGGAGGACTGGAGCAGGCTCGTCATAGCCCGGACGTCCCGGAAACGGGTCGTCCTCTGCCAGCTGCAACTTCACCACGGGGAAGACAGGGTGGAGGCGTGAGAGTCGAGGCGGGAGTTCCAGCTTGTAGGCGCCTCGACCGACAACCTTAACCACCTTAAAGGGGCCAAGGCGCCGGTGCGAGAGGCCCTGCGATGGACGAGTGGTCATGATGTCCGATGCGTCAAGCCAGACACGGTCACCAACCTTGATGTCCGGCGCTGGGGTGCGCCGGCGGTCATAGTACTGCTTGTATTCCTCCTTGGCCTTCACCAGCGCAGCTTTGGCTTCCGAGACACCTGAGGCAATCCGATCGCGGAATTCGTTTGCTGCCTCCACCTTCGAGCGTACCCCAGTGGGCTCAAACCCCATGCGAGGGAGCCGACCGGTATCGGTCATGAACGGGACCTGCTGCGTTGAAGAGTGGATGTGGTTGTTGTAAGCGAACTCCGCGGCTGGCAAGAGATAGTCCCAGTCATCCTGCTTATAATTGGTGAATATGCGCAGGAACTGCTCCATCTCTTGGTTAACGCGCTCAGTCTGACCGTCAGTCTGTGGGTGATACGCCGTAGAGGTGGCTGGGGTGATTCCGATGAGGCGCCAGAGCTCCGTGGTGAACTCCGCAATGAACTGCGAACCGCAATCAGAGATGTACTTCTCGGGGGTGCCGTGGTGCCTCCAGACATTGCGGTAGTACAGCCGAGCGGCGCTGATAAGCCGTGCAGAAAGCCACGTCTGAAAAGCGGGAATCTTTTCGATTTCAACTTAGCAGGTTTTGGATAGAGCACGCTCCGGAAGGGTAAAAAGCTTACCGGACGACACTCTGGAAAGCATATGCTCCCGGAAAGGCTTGAAGCGACATTGGTCCAGATGGCTAAGCAGACCCTCAACAAGTGTTTCTAGCTTCAACAAAGCTGGAGATACCACTGGAGAGCGTGTCACTGAATACTAAGTGCGCGGTTCGGAAGGACATGTAACAAGGTCCGGAAGATAGTTCAGAAGCGCCAGCCAGACCTAGCTCTCCACAGCAACAAAAGCCATGCTTCCAGAAGCCAGGCTTCCAGGAACGAGTGACCATACCATAAAATGAACCAAGTCCGAGTAGGAAACGATCACTCCGGCGAGATGGCCGAGAGGCGCATCAAAGTGAAGAAATGTCGGCAAGCATGGTTTCCGGAAGGATTGCTTCCGGAAAGACCGAGCGGCCAAAGCAACAAAGTGACAGGGGCGAGCGCAACCAGACGGGTAGCCACCCGGTGACAGCTGTACGTGCTCGGAAGTGTAACCGAGGCGGAGCCCTTTCCGACTGACAGGTTGGAAATCCGAACGAGATGCCGAGTGATGCCGAGAGTTGAACCACTCAACCCATTTCGGGAAGGACAAGTTGAACTTCGGAAAACCCGCCCAGAAACACGCAGGAAAGCTGCCACAACTGGGCTTCTGGAACGAGATAGGTACTGAGGGAAAGAGAACGCGTCCGGAAGGCGCTTTGGAGACGAAGAAAACCCCAACTCAACTGGAACCAAATGATCGAGCTCTCGGAGAGCGAACCGACTAAACCAATCGAACGGACAGTGATTGAAGGGCTGGAAGCCATAGCTACCGGCTGCATACCCGGCTGCGGACATAATATTAGTTACGAGACTCATTTCTGAACCATGTATAAAAGGACTAGTAGAGTAGAGCGTTCGGTAGCAGACGCCCCGGGACGCGGACACGGAAGTGCCAGCGGGTTCGGAAGTCCACGCTCCGAAAGCTATAACTGCCTGACACGCACTTGTACTTTCCAAAGACGATCGATTGCAATTGACACACTGTTGGATAAACCTCTGCGTTTCGAACGCTTTCGGAAGTCACTGACCTGACGCTTCGGATAAACTTGATTGACGTGACCTGATTGACCTTGTCCTGACCGACCTGACCTGATTGACCTTGATTGACCGTGTCCTGACTTGACTGGATTGACCTTGTCTTGATTGACTTGCTTCCGAGAAGCGCTCTGTCTGCATTCCCAAAACCCTGCCAGAAGCATCTTCTATTCCCAAAACCCTGCCAGAAGCATCTTCTGAAACCCCACAGGAGGATCTTGTCCGGAACCATCAAGAAGCAGCAAGTCTCTCACGCCGTCAAGTGGAAATTTTCACCGAAGAAAGGCGGCAGAAGCTGAGCACTGCCCAAATGACTGAACCTGTAGGCACCCCGGGTGCCTCGAAACCTCTAACTTCCCCATCCCCCACCCCTGACTCCCCCAGACCCAAGAAATCAGCCATTGAAACGAAGAAGCTCGAAACTTGGGGAATTACCGGTGATCAGACTGACCCCATCTACCTCCTAGGGCAGCTCAAGAAACACGTCGTTCTTCGGAATGGGCCCAAACTCGCCATAACCAAGAGCACAGAAGATGCATTCCTTGCTATAACTGACTGTCTACTCGACTCCCTCCGAGATCAATCGGCCGAAATGACCCGACTAACCATCGCCGAAAAGGCGGCTAGATTGATTGAAACCGCCCACCTGGAAAACATCGCAAAGACTCTTACGACAGAGATCCACACCTCGACTAACTTCCTTGCTAACCTGTTCCAGATGTCTTCGTCCCAACCACCTCGGCAGTCCAATAATCCGTCGACATTCGCTGACGTTGTCAGGAAACCCCGCGGCAACATTATCACCAACACAACTGCCACCGACGTCGCGCGAAAATTTCAACTGACCATTAAAACTGCCCGCATCCCTGCTGACCACCCCATCATTGACGCCGACGCGGCCAAAATTGTAGATCTATTCAACGAAGCAATTGCTACGACCGTCGAAGCCAAGGATTCTAATCTGCTAACACCCATCAGAGCTCGCAGCGCCCGCCGTCTCAAAAGCGGCGATATTAGGATCCTCCTCCACTCAGCTGACGAAGCGGACCGCCTGCGCAGCGACTCTAACGAATGGCTACCCCGCCTAGCTCCCGGAGCTTGGACTCACATCCCACGGTTCAACACGGTTATTAACGGTATCCCTTCTGATTTCGATCCCTCCTCTGCAACCGCTCTTCGCTCACTGGAGGAGGAGAATACTGATGTTCTACTTCCCTTTTCCATCGAACGCGCTCGTTGGTTGCGCACCCCAAAAACTAAAGCAGGTTCAATTATTGTCGAACTCAAAGACTCGCGCAGCGCAAACCAGGCCATCGACCACGGTCTTTCGTTCAATTACTGCCATTTTACTGTTCATAAACTCACCTCGAAACCGACACAGTGCTTCAATTGCCAGGGCTACGGTCACATCGCAAAGGCCTGCAAAGAGGACACCAAGTGTGGCCTCTGCGCGGAACCCCACGCGACGAAATCTTGCCCCTCGACGCACGATCACAACTCATGCGGAGAAGGTACCTGCGCGCACGGCGAACTCAAATGTGGTAACTGCGGAGGCGCGCATGCGAGCTTCGATCGGACCTGTCCCACCCGCGCTGCCGAGCGCGAACGAGTTGACAGTTTAACAGAGAACACTGAACCCTATTTCTTTCCGTACACAGGTAACTCAACCTGGACCAACTCGGTCACGATCCCAGATGCGCCTCCGGCTGCACGGGATTAATGTCCACCATACCCGCTAACCTCAACCCGACCACCGCCTCCCCTCCATTTAGAACCATGCACCAAAATTGCCGTCGTTCGAAGACGGTCATGCAAGCACTAATGAACTCAACCGACCCAGCCGACTGGGACATCATTTGCATTACAGAGCCGTACATTTACCCCAAGCAACGATTCACGGTGGCGACTCCGAAGTGGGTAAGTTTTTACGCTGGTGGAACAGGTCGCCCCCGTTCCCTCATCCTCGTCAACAAGAATATAAAATCCGACCTCTATCAACAAATTGAGGTCGACAGCCGTAACGTTACCTCTCTTCTCTTCTCGTTCTCCCCGTCCTCTTTCCTTCAAGTATATTCTGTCTATAACCCCCCGAACTCTGACCTCACTTACGACGAACTACATCTTCACCTCCTCCTTAACCCCCCCAGGTACCCAATGCTATGGCACGGCGACTTCAACAAACACGACTTCCTCTGGGCCGGAGTCAACATCCCTGCCTCCATCTCGGCAGACGAAGCAATGGCGTTGCTAAAACTTGTCGCGGACCACGATCTAGATCTCGCACTACCCCAGGGTACCCTCACACATCAGTCTGCTGCCCACAAAACCTGGAACACCCTGGATCTCGTGTTTGTCTCTGCCGACATTGCTGACGCCGTCATCCGCTGCGACGCGCTCCCCCACCTTCGACTCCCCGGCTCGGATCACCTGCCGATAATTGCTGTACTCGACTATGACCTCCTCCGCCTTCCGGACAATCCCCGTCCCAACTTCCGATCCGTAGATTGGGATGCGTTCAACAAAGCCGTTGCGGCACATCTAGCTCAACACCCCATCTCCACAGAAATCAACTCTACTGAAGACTACGACAGAACTTACCTGGCCCTCGACACTATGTTACAAACGGTAGTTACTTCCAACGTCCGACTTCTCTCCACCTCTCCGTACGCTAAACGATGGTGGACGAGTGAACTGACAAGCCTCATGGCAGCAGCGCGCAAAGCTGAACGATCCAACCATACTAACCCATCGACTGAAGCACAGGCAATCGAGACCGCCGCAGTCAAAGCCTTCAGAACAGCGGTTAAATCGACCCAAAAGCAGCACTGGCAAGATTGGCTTGAAGACGCCGACGAGAAGAGCGTCTGGTTGGCAGTCTCGTTACGCCAACCGCCCTTTCACGGACGGTAGTACTGAACGTATTCCGGCGCTGCAACGTGCCGATGGCTCACTCGCATTGGATGCGCAAGGTAAGTGTGATATTCTCTTTGAGACATTCTTCCCCCCTGCCCCGGCTGCTGACACACTAGATATCCCTCCCGACTTCATCTACCCCGAACCAGTCCCTATGCCCGAATTTACCCGCAACATGTACGACGACGTAATTCGGGACGCCAAGTCCTACACTGCACCAGGCACAGACGGCATTCCGTTCATCGTCCTACAAAAGGCGTACCATCTTATCGGCGATATTCTCTGGGCACTCTTTCAGGCTACAAATCGGCTCAAGTACGAAACCCCGGTCCTGAAGGAACTTTTTACGGTTGTACTTCGGAAACCGGGACGATCCGACTACTCGCTGGCCAAGTCGTTCCGCCCCATCGCCCTCTACCGAACTATCAAGAAATCCTTCTGTGCGATGTACAGCCGCATGACTTCGTACGTCTCCGAAAAATTCCAACTTCTCCCAGCGACGCACATGGGCGGCCGTCCGGGCCGCACAACTACTGACGCGATCCATCTTCTCACATCTCGAATCAGGGATGAGTTCCGCAGGGGAAATGTGGTCACGGTTATCAGCCTCGACATCCGCGCGGCATTCCCCAACGCAGTTCAAGCCCGACTCATCCACAACATGCGTGCGCGGCGAGTACCGGCGGAACTTGTCGCATTCTACCAGCATGATTTAGCAGGCCAGTCGACACGCCTCAAGTTCGACGACTTCATTTCGAACCCTTATGTTATCACCAACGGTATCGGTCAAGGCGCCCCCTCCTCGGGCGGCTTGTACCAATTTTATAATGCCCCTCTCCTCGATGTTGTCACTGACCGGAAGAACTCAGACGCCGGCGCCTACTACGACGACTCATACCTCCTCGCCGCCGCCCCCACCTTCGAAAAATGCGACTTAATCCTATTCGACATGACCGCCAAGGCCCGCGAATGGTCCAGAACCCACAACTCGGGATTTGAAGAGTCCAAGTTTGGTATTTTGCGATTGCTTGCTCAAGGTCGCGTTGATATACAGATCCCTTACGACTGGAATGGTACCCTAATCCCTCATGTTGACCACATTAAATTTCTAGGTGTCTTAATCGACGACAAACTCAAGTTCCGATTGCAAGCAGAGGCAGCGGCAGCAAAAGGACTCAAGGTTTTGTATGCCTGCAACCGCCTCACCCGCCCGTCCTTTGGACTCCCCCACAAGTATGTTAAACGGTTGTACGAGAGCGTTGTGGTCCCCAAAATGACCTACGCCCTCGACACCTGGTTCACTCCGATAACGACCGAACCAGGTGCGACCGTTCGACGGGGGAGCGTGGGTTTTGCGAAGCGCATGGGAAAGGTTCAACGCCTGGCCGGGATTCTTATCACCGGCGCCATCCGGACCACAGCAAATGACCTACTCGACCTCCATGCTCACAATACTCCCATTGAACTCCGCCTCAACGCGATCTGTCACAAAGCAGCGGTACGTATTTGCACTCTTCCCTCCTCCCATCCACTCTCCCCAATCGCCGCCCGCGCTGCCCGTCGCCACGACATCAGACGGCACCGCTCCGCGCTGCACAACTTAATGCACGCCTGGCAGCTTCGCCCGGACGAATTTGAAAAGATTCAACCCTTCCCTTTCCCCCCATCATGGACTCCTCCCTTCTCCCATGACATTGCTGCTAACAAGGACGATGCCCTGACTTGCGCCCGCGCACGCAGTCGCGACTTCGACCTCTGTCTGTACAGCGACGGTGCTGGCATTGACGGCAAAATTGGTGCCGCATGTATTACAGACCGCCGCGACGACACGTTCACGCGCAGGCTTCAGCTCGGATCCGAACATGATCATACCGTGTTCGAGTCCGAGGTCGTTGGCGCGACGCTCGCCCTCTCCTCCGTCCCATCCCTTCCACACCTCCGCAAAATATTCCTCGGCATTGACAGCCAAAGTGCGATTCGCGCTCTACGTCGGCCCCGACAGCAGCCCGGCCAGTACCTCTTACTGGAATCTCACGCCGAACTCGTACGGTTGAAGTCCAGGATCCCCGGGGCTGCGATCCACATCGGCTGGGTCCCCGGTCACGTCGATTTCCCCCCCAACGAACGCGTCGATGCGGAAGCAAAACATGCCGCCCAAAATAATCACCCCCCCCCATCACCACACCCCCGCCCTCTTCCAATCCCCTCTACCCCGCAGCGTCGCAGCTGCCAAAGCTGCATACCGATCCCGCACGACGTCCCTCTGGACCACCGCTTGGAAGTCTTCCCCACGATACGAAAAATACTGCCAACTGGACAAACACGCCACCGTCCATTCCATCCATAAACCCCTTATCAACCTCTCACGCCGAAACTCCAGTCTCATTGTTCAACTACGCTCCCGTGTCGTTGGGTTGAACGCTTGGCTCCACAAAATCCGACGCGCCGAATCCCCACTCTGCCCGACATGTCACCGCCGCGAAGATGTCCCCCACTTTATCTTCTTCTGCTCTCGATTCGCTCACCACCGCGCCCTCCTCACCGCAGCCCTTGGCCGAAAGGCCACATCCCTCGGCTACCTCCTCACCAACGAAAAAGGAATACGATACCTTCTCCGCTACATACACGCCACGAACCGCCTGCCCGCTTTCCGCGACGAAGTCCCCCCAGAACCAGACACTTAGATACTCTACTCATCCCCTCGGCGCCCCCCATCCCAACTTACCCACAATATCTCTACACGTCTCCCACCCTTACTCCGCATTCCCCCCTTCCTCCAATTATCTCGCTCTGACATACACTTTACTTATTGAACCACCTAACCCCCCTGCACGCATACCACCCCGGCACACTAATTTTCTGTTTATTTGCAGTACCCTCGGACCTCCTTCGCGCGTCGAGTCAAGCTGCCCCCGAGTGCCTCCGCAACCACCTTGTGCGTCAGAGCACGCTCCGCACTCGTATCGCCCGCCCCGTTGGTCCCTCCCCGAAGTCGCCCGCCCCGCCCTGCTCACTCGTGTGCCGTCCGGAAACCGGTCGACATGCGGCTTGGGTTGCATCGCTGCACCTAGGCATTATATTAGTTGTCCATAGCATTTACCGTGTACCATAGTCGCTTACAGCGACTCGAGCACGATAATGGAAATCATCATCATCATGAAACCCCACACACACCGTTCTCCGGAACAAAACCTTCCTTCGGGAAACCAAACTTGTTCTCTCGAGAACACCAAGAGTGCCCACAAGTCCCATAAAAATCCTGTGTTGTTCCGGAAGCACTCGTGTTTCCAGAAGCCCACTAGGTGCTTTCCGAAGGCCAACAACTCAGAACTTTGAGTTGTTCGTTGATCAGTTAGCTTCCGAAAGAGCCTCGAGTCCGTCTATACAAGCCTAATACTTGGCTTTCACCCCCGAACTACCCGTTCGTTACCCAGAGTGTTAGTGGTTGGTAGTAGTTGGTGTTTGTTAGTTGGTTTTAGTTGGATATATTCCATCTATCCCTTCCAGCAGCATTTCCGCATTCCACACACACCCCGAGTGAGAACCTTTCATCTGGAGCCCACCGCGAGGGGTAATAGACGAGACTAGAGTTTAACTCTGCCAGAAGTGACTGTTGAGTGAAAGCTAGTTCCGAGCAAAAGTGAAATTGGAGTTAGGATTCTTCGGAAACCTAAGTCACCAGAAACCGGTCCAATCTGAACTCCGACGAGCGAGCCTCACAGCACGCTTCTGACGAAGAAGAAAATACCCTCTCTGGAACAGGAGACCTTTATTGGAGCAGACAATCAACGAGACCCACGAGAGCAGCGAGAGCTTCAGCACAAGACGCTACTAAAACGAGTGTCTATTGCTGGAAGAGCACGAGCAGAACAGGCAGAGATCACTTCCGGGAGAGTCAGTGCCGTCCGAGAGCTAAGATACCGAGTACAAGCGCGCGCAGTAGAAAGACAGTCTTCTGCTTCTTCTTCTCGAAGGACTTTAGACAATCTGGCTTCCAGCAACCCCCTTGACTCCGGAACGAGCACACCAGCTCCTTCTCCAAGCAATCCAGGCGCTTCTTCCAGAAGCACTACGCCAGTTCAGAACACACAAACCGGGTCACCACCCGTACAGACTGCAGGACAGTCTGGGAATTCGAGTTCAAACGCGCAACAGCCGGCGGTGCCTACCCCGGCTTCTGTAACGAACCCGCTTCCGAACCCAAACCCGCGCCCTTCCAACAGGATGGCCGCGAACTTCCGAATGCCGCAGCCCTGGGACACCAGGAGCAGCCCGCAATTTGACGGAACGACCGCTGAGAGCTTGATGAAGTTCTTGAAATTCACAAAGTTGATAATCCATAACGCTGGTTTGGATAACGACGATGCGGAAAAGAAAGCGACTATCTTGAAGTACCTTCCGATAACCACTGCTTCGGAATGGGAAACCTTAGAGTCATACACTAAGACGTTTGATGAGTGGATCTCCGAGATCGAGGACTTGTTTCCGGAAATCAGAACCTTCCAGATCGGTTCGCTTGACGAACTAGACAAGATCTGTAAGAAGTTCCAACCCGGAATCAAGAAGTCTGAACAAGGGAGAATCAAGCGATTCAACCTGTCGTTCAAGACAGAAGCAGAAAAACTTGCGAAACCGCCAACCTTGGTTCTGAACGAAGGGCTGGTGGACAAGTACATGACCTGCTTCGAATCCTCTTTCGCCAAGGAAATTGACCTCATGGTGTCTCAGACCATGTACTGGCTAAAGGCAAAAGATGGCACAACTGCAGCACCAGCACCCGCAGCAGTTCCCGTAGCTGGAGCAGCCCCTCTTGATAGACCAGAGTCGACCCTTCCCTTGACTGAAATCATGGGCATTGTGGAAAACCTGGCTAAGAACAACAATAGGCGGACTGTTTCCACGGTGAATTACAACGAAGAGGTTGTTCTCATGAACAACTTCGGAGGGGCTTCCAGCAAGGAAACTTCTCCGGAAATGGTTAAACTTAGGACCGATCTTTCGGAACAGCTTCTTGAGTTTTCCGGAGAGATAGCCAAGTTGAAAGATGCGCAGGACCTTTCTGAGAAACGGACGCAGTCTAGCTTGAAAAAGTTGGAAGACCGTTCGGACTCCCACATGCAAAGAATTGACGAACAGTTCAAACTGATGACTCGAGAGCTTCGGGGAGGTGCACCGCATCAGGAAATAAACCTTCCAGGACAGACTTCCGGCAAGGCGCCGGAACGAGGCTTCCGGAATGGTGCTTCCGACTCTGCACCCCGAGAATGCTTCTATTGTTACTTGACGGGACACATGGTTCGGGACTGTCCCTATAAGCGAGAACACATAGATATGGGGAGAATCATAATCGAGGGCGGCAGAATGAGGTTGGGAGACGGGAACGCGTTTCCGAAGTGGCCAGATTCGAAGAGTCAGAAACAGAGAGTTGACGACTACTATGCCAACAAGCTAGTGCCAGGTGCCCCTCAGGTACTTGTACAAACCTACAATCATCCAAACCTGGAAACGATTAGTAGCTGGCATGTCAGCATGGCGGACGTTCTCGCTCAAGTTTATGATACCAAGGATGATGAGTCTCGGACACGCCAAGTCCAGGACCACATCCGGAAGCATCATCTCCAGAATGAGCCAGTCTATCCCACAGCAAGCTACCAGACCCAGGTAGTGCCTCAGTACAGCGGAATGGTGCAAACCTTCGCTCCGCAGATGCCAGCTGCTCAGTACCAAGTGCCAGAGTTTAGGACTAGCCCACAAGTGCAGAACCAGATGCCTCAGGTTAAGGGAGACGATGCCCTTACTGTGAATCAGGTGGTTCAAATCATGAAGGCCATGAAGGTTGCGGACGTCCAAATCAAACAAGAATTTGTGCAAACCCGGCAGGGCGCTGCCGGAAAGCCAAATTTATAAATCGTTCGATGAAGGCGGCAGAGGCAAACCAGTCTCGAAGCAAACCAGCAAAGCCGCCGGAGGACCGTTCAAAAGCTGGTTCGGAGAAGAGTGACAGTACGAGAGCTACGAGAGGTAGCGACGAGCCGGTGAGACCGCTTCCAGAATGGAGAAGGAAGCAGGTGGAAGTTGTGCTTCCAGCAAGGACAAGGAAGAAGCGACCTCGGTCTCCGGAAGCACCTGTCAGGAGAAATCTTGATGATGAGCATTCGGACGACGAAGGGGAGCTTCCGTATGAGAAAGTCCCGGAAGTGATGCGCAAGGACGTTCCAGAAGCAACACAGCCTCCGAACAATATACCCTCTTCTCCAGCAATGGAAAGAAAGGACGTTCCAGAAGAGCTGGGTGCTAAGGACAATATACCCGCGGTCAAAGAAAGAAAATCTCAGACGGAAAGAGCTTATGCCATCCGGAAGCCACTTGACAGAGATGGGACTGAAGAGAAAATGGCTGACGGAATTTGGAGTCTGCAAACCAATTTCGAACTTGGGGACCTAGTCCGTGCATCCCCCAAGATAGCAGAAATGCTTCGGAAAGCTTTGACTAAGAAGAGGCGGAAGCCTCCGAGAGTCAACGAGTCGGCAGGAGTCTTGAGTCAGGAATGTGCCTTTCCGTATATGGAAGAGGACTTCCAGAATCAAATTTCTGAAGACGCCTTGGAAATCGATGAGCTTCCGAGAGTAGAGAGTTTCTATATCTCAACTCAGGAAGACCACGATAATGATCCGAGAGTTGAAGTCGGAAACTCGGTTATTCCAGACCCGTTTCTGATATACTTATCAACGTTGGGACCTGATGAAGCCCCTCGCCAAGTATATGTGAGCACGGACTCTGAGAAACTACGGGTAGTGTTTCCGAAAGTGAACGGGCAGAGCTATGTGGAAGCTGTGGTAGACAGCGGTTCACAGATTATTTCTATGTCTCTTGCGGAAGCAGAGAAGTTGGATTTGAACTGGGATACCGACTGCCAGATCTTCATGCAGAGCGCCAACGGGCAGTTAAAAAGGTCGGCTGGTTTAGCCAGGAATGTACCCTTTACGTTCGGAGACATCACCGTGTACCTGCAGGTTCATGTGATAGACAAACCAGCGTACAAGATACTTCTCGGAAGACCATTCGACATCTTAACCGAGAGTCGTGTCCGGAACCATGCTGATGGCTCCCAGGACATATGTGTAAGGGATCCCAACACCCAGAAACGTTGCATAATTCCTACTAAGGCCAGGGGTGCATACACCGCTGCTGACGAGGAAAGGGCAAGGGTTGCGGAGAACTTAAAAGGGAACTCGGTGCCGGAAAGACCTTCGAGACAATCAGAATTCTTCCAGCCGCCTCGCAGCATACTGAAACGTGCTAGGAAGGCAACTGTTGAAGAAGTGGTAGACGAAGAGGATCCTGGTTTCCGGGAGGAAGATGCTTCCGACAGCGAGAATGATGAATCTTCCGGAAGCTCCCCCGAAAGTGAAGAGGAGGATTTTCGCCGGACTCCGATGAATTGATAGCTGGATATCAACAAGGGGAGATGGCGTTACAGTTCGGTTTTAACGAGGCAGGCGAGTTGGAGATCCAGGGCTATATGGAGCCTAGGAACGGGGAAGCGTTTACGGAAGATGAAGTCCGGGAAGCGTACGTTTCGGCTTCTCGCAGCTCGGAAGCAATGCGCTCTGACCACAAGGCCAGAGTGCTCTTCAACGAGTTTGTTAAGCCAAACCGAAAGCAACGGCGTGCGGGAGTCAACTACCAAGTTTTCACTTGGGACGAGGACGTTCCGGAACACCTTGCTCACATGACCGAGAAGAAATTGAACCGTGGGAAAATACCGAAGCATCGGTCCACGTTGAATCAGAAGTGCACCTGTTGTCAGACGGTGGAATGGATTATGTCCAAAGACACTAAGAAAGGCAAGAGCAGGAATCAGAAAGGGAAGAAGCAGGCTTCCAACAGGGTGCCGGCAACTCCTACTCTGATAAAGAGAGTGTATGCGACGAAGAAGTATAAGCCGGTAGCGTTGAAAGTACGGCCAGTTTATACTGACCTTCCGGAAAGGTTTCGCATCCAGAGGGAAATCAAGGGAGACCCTCTGAAAGACATGCCAGGGCTGGCAACAAATCCAACAGACTTCGCACCTACCGGAAGGTACACTCTGGAAAGGAAGGAGATCATTGATAAGATTCATGCTAAGGACTTCTTGTGGTTGGAGGAGAAGAAATTGCTCCACAACTTCATGATGGTTCAGAATGAAGCCTTTGCTTGGGACGACTCCGAAAGGGGAAGCTTCCGGCATGATTTCTTTCCACCAGTGGAGATCCCAGTAGTCGAGCACAAAGTCTGGGTTGAGCGAAGTATTCCAATACCTCGTGGTCAGCTGGAGATGGTCTGTGATATTATCCGGAAGAAGATAGATGCTGGAGTGTACGAGCCTTCGAACGCCTCGTACAGGACCAAATTCTTTGGAGTAGTGAAGAAAGATGGAAAGAGCATTCGGCTAGTCCATGCTCTGGAACCCTTGAACAAAGTCACGATAGCCCATTCGGGTGTGCCTCCAGCAACGGAGGAACTAGCGAATCACTTCGCTGGACGCGCTTGTGGAGCAGTCTTGGATTTGTACTCCGGGTATGACCATCGAGATATAGCGGAAGACAGTCGAGACTACACAACCTTCCAGACACCGTTCGGAGCCCTTAGACTGGTAAAATTACCTCAGGGTTGGACCAACTCGGTTCCAGTGTTCCATGACGATGTCACCTATATTCTGAGAGACGAGATTCCTCATGTCACGATACCTTATATTGACGATGTTCCAATACGTGGACCCGGCTCAAGGTATCAAGACAAGAACGGGAAGTACGAGACTATTCCGGAAAACCCTGGGATTAGACGCTTCGTCTGGGAGCACTTCCAGAACCTGAATAGGATTGTTCAGAGAGTGAAATATTGCGGAGGCACGTTCTCAGGTCTGAAGGCAATTTTGTGTCTGGATGAGTTTCCAGTAGTGGGCCATCTATGTTCTTTCGAAGGCAGAAGGCCTTCCGAAGACAGAGTAGGCATCATTATAAGGTGGCCAGACTGCGAGAATGTCTCGGAAGTGAGGCAGTTTCTGGGAGTGGTAGGGCAGATGCGTATGTTCATAAAGAACTACGGAAACATCTCCAGACCGATCCAGAGGCTTCTCCGGAAGGACACAGAGTTCGAGTGGGGTGAAAAACAGCAGAAGTCTATGGACTTGATTAAGATGGAAGTCGCGAAGTGTCGAGCTCTGAAACCACTCAATTATGAGTGGGATTCTGACATCGTGCTTTCCGTAGACACATCGTGGAGGTCGGTCGGGCTTGAAATTTATCAGCTCGATCCCGACGATCCAACCAAGAAATACTTCGCGAAGTTCACGGCCATACCTCTGAACGACCGGGAAGCTCGGTTCTCACAACCAAAACGAGAGTTGTATGGGCTTCTGAGAGCGCTTGACAGAATGCAGTATTGGCTGCTGGGAGCAAGGCGCTTGGTTGTGGAAGTCGATGCATTGTACATCAAGGGTATGCTCTCGAACCCAGGCATGGGGCCGAACGCAACTATCAATCGCTGGATTGAGAAAATCTTGATGTACCACTTCAGTCTGAAGCACGTTGCTGGAAAGACCTTCCCGACAGACGGTCTCTCCCGGAAACGTCCAGCTGAAGGAGATGAAGAGTGGCCCAATCCGGAAGATGGGTTTGACGAGTATGAATTGCCAAAGGACCATCCAGGATGGGACCGGGAAGGCAGGCAGCCGTTAGACTTTGAAGACTTCAAGGATGAGATTGACACGAGAGGAGGCTACGAGCAAGAAATATTCGATTTCGCTGCTTCGGAAGGAGACTTCCAGAAAGAGTGTAACGATGCTTTCATGTCGGAAGTCCAGAACGTGGATATTATCCGGAAAGTCTACGAAGCTGAAGGATTAGCTGTGCCGCAGTTTCTGAACGTGCACACCTTGCCGGAAGAACCCTTGCTTCCGGACGCCAAATATAAATTGGATCCAGAAAGCAGAGAGGACTATCCGGAAGCACACAGATCCGAGTCTGCGAAAGAGTTAGATGAACGAGTTGGCAAAATCCGTGAATGGTTGAAGGACCCACTACAGAGACCTGAAGAGTTCCGAGATAAGGACCCTGACGGAAAGACTGCAGATTCCTTCCGGAAGTTCATGAGATATGCAGCTAAGTTCTACCGTGACAAAGTTACTGGAAAGTTGTACAGGCAGGATGGTGATGATCCTCCGAAGCTGGTTGTGGCTAAGGAATACAGGATGTACATGCTGCGCTCTGCACACGATAGCTTAGGGCACAAGGGCGCTTACGCCACTAAGTGCATGATTGACTTGCGCTTCTGGTGGCCAGACCTATCCCAGGATGTGGACTGGTACGTGAAGACATGTCATTTGTGTCAAGTGCGGCAGAAGACGATGCTTAGGATACCTCCGAAAGCAACAGTGACACCGAGTATCTTCCAGAAGATACACACGGACGTGATGGTTATGGGGAGTACCTTCGAACGGATGTCGTTTAGTAGTTTCCGCAAGAGACTCCTTGTCAAGGTGGAACGAAGCGAGAGCGTTGCGCTCCGATAATGCCGAGGCTCTCGGAAAGTTCCTTCTGGAAGACATAATCTGTCGATGGGGTTGCCCAAGGGAGATAGTGACTGACAATGCGGGACAGTTCCTGGCAGCGGCTGAAATGGTTAGCTTCGAAATACGGGATAACAGGGATACGCATCTCTCCGTATAATTCGCAAGCTAACGGAAACGTTGAGAGAGGTCATTGGGATATGAGGCAGTCGCTGTACAAGGCTACGGGTGGAGACACTCGGAAGTGGTACTGGTTTCTGCATCAAGTTCTCTGGGCGGATCGAATAACTGTCCGGAGGGGCCTAGGGTGTTCACCGTATTTCGCGCTATGCGGGGCACATCCAGTAATTCCATTGGACATTGAAGAGGCAACGTGGTTGGTTGAGTTTCCAGGAGAAATCATATCAACAGCCGAGTTAATTGGGCTTCGGGCAAGGGCTCTGGCAAAGCACTCTCAGCATGTGGAAGAGATGCGTGCCAGAGTCTCCGCAGAAAAATTGGCAGCGGTCAGACGTTACGAGAGAGTGCATGAACATACGATTAAGGACTTTGCGTTTAAACCCGGGGAGCTGGTTCTTGTCAGAAACACAACCGTGGAAAAATCGCTTAACACTAAGATGGCTTCCAGATATCTGGGACCTATGGTGGTTGTCCGAAGGACTAAGGGTGGTTCCTACCTATGTTGCGAAATGAATGGTGCAATGTTCCATAGTAAGATTGCGCAGTTCAGAGTAGTGCCATACATGGCAAGGAAACAGCTGGACCTTCCGGAAAGCATCTTGGACTTAATCGACCTCTCGAAAGAGAAGCTGGATGATTTGGTGGCGGAAGGGGAAATTGAGGACGACTACGCTGGAAAAGACCTTCAATTCCACAAAGTCAACCTAAAACCCGACTGGCAAGAAATCGATCCGGAAGAACTTTCGGAAGAGTATGAGAGTGATTCGGAAGAGGAAGAGGACTTGCGTCCGACACCGAAATTTGGAGCTGCAAACCCGAGACGTTCGAAGAGAGCGAAGAAGTCTTAACTGTTGTTAAAGAACTCGCTGCTACTGGACAGGAGGGTATGTTAAAGGAATGAGCCTCAAGTTGGATGTGGACGAAAGTCTGCTGGAACGATTGTGTATAAAGAGTGCGCCTCAAGTTGGTTGCTTCTGGAAGGAAGTAGTGGGTTGCTGGAAACGAAGTTTCCGGAAGCCTACGAAACGATTCAGAAAGGGGAACTAGCACTGGGGAAAATAGCGACGAACCTATTTGTGGAGGATGGGGTCCGTAAGAATGGAAAGCTCACGAGCGTTCACAACGGCCATAATGCCTTCGTGCTCAGCATGCAGCATTTCATACAGACGAAGCTCATACGACAAGTTGAAACCGCAGACATTGATGTTGCTGCGAACTTGGCGCTCCATGCGAAGGAGAGCATCGCTGTCGAAAAGCAGCCGGGTTAGGGTTGGAAACCACTGCTGAAGCGGCGGCGAGGATTTCAGCGTCGGAACGAGTCTCTGTTCCTGGAAACGGGATGAGAGATAACCTTCCGGAGGAGAGAAAGTGACGAACCCTGAGCGGCGGGGTGCTCTGTGTCGTAGGCGTGTCTGCTGGACCCAAAGCAGCTACGCTTCCGGAGACCATCAGCATTAGAACCATCAGCGGGTTCCTCGGGAGTGGCCTGAAATATGTGTCAGAAGGAACGGCATGATATGTTAAGGTTACGAACGGTGGAAGCACGTTTGGAAGCCTTAGTGGAAGACTGATGCTGGCGATAAATGGGATGAAGAAGGTCGAGAAGCGACGGGCGTACGGAAGACTTGGACTTGTTCGAGTTGGAAGGCGCGGCGGGCTCTTCCTCGTCATCGTCAACCTCGATCACGGTCGACTGGGAAGCGGTAGATTCCACAGGAACAGCAGCGGGTGTCTGGAGTGTTGCGAACTCAGAAATGAGCGAACGAATATAACGAGGAATTGGGGGCGGACACTACTCACGGGATCAGGAACAGTGGTGGCTCCATTCATGGGATCATCTTCACCTGCCTCTTCTTCGGAGTTGTCGTCGCCTTCAGAATCAACGGTGACGGAAGACTTGACGGTCTTACGACGCTGGAAGGGAATTAAGCGAAAATTTGGCTTCTGGAAGGCAGAGGACTTACGGAAGAGCGAGCACGCTTAGTACTCTTGAGGGCTGCAACACGCTCTGCGCGGTTGGCAGCAACCTTGTCACGATGGGCAATCTTCTCTTCGGCACGAATGCGAGCGGTGGCGTCGATGATGACTCCGACCTCACGGATAGGCGCGTCCCAAGTACCGGGACCAGTGCCCCAACTCGATTGATAATTCTTGCGGATGGTGAAAGAGAATGTCGCGAATGACAGGGGAGTGCGCAGCGACGTCCAGATGATCTTTGAGGATGAGCTGGAAGCATGCTGTCAGAAGGGGAAAATAGTGTTGCCAGAAACGACTCACGAGCGTCTGGGCCTGATCCGAGAGGAAGTCGAGATGCGCCTGGCGGTCCTCGAACTTGGACTTGATAGCGCGCTGGACTTTCAGAAGGTTATCCCAGATGGCGACGGGAAGGTTCTTGGGACAGATGGAAGGATCGTTGATTTGCGACATGAAGAAACCAGGATGCGAGAAGGCAAGAGGCAGATAGACGCTTCGGACGCTCAGCGCCCTTAAATTCATTCCGGCAAGCATTTGATGGAATAACTGGGGACAGTTATGATTTAAAAGTGTTGGGGAGGGGTAAAGTGGCGAGCTCGATTTCGAGAAATTTTGGAAATTTTGCCAAGATACAAGCAACAGTAGACAGGTTGAAACCTGGAAACAGGGCCTGAACTGAATAAGTGTTGAGGCGAAGGCTCCAAAACGATCGATGTCTATACAGTCGGAAAGCCTTCCGGAAGCCAGGAGATGGATGGCTTCCGGAAGGAACGCCATTCAGGAGCAAAGTGGTTGACAGAAGCAAAGCGATCAAAAGTGCGAAAAAGTGAACCATAGTTGAGATGGGTATACTGGAAGCTGGCACAGTTACAGAAAAGTACGCTGGTCTAGCTACAAGGCAGGCAAATCCATAGAGCTATCGAGAAGGCCAGCGAGAGTTGACAAGCTGGAAGCGCTTCCGAAAGGAGCTTCCGAGACCTCGCTCCACGAAATGTTCGGGGAGGGACCGATCAGAGAAACCCTGTCGGAAGCGGGACAGTATCTGTTGTGACAAATCATACGAGCCAGGAGTGCGTTCTGAAGCTCGGGAGATAGTCCGAAGACGAGTCCGAGATCCAGCAAGGCAGCAACGGCTTTGGGATTGAGAGAGTCGAGGATGTTCCGGAAGGCGGTTAGCGTCTTGAAGGAATGAGTGACGGAAGTCGCCTCGAAGTATGCGGGTACGATCGGATAGAGGGCATGATAACGCTCGAGAGTGACGATGGCACCATAATCAACGGCTAAAGCTATTGAAGTGTCAGGAGGGTGCTTAATCGAAAGGTGCCGGAAACACGCACCGATCTTGTCAGAAGCAATTGCGTCGTCGGCTGCGGCAAAATCCTGAAATTCTCTAAGGCTGGGCGAAGGTGCAACCTTCCGTCAAGGAAAGATCGCACTCCCGACAGCTGAGAGACCAACAGTCCGAAGGTGCAACCGCGGTTGAGCTTGACACAATTGTTGCAGGAAGCCTTTGGCTGCCGGTAGGATTAAGCGATTAACTCCGGAAGCTCCTATGATATAAAATAGGACTCACGTCGCGAGACACCAGCATAGCAGAAATCTCAGCGAAGCGCGGAGTGGCTGCGATAATGGATGGTGACAAGTGACGAGGAGAACTCGCTAGGATGGTGTCCAAACGGTCGAGAGGAGGGTTCATTCTGGAAAGGATGGCTTCTGGAAACAATTCTTGGTACACCTATATACCCGGGCGGCTTCCCGAAACAGGCAACCGGAGAGGAGTTTCGGACAGTGGATAATATTGGAATCTATGAACGATACAAATTATTCATCCTCAAGAGCAACAAGGGCCTCCACACGAGCAGAGAGGAGGTTAATTAGCGTCTGGCCGTACTGTTCCTGACGGAAGAACAGGATAAGCGCCAGGGAGTTCAGCACGACTGTGAAAACCTTCGAGAGCTTCGCGAACGTGACGGCGGGAGCGGTTGAAGTAGCTCGGCGAAGCCAGCGAAAGACTGCGGGAACGTGGACTTGGAGCTCGGCGAAAGGAAAGCGGTCGCGACCGAGGAAGGAACCTGTGGAAGACGGAAGTCAGAAACAGGAGGCTTCCGGAAAGCAGCAACGCACGACCAGTCCATTCGGAACGGTGGTCGTTGTAGAAAGTGTTCCAGGCCTCGGGATCCATAAGGAAGCAGGTGTTGTCCAGGACGCGTTCACAGGCGATACAGGCGCGCCCCCAAGTTCTAATAAAGCAGTCGATGCCGCGTTCTTGACATTGCCAGCACGGGCTGGATGGCTAGACCAGCGTGACGGCTTCAGAACGGGTTTCCGGAAGGAACGGGCAGCGTACCACGAAGTCTTCCAGCATGAAGAGTGTAAACTCTTCGTGAACGTTGCGGATAGGCATGAGTGTAGAGAACAGGAGTTGTCGGATGAGTTTAATGTCTCAGCCGGAAAGTGATCCGAGTCTCGGAAATAGCCGTGGTTGACTTCACGAAATTAACGAGAAAAAGTCTTCCGGAAGGTCCCAGGGCTTCCGGAAGCATGAATCGCGAAAATCTTGGATAGTGTAGAATTTGCACTTGGACGATGATTCTGAGCTCAGTAGACTTGAAAGGGACTTCAGCTAATGAGGTGTTGAAAGTCTTCTGGAAGCCTGTTCTGGAAGCGGACTTAGGATAAAAATTCTTAAAGTTCAAACCAGAGAGCGCGAGAAATAGTCCAATGCATTCGGGCACGGCTAAACTAAGACAACACGAGGGACGATAAAAAGTGCGAGCGATACATGAATGCGTGTAGTGAAAGTGTAAGAGTCTGTCAGAAGCGAAGGAGTCCGGGGCTTCCAGAAGCAACCCAAAGCGCGGAGAGAACGACGATCGAGAGACAGTATATGATTATGGTGCCCTTCACCAAACCATGTCTAGGTCGAATTGCGTTCGTCTGGAGCGGGTGCTCAAGGGAGTTCCTTGCTGGAAGGAGTCAGCAGTTGGAAACTGGAGGGAACAGAGACGTACGCGGGAGGCATCTCGGAGTCATCCGCTGGTTTCTTCGACCTGCTCGATCCAGCCTTCGCACTCTCGCGACGAGCTCTACTGGAAGAAGGGGCGGTGTTGGAAACGGGAGGCAGTGGTGCTTCTGGAGACTCTTCCGGAAGCGGCTTCGCCAACTCGTCCCGCAGGCGCTCGAACTCCGTACGAGTATCGCGACCTCTCTCCTTCCGACGCGAGTCCTTCGCCTGCTGAGTCTCCACCTGCTGCTCGATGGTTGGGACGTCGAACTCCTCGCCGGAGAAGTCCTTCCCGCCATGGGCAGCCTTGCTGGGATTGAAGGCTTCGACATGCTCCGTCGTGGAACGCTCTTCGAAGGTCTTCGCCAGCCGCTCCTGCGCAAGGGAAATTTCAGCAAGACGGTCGCGGAAGGTCGCCGTCGAATTGGTCCGGGTGAACCGAGCGTTGAACTGCTCGGCGCCGACATGCTCGATGACGAAGTTTGAGTGTTCCAGGAAAGATTGAAAAATGCGCTGGAAGTCGAGGGATTCCAGAACGGCGGCGCGGTGAGCGGTGTGGGCGCGAATGAACGAAATATGGACATCTTGAACAAGGCTCCAGGAGCCTTCCGGAAGCCGTTAGTTTCCGGAAGCAAGACAGAGTAGAAAAAATATGAAAGTGAACGACGGGACTCACGAAGCTGGCCCATTTCGATCCAGGCATACGACTCGAGCCGGAAGCGTTCGAGTTGGTCGTCGGTGGCGGAAAAGGAGCACGAGCGGCGCTTCTGAGAATCGCAGGCGGTGCATTTGTGGTTGTACCCGCGGAACTCGCAGAAGGTGTCGTAAATGATGCATTCCAGACACAAGAACCCGGGCTGGGAAATAGAGAAGTCAGTGACGGAAACGTGAAGAGAAGCTGGAAACTCACATCCTCGATGAACCTAAGCATCGCTTGCTGGATGCGGTTGGCAGATATCTTCGGAAAGTGCACTTGCGTCGGAGTGAGGTGAGGCAGCTGGGAGGCCGCTGGGTTGCCCTTGCCGCGGTGTGCGGGAAGCGGGAGACCGTTCGTTGTGAGAGAAGGGTGTTTCGGAGGCCAAGGGCGACCGGGAGGAACACCTGGGACAGTTGGGTTGCCCTTCTGCCAGAGGTTTAGGGTCATCGCGCGCTGATCGAACATCCAGAGGTGCTCCTTAGCAATCTTGGCGCGGGGCTCCTGCGTGAAGGACGGGAAGTCTTGAAGGTCGTTGGAGTAGAGGCCTCGGTAGCCGTCTCCCGGAATGACCCACTGATCGAAGGAAGCTGAGTGAGCAACGATGTTTCGGAAAGGAGAGTCGGACGTACCTCAGGATCCTCGTCGGCAGCAGGTGGCGCGAGTATGGGAGGAGGAGCGTTCGGGAAGGGACGAGACTTGGACTTGCGCTTGGAAGACTTGTTCTCCGCTTCGACTTCAGACTTCTGCGACTCTGAGTCGGAAGGGATTAGCGCTGCAAGAAGCGGATGAGCGTAGCAAAGGGGAAGTGGACTGGCGACTCACGGTCCTCGGTCTTGCTGTTGGAAGGACCTGGAGAGGCGTTTTTAGTCTTGCGCGGTTGGCTTCCGGAAGCACGAGTTTCCGGAGGCACGAGCGAAGCGGCAGCGGCGGGGTTCGTATGAGAAGTGGTTAGACGCTTGGGTGGTGCAGGAGGCGGCATAGTCTGAGCGGATGAAGAGGACTCTGCGTGTTTCGAAACCTTGAGCGCGACAGGAGTAGGCGTTTGCGATCTGAAATAATGGTCAGCAATACGGAAGAAAGAGAGAGTAAAAATCAGGACGAACGAAGTTGGAGTCGGAGCGCTGCCGGAAACAAGTTAGAGAAGCGTCTAAAAGGGGAGAGATGGACTTACGGAGCGGGGGCCTTTCCGGAAGCCCTGCCAGAAGCAATCAACCTTGACGTTGTCGATGGTGCCTTGGGCGGCGGCGGGATCGACTGTGACGGGGCTTGGCCGGACGTTGTCGATGGTGTCCGATGGCTGGAAGGGCCAGCTGGAGTCCTGGTGGGAGCGGTTTCGGAACGACGAGACGTCAATGCGGAAGCACTGGACGGAGGCGGCGGAGGATCCTCATCGTCGGAAGAGCTGGAGTCGCTGGAGTCATCCTCTTCGTATCTTATGATGAGCTCGGGTTCCGCAACGCCTAAGTCGACCCAGTAAGTCGTCACGAGTGGAAACGTCCAATCAGACGGAAGCGGGTTAGCCTGTGGAAAGTGCGTTAGAGTTGCTGGAAACAAGAGAAAGAAGGTTGAGGCGCACCTCGAAGTCCGCGTTAGTGTTCTGGCAGAGCCTCGTCTCGCCATCTTCAAACTCCTCGCGTTCTTGAGGCGTGAAGTATTGGTAGAAAACGCGGAGGGGATACAGGAACCGGTCGAGGAACTCTGGGTGAGAGCGTTCGGCCCAAGCCCAGTAGTGAGCCATATGGGAACCAAGGAGTGAGCGTTGGAAGCAGGTGCCGGAAGGAGGGGTACAAGAAGAAAACGCACCAGGCGGGAGAAAAGTCCCCGGAAGATCTTAATAGGGATTTTGCGACGGGAGGATTCGTGGCTGGTGAAATACCGCACCAAACGAGGAACGTCGAGCAAGAGTTTGTTGAGAGGGCTGAAGCGTTCCTCACGGAACGGGGCAAAGGGATCGAGCGGCTTCTTGTCGCGACGCGTTAGGAACTGGAAGACGCGGCCTTCATGAATGAGCATAAGGTTAGCTTTGAAGTCCGAAGTCGGGAAAGGCGCGGGAGGCGGCGCCACGGCGGGGGACACGAGTTGGTCGTCGGGGGCGGGCATTTCAACGTCGGAGCCGGCCTCAGAGCCATAGGCGGCGAGCGAGTCAATGGAGGAGCTGCGAGAGCGCTGGGACATCATTGAGCGGTGGTGGCTACGGCGACGGCGAAAAACGAGACTTTGAGAGAGATATGGGGGAAAAAGGGAGAGAGGGTGGGCCAAATTCGGCTGAGGCCCTGCTTATAAGGACTGCGCGGGCGCTAAAAAGAAGCCGCAGCGCCAGGGCCAGAAAAGCTAAAAAGTGCCTCGAGGGACGCAAGGAGACTTGAACCCTGGGAAAAACATATGAATAGAACGCAGATCTAAGTCCCAATAGCGGATTTTACCTTGTGCACGCCCGGAGTTTGGAAAAACTTGGGTATGGAATGAGAGAGAAAGACAAGAAGAGTTAGACTGAGGGGTCTACAAGGGGGGGACAGACATACCTGTCTCAAAAAGTGACGAGATCGACGGAATTGATCGGAGTGTTCGCTTATTAGGGCGGTGGGAATCGCCGCGCCTAGACATGGCTGTGCTCGGCGCTGCTAAATTAAAGGCCGCGGGGTCAATCCGGGAACGGACTTAGGATGAAAAACTTTTGGTGTTTCCGGAAGGTGGCTAGGCTGCTAGGCACATCGTACTGGAAGGGCTGGAAGGGGGTCTTTGGGAACTGACACAAGGACGCGGCTAGGTATTCCCTGGCATGTAGTCGTGTGGTTGGGGACATCGACGAACTGAGCTAAAATGTTTCCGGAAGTGACTTTCCGGAAGCTGAGCTGCGAGAACATGGTAGACCGGGGACGGTCTAAATTAAAGTGTGGGGGAGATGATAAGCCGTGCAGAAAGCCACGTCTGAAAAGCGGGAATCTTTTCGATTTCAACTTAGCAGGTTTTGGATAGAGCACGCTCCGGAAGGGTAAAAAGCTTACCGGACGACACTCTGGAAAGCATATGCTCCCGGAAAGGCTTGAAGCGACATTGGTCCAGATGGCTAAGCAGACCCTCAACAAGTGTTTCTAGCTTCAACAAAGCTGGAGATACCACTGGAGAGCGTGTCGCTGAATACTAAGTGCGCGGTTCGGAAGGACATGTAACAAGGTCCGGAAGATAGTTCAGAAGCGCCAGCCAGACCTAGCTCTCCACAGCAACAAAAGCCATGCTTCCAGAAGCCAGGCTTCCAGGAACGAGTGACCATACCATAAAATGAACCAAGTCCGAGTAGGAAACGATCACTCCGGCGAGATGGCCGAGAGGCGCATCAAAGTGAAGAAATGTCGGCAAGCATGGTTTCCGGAAGGATTGCTTCCGGAAAGACCGAGCGGCCAAAGCAACAAAGTGACAGGGGCGAGCGCAACCAGACGGGTAGCCACCCGGTGACAGCTGTACGTGCTCGGAAGTGTAACCGAGGCGGAGCCCTTTCCGACTGACAGGTTGGAAATCCGAACGAGATGCCGAGTGATGCCGAGAGTTGAACCACTCAACCCATTTCGGGAAGGACAAGTTGAACTTCGGAAAACCCGCCCAGAAACACGCAGGAAAGCTGCCACAACTGGGCTTCTGGAACGAGATAGGTACTGAGGGAAAGAGAACGCGTCCGGAAGGCGCTTTGGAGACGAAGAAAACCCCAACTCAACTGGAACCAAATGATCGAGCTCTCGGAGAGCGAACCGACTAAACCAATCGAACGGACAGTGATTGAAGGGCTGGAAGCCATAGCTACCGGCTGCATACCCGGCTGCGGACATAATATTAGTTACGAGACTCATTTCTGAACCATGTATAAAAGGACTAGTAGAGTAGAGCGTTCGGTAGCAGACGCCCCGGGACGCGGACACGGAAGTGCCAGCGGGTTCGGAAGTCCACGCTCCGAAAGCTATAACTGCCTGACACGCACTTGTACTTTCCAAAGACGATCGATTGCAATTGACACACTGTTGGATAAACCTCTGCGTTTCGAACGCTTTCGGAAGTCACTGACCTGACGCTTCGGATAAACTTGATTGACGTGACCTGATTGACCTTGTCCTGACCGACCTGACCTGATTGACCTTGATTGACCGTGTCCTGACTTGACTGGATTGACCTTGTCTTGATTGACTTGCTTCCGAGAAGCGCTCTGTCTGCATTCCCAAAACCCTGCCAGAAGCATCTTCTGAAACCCCACACACACCGTTCTCCGGAACAAAACCTTCCTTCGGGAAACCAAACTTGTTCTCTCGAGAACACCAAGAGTGCCCACAAGTCCCATAAAAATCCTGTGTTGTTCCGGAAGCACTCGTGTTTCCAGAAGCCCACTAGGTGCTTTCCGAAGGCCAACAACTCAGAACTTTGAGTTGTTCGTTGATCAGTTAGCTTCCGAAAGAGCCTCGAGTCCGTCTATACAAGCCTAATACTTGGCTTTCACCCCCGAACTACCCGTTCGTTACCCAGAGTGTTAGTGGTTGGTAGTAGTTGGTGTTTGTTAGTTGGTTTTAGTTGGATATATTCCATCTATCCCTTCCAGCAGCATTTCCGCATTCCACACACACCCCGAGTGAGAACCTTTCAGCGCCGACAGCATCGATGTGGGTTGTGCACTCATTGAAGTGAGCACGCTTCCCGAGGACATCGACCACAACCATGATGGCGTCATAGCCATGCGCCTCGGGGAGCTCCACAACAAAGTCCACCGACACGGTGTGCCAGCGCTCCGGAGGAATCTCAGTCGGGTGCAGCTGTCCAACTGGGAGCTTCCGGATTGCCTTGGTGCGGCAGCACAGGTCGCAGGTTGCAACATACCGGCCGACGTGTCGGGACAACTGGGGCCACCAGTAGTTCCGGGAGACAAGCTCTAACGTCTTGAAGCGGCCGGCGTGACCAGCAACCCGGGTGTCGTGATGCTGCTCCAAAATCCGGCGGCGAAGGTCCTTGTCCCTGGGGACAACAAGCTTGCCACGGAAATAGAGGAGACCGGTGTCGACATGCCACTCAGCGCTGCGGGCAGAGCGGGTGTTCCGGACCTTCAAAAGTTCCCGAGCCGCCAGAGCGACGGGGTCTTCGAGGTCAGGTTCACCGGCCAGTGCATCTCGGATGTCGCGCAGGATCGCAGCCTCAGGACCAGAGACGGAGACACCTTCGAGAGCGCGAAGGTGGAACAGCTTCGGACTCAGGAGAGTGACATCCTGGTTGTCCGGAGCTGACCCGTGGTCTGGTCTACGAGAGAGGGCATCGGGACGTCCCATGAGCTTTCCGGGCTTGTGATGAAGCGTAAAGTCGAACCGAGACAGGTACAGCGACCACCGCGCCTGTCTACGGTTGAGGTTCTGCGACTTCCGGAAATACTCCAGGTTCTTGTGGTCAGTCCAGATCTCGACGGGATGCTGCGCGCCCTCGAGGAAGTGTCGCCACTCCTCGAGGGACCGGACGATAGCGAGCATCTCCTTGTCGTGGATCTCGTAGTTGCGCTGGACTGGCGACAAGCTCTTGGAGAAGAATGCCACAGGGTGCCACTTGCCGTCAGAGCCTTCCTGCGAGAGGACAGCTCCGGAGGCAAAGTCGGAGCTATCCGCCTCAAGCCGGTACATCCGAGACTCGTCAGGGAGGATGAGGACTGGATCAGAGGTGACAGCGTCCTTGAGGGCTTGGAACGCGGCGGCCTCGATCTCAGTCCAGACCCACACCTTGCCCTTCGCAGTGAGGTCAAAGAGCGGACGGGCAATGTCGGAGAAGGCTCGGATGAACCGCCGGTAGAAGTTTGTGAAGCCAACAAACTGCTGCACATCCTTCTTGTTCTCCGGCGTCGGCCAGGCAGCAACACCAGCGACCTTGACGGGGTCCATCTCGACGCGGTTGTGCGAGATGATCACTCCGAGGTATTCGATCGACGACTTCTCGAATTCACACTTCTCCGGGCGCAAGTAGAGCTTGTGCTCCCGGAGACGTCGAAGCACCTCCCGGACAATCTCGCGATGCCGGGTGATGTCCGAATGTGCGATGAGGATGTCGTCGAGGTATACCATGACGTCGCCAGACATGATGAGATCCTGGAAAATGTCATTCATCATGGTCTGGAAGGTCGGGGGGGAGTTCGTCAAGCCGAAGTACATCACCAGGGGTTCGAAGAGTCCCCTGTTGGTGCGGAACGCTGCCTTCCACTCGTCACCCTTTCGGATCCGGACGTTGTTGAAGCCCCAGCGGATGTCAAGCTTCGTGAAGAACCGTGCGCCTTTCAAGCGATTAATGAGGTCGTTGATCAGCGGGAGTGGATACCGGTTCTTCACGGTCATCGCGTTCAACGCCCGGTAATCTTGGACGAAGCGGAGACCACCATCCTTCTTCTTGATGAAGAAGACTGGTGAAGCCATGGGAGACTTCGACGGCCGAATCCGACCAGTAGCAAGGCCCTCCTCGATGAACGCGTCGAGCTCGCGTTGTTCGAGGGGTGAGATAGGGTAGACCTTACAGTTGGCGGGCTTTGAGTCGGGGACAAGTTCGATGGCGTGGTCCCAAGTCCGACTCTCTGGTAGCGAGTCAAATGACTCCCGACTGAAGACATCCTCGAAGTCACGCACCCACTGGGGAAGGGGTTCCTTACCGGGTGCGGAGTTCTTGGCATGGGCTTCCGCTAGGCGTTGAGAGACTGTAGCGGAGGCTCGGATGTCTTCTGGAGGAGAGAACATTGTGTAAAATATACGGTCTCCATCCTCGATCGTGTCGTCCTCATCGTCCGAGTCATCAGAGTCATCCGGAGACAACTCTGGTAACTCGTCCTCGAACTCGTCATCGTCATCCTCGCCAGAGCGAAGGTCCGTGTCCACAGCACAGATGCGGGGTATCGGGCCAGCACGGAGCTGGCGAAGGATTGAAGCAGCAGTTTTAGCGTGCTGGCGTTCGATCCTCGCCTCATCGCGGCAAGTCGTACAAACAGAGGGGCAGCGGCTCATTTTTACCTCCCGGGTTTCCCAGTTGATCTCCGGGTTGTGCTTCCGGAGCCAGGAGAACCCGAGAATAAGCTTCTGCTTGCCGAGCCGGGTGACAGCAAGCACAGCGCGCTCGCTGTGCGCCTTGTAGCGGAGGATGACATCTGCGACTTCCCGGATGCTGCCAGCTTCGTTTGGGGAGCCGTCAACATTGAAGACCGGGATAGGACGAGAGAGTCGACGGAGCGGGACCTTGTTTTCTGCAGCATACTCCGAGTCGATGAACTCTGAGGTAGCGCCACAGTCCACAAGCCCAGACAACGATAGTTTGACAGCATCATCGGTGGACTCAATCTCGAGGGGGAGGTGGAGGGAGTTCGCGCTGGCCTCAGCCGCAATGGTGAAGCGCTTGGGAAGTTTGCGCTCCCACATTGGTTTACGACGCAAGCGGAGGGGATCGTCAAATACCGGCGCGGGGGTTCGAACTGGCGCAGGGGAGTTGGTTCGGTGGCTGTACAACCCGGGTCCCTCCGCCACTGATTTGCCATCAACAATGACGCACGGAGCTGTCGAGAGTGCGCAAAGTACGCCCTGTTTCTCCGGGTCGTGCGTCATCGCTATTTTTAGCCCGCCGGGGGGTGCGTCTATCGTTTCAAGTGATGCAAGAGGTGTATTGTCAGACTCATTACACAAGACATTGAAACGATTAGGGGACGCGACAGAGGGCGCACCGCTCACTCTGCGCGGGGGGGAAAATCCTCCTGGGCAACCGCAGCCGCGTGTTCCGCAACAACCTCGGCAGAGGCTAAACGGGCGACAAGCTCGTCAAGCATGTCAGCACCGAGCTGCTGGATGACCTCGTCCAGCACATCGACAGTGCGGACATCGACGGGGGTGGTGCAGTCTCGCGCGAAGTGGTTCGGGTCTCCACACCGGAAGCATCCGCGAAGAGGGGGGTTCCTAGCCCGAGTACGGTCTACGTCCATGGGGACAGGAGGGGGGAGAGAAGGTGGAGCGACCCTCTGCGGTGGTGGTGCAGGGACCGCGAGAGCAGGAACCACCCGAGCGCGGCCAGGCGCAACCGAGAGACGACCAGTCAACCCGGAAGCGGCAGCCTTTGCTCGGAGGAGCGACTCGTACTGGCGGTATGCGCGGAGCCGCCAGGCAGTGTAGTCGCGCAGGTCAGGGGGGTCGCTCGACCCGGTGATGGCGAGATTTATCGCCGGGTCGAGCCCAGTCCGGTATTTGGTGACCTTGATGAGCTCATCGTCGAAGCCGGCGAGGTCGACGAGGTCTTCGAAGTCGTCCGTGTAGCGGAAGACGTCGCGGGAGCCCATGAAGTACTGACGGGACTCGAGTTTCTGCAGGGCATGGTCCTGCTCGTTCTCCTCGACGAAGCGGAGGCGGAATTCAGCAACGAAGGCGGCCCAGGTGGGGAAGGGGAAGGTGGGTTTGGCCTCGTGTCGTTCTGCCCAGCGCTGTGCAGAATCCTTTGCCATAAAGGACATGGCAAAGCGGACGACCTTCACCTCAGAGGGCTCACCCCCTTCGGTGAATGCCTCGGGGAGGAGGCGGACGTAGGACCGGACAGCATGGAGGAATGCCCGACCCTGGGTCCGATCGCCGTCGAAGACAAACGGGGGGTTCGGTCGCAGGACCGATTTTGCGCCAGGAACGATGTTGGCAAAGATTCCTGAACCCGGGTCCGGAGCTGGGGCAGCAGGGGACGGGGCAGGGGAAGGCACCCGTTGGGGAGGTGAGGTATCGAGGAAAGCCATAAGGCGGTCGAGGGTCGCCTCAATCCGGGTCATGCGCTCCTCGGCGGTGCCAGTGGCAGCAGCGGGGTCGGCCATAACGGGATCGAGGGGACGGGAGGAGGGGGCAAGATTCGAGCTGGGCGAGGCGGGAGCGCTATCAGAGCGGTCCGAGCCTGGCAAGCCAAAGGTCGGAATCTTGACCGGTTAATCCCTTAGAGAGTTTCTTCTGCTGTAAGGGCAACCTCGAGGCCCGAGAATACTCAAGAGTCCTAGCGAGGGGAATCCAAAGTATATTAATAATGTACACTAGAATACAGGAAAGCATAACGCACCTAGCGAGGGGAATCCAAAGAGAAGAAACTCTGAGGATTCCCACGCTAGGTCGGGACTCTAAATACGTACTATACAGGCACATGTGACCGGAGTGATCGGCAGAGATCCCGGGCTCGGTCACAAGCGGAATGCCAACGGGAGATACCGGAGGGCTTAAAGGGGCGTCGGGAGGGGGTTCCCCTGACAGGTTGAAATCGAATTGCTCGGGGTTGAGTCGGAAATTGTGATGTTTCTGTGATATCCGAGGCATCAAATTACTCAATGGCCGGGTTGAAGACAAAATGGAGAGGCTCCAAGTCAGTCAGCGTTCTGAAATCCGCCGGAAAACGAACCTCTTTGTTGTTGAACTCAAACTTCAACCATGGGAGTATTCGAGTGATTCCATCACTCAACCCCAGTTCACTTGGCCTTTTTTTCCGTCCGCAGCATAGACTACGGAAGGTTGGGAATGTGCCGGCTGGATTTATATCCGGACTATTCACACCCTAGTTATGGCAACTTCACTTATTCAGTAATCTATTCCACCGACGTTGGCTTCCGCAACCGCAGTAAGTACTTGGTAGTCCGATTTGTTGTAGAAGAGACAAGTTGTCCCTCAGAGCCTTTGAGATTTGCCCTAAATCGTGGTTGAATGAAAGCCCAGTCACTCAGACTTCTGAGGAATGTGGAACTCAATACTTAGGTAAACCCAAAGCGAGGGCTGCGCATTCCCTGCCTTTGCGTTGCAGTAAATTGTGAGCAAGAGTCAAGACCCAGTTTAGTTTGGGGTGGAGTCATCCGACTCAGGATCGGTGGTTTTTTTCGCCGTAGTTTTTTTTTGCCACTGTTATCCTCCACCCACTAATTCACACTACTAATACTGTACTATTAAATTCAATTCGGCAGTCACGCGTCACGGGGGGTCCTGACGTGCCGAAATTCCAAACGTTGGTCACGCGTCACTGAGGCCCTTGACGAACCTGCACAGAGTCACGCTGGGATGAGATTTCGGGTTGAAAACTGAAAAAAATCATGATTTTTCCGCTGTCAGTGCATTTATACTCTAGCCTGTTCGGAAGTACATGACACTTCAAATGCTCCAATAGCGTGTTCTGTGTCCCAGAAGGACCAAAAACGGCCCAAACTGCAACCAAAAATGAACAGCGGGGTCGAAAAACTCTTGATTTCGCATTTGGGTTTGAAAATTCTTCTCTGCTGCTTCATACAGCCACCATTCCACGCCTGTGGCCCATACGATTTGCGAGACCAACCTTCTGCAGGTGACGAAATTTTCGCGCCTGTCACGCAAATTTGGCCTCCCTGACGAACTGACGAACTCAAACTTTTAGTCACGCGTCACCCCCCCTGCCGAATTGATTTTAATAGAACAGTATATTAGGTGAATAAAGAAACAGGACCTGAGGCAGAGGGCTCTGTACTTGTACTTTGTCAGGACTGATCACGAAATGTTGAACCAGTCCCCCGTTCGACTCGGGGGTTCAGGTCGTGGTCTGACCAAGGTCTGACGGCGATATCGATGTGATTTTTTCGTTCTACATACTGCCAGCATGCACGATCCAGGGAAGGAGAAGTTCAACGCGAAAGACCTGCCGACCGCGGAGGCTTTGAGACTGACCGGTTTGAAGCACCGGGAATTGTGAGTACAGTGAAGCTCGGTACAATGGGAAGCAAGACCTGCAGCACAAAACTGTACACCTGTCCTTGTGTTGCAGCAGTAAATTGTGAGCAGATCCCCGTTCGATTCGGGGTCGGGCCATGACCACGACCGAGGAACTTTGTTTTCGCTCGCCCTCTTCGTTTTTCTCGGTGTTCCCGTAATAAAAAAAGTGGAGCTTACCATAAAAAGGAGGCAGGGACTGAGATGGATGGTTCCGCACTTCAACCTCTTGCTTACTCGCCCAAATTTGGAACAGGTTACGCGTTCGGGTTGGCATTGTTCGCGAACATTGAAGTTGTTTTGTTTTTCACTTTCATTCTGCACCGACCACCAGCATCACAGTATGAGAATAGCTTGCGGACACCGCTACTCCACATTCAAGAATCACAAGAAAGTATAGGCATCTATCTAGACACGCTCGCCAACCGAAATGCTCGCCAACCGCTGCTCCAGAAACGCCGCCTCCTCCTCCATCTCCTGCGCCGTCGGCGGCGCAAACGGCTCCGCCGCCGCCACAGTCTCCGCCGTGATCTTGATGCTGTACTCCGTCTCAAACTGGCGCCGGATAATATCGTAGCTGAGGGCGGGGTACCCAAGGGCGCGGGACTGCGCGTATTGATGGTCCGCAATACGGGCCATCATGTGGATGGCGGGGATGGAGCCCGAGGCCATGGCGCGGCGGCGCGCGACCAGGAAGGTTATATGCGCTTCGTTGTCGGACGAATCAATTCTGGCTCGAATGCAGACGAAGGAGGAAATAGTCACCGCCTGGGGGGTAGCAGATCATGACGGATTGGGTGTGGCCCGGGGTCGTGTCGAACTGGAAATATATAATCTCGATTAAACGGTGGTTAAGAACTGTGATGATGGTGTTCAACGTACGTGATAATGCGTCGTCTGGGAGTCTGCTTTGCTGAGGTACCAGATTTGACGCCACAGCGCGGGCGTGCGCACAAAGCCGGGGACGACCGCTGGGCAGCCAATGAATTCGTCGGGCGCCACCGGGGTCGGTGCGACGAGCTTGGGATCAAACGTCTGCTGGCCGCATACCTTCTTGTGCTCGGGCCAATCCTTTTTCTGACACGCCCTGCTGGCACACGAAATTAGCTACGGGCCGCGAGGAACCATCGCGGACGCACGGGGAGCAATACCAAACCATGTTGCATTTACTGCAGCGCTTCAAGCTCTTACGACTCGCGGCGGTACGACACGCGCGGCAGGCAGACGAGGCGATCGCTGCCATCTCCTTGCACTGCGATTGGTCGACGGGGCGGATGGAGTTCTTGTCTTGCTCTTTGGCCGCGCGGTGGGCTTCCGTCCGTTCTGCGGAACGCACGGGGCGCGAGGTCGAGACGGGTATCTGAGGCGTCATGGGGAATCCACGCTGGAAAGAATCATCAAAGAGACGTTTCTGCGGAGGAAGGAGGGAGGACGTACGTGGGCTTCGAGGACGCCCTTGAGAGTTTCGACGATGCAGAAATTGCGGAGGATGAGGACGTTGTAGATGTATGCCTTGAGGACGTCCGGCGCGTCGTCCGCGACTGCGTGCTCCTTCTCGACGAGGTGGTGCGTGAAGAGGAAGAGTTCTTTCACGCGACGATTCCCGGTGGGATCATGCTTCATGATTTTCTTGAGCTGACAACAGACGAGTGAGCGACGTCCGAGTGTTCTAGTTAAAGACACGCACCATATTTATGAGATTGTACTCGCCGTCACCGACAAGGCTGTCAATGGTGAGCTCTGGGCAGATAACGCGACTGTTATCCCGTATGGCAGCACAGGCGCCGCGATACAATCCGTCCAGCGCAAGCTCCCTCCGGCGCTCGACATCCAGTCCCGCCCATTCCGCCTCAAAGTTCCGGTACACCAAGTTATCTACAGCCACGGCGATGAGGAGGCCCTCCGCGGTCATCAGGTCGCTCGTCCGCTCCGCAATGTTCACATTCAGCTCGGCGATGTCAGCTTCCATCGCGTACTTGATTTGCTCCGGCTCTGACGCCAATGGCCGCATGTGGGATGCGAAAACGGCGTATTTGAGGACGATCTCGCGCTCGAAGTGGGTGTTCCAGGCGACGCGGTCCGTATGCTTGTTGGGGCGCTTTGTCTTGTAATGCGCTAAAAGTTCCACGACCTGGCGACGTGTGGTGGCTTCTGTGAGCTTGCGTGCGCGCTGACGCTGCAAGGCGGACATCGTGGGTAGGTGGGCGTGCAGAAGGGCGCGAAGGGAGGGAGAGGCGACAATGGACAAGGGAAAGACGCCGAGAAAAAAAGAAGCACTTGAAGTTGACCATGTTTGGATCGAGGGTCCGTGCACAGCGACACTGTGGTTCTTTGTTTCTGGGGAAATGCGCCGAATTATACCTCTGAGAGTAGAGATAAAAAACGGTGAACTCACAGGTTGAAAGCCGGTATTATTGTCGGTCTGAGCTCGACATATTTGTTTCATTTAGCACGAAATAATGACTGGACGAACTGGAATGCAGCGGCCACGGTTGGAAGACGCTTCAGAGGCGCTGAGGGCAGGTGAGAGCACGTCGAAAAGAACATCCAGTCGCTTACCTGGTCCCCTCGATTATGGCCTCAAAGGTACGGTATCTGGACCACGAGCCTTCCTCGGGCGCCGCACAACAAAAAACATCCACGCACAATAATCTCGAGTGTGCGCCCGGGGAGTCCGCAGTTTGGCCAGTACTTGACTGCGGATTATCAGCGCGGGTGAGTCCGACTTGAAAGCGTCGATGACGTCCACGGGCTTGAGGAAACGTTGAGGTAGAACGAACGCAAGTCGCAACATCCGAGGCAATCATCCTTCTGTAGCGGCCGCAACTGTGAAGGCCGCGACATTGTAATTTGTAAGAGCGTGAAAAGCACCTTCGTTCGTTCAGAAGGAGGATGAGAGCTCAACGGTAGACTCGGCTGAGAACGCGACAATAACATCGAAGAGACGCAGTCAAGACGACGAAGAAACGAGGTATCGCGCGACGTGCGGCCACAACTGCCTGTGAAGAAATTAGCACACACAAGAGACGATCGATAAACTAGTGAGCTCCCGCGAACGAAGGAATGAATTCCAGTCAAGCCGCAAAGCGTCAGAAATCCCAATTATATATAAATCCGCCAAACGGCGTACCAACAACAAAACTGAACAGAAACGACAGTGATGCGAGCGAGCGAGCAAGACTCCGTCCGCGCTGCCTCCACCAGAGAAGGGAAGGGTATATCAAGCGCGATCAAGCAGCAGCCTGCGGCGCCTGCACGGCCACGCCCGCCAGGTTAAGCAGCGCCTGCGCGAAGTTCTGCAGGTTCTGCGGCCCACCCGTCGGCACCGCCCCCGCCGCCCCCGTGCTGCTCGGCCCAGCAGATTTCGCCCCGGCCGAGGCGGAGGCGGAGGTCTTGGATGTGGCGGAGGGCGAAGCCGAGGAGGAGGTGTGGGTGGAGCTCGTGTGCGATGTGGTGGTGCTGGTGGTGTGCGAGGTGGTGGAGGTGGTGTGTGATGTGGTGGTGGTCTTTTTGGTGGTGGTGGTGGTCTTCTTGGTGGTGGTGTCGTCGTCGTCGTCGTCGCCACCGCCGCCACCGCCGCCTGAGGGGCCCGTGCCGTAGACCCATCCGCCTTTTCGAGGACAAAAAAAAAGTAAAATTAGCACGCGGGTGCGGGGAGGGACGGACGGGGTGGACGCACCGTAGATGTACCCAACCTCCTCATTATTTTGTTCCCCACCGACAAAGTGCCCGAAGAGGGCCTGCGAAAAGTCCAGCGCCATGTGGGGGCACTCCATGCACTACAATCCCATCGGCCGTTAAATAACGCGCGCCCGCAACCGGCTCGAGACTGGCTGGCACGCACCTCGTCGACGATCTCCGCCACGGCAGACATCCCGTTGTAGGTTATGTACACCTGCTTATGGCAGTGCGCGCCGCCGTCAAAGCCGATCTGCGACATCGCGACGACCTGCAGATGGTGGTCGCGACTCGTGAGTCAGCAGCGCACGGCAGAAAAGATGGGTGGGCAGGCGCACGTATTGGGAGTTGGTGTTCCAGCCGCCGCAGGCGCCTCTAAGCTCGAAGGTCAGCGTAGGAACGACGAGGCGGCGCAGGAGGGGACGCACTCGCTCTCCGCCGCGTCGTAATTGGAGAACCGGTAACCGGGCCCGTCGCGCGTGGCGAGGGAGGCGTTCTGGGCGGGGTGGATGTTGCTGTGGTTGGGTCGGACGTTGTGGGCGACGGCTGCCGCCGGGACGAGAAGTAACGACAGGAGGGAGAGCATCGTGAGTGAGCGGTGAGTGGGAGAGGGAAGAGAGAGAAGGGACGGCGTGGGCGTGTGAGTGGTGATTGACTTGATGCTGGGATGTTGGAATGTTTTTTCGGTCACCCGCGGCGATCAGGTAAAAGTCTGTTTCAAGTGGGGCTTGGCAACCAGTTCAATCTTTCTGAGAATTTGACCAAGTGGATGCGGAGGGAAGACTAGGGAAGAACAGCGACTGGGAAGAGGGAAAGGGAGAATATTGATGAAAGGACACTGACGGCGGTCAAGAAATCCACGAAAGAACTGGGATCTTCATGGCAATGCGGTTTGATTGTCGGCGTTCAAATAGATTCGGACAGCGCAAGGACAGCGGCGTTATTTCCCCGTCAGACAGAAGGTAAACGGGAGAGGCATAGTGGAAAGCGATGGAGCGCGTGCGGAGCGCAACGCAAGTTTCGGAGTTGGAAATACCAACTCCCCGGCTATGAATAATCGAGTCAGTCGAAGAGCTGGAGCCGTAAGCCCTACCCCGGTCCATCCATGAATCCAGTGGAGCGAGGGCTGCGGAATAAGTGATCCAGGCTGCAGACAACTTTCTTCCAATTTATTTGTGGATCCAGGTGAGTCTGTCGCAGAGAGTTGATGGTGCGCACGCGCGTCATTGGATACCTCAAGCGCAGAATGCTTTTTACCTGTAGGAGTCCTGCCAGTGACCATCGATAGCGCGTCCACAATCGACCGTGAGTCGTGGCGCTTGTCGCCGCGAGACCGAGGAGGGGCGCCAGTGCTGAGAGACTGTTGATAGAGGACATCTGAAGAAAAGTTCAGAGGAGCAAGCTTGCACGGCAGCAGGACGAGATGGTGGTGGCAAGAAGAGCTAGGGTGCCGGTCCGGCTCAAGCCGTTCGGACTTTGTCGGCCGCTCGGTATCACAAATTGACCGGCAGTTGCCGTCCCCTCTCTCTTCATTCCCACCACCATCTACTGACCTGAGGTTGACCTGAGGCCTGAAGCTTGGCGCTTATACCTCCTTTCAGCGCTGGACGCGAGTCTAGCCGGTCATCCTCTCGAACCTTAGACGCCCTCTAGGACTGGGATTTCTGAAGCAAGTTCGTGAGTGTTCGTCCAGTGGTGGAGGATTTTCGGGATTCCTCCAAGTTTCCTTGCTCTCGCCCGTGTACTTCCTTCACGCTCCGGGATCTACATGGCCGTAATTCAGGCCTTTCAAGACTGGCTTGCTAGCCCTCGCGTACCCCGGTCCCCGAATAACGACATGCGAATTACTTACGCGAACCCCGTGTACCCCGGTGGCTGCATATATAAAGCCACTGTGTGGCGATTGGCTCATTCCAGACCATGTCCATCCTCGCGATTTGCATCTTACTGACCGCATGCGCGGTATTTCTCCTCCTGAAGGTCGGGAAGAGGGAGGACGGCCTCCCACCTGGACCTCCGACGGTGCCCGTGCTCGGAAATCTCCACATCTTTCCCACTGAGCTCGCGCATCACAAGTCAGTCCTGTTGCGTCCTCCTCACGAAAAGATCGAAACTCAACGGGATCCCGTCAGATTCACGGAGTGGGCGCGGAAGTACGGGGGCGTTTATTCGGTGAGTCTCTGCTGCCTCAAAATCCACGCCGATGCTAACGCCAACCCAGTTGAAGGTGGGCCCAGGAACGGTGATCGTTCTCACCGACGCGGCGGCCATGAAGGAGCTACTGGACCGACGGAGCTCAACCACAGTCGATCGTCCGCCGCTGCACGTCGCTGACGTTGTGACCGGGGGACTGCATCTTGCGCTGGCACGCTACAGTGAGCCCCATTTCCCTCCGCTTGACGCAGTTCCGACTCATCGCGCGTCTCACCTCAGCGGAAAACTGGAAGATCCTGCGGAGATCCTCGCAGACCATTCTGACGCAACAGGCCGCGAAGCGGCATCTGTCCATCCAGCGCGCAGAAGCTACCCAGCTGCTTTACAACTTCCTGCATTCCCCCGAGGTGCGCCTCTACCTTACCCATGACTCCAAGCAAGCACCCCTCATTTCTGTCCGATTCCACAGTCATTCTACAACGAAATTAGACGCTCCATGTTCTCTATCATCCGGTCAGTTATGTACGGCAGGCGCGTACCGCACTTCGAGGCGCCCGAAGTCGTGCGATTCTTCGCCGTCCTGGAGGAGTGGAACCAGCTGGTCGAGCCCGGGGCGACGCCGCCGCTCGATATGATCCCCCCATTGAAACTCGTGCCAGCGCGGTGGGCGCGGTGGAAGCGCGACGGTGCACGAGTGAGGGCGTTGCAGCGCGAGCTGTATTTCGGGTGGTTGGAAGAGACGCGGGAGAGGGTGCGCAGGGGGGAGGGGAATGGAAGTTATATGGAGGAGGTGTTGGGGAGGCGAGAGGAGTTGGGGATGGACGACGAGATGGCGGCGTTGAGTTTGTTTTTGCGAGGTGTTGGCCGCTACTACTCACACCGTCCTGCAGGTACTTCGGCAGCGCCCTACTCGAAACTGGCTCTGAAACGACCTCGTCGTACATGCAATCGTTCGTCCTCGCTCTAGTCGGCCATCCGCATGTCCAGAACATGGCTCATGAGGAAATTGACCGTGTTATCGGTGACCGGATGCCCACTCTCGAGGATTTGGAGGACTTGCCGTATGTTCGCGCGATAATTCTAGAGGTATGTGACGGACGTCCCCTTGCTCATCAACCCAACCTCATCTGAGATTCTGTACAGGTCCATCGATTTTACCCCGTGGCTCCTCTGTCGCTACCGCATGCAACAGTTGCTGCAGGCGTGGTTCGTGCACTAACTTACGCGCCTACGCTTCCACTAATCACGTATGCCACTCAGTACAAGGGATTCGTTATTCCTAAGGGGGCTACCATCTTCGCCAACGTCTGTAAGTTATCAACCCAATATTCCAACGACTAAATGAGTAACCCCGCTCTCGCAGGGGGCATCTATCGCGACCCAGGTGAGAACCTACTCTCTGCAATATTTGAAGCCGAAGTTACTAAACACTATCTCAACCACTCCAGCTCTCTTCGACGACCCAGATGATTTTATTCCGGACCGCTACTTGCTTACCGAAAACGGCACGAAACCAGGCGTGGATGGCAGCGATCTGCGACATACACTGCCGTTTGGGTTCGGGCGGGTGCGTCTATGTGTCTGTTTTGCGGCTCCATTCTCTCTTATGCTTTGAATGATATCAGCGAGCATGCCCCGGGATTCATTTGGCTCAGAATTCCATCGTGAGTCGCTTCTGTCCCCACCTGATATAATCAGTACGCTGAGGCTTCTTCAGAACTTGAACGCGATGAACCTTCTCTGGGCGTTCGACTTCCAGCCGGTGGACGGTAGTGGCATAGAAGCGCGGTTTAAAAAGGTGAGTAGGATGGCTATGGGGCTACGCTTCGCAGTCATTGTTTTCAACCAACGTATCGTATCTTACAGGGCATCACGCTGGCACCGGAACCATTCGCGTGCAGGATTACCCCGCGGTCAGCGGAGAGGGCGCAGGTCATTGAGCGGGAGTACCTCGCTGCGAGGGATACGTTCGCGAATTTTGAGTCCCCGGGTGGGGCTAGAGTTTGAGGAGCCTGCTCGCGACGTTTGAACTTGAAGTGTGCATGTTGAAACCACCCTGACCGTAAAGACCGTTTCTGAAGCAGCCTTAAGTACGACGATAATTCGTGAGAGGAAAGCTTGGGCTGTGGGCGATGCGCTAGAGCCACTGCTGCCGGGCGAGGAGTTCGAAAGCCACAGCCTACAGGCCGCATCACAAAACAATGATCGGCAGCTTCATCCGAACCATCGGCATCATGATGTGTGGCCACTTCGGCAAAGTACAAGTAGCCATTCTTCCACCTTACCTTCGACGTCCACTCAACATCCACTTCATCAGTAAGATATCCTCCTCACACAGGACAAAATTGACACCAGCTCCCCAGAATGGACCCAGATCTTGCTCGGTTGCTTTTCAGCAACGAAGCCCCAACCCAGCGTCAAGCTAGTCTGTAGTTGAACGCGGGGCCATAACCGCTCGCCTGCTTATTACCAATCATGACCAATCTTTTTGGCGGAGGCTTATCAAATCAGTTTGCTTCTCAACTCCTCCAGCAACCAACACACACCATTACCTCAAGATTCCACAAAATCGGTGAATATTAGGTCTACTCGGAGGCGTCTAGCTGTTCAAAGTATTTTTTTTGCACAGTTTTAAGTTAAACCACGAGCTCGGCTGTTGCGACATGCCGGTGGATCAAATTTCGGCTTCCTTCGCACGGAGGTTTGGCACTTCAAAATAGTGGAGAAAGATACTCATTTGACCTCACTGAAGATGTAGGCGGCGTAAAACACGCGAAAGACGCGTTGCGGACAGCCTTTTCGCACCCGGGAAAATTGTGATTGGTAATAGGCAAGCGAGCGATCGACTGATGGGTTTCATTAACAGACTACAACATAACGAGGTACGAGATAGATTGTTGTAGCGTCTGTCTACGAGAGACTAGCGTCAAGCACATGAGATTCAATGTCTCCTGGACGCAGGTCGAGAAAAGCTCTCCGAATTGGATGCCACCCATTTGACGCTTTTGCTCGTCCTTTCCGAGGTGAACTCTCAGAGACACCGCTGTCAACAGTCGTTGTCCAGGCTCATATGCGTCCGAGCTCCAATACGCCGTGTGCCTCCGGAAATCCTCGCGGAAATCTTTCATTTTTCTTGCAGGACGTACGAAAACACTTCGATTACCGATGTTCAGGCCGCACCACTGCTCTTGGGACAGGTCTGTTCCCTTTGGCGTGCTGTTTCCCAGAACACCCCGCGCCTCTGGGATACAGTACACGTGCGGAAGGTCTCTACCGACGACCGCAGCCTGTCATTCATTAGGACACTGCTTGGACGATCCCGTGCGCTTCCGCTCGACATTACACTCACCACACGCTCCGCTGACCATGGGCGCTCCTTGGCGCTTGTTTTCGAGTTCCAAGAGAGGGTGCGACGGATGCATCTCAATCTCACGCGGAATGATTGTGTCCCGACTCTGGTTGCAAACAACCCCTGGCCTTTGCTAAGACGCGTTCAAATAGAGGCCAATGTCCAACCTTGGCGGCATGGTCTACCTCTGCGGCTCGCGGACATGCTAAACGTCTACCAACACGCCGTAGCTCTCCATATCCTCGTGATTCGCACCGAGCACATGTCTTTTCATGTTACCGATTGCCGCTTCCCCTGGTCGCAGTTGACGTTCCTGTGCCTCGAGCTCCACATCGACGTCCGACAGGCGCGCAATATACTCGCACGGTGCACACGATTGAAACGATGCCGTCTCTTCATTATCGGCGGCGAGAACTTCGAACCTCCCTCAGCGCCGCACACGCTCGACACACTGCAGTCCCTTCATCTCGGCACCGTCAAGAGGGCATCCGTCGACGCATTCCTACAATCTTTCACCTTACCCACCTTGCGCACTCTGCACATTGGTCACGTTCGGTTGGAGGCACCTGTCCTCTCAGAATTCATCTTCCGCTCTCAGCTCGAATTGGAAGTCCTCTCTCTGCGCTTAACGCTCTTCGAGTCTAACGAGATCATCTCATTGTTGGGTCTGTTACCGACCTTGCGACGGCTGACGCTCACCACGTCCACCGGCGTCATGAACCCTCTAGTTCTCGCCTTCACATACCGTCCCGGATCTCCACCTCCGCTCACGCTGCCCCAGCTGGATACACTCAAAATCGAGGAATCCAGCGATGAGCTGGATGGAGCGGACCTCGTGGACATGGTGGAGTCCCTGGCGAATAATGCTGGCAACGAGGACGCACCGTTTCGATCAATCACTTCGGTAGTTCTTACCCTCAAAGGAAGGCGATTCTCTACGTCCATCGAGGATCGCCTAGCCAGCGCAGTTTCGACAGGCTTCCTCATAGACACCATTGTTCGCGAATGGGTTCGTCGCCCTCCCCGACTTCAATTAGCGTCACTAATTTTGTCCCATAGCAGGAGTATCGGTCAGTGCGAATCATGTGAACACCTAACTATATACTGAGCCAGAGACTTCTTTGCCTTGTCCACGTTCAACATTTGAATGACACTTCCCTTCCGAATAAGACTTCGTCGTTGAAAAACACCTGCAGGTAGTATATCACGACGTTGACTCCAGAAAAGAAAAGAAAATCAACCCACATCGTTGTAAGCTACGTCCACGCACTTCCCCCCACCCGTCGGACCAACGTGGGGACAATGAACCTAAGGGAACGCAAAATGAAAATGAAAATGAGTCGAAGGCTGGCAGACGTTATTAAGTAAGTACTGACCGCAGGCCGAAACTTCGTGAGCAGCACATGGATCGTCCGGCAAACGACGTTATCGCCCCACGCCTCGTCCATGCGCCCGAACGGCTTCCCTGAAAGCGTCTGCACACAATCCGCCATGCTCGCATACACCGTGTTGTCACCAACGCATGTCTGGGCTTGAAGTCCGCAGACTTGCTCGATCGTGGTGTTCATGCGCGCGGGGTTGTATATGTCGTAGCCATGGAACGCGGGGACAAAGCGGTCCAGCGAGGGAACCCATGCGTCGTACCTCAGCACCGCACCGTGCTTGTCGAAGTACCAAAACGCCGTCTGACGGTAATAAGTTTTTAGAACTGATAATGCCAGATCCACGCCAACCTGCTTCAACCTAGTGACAAACGCGCCCACCGAATTATCAGGGTTGATCGTGCGCACGGTGAAATACACCGTGCTCGCAGCGACGTGGGGGCAGCCAGAGATGAACTCGACCAGTGTCGCCTTCGTGAAGACGCCGTTTGGGGGGACCCCGCTCGGAAGCGGCGCGAGTCCAAAGAAGTACTCGATCGAATCGTCGAATCCGAAGAACTCCCCGACGGGCGTGATGCGGCCGGTGGCATTGGCGTTGAAAAGGCCTGGTGGGACCGCGGAGGCGCCGCCAGCGATGATTCTGGCGTTCGCGGGGAATGTCGTCACTGGAGGAGGTTGAACTTGAAGCACGTAGGAAGGAGGAAGGTTGGAGAAAGTACGGACGGTCATATATTTTCTGGATGGTCTGCTTGTTCCTCTTGTACCAGTGCTGTTCGGAGGCGGCGACCACTACCATGGACGAAAGCATGAGTTTGAAGAGATTCGGCAGCATTTTCGCGAACACCAGACCGTGCGGCAAAAGCATAGGACCACACTGAGACTGCCGACTTATATACCGGTGAACTGGGTGGCTGGTACGAGACTCCTAGTCAGATTAAAGGAAGGATTAAAGGAACCCCACGAATGGAGAGCAAGTCTAGCAGAGTGGGACGAGGTCAAGTGCCATGGGACGGCTTGCAACCGAACAACCAGGGAATCGCGATCAAATTGCGGTCCTTATGCCCTCGGAAACTGGCAGGGTGAGCCTTGAAGGTCTGAAGGTCCGAGCAGGCACCCGGTCGTGGAAGAATCCGCGACGAACAGACGAAAATAAAGGTGGATATTAATGCATTCGTCCAGTCCAGATGCAACGCCTCGATCAACGTCATAGATGCAGGCCTGCAATCCGTTCAGATCCCACCAAGATCCACCCCAAAACGTGCTCACCCATATCACCGCACGTCGACCAACTCCCCCTCACGCGCCGCCTCCTCCCCACCGTCGTCAATCTCAGTCTCATCCCCCTCCTCTTCCTCCCCATTCTCCTCATCCGAAAGCGTATCTGACAAGCTCGCAAGCGACGCGCGATACATATTCCCACCATACGCCGTCCCCGCCGCGCCCAGCACCGCGTTCGGGTTCGTGCTCGTATTCGCGCTCGTGTTCGTGTTCGTGTTGATGCTGATTCCCCGGCCCGCACCCACCGAGGCGGACTCGGGCGACAACGTCGAGTCGAGTCCGTTGGGGGCACTGACCGTAGGCGCAGCAGGGGGGAACCACGCGTTGAGGCACGGCGCCTTTTTGAGGCAGCGGATGTCCTGCCGGATGATGTCGCGGCAGAACATGTCGAGGTCGAGGTCGTTGTCGTCGTAGCCTGCGGAAGTGGTATCATATTGGTTTACAACCACATCAAGGGAATGGACTGAATGACGCACCGAAAGGCTGCTCGATTTCCTCCCCGGCCGCGACGAACCCAAGGTAGACGAATGCGCCGACCGAGACCTGCCACAAAATCATGAGCATCTGACATAGATATCTCTGCGAACAAAGGAGAGAACGCACAGCAGGAACCGTATGCCACCCAAACGCGCTGACGAGCTGCAGCGGGAGCAGGAAGAGGTACAGCCAGACGACACTAAGATTACCAAAATTAGCCCAATTTGGCTTCAAGATGCAGTGAAAAGGAAAAGCTCACTGTCGAATGTGCACCGAGTAGACGCTGCAGGAAGCTCATCAGCACTGTAATCTGGGAGGAGACGTAAGCGGGGAAGATACGCACAAAGGTAGGGGAGTCGTCAAAATATGCTCCAGCGCTGCAAAACCAACCAAGCGTTATTAGTTAGGCTCTAATCCGGAAGAAGCCAGGCGCACTCGTCAAGCTCATCTCAAACTGCTGAATCCCGCCAAGGATACTCCCCAGACTCGTGCCGGGTACCGTCGCGCGCTCCTCGAGCACGCTGATCCATTCTGAGAGGCAGCGGAGGACCTGCGGTGTGTTAGCATTAGCGGGCGTTAAAGCAGAGAACCCACCTCCTCCGGCAAATTCTCCCCCATTTCAACCTCCTCCAGCTGCGCAACGCCCTGCGGGTGAATCGGCCCACTCCACGTCCGCATCCTCGACGAGCGGTCCTAAGGTTTCGCGTCGTCAATTCAAGCCCCGCTTGGAGAACGTGAAAAAAGTTTTTCGCGAAACGAAACACACCTTATTCCGATGCCGATTCGGATCCTTCCTCTGCGCCCAGAACCCGCGCACCCACGCCGTCACGCCCGCAAAAACGCCCGCGAACGGGATGACGTCGGGTGAGACGCGCCGGAGGACGCCGTCCTCGGGCTCGGGCAGCATCGCGGGCAGGAGCGGTTGGTGGAGCGAGGTCTGCGAGGCGTGACCATTGCCCGAGGGGCGCTTGGAGGCGTGCGAGGGCTTGAGGGTCGTGCCGGTGCTAGTGGAGACGCCTGTGGCGGTGGTGGTGGAGAGTGTTGAGGTGGAGGTGGAGGCGAGGGGTGGGGTGGCCGTGTTGGAGTCGGGAGGCGGACTGGGCTGCGCGGAGGCGACAGTGGGGTGTGGGTTTGAGGGGTCAGTGAACTGATGGCGCGACGTTAGAAGGGTTAAGGCGATGGAAGGGGAACGTACGTCGTGTAGCGGCCGAACGAGGTCGTACAGGTCGTCGTAGTAGATTCCCACCTCGCCGCGGAGGTGGTGTTTCAACGCCACCGCGAATCTGTATATCATTTTGGCGTTAGTATTTCAGCGCAGTATAACGGATCACGTACGCCTCGACCAGATCCAACGCCATGCGTTTCTCCGCCATGACCTTGCCGAGCTCCTGGGGGCCGCGCACGCCGGGACCAGGCGTGAGGCGCGGCGGGACGTGGTACCAAATTAGGCGGCCCATCGTGCGCGCGTTACGTATGACGTCCGACCAGGCGGTGCGGCCCATCCAGTAGCGGTCGTACCTGTGTGCAATTCTGGTGAGGCTGAGCAGGAAACGAGAAGCGTATGGACGCACCCAGACATGGCGCGATACGAAATGACAAAACCGATGACTTTTGGCGGCCAACTTAGTACCGACGGGGTGTGAATGAAGGAAGGAACGCACCGACTCCTGCGAATTTTGGAAGCGATGTGAGTACTGGCCTGGAACGAAAAGGAATATAGCGCACCCATCACTGTCAACATAACATTAGGGATGTCAAAGATCTCCCCAGTAGCCTTCCACACGTAAACGATCAGCGCCGCGAATAGGGTATGCAGCAGGACCGCGGGCCAAATTTTCCAGATCTGGGGGTAGAGCAGTTAGTCACTGAGGATAAAGGACTGAACACAGCAAGTTGAACCGCGCTGTACAGCAGCGACGAGAGAGTGAAGGTAAGTTTTTGGATGACGTACCACGCTCCCTCTTCCAAAGGTCCACTTCAAGAACGTGTATGTCGGGACCTTGGGAATGAACGGCGGCGGCGAAGGACGCATTGCGGGCAGTAGCGGGTGGTTTCCGGTAAAGGAGCGCTTGCCATGGACTTTGTGCGTGCTCATGGTCTGCGATGTGGCGAGAGGGATTCAGCGGGATTGTTCGCGATTTGAGGGTGTAAACGCGTTAGTTTTGGAGGTTGTTTCTGCCGGAGGTTGAACCAGAAGGTCGCCAGCGGGAGATACGGCGGGCACGGAAATCTGGGTGGGAGCGGAAGAGAAGCAGGGAACGTGTGACAGGTCACAGATCACGATGATGACAAAGCCTCTAGCCGAAGCGGCATTGTCCATGGATGCTTCAAACGAACCTCCTGTGAAGCAGGGTGAGGCTGGAGCCGTGCCTGTTTGCGGCTGCAAAGGAGGCCTATTTCATGCTGGTCTAGATCGGGCGAAACGATTTTCAGACTTCGAATGCATATGGTTCAACAATGGTCAAACAATGGTTCAATATTTGCTGCGACAAGTGTCAAGCATAGACAATCGGGGTGGTGGAGAAGCGATTCAGATCAGTATAGGTTGTCTCCTGGCTCGAGAGACTCACCAAGGCATCAGGGCAACTGACAACGAAGGACGCCGGGCGGGAGTCCCATGGCCTCCCTGTGGATATACAGTTTCAAATGTAACTCAACCCAGTCTCCTCACAATCCACAGGCGGTGGCCGATTCTCCTGCAGACGGCGAATGAACACGACTTCCGGCCGACGCTGCACCCAGTGTAAGATAATCGGTGGAAGCAGTGCCCAGTAGAGCGGCCAGGTAGGCCAGGTGAATCGGGTAATCACCATGAACCCGACATTCTCGTGCGACTCGACTGACGTGAAGTCCACGTAGTTTTGAAGAAGCTCAAGGTGAGCAGTGAGCTCCTCCTGGTTTCCTAAGTGCACTCCGTAACGATGGGGCGCGTAGGAGTGCCCCTCATCGACCACTTCCACGACTCGCACTTCTGCGTTTCAAGGCTGTTATGTCAACGTAGCATCGGCATCGAGGAGGAGCTTACTTACCTGCTGTGTCAGAAGGGGAGGACATGACTGCCCGGCCGTCGGTGTACGGTTTTATTTAAGAGAGCTCGGCGAACGCGTTGTATAGGAAACCGGCGAGTTGACTCACACCTGTGTCCGCGGAGCTTCTAAATACCGACTCGAAATTGAGAGTCACTGCGCCTGTGCTTAGCTCTTGACGGAGGCAGGTCGTACTAGATTCTGTCCTGTCTTCCGAACAAATGTACGGTACGATCACGCAATGCATAATGGGTTTAACCTGGCATAGGCCGACTTCACTTTTTCCCTTGTGATGCGGGACGCATAGTCACGATGGATCGCCTCGGTGTATAGCCTCAGCAGAGTTCTATCGGCGGTGTAGTATCCATCTCCACGGGTTGAATCGCTCTGACCCCCGGCTGCCGCTGTATCCAGCGTAAAACGATCGGCGGAAACAGCCCGAAGTAATGCGGCGATGCAGGTAGGGTGTATCGATCACACACCATGAACCCGATATTCTCGTGCGACTCAATCGACGTAGAGTTCACGTAGTTCTCTAGGAGTTCGATGTGGGCGGAAAGCTCCTCCTTTTTCCACAGCGTCACTCGGTAGCGGTTGGGCTTGTAGGTGCGTCCTGCCTCTCCGGTTTGTATTCGCACCATGCGTGGCCCGGTGATTTCTGGGTATCATGTTGGAGACGGCAGAGCGAGCACCAAAGCGCACGGAATGTGGGGAAAGACAAGGAGAGATGATGATTGCCGCGCCTAACGCGCTCGCTAACTCGGTCCGTGATCCGCTACACTACTCTCTTCTCAACGCGCCTCAAACCCCCGACTACATCTGCCCACCCCCACAAAAGCAACGTCCACGTTGCGCTCTTCCACACCGTCCTCTAGCTCATCTTCTGCATCGAAAAACTCCTCTTCATTAGTGATGTGCTGGCCCTGGCTTGAAGCCAGAAGCCAAGCCTACCAAGCCATGGCTTCGGCAAGCCAAGCCAGGCCAGAATCCTGGCTTGAGCTGGCCCAGGCTTCTGGCTTCAAATTCTCAAGCCAAAGCCAGGCCATCAAGCCATGGCTTGGAGTGATGCCACTTGAAGCACGGAGGGACGATTATATGAGACATATTTCCCCACATTTTGAACCTGATAAGTCCTCCTTCCTGAATATTGCCATCTTCTCGATGTTTCTGAACATGTGGGGTAGTTTCGACATTTTTTAGTTCAACCAAGTTCAGATCAAATCGCGCGAGTCCACACCTCCCCACTTGAGGTGTGGTGTGAATTCCTTGATACGCTCTTAGCGAGCCTTTGCAACCTCAAGCATGGTTTTTCCCACCTAAAATCAACACTCGGTGCAGAAATGAACCGTGGGAATATGTGGTGCCGAAGCCATGGCTCAAGCCAGAAACCATGGTTTGGCTTGGCTGGCTTGGGCCTCTGGCTCTGGCTTGAATATTTGTGAGCCTAAGCCAGATCAAACCAAGCCCAAGCCATGGTTTCTGGGCCAAGCCAAGCCAGCACAACACTACTCTTCATCATCCAACTCATTATCACTGTCGTCGCCTCCATGTTCTTCTGCCAACGGGTCGTCATCCACCACCTCTTGAATGCCCATCTCGACCTCGACCGCCTCCTGTGCTTCCGCCAATGCTGTGCCTGTTCGCGGGATGAAGCGCCGCAAGCGCCGGGCACTGAATCTGCCTTTGATAGGCAAGCCTTCCAGCGTCTCGAGTTTATACGAGTTACGATCTCGACTGATGATTCGGCGCGGCGCAGACCACTTTGGCTCGGTCTTCCGCTGGGTCCTAAAGGTGTAATCGAGGTCGCTGCGATAAATCTGTGCTAGCCACCCAGCTTTGAATATTACTTCTTTTGGAGCCCTCGCCATAACCTTCTTGTCGAAGATAGCCTTACGCTTGGCTGCGTGATCGAGTATCTGTGAGTAGGCGTCCACATTCTGCTGATCCATGTATGCCATCTGGATCGTTACATCGTCCTGGGCCACATCGGACACAGATAGTGCTGGATCTGTGCGCGGGGTGTTAATGACGAGGCCGAAGAGGAGTTCATTCGGTGAGTATCGTAAACTCGGGAGGATACGGTTGTTCAGGTACTCAACGGCGGCATCAAGGTGGTCAGGCCAATTCCTGGGAAGATCTGTGGCCGACATGGCCTCGTATTCGTCCTCACCGAGGTCCGGGGCGCACATTCGTTTGAGACGCCCCAGGAGTTTACTGTTTTGTCCTTCGAGGAGCCCATTCACCCAGGGTGAATAAGCCGGCACGATGTGCAGCTTGGTGCCCTTGGATTCGCACCAGGCCCGGACAAGGTTGTTGTCGAACTCCGGTCCACCGTCGGCCATGAGTGTTTCGGACGGCGGGATTGTGCGCGAGCGCTCGTCGAGCGCTGCACATGTGGTCGTTCCACTGGCGGCAGATATCAACTTCCTGACGTAGAGTTGTTGTGAGTAGACATCCATATATAGCCCGAGTTTGTTAAAACCCCCCTTCCCCGGCGACATTGAGAGGGTATCGCACACCGTTAGCTCGAGAGGGTGCCTCCGCGTGATCGGCTCGAGCAAGGAGTGAATGTGCGCAGCTCCAAAGCTCTTGCAGCGACCGCACCCCGTAATAGCGTCCATAATTGACTTGTCGAGCGCCGGGCTGCAAATTTTGCTGAGCAGCTGGACCTTGATCAAGTCGCGGCCAAAATGTCCATTGTTGCGGTGAATGTCCCATGCCATCTCCTGTGCCTCCGCCTTCGTTACGCACTCCTGTCGTGCCTCTGCTCGGATCGACTTCCCCCCTGCAACTCGCCAAAGTTTGCCGTCAGCGATCATGTACCCAGCTGCACGGTGCCGCGCCCGCTTTCGTTCCCGCAGGCTTTTACCATGATCCAGCTCCAGCAACGCCTCGACCACCTCCAAGAAAATCCGCTCATTTTTGAAGCGTTCTCGCATCGCCGCCTGCTCGGGTGAATCTACCACTTCGGTTATGGCAAATAGTTGAAAGATGTCATGGTGCAGTCCTGTGCGCGCCTCCCAATCCTCGCTTACGGTCCACTCGTGTCCGTCACCGGCCTGAATGTCCTTGCCCACATATTGACGGCTTAGACCATCCGCAACGGGGTTCAAACGACCAGGCCGATGGCGGACATCCACGATATTGTGATCGAGGACACCGTCGCGCCACCTAGAGTGAGTCGAGTTCAACTTCTCATTGAGGAGATTGTCACGCAGCGCTCGACAATCTGTTTCCACCTCCACCGGGAATCCCCAGACAATATCCGAAAATTTGTCGAGGCTGAATTTGAGTGCCGCAAACTCGAGGAGGAATGGTTTGTACTTCTCTTCTGATGCGGAAGCGCGCTTCGAGGCAAACGCGACCGGGTGGATTTTGACGATGGTTTTCCCGTTAGCGCCGATGGTGGTGAACCGTTGCGAGCACATTCCCGCGAGTCCGTGCTTGCACCCGTCTGACGTGACAATGAATGGTGTCCCATCAAATTTGGGGCCTTTCAGCACAGGCTCGCTGGTAAGCGCAACCTTGAGACGCAGAAATGCCTGTGTGTGTTCGAATTTCCACAGCTCCGCAAGGGAGAATGCCTTCATTGCCTTCCGATATGCGTACTTGCCCTTGAACTGCGGAAGCTGAATATTGCGACAGAGGTCCGTGAGTGGTTGTGCGATGGTTGCGTAGCCCTTGATGAGACTGCGAAAGTACCCAGTCAGCCCAGTGAATGCTCCGAGGTTCTGAATGTTTGTGGGCCGTTCCCAGTTAACAATGGCGGTGAGCTTCGATAAGTCCGGTGCGATTCCATCTTGGCCAACACGTCCTCCGGCAAATACTGCGCTCGACAGGAAAAATCCAGACTTGGATGCGGAGAGCGAAAGCTTCTTGTCGCGCACCCGCGTCAACAGGGTTATTGTATCCTTGAGCATCGTCTCGAAGTCATCTCCTGCCATGCCGCCGTCGTCCACAAATAGCTCGAATAGTACTCCCACCAAGTCGCCGAGGGCATCCGCTGTCAGCTGAGCGAACGTAGATGGTGCACCTGTTAACCCGAACGGCATGCGCAAGTACTTGAAAAACCCTCGGCCTTCCACATAGAAGCAGATGTAGGGCTGGTCTTCCTCGGCAACGACGCATGCATAAAATCCTGATGCGAAGTCGAACGTGTTGAGCCACCGATGTCCGCTGAGACGCTGTTGCTTCAGTCGAATATCACCTTGCGGCATCGGTGGAACCTCAGTAACTTTGTTCAGGTCATTGAATTCCTGGCAGATTCGCCATTTTGGCTGCTCGTCGCTAGTGTTCCTGTCTGGAACAGGCTCCCGGGGAGGAAGATCCTCGAAGGCGGCTGGGAACCCATTTGCGACACATTCATCGTTCACCCGATGCTGCAGCTGCTCCAGTGTAAGTCCCCTGCCGTCGTGCACCTTTTTAGCAAGAGTGGTTGCACCGCAGCATTTGACGTCCCGGTGATCTATAGGCGCAATAATTTCGGCGTTGAGCATTTTGTCAATGGCACTGTTAAGGTAGATCTTTTGTGGTGTGCTGAGTGGCCGCTGACGCGGATTTGTTCGGAATTTTGCTTCAGATCGATTCGGGATGTTGAGTTTGTGCTGCGCCCCGTCAACAGCGATCACTTCGCTCATCGACAGGGCAAAGCAGTCGGCAAAGGACCGCAAGACATCATCCACGCGCTGACGCTCGCTGGAGTTCAGGTCTGTTCCGATTTCTAGCTCCGCCATGATTGCGTCGACGCGTGCCGGTAGGAACGGGTCGGTTTTCCGTGTCAGAATAGAGGGATCAGAGATCACAGGAATGGGTGGCTGCTCCGTGCCAGGATGACTGTTGTTGGGGCCTGCTGTCTCATCTACAGTCCAAATATCACGCCAATCGTTGGGCGATGATTTCCCGAACGGGCGCTTCCAGCTGCGCAATCCATCAATATCGGGAAATTCACCGTCAATGGGTAGGTGAGGTGGGACTTCCCTCGAGGGGAAATTTTCATTCCCCACTACGTCCACACGCTTGTTATCTCTCGGGCTGCCATGCAACGCAAATCTAACTTTCTTGACGGCCTTCTGCAGTTTTGTGGAATGAACTGACTCGGGTTCAACAGCAAGCAGATTGACTTCCCTTGGCCTCAAAGGAGAGCATGTCACATGCTCTCCTGGATTACTAGCTTGCGCGACAGCAACTTTGGTGTTTCGTATATCCTTGGCAAAAGATAGGTCTGGTTCGGTTGCAACCGATTGCGGACATTCCAGATCCTGCAGTGTTGCGATATCAGCTGAACCCCACGTCGAGGAAGGATCTTGCCTTTGCCTCAAGGGGGAAATGTCTTCGCATGTACATTCCCCCGGACTACTAGCATGCGCAGTTGCGACTTTATTTTTTCGTAAGTCCTCGGCAAGATAGTGGCAATCCTCTTGCTCTTCGTCGAATTCCTGCATCGTAACCTTCCCATCAGCCGTTGTGAAAATCGGGGGAAATGATTCTGGCAGCTCCTCTGTTTCTGGACTTGGCTTCGCTGTCCTGTCTCCGAAATCATAGGGCGTAGAATACCATCGTTTCAGGCGCTTCGACGCCCTCAGTCGTTCTTGCCCTTTTCGACGGTGAGATTTTTGCCATGATGCCGATATGCGGTTTGAACACCCCGAGGCTTTCTTCAGATCTGCCCACATAAGCAGCAAAGCACTACGGGCACTCCTACGCTCGGCTTTACGCACCCGCGCAGCTTTATCTTGGCGTCTCCGCTTTTCTCGACGTCTGTTGGCCTTCTCGATTGCAGCCTCAGCGAATAAAAACATCTGCAGGAGGGGACTTTCATCTGTGTCGTGAAGTGAAGATGATAAAACTTGCTCGGTTCTCAAGGGAGATGTGCGAGCATCATCTCCCGGGTCACTAGTGTGCGCATCTGCGACTTCAAAATTTCGTGGACCCTCGAACACGGCAATATCTTCATCGTGTTCTTCAATTTCGACTTCCTGGACTTCGGACTGGTCAACCTGTTCTACTGTCGAGGGTGGAGCAAAATAGACTTGCCTCGGGGGGGACGCGCATTGACCCCCCCGAAACCTTGTGCGCTGTTTGATATATTTGATCCCCCCGCCCCGCTCGGGTTGTTGTTTCGTATTCTGAGCCTCCGACTGGTCAATCCGTTCATCAGGAATCAATTCTGGTAAATGGACTTGCCTCGAGGGGGACGCGCATTGACCCCCCCGAAACCTTGTGCGCTGCTTGATGTCCGTGGTGAGCCCGACGAGCTCGCCCGTGTCTGGTGATGTGGTTAAGAATTGATTCTGGAGTGCAGACCATGACTCCGTATCAACCAGCGGTGGCAGCCAGAGCACATCCGCTCCATAGTCCTGGAGTGCTGCAAAAGCCTCAAGCAATGGCTTTCCGAACAGGAGCGCCCAAGCACCTCCGCTATCGAACACCTCCAAGGTCACCGTGCGCGTCAAGCCACCCAGTCTCACGTCGCCCGTCCACGTCCCAATCGACGGCATCAGACGTCCATCCGCCATTCGAAGGATGCGCTTTGACGGCGCGAGTCTGGATAACCTGTGGCGAACCCGATTGTACACCCCCTGATCCAGCGCACCCACCAGCGCCCCGTTGTCGATCACACTCCGCATCCGCACAATTTCGCCTCGCGGGCCCATTAGGGCAACATTCTGGACGAACGGCACCGTCCGCTTCTCCTCCGAATCGCTCACGGCGTACAAGTCAACAATATGGGATTCAGACTGGTGATGGTACAGGCGCGTGTCTGGGATAACCTCGTCGTCTCTGGGTAAAGCTCCCTCCCCGCTCTCCGGGGTACATGCGAATTCGGGCGCGTTGTTGTCCCCGAGGCGAGCCTCCGCGCACTCGGGGACCACAGAACATTGAGCAGGAACACAGGTTGGGGTCGTCAAAGCAGCCAGCGGCTCTAGCTCGACGACCCTTCCCCATTTCCCTGGTCGTTCGTGTAATGGGGGTTGGAGTAGGATGCGTAGGGGTTCGGGGAGTACCACCCGTTGTGATTGTACGGGTTGGGATCGTAGGGGTACTGGGCGCCGACGTAGTGGACAGGGACAGCCGCCTGCGTAGTGCGACGAGCTCCGTTGCGGATGGAGGCCGCAATCTGTCGCCACTTCTTCTCGAGGGGCGGCATCGGCGGGTTCCCGCATCCGGCAGTGGTGTGGCCGAGGAGCGCACAGTTGTAGCAGTCACCAGTCGCATCCAGCGCTGCCGCTCCGGGAGTCAGAGGGTAGGGCCGGTACTCGTTTGGGCCGCGGTTGCCATTGCGCGCGTCCCAATCGCTGACCTGCTGCTGGTATGCGGCGCGTCCAACGTCGGTGGCAGGGTGGTGAGCTGGGAGGTTCCTAAGGAGGTCCACTAGGCGCTCCGACTCGGGACGGAAGGTGCGCGCCGCAGGCGGAGCCGGCGCCTGTTGCTGCTGGTGCGCGGGCTGCGGCGGCGCGGGCTGCTGCGCTGCGGGGAAGTGTGGGTAGGGAGCATAAACCTGCTGCGCGAAGCGCTGAGGGTGCACCGCGGTGGGCAAGTGTACCTGAGCGCGCGCGGTCACGGTCCGCGACATCTCGACTAACCTCGCCTCCTTCGCCTGCGCGTTCAGAATCTCGGCTCTATTGAGCCCCACTACGGCTGTCTCGAACACCGCCCAGTCCGCAAACGCGGTGCCCGGCCCCAACAGGTCCTGCATGATCATCGGGAGCTTCTCGCGTACGACGCCGATGAAGAGACCCGCGGGGTCGGGGATGTTGCTGGAAATACGCACCATCTTGCGGACCCAGACGACGTGTCCGAACTCCTCCCCTCCCCCATGTGTCACCCGCTTCCCAATCTCCGCCGCGGAAAGCTTCTCCGCAAGCAAATCCTCTATCGCATCTTGCCCAACCCTCTTCAGCGCGGCGCGTTTTGGCCACTTTGCGTCGAAGGCCGTGGAGATCTCTGCCCACGTCGTCATCGCCTTCTGGACCGGCTCGTCGAACCACGAATCCGCGGTGCTCCCCGACGCCATACCGAGCCCAAGCGCCTCCTTCTTCTCCAGGTCGCTGAGGCCCTTCCCCATGAACTTCAGCATCAAGTTCTTTTTGTAGTCGTGCGGGTTCTCTTTCGAGCGTCCGTCCCCGTGGAACATCTCTTGCTCTGGCATATCGTCGTCGTCCAAGAGGGATAGGGTTCGTGGGGGTGGTGGTATGGGAAGCGTCGCGAGAGGCAGAGGAAACGAGGATGGGGGCAGAGGTACTGGTGGTATAAATCCAGCGATGACCGGTGAAGGCGAAGGTGAAGGTGCGGGAGCGAGTACGGCCGTCGGGGTCGCGTTAATCGGTCTGTTGGCGCGGGCAGCGGTGAATTGACCGCCTGCGTTTCGGAGAGCGTGGCGTCCGGGTGCGGGTGCGGGCGCTGGAGATGTTTCCTCGTCGTCGCTGGCCAGGTCGATAGCAGCCTCGTGTTTTGCCTCGTGTTTCAGCGCGGAGCAGCAGGAAGAGAAATTTCAGCAGGAGGAGAACAGCACAGCAGCAGCAGCAGCAGTTGGGTCGAATCGTGCTCTGATCACCAGATGGAGACGGCAGAGCGAGCACCAAAGCGCACGGAATGTGGGGAAAGACAAGGAGAGATGATGATTGCCGCGCCTAACGCGCTCGCTAACTCGGTCCGTGATCCGCTACACTACTCTCTTCTCAACGCGCCTCAAACCCCCGACTACAATGTCCGTGAATGTACCAGTGGCATGGACGACGAACCTACCTTCTGTGAAGGGAAATGCAGACATGCTTGTCTGGTGGTTGGTGGGCGATCGATGCAGTATTTAAAACAAAGCGGCGAACTCGTTGCTTAGAATGCCGTCGTTCGCTTCACAGCGGCGAACAAACGGGGTATTATAATGATTGACTTTGGGAACACACAGCCTGTGACTGTGGCCTGGGAGAGCCTTGGACTCCGCGGCGACTTGACTCAATTGCGCAACTTCCCAGCGGTGCATATTGAAAGCGGCGATCCTCACTGCGGCTGTGTCGTCCTAAGTTCCGGAGGGAGAGTGTTCCAGTTCACTTTGCGATGTGCGGGAAAGGAATGCGATGCGATGCATAATAGAGTTTAAAAACGACGGGTTTCTGGTCATCATGGCGGGCAAGTGGTAATTATGTTGCCAAGCCACTCGAGAAAATGAACCGTGGGAATTACTGGTTGACCGCATCAGTTCGCTCGGAGACTGCCGACTCAATCGAAGTTGACGTAGTGGACGAATGAAAAGTTCGTGACTAAAAGAACGACACAGCGCGAGAGCCTCATGACCTCCGTGTGAATATACAGCTTCAAATGTAACTCAATCCAGTCACCTCACAAAACACAGGTGGTGGCGGATCCTCCTGTAGGCGGCGAATGGACACAACCTCCGGCCGCCGCTGCACCCAGCGTAAAACAATCGGTGGAAGCAGTGCCCAGTAAAACGACCACGACGGGGGTCGGGTGAACCGGTGAATCACCATGAACCCGACATTCTCGTGCGACTCGATTGACGTAAAGTCCACGTAGCTTTGGAGGAGGTCCAGATGAGCAGTGAGCTCCTCCTGGTTCCCTACGACCACTCTGTAGCGGTGGGGCGCGTAATCGGAGCACCCCGCCCGATCGTCCACCGCCACAACGCGCTCGGCGGAGGTTTCTGCGTCTCAGATCCGTCAACTTGAATGTAAGCCTGGCGAGGAGGAAGAACCTACCTTCTGTGACAGTAGACGAGGACATGGTGGCGTATCCGTTGAGGCTCCATCCAATATTTAATAAAGCGGGGAACTCGTTACCAGGGAACTGACCCGCACAGACCATTTTGTTGGTTGACGGATTTTGGAAACGCCGCGTGAAACACCGTGTTCACGGTCTCCAGACTCTCCACTATATTGTCCGGACCACGGCCTCATTCCAGCTCGACACATATTCGCTGTCTCCAGTTTAGGACCCGCGCTTGCAGGTAACTTTGACAACGAGCTCCGCCATGGCCCATACTTACAACACCGCGCTGTCCTTGCAGTACTGTACTATTTCGTTCAAATCGACAGTCACGCGTCACGCACCCCCTTGTCGTTCACGAATTTTGGTCGAGGTAACGCGTCACGCCGACCCGTGTCGAATATGTCTGACGGTTGGTCACCCTCCAAAAAATTCCAGTCGACAGGAAATGTA